>JAECXP010000238.1:3055000-3655000 GCA_018152965.1 Scaptomyza pallida
AATGTCTAGTAAGCACATTGATTAGCTAAATTCAAGTGAGAGTCCCTAGTTGTACAACACTAAGAAAAGGTGATAGTCAATACGATTTAAAATGAAAATTCTTTTTAAGAAATGCATTGATCAATGAAGTACGACCAATCAGTGATGCCTTGACGGTAACTGTTCTTAACATACCCTGCGTTTTTGATAATGTGGGGTATTTAAAGAAGGAAGCACCTTTACGTGCGTCAGAAATGCATGTTTGTTTTTTCACGTGTATTTTTTTATAATTTGTAGATGATTTATGAATTTTCACAAGTTTGCAATAAATATTAATGATTTATTGCAGTATATATTAATGAGTATGTTCTTTAAGGAACTGTTACCTGTATAACTAACCGCGCTTATGTTATGCGATAACTGTAAACTTAAACTGTACTTCTAATGCGCGTATGTAAATTCGTTCAATAGGTATTTTAGCTTCTTACTGTTCAGAAGCACATACAGAGACTTCTTATAAACATGATCTCATCAAAAAATTCTGAAATGTTACGATATATAATGCCATCAATATATTTGGATGTATGTGTCAGAAGCAACAGGCCAGCAACAAAAACACAAAATATTATGCCGGTCGGGCAACTCTTATCGCTTGAGGTTAGGGGTTATTCCATTTTCTACAACACAAACTAATACCCACGTTCATAGGTATTACAGCTTAATTAAGTTATTTAACCTGTCACAATGCACGTCAATAAAGTATTAAGCCAATTTGTGACGAAATGCACAAATACACTTTGCAAAAAGTTTTCACGTGTTTCACTTTGCTCCTTTACACAGTGAGCTTTGGCAAAAAAAAAAGCTTTGGCGGACGTGACTTGGACTATGTATGTAAATATTACAAGTAAATAGGTGTGTATGTGTATATATTCAATAAATATACAGTAAAGCAATGCCCGAAATAACACTAATTAAACAACAATTACTTTTTGAATAAGGGTATTAAAGGTGCGACACTTATTATTGTCGTTGTTTATCTTACCGTTTGCAGCCAAAAAAATATATATACACAGATAACACACAAAAAAGTACAAATTCTGATAAGGATGACCCAGAAAGAGACATTTAAAGAGCCAAAAATAGTAAAGCCCGCATAAAAGTGTTGCCAACAAGTTTCAAAATCCGATTTTGTAACACAAATTTACGAAATGTTTTTCCCCTCCCGCTTACGACAATTAAAAAACCGCACATTTTGTTGCTCTGCAGCGTGCTGCGTGCGGTGTGAAAAAATTCAAGGCCAGTCGCAAAAAAAATTACATATTTAACTCGAACGCTTTAATTTACAACTATTATAAATATGCGCATAATTACCGTTACAATACTGTGCGACCAGATCGGCATCATCAAAACGGCAACGCTTGACGGCCGTCAAGTTATCCATCTCCATCTCCAACTGTTCATGTCCCATTGCAAAGCAGCGCTTTTTGCAGCGCGCAGCGGCAGAGGCTGATGCAGCGGCGTCGATGTCGACGTTGACGTCGGCGTCGACATCATTCACTTGCATCTGCATTGGCTGCACACTGTGATTGTTGTTGTTGCAACTGTTGTTGTTATTGTCTGAGGCGGCGTGAGCAGCATTGTTTACAAGTGCATATCCATAGTAGCCGTTTGAGGCGGACGCAATATGAGAGACGACACGTGCATTGAATGGATCCACAATCGATGAATTGCGCGCCGGTGTCCCAGTTTCGAAATTGACAGCATCAGATTCACCATGTGCCCAACACTCGAAATTTGTCAAAACCATCGCTGATGCTAACGTTGTTGTATACGGCGCGCACAGTGGAAATTTACCAAGAATACTATAGCTGTACTGTTGACACAGTCACAAATCCAAAAGCGAAATAACAACAAAAACGCGTTGTGTATTGAACGACGCTCGCTATTCGACTGTACGAGCGGTGATGCCGGCAACGTTTGTTCAACTGCAACGAGCCGCTTTCAGTTAGTTGATTACTTCAAAATAGCAGCATTGGCAAAATGGTGAACAACATTTAATTAACACACACGCGCGCACACCACTACCGAACGAAACAACGCAGACGCTGACGCCAATTGTTAAAAATAAATACAATTGGCAATATGTATCGATACATATTTTCTAGGGATGTACAATGGTTTTTTGGCCTGCGATATATTGTTAGTATATGAATCGATATTAGTAGATAAGAGCTGCCACCTAGTCGAAAGCACTCGATTAGTATTGTCCAGCCTATCATGTGATTGTCACGTCAAAGAATCAGAGAACAACAAATATAAGCAACTAAAATTGTTTTCCAAACTCAATTGAATTATTTCAAGTATTAAGCAAAGATGAACAACAAAGGCAAGAAAGGCAATGGCGGTGGAGGTGTAAGTGCAGCCGAGCAACACAAACTCTCAAAACAGCAATCGCATGTAAGTAACTTAAAACAACTTTTGGCCCCATTTTGCCGGCTGTGTTTATGTACATATGTATGTATATCTGATGGCCCAATTTTTGTTTTTAGGACTCACAGGATTACAGCGCATTTAAGGTGGTCCTTTTCTACTGCTCGCTCATCGTATTCCTGCCCGTGCTGTCGTTTTTCGCTCTAAAAGGCTTTGTGCTGGAACGATTCTTCACCATGTCAGATATGTCAGTGAACATTGGTTCGGCTGTTGGCGCTGTTATTGCCCTGCACGTTGCACTGGGTCTCTATATATATCGTGCCTACTTTGGCGGTTTCAAATCAAAGTCCCAGTCCAAGCAGGACTAACAGGGAGCTTCGGGGGAGCAACAATCTGGGACTGTTACATTTATTCACCATTTCCAATTCCAAATGCATCGTTTTTTGTTTTACGCTTCTAAGCATTAGTAACGTTAGCGTTAAGTAAACTAATTACAAATATCCACAATGCAATGTTTATTATATGTATGTATATGAGTGTGAGTGAAAGTTGCCCTATATACATAAGTACATAAATCGTGCGTATATGTGTCGTGTGTAATCATTTAATTGCATAATTTTCGATAACAACAAAACACGCGCTGCATGCTGTAAGTGTATTTGGGGTCTATCCATCAATTGTTGTCAAGTGTCTAGTATCAAAAACTGTGAATTAAATATATAAAAATATTCTCCACTAAAATATAGAAAGAGATATGCGTGGTTTATTCAATGTTGTGCGCAACTATAGTTGGACAAATGCCATCAAAAAGTTACTGCCAAGGCAAAGTAAATATATTTACAACTTGGGCGCTTACTTCGAGCTAAGTGATGTGGTAAGTAGTAAATGTTAAATTCTGTTTGTACTGCAATTCAAAGTCCCCTTGCTTAAATCATTGGCGAACGACCAAATCGTTACATGCCCATTTAAAAAAGTATGGCCGTTTACGGTTGACAAAGAAAACAGCGGCTGGTTTGTTAACTTTGAATATATCATTCAACAACCATTTGTGGTATTTATGATAATTTAAATCAGAATTTAAGATCAAGGTCTAGACAGTTGTATTCCCAATTGGACATTTCGGCTGTAATAATGTTTCTGTAATTACTTAACATTAGCGATGAGCGATATTTTCTGTAAGCAATCAAGTTGAGGCAATGTTAAGTGCATAAGCTGTTAAATGAGAAATAAGACTGTGGCAACGCCGAAGTAGTTTTTGTTTGTGTTCGTTTTCTTAGTCAATTTTTGTTGAAGTTATTTACCCAAAAATGCTAGAATGATTAGTATGAATATGCAGTTAAACGGAAACGCTTCAGCTTGCTGCCATAAAAATATCAATACATATCCAAACATCTGTACATCTGCTACAGTGGTACAAGCAAAGACGTGTCTGCAACCACCTGTTAGAACAATTGAAGACATAAACTATCTTGCACGCATTTCTATCAGTAGTGAACATGCAGCAGCTGTATAAACTACCACAATCTTTGTGGCCCATCTGCGTACATACGGTACTTATAGCCACTTTGTGCACGAAGGCAGCAACAGCCACATCATCATCCGACTATATAGTGGGACGCAATAAGGTAGCACCTACCAACAACAACAAAACTTAACATCTGTTATACTTATATTTGTGTGTAATTGATTTGAATATTCTTTCAGACCGTTTACAATCCAAGTAAACTCACTGACACCCAGTTTCTGGAGTATAGCAATCTGTCAGATGGACAACATCTGCGAGAGGCAATAAAAAACATACTCATTCCCAGAGTGGTTGGCACACCTAATCATGGAATTGTGCGTCAATACATTGTGCAGAGCTTGCGAGATCTCAACTGGCATGTGGAGCTGGACAGTTTTCACGACAAGGCGCCCATATTGGGCACCCTGCATTTTAGCAACATCATTGCCACATTGAATCCCAAAGCTGAACGGTATTTGGTTTTGGCTTGCCACTACGACAGCAAGTACATGAAGGATGTGGAGTTTCTGGGTGCCACGGACTCGGCTGTGCCCTGTGCAATGCTTCTAAATCTGGCGAAGGTGCTGCAGCAACAGCTGGAACCATTGCAAAGCTCCAAACTCAGTCTAATGCTGCTGTTCTTCGACGGCGAAGAGGCCTTTAAGCAATGGGGTCCCAAGGATTCCATATATGGTGCTCGTCATCTGGCCCAGCTGTGGCAAGAGGAAAACAAATTGGATCGCATTGATATGCTGGTACTGCTCGATCTGCTGGGCGCACCAGATCCAGCCTTCTACAGCTTCTTTGCAAATACGGAGCTGTGGCATATGCGATTGGCAGATCTAGAGGCACGTCTGGGCGAGCAGCATCTGCTCGAGAAGTACATGAGCAGCGGCGTAGCGAAACGCGATCCAAGACGTTACTTCCAGCCCCAGGCACTACGCAGTAGTCAAGTCGAAGACGATCATATACCCTTTCTGCGTCGCCATGTGCCCATTCTACATCTTATTCCTATGCCCTTTCCAAGTGTGTGGCACACACCCGATGATAACGAAAGTGTGATCGATTATACGACAACGAACAATTTGGCGCTGATAATACGACTGTTCACTCTCGAGTATCTGTTGGGCGGTAAAAAGTAGCGTGAAATCGCCCAGTTAACTACAATAAGTATATAAGGCCTTATCTAATTGACCTGTCTGATACGCGGTATCGTTGCTTTAGGCAACTAATACAATGAAACGTTTAATGTTTAGCTTTTTGTGTGTGTTTAGATATCTTCCTGTTGACGCTGAACTAATTTGATATCATGTATAGAATTGTTTGTTTATACTTTTTTTTTAGAAAATCTGATATTTATCTTAAATGCAACATTTATTTTTAAAAACTTATCCTAGTTATCGACGTGTATGTTAAAACTAATTAAGCGTCTCATGTACAAAATGTTGGCTCCCAAAAATGTTATGTTTATGGCAAATACTGCATTTATGCTATATTCAGTTTAGGATAGCTGCTAGGATTAAATCTATAGCTGCTCCAATAAATTCTATAGCTTAAGCGCAGTAATGGTCTAATGGTTTAAATAAGACTTAAATCTAGCTAAAATCGTAAGAATTGTCTTAATACTATATATTAGTATAAAGCTAAGAATGCTCAATAGAGGTTGTTGTTGCTTCGGGCAGCGATATGCTGGACGGACTGGAGGCTATTGGCGTTGGCGTTGGTTCTTCCTCAATTTTAACATCCTTTTGACCCTTCATGAGCTGAGCCACACTTAGCTCTTTGGGCTTTTCCACAATTATAACGCTTAGCTCTGCACAGGATTTGGTTTTGGATGCTTTTGTGGTTTCGCTGCCACTTGGAGATCCGCTTATCTCACGTAAATCGGAACGTGAATCACGACAACAAACCTTCTCAATGCAATCGGCAGCCTGACACTGCATTAGGCACTCTAGAGATACAGATGCGTTCTTATTGGTTGAAGGATAGAATTCTGGCTGTATGGTGACTGCTGCAATGCCTTGCTCCTGGAAAAAGGCACGCACCTGCTCAATGATTCGCAGATAAAGTTTGGGATTTTGGAACTGAATGTGTATGGTTGCCACATAGCTGTGTGCGGCCAGTTGCCAGATGTGTAGATCATGATAGCTAACAATCTCTGGAAATTTGCTGACCAGTGTCTGTTCGAAAATCTCCAGATCAATGGAACCGGGTATTGTTTGTAACAGAATCAGACAAGATTCTTTCACTGCAAAAGAGAAATGTTAAATTATTTCTGTTATACCGCTGTTAAGGAAATGTGTTATACAAATTGTGATATGTTGCTTTGTTATACAACATTAAACTGTTATATAAAACGTTAATTCACAATTTGTAGAACAGATCTGTTATATACTTACTGTATGGATAACTCAATGAAACCAATAGCACACATGAGAATATGGATAAAACAGGATCAATGAACTTTGCTGTATGCTGCTCATCTTCTGCCACATAGACAATGGCTGCACAAACGATCACAAAAAGTGTGCTGGACACATCCCGCAGCATTTCCACAGCACCCTGTCGCTTGGTTGTGAAATAAACGTTGCCAACCTCCTTCTCCAAATCTTGACGCAGCTGACGATCGTTTCGGGACTTGCTCAAAGTGCGCTGCATAGACTTAAGTGCCAGATCGGAATGACTGGACATGGAACGCTCGAGCACAACGTTGCCACCCGGTGTCAAATGCAAAAAGCTGCCCTGATGCAATGTATAACCACCGATCAACAAATACGTCAGGCCATTTAAAATCAGTCCCACAAAGCCCAGCATTAGAACATATATGGGTAAATGCATGGTATCCTGATGGTCAATATGCACCAGCGTCTGCAACGCTTCCACAATCAGCGAAAAGGACAACGAGGCCAATATAATAAACACAATTAGCATGGTGAGTATATCAATGCGTGCCCAACCAAAAGTATTGCGAAGCTTTTGTGCTCTCGACTCTCGCTTTGCCAACTGTTGCTCTTCAGTGTCGCTCACCGTTAGCACAACCGCAATCTTGTCATCCGAAGAGCCATTCGCCAAAGTAGGCGATGGAAATGGCTTTTGTTCCGTTTCATTCTGTTTGCTGTGCTGTTAGAGTAGAAAAGAAGTGAAAGACAAGGATTAGAAAAGCCTTCATTTGGTATAGAGTAAAAGGGACAAAAGCTGTAACGTGGCTTTAAGTATGGTATCGTATATGTACACATGTTTATACAGCAAAATTCGTCATAATGACTTGCACGCTCAATCATTTAGAAATTTTTAGATATAGATTTATATATATTTATCACTGTCGATCAGTTCATTAAATACGTGAACCTGCTCTAAAATCTCGTCACCAAACTGTTGTCAACGCATTTTAACGCTTCGCTTAACTCAGTCAAAGGTCTGTCTGCCTGCCAGTCAATTACATAAGACCACAATATGAAGCTACCCGTTTCACAATGCTCTCCAACTGTTTCTGGCCGTTTTTTTTTTTCGCATGATATCTAGTCCGCTGCGTGGTTTTCGGTCGCAAGTCTTGTTTATTTTTTTAATAAAATGGAAATTAATGGTTTGTTTGTAGAGCCCCTTAAACTTTATATAAAGTATATATATTTTTTATAAACAAAAAAACCCGATTAAATTTAATTTTTTTTTTTTCATTGTATAGGCTAGGGTACTTATACAGTTTTTTAAATATCGGTATTTTGCGGTGTCTATAAATAAAAAATTTGGTTTTGAATAAAATAATGAACATTTAAAAATTTGATCAAGTCGGTTAAGAAATACGGGTCGCTTTGAAGTTTGGCAAGCGTGCCCGTATCCTATATATACTACATAAATACATAGAAAGACGACGCAAACTGATGACCACACGAATTTGCTAGTTTTTGCAGTCATTCGAAACATTTTTTGTGTTTGGATTTAACAAATATACATATTTGCATAATTTTTTGATAGGCGAAACTATTTAGTTAGCTTTAGGGCAAATCAAATATGAATTTATTATAATCAGACTCGGTTAAGTGATGAAAATTATGATGTTACTAGGTCAGCTAATATACTGTGTTTTGATATTAGTAATGGTATAGAGTATACATCGTTTATATATCAGTTAAAGGATTTAATGTTTATCAGGAACCTTATCATAATCCCTGTCAGACACACATCTTAATTACTTTGTTAGTAATTTTTCAACACACATAAACTAAACAAGCTGTTTAACAACAGGGTGCTATCTGTGAGCGTAATTTAAGTACAATTTACTGATAACGATAAAAAAAAAAAAACACCAAGAACAAAACACAGACAAGGCCTTTACAATAATTTCACTATCGTTCAGACCAAAACGTTGCTTAACAAAAATTTTATAAAGGATTGTCTGCCCTTAAGTACCCTTCTTCTGATACACGGAACAAAAATTCAAAATATTTATTAAGCTCTTAAATCAAAAACCAAAAAAAATAAATTGAAACCAAGTCAAAAACGTAACCGGTTTGTCATGATGTGGTCAATAATAAAAAAAATGCACAGTTCAATGCACTGCATCTGGTTTTTTTTGTTTCTTTCTTGGTGTTCAAATTCCGATTTGCTTATCAGTTGATTTGGGAAAAACTTGTCGGAAAGCACACACACAACAAATTTGATGTTGTGTTCCACTTACCTTAATTGTTAAAATGCAACCGGCCAGTGCCAAAATGTTGCACAACATGTGATAGGAAGCCATGAGCAAAGTCAATGCATGCGTCAAATGGCTAAGGACCAATTGGAGCACAAAGTAGCACACGGATAGGATCAGTACCACATACAATGGTATGGGCTGACAGCGTTGTAATACCTCTTTGATCGACATCTTTGTTAACGACTTCTATAAAGAGACGGAGTTGAAGATACAATGTAAATGAATTGTTTAAACAGCAAAATACGGAAATAAACCGAAGCTAGATTAATTTATTGATCAAAACAATTTGCAACACACACAATGGGACGAAAGGTGTTGATAATTAGCAATGTGTCGACCAAGTGCAAGTGTTTTAATAAACCTTTAAATATTAACCTAAACAATACTAGAAGCAATTATATTTCGATAAGGCAAAACAGGGTCAAGTTTAAGCGTCTATTGAACCGCATTAACCATATAATAATAAACTATGCCATATGTGAACATTTGCTAATCATCGGTTTTGGGCAGGTGGGTTCAGGTACAACCAATGCATTGCATTGGGTTCGCCTTTTCCCGCCTGCCCGGCATGCTAATGAAGATGCTTAACGATAACCCAACCATCTACCCACCTATCCACCTACCTGTCCAACTAACTACCAGTTCAAATTGATCGTCAGTGCTGACATTGACGTAACAGTACGTGACAATTGAGGCTTGAGGTAAAAAGTATAATCCAAGGTTAACCCTTTTACAGATGGTCGCGAATGGGTCGGTAATAACAATTGCAGCTGTCACAAACGACATTAATTGATCGGATAAACCGTCGAGATATGCTACAGAAGGGCTCACATATTTATGAGGCATTACAAACAGTTTAAATACAATAAATGTGTTGAATTTGTTATCTATTTTAATGTATCCTAGGTTTAATTACATTTTTAGTCATGTGTTAAGGCAATATAAGCTTTAGACCCATGGCACGTTTAGATAAAACTAGTATCTTATCAAACAAAACACTTTGTCCATGAAATTAAATCATGTTTAGAATCATTTTAATGCCCAAATTCAAAGTACTTTGGCTTATGAATTCTCCTTTGGAGTTTAAGTGTGCTTAAGTTTATGAAGAAACTCTTAAAAAACCATAAAATATGAAAGTAGGAATTGTAATTCACCCTCAACAATGTATAGAAACATGAACATAGAAACTCTGATTATCATCATCTAATCATATTGTAAATCGTCACAAAATTCTTTGCTGAGCCCAGTTGACGATTACGTTACCAACCAAATAGGATCTATCTTTGATCTATTAGATATTCCATACATGCCGCCAGGTGGGTGCTACGTAACCCCAACCTCATATATCTGTCACAGTCAAGCAGCTGATTGCATTTTAAACACCCAACACGTGGGCATCGAAACTGTTTAGATCATAGCCAATTTCCATTGTTTTGTTTTACGACATTAGCAAAAATCGATTACGTTCCAAAGCTGCCATTGACCAACTTTTCACACAGTGATCTTCTACTATAAAAAACAATAATAATATAGTGCCAGGTAATTGAATTGGTATCCAGTTAGAGGTTGATTTGTGTACTACCCATAGATACTAAAAAACAAAAAACTATAAAAAAAATTCTACTACTCGTGCTTCGTTGTGCCTATATTGCCCGCAGCTAAATGTTCATTTCCTCAATTAGATTTTGCTTTCATTGAATAAAACGCAATCCAAACTATCTGTACGCCAGGGAGTATTGTACTAAACTCAAGCTAAAGTGCTCGTTGGGATAACAAAAGTTAAATATACATATATGAACGTAATACTAGTGGCAAAGTAGCAAAAGCTGTTTAACAAATCTGTGAGTTTAACGAATCAATGAAAAGAATTTCAAGAACTTCAATTTAGAGAGCAATGAGATGAAAAACATTTGAAGCTTTGACAAATGTCAACGCAAAAATCTCACGAATATTAACTAAGTAACAAGAAAGAGAGCTCTAGAGAAATACAGACTAGGATATATCCTTAGCTTCTTATATAAAGCGTACAACAGTGCGTATGTGTGTTTTCTTACATCTACATAGAATTCTTTCAACTTTACATAACAACTAAACTTCGAGCTGTGATATCTCAGATGTTTTTTAACCGATTTTGATCAAATATTTTCGATAGTTCACTGTTTTTCCTATAGTTTCAAATCTAATATCTACAATTTTGAAATATATATATTATATTTTATATAAAATATATCGAAGCCAGAAAAGCTATCGATTCTCAAGAACAAACTTCTACTGACTAGGGCTTAGGCGAGCTTAAGTTCCATATCCAAATGATAAATTTGAACTTCATAAACA
The DNA here is from genome assembly GCA_018152965.1 of Scaptomyza pallida. Taxonomy (NCBI): domain Eukaryota; kingdom Metazoa; phylum Arthropoda; class Insecta; order Diptera; family Drosophilidae; genus Scaptomyza; species Scaptomyza pallida. The sequence continues at coordinate 3,065,941 of JAECXP010000238.1, forward strand.
AATGTTGCAAGAATGTTGTTAGTCTAATATTCCAGGTGGCGTATATTGCTTGACCTTGTTGACGTATTCAAAATATGGCCAAAATACAAAATACAATAGATACATTTAACAATAATATGTTAAATTTAAAGTGGAATGTTGGGGGGAGGTGGGAAAGGTTTGTACTTGTTCAATTGAATTGCGGGACAGGCAAACAGGCCAGGGACCAACGTAGTAAACATTTGTATTTTTTTATATCAAATTCAAATTTTTTTGTGTTTTTGGCAAACATAAAAATCTCATTTGTATGCAAGCATTGTCTTTGCCCAAAAGTTGACGAACAAAACAAAAATGCAATTGATAAAAAAGAAGAAGAAAAACAGAAATGAAAATAATTTATACAAATGTCGTTGAGCCGAACTGGATGTTGATGGAATGATGAAGTGACGCGTTTTATTGATCCATAATTGACAATCAAAGTGACAATCCTGTGAGACAGATTTATGACTTTGTCTTTTTATACCGTTTGTATCAAAAGCAAACGGATTTGCCAAGAAAAAAAAACTGAATCGTAATAAACAACTGTCTTTTTGTTTGGCAAAGATGTTTTTTGATTCGTGACTAGTTGTGCCGTATAAATCACTTTAATTTTTATTTATCTATTCTGTTTTTCTATAAGCATTAACATTTTCTTGCCATTGAAAAGCCTTAGACCCGATTTGTTTACTTATCTGTAGACTTTATAAAGAAGGAACCAAGTTTTTTGCATTACAGCTGTTTTCAACGGAGAAATCGTTATTTCTATAATAACTGCAACTGCACCTGTGATATTGTTAAACACATTCAGATGCATTTCATCATAACGGATGGCTTTGCAATATACAGTGGACCCTCGATTAATGAACGTCCCGGATAACGAACATTTCGCATAGCGTACGCACTTTAAGGAAAAAGAAACAACGAAAAAGGTGGAAACCCTAATTGCATGTCAAGCTTCTGTCCTTGATTAGCAAGGAAACAGGGAAAACCCCGAAAACATATTATGCTGCTCTCCAGTGTGACCGTTTTAGCTGCAAAATGTGTTAAGATTAGAAGAATAACGAACAAAATGCTGGAATTAATTGTGTTCGTTCAACCGAGAGCCCACTGTGTGCTTATTATAAGCTCGTGCGACGTTTTTGCGGCGCCCTTATCAATCCTTGAAGCACTTTCACCAACAACACAATTATTAAATTAAAAATGTGAACAAATTGAAACACAATAAAATTGTTTTGTAATCTGCCAATTCTATTAGTTGCAAATTTGAATAAATTATAGTTAATGCAAGTACTAAATTGGCCAAATATACAGATTGCATGAAGTTTTCAATTTTCCAAAGGTATTTATAGAGAATTTAAATAAAAATATATTCAACAACAAATAACAGTTAGGTTTGTTATTTTTCAAGGCCCGTTTCGTAATTTGCATTGAATGGCTACAAATACAATATTTTGTTGGATTCAAAGTCTAGACAAACATTATAGGGACAAATTAATGTTAATTTTGGGAACTCTTTATGCTGATTATGACGCAGAATTATTTATTTTTGTATTTTTACTGTGCAAATGTGGGCTGTATTTTTGGTACCATGCTCCCAAATAATCACTCGCTAACTGATTCCATTCATTATTTGCTAACAAATCACTTGACTTGGCCGACATATCACAGATTTTTGTTTGTTTTTTTTTTTTCGCAAATGGAATATTTCATATTTGCCGGCTTGCAAAGAAATTCAATTCGGGCGGACAGACTTATTGGGTCTTATCAAATGTATGTAACTTTCTTAAACAAAAAGTTTAATGGACTTGTTGTGGTTTTATGCCGGCCAACAACAATGAACAGTTCGATCGCTCTCAAAAGTTTCAAACAAACTAATATAGATATAGACGGCTGCCTAATCTACACTGCTGTGCGTAAAAATAGAATCGTTTTGTGTTTATTTGTATAATAAAAATCACATATTTGATACGTACAAAAATATCTATATGTATTTATGAAGATGATCTATTTTTAGCACACTTCACACTAGTATAAACCACACTTTAACAAATTTGCGTTGGAATTATAATTATTTTGCACCGTTAATTTAAAACAGTTTTTTTTTTTTTTGGGCGTTAATTTTCACACAAGAAGCGCACACGCGACGCTACACCTGTCGTCTGGTATTTGCAATATTGCCGAATGCGCTCAAACGACGTTGACGGCTGTGCGGCTCAAACTCTAATGAAACGCTGGCATCAAAAGCGAACGCAGATCAAGCGCAACAACAATGATGATGATAATGCCATGGAAAGCAGAAAACGTACCGAAATAAATACAAATCAGGCAGGCAACCGAATTGAAAGTGAGAGCGTACCAGCTGTGAGAGATAAACGGTAAGAGAGAGATAGTGAGCGAGAGATAGTTATAGTGAGAGAGTGCGCGTATGTAGGGGGTGTAGGGTTTTGAGTGCGTGCAGTAGGTAGACTGAGCATTATCAGTGGGTGGGAACAATGCCAGACAGATTGGTAGAGATAGTGCAGAGAGGGTGCAGGGAGGTAGAGCGTTGGCGGACAGGCGCGTGCACGTTGCGGCTGGTCGTTGTATCTGCACAGCTTTGCAAATCTTTGTTGTGTGTTTGACTCGATTTTGGTTTACACGTGTGGCTTATCGTGAGTGTATGCCGACAGAGGATGGATTTTTTCATATTAATATGCCACATAAACTTCAAACATATGTTAATCGTTTTGTTATCTCTGGTTTAATAACTATCATTCAATCTAGTTTCTACACAAGAATTATATGTTGCCAGGAGCGTATTGAGTTTGTTCAAATGCTCGTTAGCTTATTGTGTTTCTTATCGGTTTTTCACTGTAGATAAAGGTATAGTTTATTTTTGTTTTCGAGCTCAACGTATGTACAAATGTATGTACGAATATACGTCGTATGCGGTTTTATACATACACGGTATTGTAGTCGCGACGACAGTACAACGCCAACTGCACGACTTTTGTTATACAAATGTTTTTAAAAATTCTTTCCCAGCCATGCAGAATTCAATTTGCCAAGGAACATGCAATAAACACGCATATTAGATAAAAAGTGGCTTGTGTAGTTACATATACATACTAGCAAAAGTAAAGCGAGTTGGGTAATAAATACATAGTATAGCAATTGTTTACGTTTGGGACGTATATACAGACATATTATTTACTTACATTTTAGTTATGATGTATGTCTGCCAAACAGTTTACTTTAGCAAGCCAATCCAGAAATTTGAGTTGGAACTCTTTTGTTATCTTAGGTAAATGCACACTAACGCGTTTGAATTACTTTATTTATTTTAAAGATCTGGCAGCACTTTGAAATGCTGTTATCGACCAATCGATAACTGACTACGATACTTTGTATTTTTATTAGTATTTTTGTGGATTGATATTAGAAAATTCGGTCACACTGACCTGCTGCTGACATCTAGGGCTGTGTTTTCATTCTTGCGACCACCAGACGTGAAATCTGTGTGGAAAACAATATAAATATATTAGAAATTACCCCAAACTAGTTGGTGTGTTGAGCACCGCATAATAATGGCTGCCATTGTGCTAACAAGGAACATGCAGCTGGCGAGTAAGTGAAGCTGCAACCACTGGATTCAACTGCCTCGCAAAAATTATGTAATGTCTATTGCAGTTTTTCTGATCTGTATTTAAATTTATTTTGCAGAGCATCATAGCACCGGTGTCGTTGGTGTGCTGTGCCTGCGCAGCTACAGCGCTGCCGCTGCTCCACCCGATGCGGATGCGCCCCGTCCATTGAAGACAACAAATGTGGCTGCCATGAAACGCGGCACAGGTGGCCGCAGCAGTTTCAATGGAATCGTTGCCACTGTGTTCGGTGCCACCGGCTTTGTGGGACGTTATGTGTGCAATAAGCTGGGCAAGTCAGGCACCCAAATGATATTGCCCTACCGCGGCGATGAGTCCGATGTTATCCGCCTAAAGGTCTGCGGTGATCTGGGACAGGTGCTGTTCCATTTCTACAATCTGAATGATCCCCGCTCTATCCGTGATGCTGTAAAGCACTCGAATGTTGTCATCAACTTGGTTGGACGCGACTACGAGACCAAGAACTTTAAGTTCAAGGATGTGAATGTTTTCGGCGCCGCTCGAATTGCCAGGTGAGCAACAATAATCCAAAATATCTGAAGGAAATTTAATATTTGTATTGTAGCATTTGCCGTGATGCCGGCGTGGAGCGTTTTATTCATCTCTCATCGTTGAATGTGGAAGCCAATCCCAAGGCAAATTACATCTCTGGTGGAAGTCAGTGGTTGAAATCCAAGTACGAGGGTGAGCTGCAGGTTCGCGATGCATTCCCCAATGCAACGATTATTCGTCCAGCGGATATCTATGGATCTGAGGATCGCTTCTTGCGCTATTATGCACACATTTGGCGTCGTCAATTCCGCTCGATGCCCTTGTGGCATAACGGAGAGCGCACAGTCAAACAGCCCGTGTTCGTTTCGGATGTGGCACAAGCCATTATCAATGCCGCGAAGGATCCAGACACCGCCGGTCGCATCTACCAGGCTGTGGGGTGAGTGAATATACCTAAAAAAAAAATATACTATTTTGACTCAAATTAAATTTAAACCTACAGACCTAAGCGCTATCAGCTAAGCGAACTGGTCGACTGGTTCCATCGTCTGATGCGAAAGGATCAGAAGCTTTGGGGCTATCAGCGTTACGATATGCGTTGGGATCCCACCTTCAAGCTAAAGGCAAAGTTGACTAATCTGATTTGCCCCGGAGCACCCATTGGTGGTCTGCATGTGGATCGTATTGAGCGTGAGACCATCACCGATAAGGTGCTACCTGGAGTGCCAACGTTGGAGGATTTGGGCGTTCATCTGACTACTATGGAGGAGCAGGTGCCATGGGAGCTGCGTCCATATCGCGCTGCCTTGTACTATGATGCCGAGTTGGGTGAATTTGAGGCAGCTTCACCACCCAAAACGATTGAAGCGCGCGACGAGCTTCGTTTGTTTGCCTAAACATTGTTAATTGGAAATGCTAAGTGCGTCTATCACTTTAAATAAATTGTCTATAAATTAAATAAACAACAAAAAACTCATTTACTTTTTACTTTTCAAATTTTAAATGCAAGAATAAGTTTTGTATTTAAAAGTTTAGTCAACAACGGCTTCCAACACTGATAGCCGGCAACATTATGCAATACTTGAATGGTGCTGCCAGATCTGTGTTTTGTTGCGCAGCCCTAGAACAAATCAAAACAAAGTCACATTTCGACACATGCAGGCAACACTTGCGACAATTTTTGAGGTAATTCTTATTTCCTAGCGGCAAAAGCTTTTGCAGTTTTCCTTCAACCTTTCGCCTGTGCAAGCTGCGCGACGCGGAAAATCCGCACGGCTAAAGCGGCTGAAAATTCGATTTAAGTGTCAACTTCTTATAGGCAAAGTACTAGTGAAAAAAGTGCACACGCTAAGTACCAAAATCGGCATTTGTGTGCAAATTAAATGTGTGTGTGAGTGCATATGATAGTGTGAGTGTGTGATGCGGCGCGCTAATACAAAAATGGCAAAAGCATATACACAAATATGAATCTTAAAAATATACTACTACCGAAAGTGTTAATGTACTAAGAAGTGAATAAAAATAACAGAAACTTAACTCTCATATTCAAATAATGTACACATATTTATATAGAAATCGAATTTCATAACAGATAAATCGATCAAAACGCAAACGTCAGCAGCAGCGTCCCTATACGAAAAGCCCTGGGAAACCGAAAGCCTCGTCATTGTACCAACAAGGAGTGTGCGAGGGGGCGTAGGGGTGTCGGTCGGTGTGCTGTAACAGCAAAAATCATCTGCTGGGGTGAGCAGCAGCGAATAGGAGCAAGCGACAGCATCAGCTGTGACGCTTGCAGCAGAGCAGAAGCATCAAAAAGCTCTGCACTGTCAAACATCAATAGTATAAAAAGCAGCAAAACAAAAAAGAAGGAGACACACAGCAGCAGTGGCAGCATAATCATTTTCATCATAATAATAAATTAAGTTTTTGTGTGTGTATGTGTTTGTGTGAAAAGCAAAAGCCTCGTGCTATTCTTAGACTATTTGCTCAAGTGTCCACCCATTAAGCAGCAGAATCGTCAACACCGACGTCAAGGACCACGCCTTTGATAAACAGCAGCAGCACATTTGTAACTACCGGCGCCGGGGCAGCGCGAATAAAACGTCAACGGTTGCAATTTCGAGTATAAAACCAAAATTTATGCTTTATATCGTCACGTCGAGAGTAGTGGCACGTCGAGTCAAGTGCAACAGCAACAGCAGCTGAGAGTCGGTAAAAGACAATTGCGCCACAAAATGCTATTTGCCGCTGCTGCAGCCGCTGCCAGCGGCAATAAAAGCGTTCGTGTGGGGGCTGGAGCGCTGCCGCCGCCTCCTCTGCCACCGACAACGCTTCCAGCTGCCCTGCTGCAGGATCATCATCATCACCATCAGTTGACCATCAAGAACTGCTCTCAATCGCAGCCGGGCGAGCGCATTTCTGGTGAGTACCGTTTCTTTATTTTGTAAGCAAAGCTTTTCGTTCTCTTTCATGTGTTTGCTCTCTCTCTCGCTCCCTGAAAACTATGACGCTCTTAAGTTTGTTGGCGTCGTTTCTGCTTTTGCCGACGCAAGCATTCTGTTTATTTTGGTTTTTGAGCGGCATTTTCATGTTATTTATTTATACACTTTTGGTTGGGTTCATACATAAATAAATACATAGATATATGTGTGAATGTTTGATATAAAAAGTAGACACAAGTTTGTTGACTCTTACGTAAGTGGCGACGCATCATTTTATTTATGTATTTGTTTGCTTAGCCTTCGCCTTGGCAATTAAGTTATATTTTTTGCCAAATTTTTTATTAATCAACAACAAATGCAGTGCTTGAAATAGCTATGCATCAGAGATGCAGCGTTTAGTAGTTCAACTGCATGCATTTTGTCTGCCAAATTGAACAGTTTGAAAACTTTCCATTGCGGAGCATCTGCCAAAAGCAATTCCGAGAATACGAATAAACAAGTCATTTAAAGCCCAAAAATAGTGTGAAACACGTGCAGTTTCTCGCAAAGGGTAATAGAGAGAGAATGAGAAAAAGATCGACGTCGTTAACAGCAGCGGAATAAGCATAAAAGGGTTTTGGGCCGCACAACTTTGTCAAGCGAATAAATAAAGTGAAACTGAGAACACCCTTATGCCCTTTAACTATGAAATCCGCTCCTGTTTAGCAAAAGCTGTGACACAAATCTTTATCTCACTGTATGCTTTCATGCTCTGTTCCACGCCTGTTTTTGTTGTGCCAGTCGCGTCGTCAGCGCTTGCCGGCTGTGCTTTTTTTTTTGTTCTCAGATAACAAAACATTCTGTCTCCCGGCTTTTGAAGGCCAATCACGGAAAAGCCCATGAATAAGAAGTCTGCTTGCAAAATGTTTGATAATCTTAAGTTATCTGATACCCTGACACCTATAATTCACTGCAAAACAGTTTTATTTGCAAGCTGTGTTTCGAATTTTCGTAACGATATGCAAATGACTTGATGTGTATGTGTGTGTGTATGTGCTTGTGTGTTATTTTTACGAATTAAACTGATAGAAAAACAGACACGGCTAAAAAAAAACAGAATGTCGCACGTACATTTGTGCTCACAAAGCTGTAATCAATAGGCCTAGGCCTTGATAACGATTTCTCCCACCCTTTTTCCGTGTGTCGTAACATTTTAGCTTTCACTTCTCAATTGCCCTTTAGTTTGTGATTCTATGCGTCGTTTTTCTATGGGTTTTTAATCAGGTGTAGTTGACGGATCCAAAATGTCTGCTGTTAACTGGTTACGTCTAGTCCTCTTGAATTACCCAATAGTTATGTCATTGAACCTTACTAAAAAAAACTCTTATCTCGCATAATTGAAGAGCCCCGTTGCTATGCAAAAACAAGAGAGAAAAAAAACTTTGAACAACATAAATATGTATATAGTCAGCGTTTTTAAAACTACGTTTTAAATTTTCACGCTATCAACAACTTTTCTTGATTAACATTATATCATTTGAGTACAGCAACTATAAAATATTCCATTTGTGCTTAAAACTTTTCCAATGCCAAGCAAAACATGCAAAATTTCTTAACTTTGGGTTCAATGAAATATAAATAGAAGATCACCATATAAATAAGTATTACTTAGCTATCACAAGATGTTTGTTGAAAATGTAAAGAAAAATGGCAAAAAGACTTGATTTAAGCGCTTAAGGAAGATTTTCTAATACGAAGTTTTTCCAAATATTTAATAAATCTAGTTGTCTTAAACACAAACATTAATATTCCAAAAAAAAAAAATATTGATTGCTTGTACATTTAGCTAAAATGAGATTGCTTTAAATTCTTAGTTTCTTTTAATCAAATTAAACATAAATGGATGAATAATTGCATAGTTTAACATGTAAGAAGTTGACAGCAGATTTATAGAGCATTTTCACATCGGTGAGCTTTAACGGCACTTTGTAAGCAAGAGAGTGTGTTTGCACAGAGAGAGGGAGATAGAGAGCGAGCGAGCCCAAGCATGAGTACGGAAATGGTGAAGCAAAGCATAAACTGCGATTAATGCCGACTGTTGCCGGCTGCGGCGGCGTCGCCATCATATCAGCAGCTAACCAAATTCTGTCGTCATTTTCGAAACCCACGTTGCGGTGATCGGACGAGCGCCCGCTCCCCCATACAAATAGAAATTGTAAAGCTTCTAGAAACCTAACCACATTAAGGGCACGCTAGAAGACTAATCGAAATTGATTATATATTTTAGGTACAGCCAAGTCGGTCGCATCAGCTGTTGCTGCACCAGCTAAAGTCGAGCTAATGGAGGCTATGAAGAAATTAGATGCCGGACTGGTGGCGTTGTTTGCCACCGCCGCTGATCCTTCAATGGATCAGCTTAAGAAGAAGCAGCAGCAACATCTGAACAAAGTGGAGCAACTGTGGTCGGAGCAGGAACTACCGGAACAGGAGCTACCAGCATGCATTGCCAACCAAGAACAGGCCACACCGGAGCTTTTCAAGCAGGTCAATGCCTTGCAGCTACATTTGGAGGCCCTAACCCTGCAGCCGGAGGGCACCAAACGCATGGAACTGCTCCAGAACGAAGTGCGACCAATTTTCACCGTCGAGTGTCAGTTGTCAAAGGAGCTGATTAAGTCAGTGCCACGCGGTCCAATGTTTCACATCATGCAATTCGAATCGGAGAAATTCCAAAGTTTAACCCAATGCACACGCTTTGGACAGACGCAGCAGCGTCAGGTGGAGCTGGGTGAACTCGATGGTGATAAGGAAATGGGCAGTATTCAATTTACGATTTGGTGGCGCGAGCCGGGCACTTGCCTCAACGAAATGCTGGGCATGGGCTGTTTGCCTTTGACGGAACTGTACCAGGCATCGCTGCTGGAGCAGTGCAAGTGTATTGCGATTAAGCGGCGTGATCTTCACTTGGCCAGTTTGTATCTGAAGATCAGTTTGCGTGCCGATCAACATCAAATGTTGCTCAAGGCTTTAACCAACAACGGTCAAGTGCTGCCTGCTGAGGATGGCAGCAGCAGCAACAACAACAATAACACCAACAACAGCAGCAGCAGCAGCAGCAACAACAAGAATAACAAGATCAATCACAATGGTGCAGCTGCAGCAGGTGAATATATATGACTAAATACGCGTGGGTGCAATCAACAACAACAGCAACAACAACGACAACTACTACACACCCACAACAACAACAATTTGCACCCAGATGTCACTAATCTGATGAATCTACTCATACTCAGGCTTTATCATCTGCTTGATGCCGTTATGAAAGTGCTGCCCATCTTGTTAAACTTAATAAAAAATTTCATTTTATTCACAAACGAAAACAAAAACAAAACAACTTTCGTATTTTTTTCTGTTAACATATATTTTATATTTATTTAGCTTTCTACAGACGAATTTATTTTTTATTCAGTTTATTGTGCGCTTAATTTTAATAATTCATTTTAAGATGGCGCACAGTGGAATGAAAGCTATAGAATTGGCTTCGTTAATTGATTAGAATTAGTTTGTCAGAAAAATATATACACATAGGTGGAGCTTTTGTGTTCTTTATAGAAACGCATTAAGCTTGTAAGTGTTATATTTAACATAATGTAATCGAGACTAGTAAGCTCTAACCTTTCCCCTGATATCCTCGGGAAAAATTTCAGTAGAAAGAAACGTAACTTTTTGCAATTTTGGATTGTACCATTAGCTCAATATTTTTGCAACTTTGGATTGTACCATTAGCTCAATATTTTTGCAGTTTTGGATTGTACCATTAGCTCAATATTTTTGCAATTTTGGATTGTACCATTAGCTCAATATTTTTGTACAAAGCCGCTCTGACTTAACTATTATAATATATATTTATGTTATATATTTGATTTTATAAAGAAAAAGAAACGTTACTTACTAACGCAATTTTTTAATTTCCATGATTTTCTAGGAGTAACAAAAAAAATCAGAAAATAACTTTTAATCCACTGTGCTTTTATCAGTATTCTCATTTTTTGGCCCAGCCAGAACTAGTTTTCACACTGTCCTTCAATGTGGTCTGTGCAATCTGATACAATCTAGTTATATGACACGAGATGAGTTCATGGCTTAATCGTTAATCGTTCCTCATTCCAAACGCGCTTGATTCATTGATAGACGTAGACGTAGACGTAGCTTAAGATGCCGTAATAAGTGTTGCTGTGCGATAACGGTTGTTTCCAATGCTGATTCAGTTTTTAATATACATACATATATACACACTATACTATGATTTCGCACACGCCAATGGGCAGGGGATCAAGGTGCAGCAGCTAGCCTATACATTTTTCCTGTAATCTTGTTAATCGATTTGTTTTTTGGTTCTTACGTACTTCACAGGCAAAAACAACAACAATTACAACAGCAACAACGACTCAAAGGCAGCTGCAAAATCGCCACCAACTGCTAATAACAACAAAGCATCGTTAGAAATTGTCAACTTTATGGCCGAGACGACCAAAGTGCGTCTGCTCCGTGGCTACATCTATGCCAGCGAGATGCGTCACGTAACGGCAAGCGATGCCAGCAAGTGCAAGGAATTAGTGCTCCAACCCTTCTGGCAGCCACAACCGCTAAGCGTCCAAATGAACACTGAGGGCATCTTTCAGCTGCAGGAACAGTTCGCCATCATTAACGATGAGAAGTTTCTGCACAGTGTGGAGCGACAGCAGTTGATGCTGGAAGTGCGTCCACTTGGTGGCCAGGTCCATTTGCCACTGCATCAATTCTATATAGCATACAGAGATGACAGCATTACCAACCATCTATGCAAGGGCAAGGTAACTGTTAAATTGAAAGTTTTAGCAACTGCAACTCTTATTGTTTCTAGAGCGTTGCCACCTAGTTCATCTTTAAGTCTGGTATGCAGCAACATACCAAATGCAGTTTAAATGAATTCGTAAATAAATATTTGAATTTTAAAAATATACTTCTAACTCACATATCCCTTTTGTATACTTTTTTGCAGCTGCCTGTCATTTCCATTGATGGTTGGACACCCATTGTGCATCCAGAGACACAACAGCAGCTGGGCGAGCTTAAAGTTTTGCTGGCCATTGGCAGCGAATCGCAGATAGCACAACTGAAACAGCTGCGTGGCTTTGACACGGACAATAACCAGCAGCCGCAGCGACGCACCACAGATCTGTTGGATATGCTGCAGAATGCGCTCAGTGCTCCAGCAACCGGATCAGCTGCTTCAACATCAACAGCTGATATATTGCCGGCAACAAACAGTGCGTTTAGCTTTAGTTTGCATATTGTTGGCGCCGCTGGATTGCCACTGAATCCGGGCTATGGCAAAAGTGGCAAAAAGCAGGCCAAGCGCCAGGCGGCTGCCAAGCGTTTTCCACCCAATGAGCCGCCAAACACGTATGTGACCTTTCAGGCATTGAACAGCAACGGTCAAACTTACAAGTCGCATGAGGGTCTGGTCTATGCCACACCCATTGTGGAGCAGTCAACGACACCGCAGTGGCACAGCAAGTTTCTAGTGGATGTTGGCGCCGATTTCTTAACCAATGTGGGTAGACATTAGAAACGTATATTCATAGATGTTATTAACAAGCTTTCAATTCCTTTGCAGCCTCAGAAACTGTTTATTCTTAAAGTCTGGAAGAAGACAGCTCTAAGTGCGGGCACAAGCAGTGAGCCCACGCCACTTGAGGATGCCATCATTGGATTTGCTGCCTTAAATCTCAATCGAAGCAGCTCTGGCGGATTTCCCAGCGGTTGGCACAACATCGTTGACTTCAATGGACGTGTAACAGGCGGCCTGGAGGTGCACGTTCAAGCGCTGGAACCTGGCGCCACTGTCTCTGGCAGTGTGGACAGTGCCATAGACCAGTTGGAGCAATCGCCAGAATTGCGGCACTTGCAGCTTGGCCAGGCCATCAAACGTAAGTTTACAGAACTGGAGCAAATCTCGAATAGATTGCGCACACGTCTTGTGGATGTGACGGGCGAAACGCTGCAATCACCGCAATACGATGTGAATGCGGCACTAGACACATGGCAGCCAGAGGAACTGCAGCAGTGGCATGAGGATGATGATCTGGTAGCCGATTTTGAGCGAGCCTTACGCACTCCAACACCAACACCCGAAGAATCAAATCCTGCTGCAGAATCCACAACACCCACCGCACAAAGCCGAGCCGATGCTGGCAAGGAATAGCACTGCCTTAGACTCAATTATCTAGCACATCAAATTAGTCAACAAAATATAAGCAAACAATACACTTTTTTCACACTCTCTCGATGTCTACGAAACTGGCTCAAACGTAGTTATATGATCCTTAGATAACCATCTCTATATATATACAATTATATAAACATATTTGTAGTTATTCTTATATATATGTATATTTATCATCTGCTGTACTTAAATTTTGGCAATCATTTGCCTCAATTCACCTTTCAATTGGCTGTCGATAAGCATTAAAAATCAAAGTCTCGATCACTTGGCGATCGAGCTTTATTCTAATTAATTTTGTCAAGGATATGAACAAGCAATTATTGAATATTGTTTAAGTCAACTGTGTTATTGAGCATACTCGACAGCAAATACCCGGTATAAAAGTGTGTTAAAAAAACCCATTTTTTGGCACGATATTTGCCATATATTATATATGTATTAGTTTTGAAACTGTGTTAATCACCTAAGTATTTAGTCACTATTACTTAATAAACATTAAATGCTATGCAAACGAACTTAAAATGTGACTTTCTATGTTCATGAAGCTATAAAATTGATTACACTTTGATTGATTGAGGTTGGATAAATATTTTCATATTGATGGCATGGATCAAATATTTTCATATTGATTCAACTAAATGAATCTAGTAAAACTATCAATATTCGCCTTTGAATGACAGTTTCTTTTTAACTGATTAACGTCTTAAGACGAAAACAACATTTCCCACAGTTATAACAATACAGTGGACCCTCGGCTATCTTGTTCGTAATGCAAAATCACTAATCCCATTAAAAAATTAAGCTAAATTGCATGCACTGGACAGCTCTTTAATGTGTACTTTGGGTTTTTCCTGTTTCGTTGCTAAACACAATTGGGGGTTCCAACTTTTTCGTTGATCGTTATGGAAAACTTTGATCGTTAAGCGAAACTTTTTTACCTAAAAACGTGTTCCTTATCCATGGCGTTTGCTAACCAAGGGTCCACTGTGTTTGCAAATCGTTATAGATTACTCATTTGTTGACAACCAATTCAAATTTCACAAACAAACAATTATGAACGCTTCCACAAAATGAATCATAACCAAAAAATACAAGCGTATACTTAATATATTAAACTAGCGCAGTTGAATGCACCCTTATCTTATATATACATATATAGATTTTAATGGTATTATTCACCTGTAAGTCTTTAAGAATTTTTTTCGGCACTTCCAAGATCATAAATAACAAATGCATTTGACGTAATTGTTTTTTAAATACATATTGAAAAATATTTTTAATATAAAAATGGTTACATTTTTAGCTTAAAACTACAGTGTGTGTATTTTATCCGTCCGGGGTAGCTGCCTCCCTACCAAACTTTACAGTTTTCACTCTTACAAATATATATGCTAGAAAATCAAAACATGTGTGACATGAAAAATGGACAATGATTAATATTCCATGTGTATCTATATATGATTTAGCTACAAAAATGTCTATATGAATATGGTAAAGTCAATCTTTTTGGCGAAAGATGATTGCATGTTTGGCTAAAATTTGGACGCACATTGAATACAGTTAGAGATCTCGAATTGCGAATCATATTTTCTGTATTCCAAATGCGACCTGAACTTTAGTTTTGTTCATGAAGATTGTTGGGGTGGTATTTATAAAATTTGTATAAAATAATTGTATGTATATAGAAAAAATCGGTTGAACCCACTGCCTAGGCATTTAAGCTTGTTGCTTACATATTACATAGGTTTGCTTATGTATGCTACTATAAGTATATATATATATATGTATATGTATCTGATGAGTAGGTTAAAATTGTTGTATTGTATTGTGTTGTGTGTGAGCTGGAATACGTTTGGCTGTTTACTGACACTGCTCCACTTTCTGTTTGGAACGTTTCATGTTCTGTGTTTCCTGTTGATGGATTGGATTGGATTGCTGTGCATATTGTTGGTTTATGGCGTCTTTCAGTCAATGACAACGCGGGTCAATAGTATACCACGTTTGCTAAGCCATAAACTGTATATAAAAAAGATATTTGATTAGTTAAGAGAAATATAAAATAAATGTAGTTTAACTTTACCCAAAGCCAGCGCCAAGCAGCAGCGACAGGACATTAGTTACGAGCAATGAGTAGAGAATTTCGCGGGAGAACAAAGAGTTGGCGCCCAGACGCTTCAAGCGTATGGAATAACCCGAACTCTTTTTCTTCTCATCCTCTTCGGCCGAATTGGAGCGCTCAAACTTCCAATCTCTGCAAAAACAAACAAATTAACTTAGTACACAACAAATACAGCAAATATGTGATAAAGCGTTGCTCACTTTGGTGGTTGTTCCTCGGCGCTGCGATTCCAGTTCTGCAACCAATCTCCATTATCTGTTTTTTGTTTATCGCCAGCCTAATTCCGATTGCGTGTATAAACAAACATAATTAGTTCAAGTGGCAGTCAAGGCAAAGCCATTTGTTTATCTTCACTTACCTTAGTCCAATAATTGATGTACACATTTCGCAGCTCATCGTCCGGGCACAGCTCTGATTGTGGACTGTTTGGCGGACTCTTGGGGCTGTCATGGGGTGTATCGCGTCTGGAACTGGCCAAGGATACGACGCGACTGGACTGATTTGATTCCCGTTGCGCCTCGCGCAACAAACGCAAATATTCCTCACCGTTGCTAAATGGCAGCGGTGTAATTCTGTCGGGACTCTTAATGCCAGCCATTGCAGCTGTTGTGCTTAGTTCAATCCAAGATTCTGTAATACAAAAAGAAACAAAAATGCAATTTAATATTTATAAATGCAAAAAGATGAATACTATGTAACATATATCATAAAAGTTCTTTACAAAAAACATGCGTGCATATAATTTTATCAGCTTGCTTTTATTTAGCTTGAAAGCGCTCAGCACTGTCACTGTTATTTAACAGAGACAGCTTTTTTTCTTGTAACAGCTGCTGAGAGAACGAATCGGTTTTCTTTGTTTTCAAAACGCACATGTTATGTTTTTCTTGTTTCTTAGTGTTCTTATGTTCTTCTCTTCTTTGTTTTGCTGCTTTCAAGCTGTTGAAGCTCTTTTTGCCAGCTTAGCAGATTCCAGCAACAAACATTACCAGCTGCTCGTAGGCCGATGCTGCACCCATTGTTGTTGTTTGTTTTCGTTTTTTTCATTAGTTTTAACAGCGCCAGCTATTTATAACAGCTGCGCATGGCCAGAACTACCAAAAATGCCGCCCCCATTTGTTATGGTTTGTTTGTTTACTGTACAGATGTATGTATGTGCATTTGTTGCTCTTCTGTTTGTGTTTGTGTGTGTGTGTATGTAAGCGTGCGCCACATTGATAAGGCAAACACAAAAAAAGGCAATACAATTTCCGTTTCGGGTTTATTACTGATGCATGTTTTGTTTTGTCTATCAACCAATTTCATTTTCAACGAAAAACAGACGACGAACAACGCCAAAGATTGCAAATTACATGAGAGAGAGGGACAGCATCAGCTGTTAATCGACTAATAACTGTACATTGATTGTGATTGCAATCAATTTCGCCACAGGCTTTAAAAGTTACACTTACGTGGCACGCCGATCATCTTAATATATTGAAAACCAAATGAATACTGAAAATGCGCATGCAAACTTTCACATGTAACAGCAAAAAACAAACCAAAATAAATCATATTTTGAACAGGTAGCAAAACAGAAAATAAAAACCCAAAACAATAATAAAGCTGACCCACAAACAGGTACGTCTACTGCAAATCAGTGGACGTGTAATAAGGGTTGCACATCAAACATAGCTTGCTGACTCACAGCACGTAGGCAAATGGACTGACTCCTCTCTTTTGCCTTCTATCTCTTTCTGTTTGTATAGGTGTATAGGTGTGGAGAGAGTGCAGCTGTTAAACCCTGATCCGAGTCTGCCAACCGTACAGCCCATTGAACTGCCTTTTGTTTACTACATACGTATGTACATATTGAGGCTCAGATTCGCTTGCTTTTATCATACATATATATGATGTACATATGTACGTATATACTTTACTTCATATAAATACATAAAATACATACACATGCAAAAAAAAACCCACGGTTTTGATAATGAACTTAGCGTCACACACAAACTGCTTGTAGTCTAAAGTCGCAATTTCTGGACTATGTGAAAAAGCAAGAGCAACAAATAAAGAAAAACAAGTGCCAAAAGGCAAATGCCCTCCTACAATTGCCTTTAAACGAATTTTTGCATACATACAAACATACATGTGCTTAGTTGCGGTAAAGTCGAAATAAGCCGCGTGACGTCAATTAGGCGAAGTAAGATAAAAACAACGAATATACTATTCTCATACATATACATATGTATGCACATCCGTATAATAAGTGCAATTGTAAATAAAGAAAGCATGCGAGACACGTAGTATGTATGAATGGCGCTACTCCCGACTGTTTGCGATTCTTCTTTGTCTGCGGCGAAGTTGCCAGCCTTTGTTGTTGTCATCGTCTGACGGCTGCTGCGCAAGAGAAAGAGAGAGGTACACGCACTCACACGAAAACAAAACAAAACAAGAATGGCAATAACAAAGTGGAGCCTTGAACAGTATACATCTGTATGTATGTATGCATGTTTATGTATGGGCAAGTGCAATGGAGATACGAACAGTTACGCCGACATACGTAAATACAATTACAAACATCTATTTTTAACGAGACACAAACAATAATAATAACAACGCGTCATAGAAAAACCAGTGCATTGTTATTATTATTGACAAATACCAACACAAATACACACAGAAACACACTATTTGGTGTGTGTGTATATGTGTGCGAATGCGATCACAAACTTACCACCCAGTAAATCTTCTGTCGATTTTGGTGTCGTAGACATTTTGTTTTTCTCTGTGTATGTTTTTGTGTCTGTTATTGTACGATACGTTCGTACAATAGGCAAAATTCTGTTATTAGTTAGTTTTTTGTTGTACTAAACACGTCGTCTAAAGATAACTCGTTTGTTGTTATTGCGGTGTACGTATAAATTTATGCAGATTAAACTAAACTTTTCGCTACCGCGGCCCTTGTATTGCACATATGTATGTGTGTTCGAATATGTGTTTGTATGTCGTATTTCGTGTTAGTGTATGCGTGCGAATCTACGTTTTATTTTTTACAGTTCCTGTTCCGTCTGCACTGGTTGCTTGTTTTGCGCTTTTAGCTAAAGTTACCAGCTGTCTCTCGCTTCTATGCATATACGTTTAAATAATAAAAGCCGTTTTTATTTAGTAGAAGTGTAATACACAATTTTCTTTTTACGCACGCTGCTAAAAACCTAATGCGTAGTTCTTTTAAAGCTGCTGCTGGATGCAGCAAAAAACACAAACGGCTCGTTCAAAAACACGAAGATGACTGCTAACAAGCACAACAAAACTGCGACCAGACGAAAACAAAAAACCGAAACACTGTGAAGAAGAAGAGCGAACTTAACGCGTACATAGCGCTGCCAGATAGATAAAGAGTGCAGCCCTGTTTCTTGCGATTGTGTATGTACTAAAACTTTTATTAACGTGTTTTCAAAAATAAATCAAATGTTTGCAAATCACTTTTGGCCACATTACGCACAAAATAAAAATTATTGCCCTGCACAATCTCACTGGGCGAAATATATAGATCTTTCTGAGGATCATACTGTGCACGTCCCAATAACTTGAGAAACTCGTGACGTTCACGCAAACGAAATTCGCGGGATGCCAAGAGCTCAGGACATTTGAGAATCTGTGCGTGACTCAGACCCATATCGTTGTGTGCATAGCTGAAACGTTCGACTATGTCATCCGGTGCTGTAAATAAAGATTCTTTTAGCTACTAATTGGGTTTATAAGAGCGTTTTGACATACGTATCATCATCAATCGTGGCTTATGAACAATAAGCGATTGTAGCTCCTTGTTATTGAAGCCCATTTCCTCGCGTAACGTGAACACTGATTTGCGGAGATGCTCCATGTTGTAGGTAATCAGTCGTGGCTCCTTCGTGGCAAGCAAGCGCAAATCATGCCCACTTAGTCCAAACTCCTTTTGAAAGTACCCCAAACGGCGATCAACGCGTTGCGTTGAAAACATCAACCAATATGGATTTTGTGTGAAAATGCGAATGCGTGCCTCATCCGAGAAACGTTTACTTCGCAGGTACTCGACACGCGTTTGTAAGTTATCCAAATCCTCCTTAAATAATAGAGGATTCTTGGTGATCATCGCACCAAAGACATCTGGTGATATGCCCTGATCCGCCAGAAACGTTATATATGGTTTTACGTTCTTCTCAAAGTCCAGTTGTAACACAAACTGGCCGAGTCCCTTACGGCGCTCAATGCTATGCAGATCGACACCCAGGTTAATCAGCTGCTTTAGTGTTTGGGAACTGTTGGCATGTGCAGCCAGATTGAAGGTGGGAACGTGCGCCTCTCGTTTACCAAAATCTAAGGCAACCGCCTTTTGGTGCTCGTCTTTCTTAAGTTCGGCCAAGTGTTCAACATCTTGTGCTGGGTTTGTTGATGATGGAAGCGCATTGAATTCACTTGGCACTCTTCGGAGGGCACGCAAATGCCGCAATTGCTCAACAATTACATGTCTATTATTTGTAATTTGTGTTGAGTTTTGTATTTTATTTATGTTACGTATCCAAGAGCAAAGCATGGCAACAGCTGACTACCAGAGCTGCCAGAGTGTGCAAAATATGAGTAAATTACGAAGTGAGGACAACCTCTTTGTTTTTATTTCATGCATTACGTCACAAATGTATATGCAAAGTGCTGGAAAACATCAATTGCTATCGATACTATCGATGATTGTACCTACTCTATCAGACATTCCGATCTTGTATTTTTTTCCCTTTGTATACTTGTGATAACTTCAATAATTAGCACACAGGAACATTGTTCTGGATTTGATAGACTTTAAAATAGAATTAAAATACCAAGTAAATAACTGATTCTGAAGCAATGGACAAACTTCGTCGTGTTCTGAGTGGCGATGACACCACACCGGAGGAGGAAAGCAGCATCATAACCCAGGTGAAACCATATTAATCCATTTGTCATATTTGTACATACATATGATTAACCGGTTAATATGCATATTTCTTCAAACATTGCAAATATGCTTCAAGCATTTTCCAATTTTTAATGCAGGCTGTCACTGCCTTCGCACCGCCCTCCCCTTCTGATCACAAGACTGATCTGTGACTCAACGCTTTATCAACGATTGTTTTTAATGCTATTAATTTTAAATGCAGATTAATGATATGTCAACATTAAGCTGGAGCACACGTATCAAGGCATTTTGTATATGCTTCGTTCTGGGCATATTGTTATCATTTCTCGGCTCAATAGCGCTCTTTCTGCATCGCGGCATCGTTGTCTTTGCGGTTTTCTACACCTTGGGCAATCTAGTATCGATGGCCAGGTAAGTTGACATCCATATATTTTTCGCATATGGAGGTGCTAATTGTTGACTCATCATTTGACAGCACGTGCTTCCTTATGGGCCCCGTTAAGCAGGTCAAAAAGATGTTTGCCGAGACGCGTTTAATTGCCACCAGTATTGTGATTGTTGCAATTGTCATGACTTTTGTCTCCGCCATTGTGGTATAGTATTGAAAACTTTTAGTTTTGTTTTGTTTTTGTTTGTATTTTTATTGCAAAATTGATTGGATCTTGTTTTGTTTTAGTTAAAAAAAGCCGGCCTCACGCTTATATTCATTATCATACAATCCCTGGCCATGACCTGGTATTCGCTCTCCTATATACCATATGCACGAGATGCGGTTAGGAGCACAGTTTCAGCATGCTTTGAGGTGTAGCCATCTTTAGCTAGTGGTTATTCTTTTGATAATTTTGTACAGAACTTCAGTTTCAGTTATATGATAAAAAAAAATATTGTAATCTTATCAATGTAATAGTATGTATTATTAATGATTTACTTATGTAGCTCTTAAGTTTCTTACATGTTCAATTTAAACAAAAATGTGTATTAATCTAGTTTTAGAGCACACACTTTTGTTTCTGTTTTCTTTCGGCTTAATTAACAAGTTTTCGTTGGTTTAATATCATCATTTATACATACATATACACAATATAAATTTAATTTAATCAGTACAGTTTGCATAAGTTGTATGTACATGTTATTTCTTTCTTTCTATAAGAATCGCCCCTTGTAGTTGATTTGGTTTTTTGTTTGGTTTTGATAGTATGGCGGCCTCATTTGAGTTTCTTCTCTTTTGTCGGCGATAATTTACCTAGAAAAACAAAAAACATTTAAGCATCTATGAAATAGTAGTACAAATGCATTTTAAACTATTTTAATTTTAATATCGTAGTGCGTTGTGCTTGGCCCATCAATGGAAATACTTTGTGGCACATGTGCTTAAAACACGCAAGTATGCAATTCCAAGGAAAGAAATGAGAAATGAAATGAGTTGTAGTTGTAGTTGCAGCTTGTCACACAGAGTTAGCAAATATTAAAGCCAATGCCAAAACGTAACCCAAAATACGTGAATCGTGATATTCAAATACGATTTGATATACCTTTTGTTGGCGTATCCAGCGCACTGTCGCCTTGTCTTTTATTGCTTGTAGGAATTTCTGAAACCTCTTTCAGTTTGAATTGCTGTTGGGCATAAGAAATTAGATTAGTAAAGCGGCATCAGATTAATCCTTAAGCACATACCTGCCAATAGACGGCAACGTAGACAAACGACACCGATATTAACACTTGTACGGTCAGCCAGATCACAATGTTGATGGCTTGCGTGCGCTCAAATAACTCCTTGCCATTCTTAATACACAGGATGGCTTCGGAGACCATAATGGCGCCGTAAACCCAACACTGGGTGCCGACACGTTTGCAGCGTGTGTCGGTGACGTATACATAATATTGCCTAGAAATACACTTTGAATTATTAACTCTCAAAGGGCATAGTTTAAGTGTAATTACCTCACTGATGGCGCAACAAATAGTCCAATGAACACTAAACGTCCAATTACTATAAAGTGATCGGGTGGCATCTCGAATATGTGCTTCAAGAAGAACGTATTCAGTTCAGTGACCTGCCAGAATATGACCAATTGGATGACGGCAGCGAATCGCATCGCCGTGGACTTGGGATCCAGCCAACGTATAGCTGACCAGCTTTCGGGTGTGAACTGAAGCATGGCACGCTTGATTTTTCCTGTTGTTGTTGAGATATCCTTGATGCTGGCCCATTTGTATTCGCGCATTTCGAGCATCTTGCAAATCTTTAGGCCCACCCATATGCCCAGGCCATTGCAGATGATGACATCGAGGATAAGCGCATCCCACCAGCATTCAATGAAATTGGGCAATAGATGTGCGAACGTTATCTCTGTTATCTCCCACATGACGGAGATGGCCCACAGAATGCCCATGTGTCGAATGAGTACGGCCTTGAAGGCCCAGCCAAGAAAATGTCCCCAGGCGAACACATCCAAATGACCTTTAACCCGATCCCAACTGATATCCGAACAATTTGTACCGTATTCCTGGTAGAAGAAATCATTAGATTAACCATGTAAAGTATTATTGAGAATATGTTAACTTACCTTCTCCATGTCAATGTGAAAGTTTTTCAGCTTTGGATCCAGCCAATAGAACATGCTCCGTATGGTGGCATAGTTTTGGAACATAAGGAACTGTAGTAGCAGTAAATACAACACGGAGCAGCCAAATATGATGCGCCAAACGGCGGGATGTGGCCTTGTAAATGGGCCATTTGGAAATGCAATAACCGATACAATCAAAAAGAAGAACACAACGCATAACAATCCCGCCCAAACGTTATCATCCAAGTTCGCTTCGTTCCTGTAATATAAAATGATAATGCTTTGTTTAATCAATTATTCTCGATGTTGTAATTTAAAGCTAATCAGTGCCGGACTTTGAATCAGAGTGTTAGTGACCTTTCGAAACGATTAAGCGTGTTTAGTTAATCAAAAAACGAGATTTCATTGCAGGGAATATTGTGGTCATCAATGCCCCCGTTGACATATTTGGCAAAGCGTGTCGTGTGCGTAGTTTCTAGAGATGATGTTGATGGAGCACGAAAATGATTTATAAAGTAAACGCAAGCCGATTGAAATATTAAAGTTATTCTAATATGGAAATATTACGTTATCTTATTGGAGTTTGGGAACACGCGTGTTCTATCGCTCGTGTCACGTGCTCATCTCTATGTTCTAATCATGACAATTCTCAATTCAGTTTCGAAAAAATGCTTAAAAAGTCAACCAAGGTTGTGACTGGCACATGTCGAAAAAGAGCAACAATTGTTTTTTTTTTTTTTTTTTTACTTATTTTGACGGCCAAGTAAATGTTAATTCCTTGCACCCGTCCCCGCCCCACGACACTATAACAAAACCAAAAATAGAAAGATCGATATGTTTGTACGCGCATTGTCGCACTAATCTTCCACAAACGACATACCTGACGAAAGCAAAGTACATGCCAGCCAAAATGGAAACGGCCAGCAGCGTGATGGTGTGCGGCTTATAAAAGAAATCCAAGGAAATGTCATCGACGGGCCGCTCATTGACAATGACGAAAGTTTGGGCGATTTCGTCTTTGCGCCGGTTGCCATTGTCGTTGCGTTTTGTTGGTGTCGCTGGTGCACTGGCTGCACCCGATTTGTACTTTGATGTTGTGATGCTTGGATCTTGATCCTCCGCATCGCCTGAGGTTGGCGTGCCACGTGAGTTGGAACGTTTCTTCATGTTAGTGTATCCCAAATTGAATTATCAGTGTCAGTTTGTGTCTTTGATGGCGTGATTGGGGTGGCGGCGGTGCTGCTGTTGCTGCGGGTGATAATGTTATTGAGTTAGCACGCGGGCAGAGCAACGGGTTGCGCAACATTCGTTCCAAAGTTTATGGGATGCTTTGCTGTGCAAGACGCTGTGTTGTTTGTTCTATTTAAGCCTAAAGTGGCGCTTAATTCCTTTATCAATTGTTTGAATTAATTGATAAATGTTTTATTTAATGATTTTGTCTGTGATTGTGTTGATTTGTTATTAATTAATAAGCATGCTGCACCGCGCTTCCGAGTGTAAGAGAGAGCGAAAAACCTGCTAATCTGACACTTGCCGGGCAGCAACTACGACAAACTATGATTTGTTGTGACGGCATAGCGTTGCCATATGCCATAGCGTTGCCAGGCAGCATGTGTTTGCTTAATTTGTTTTTGGTATGCAGCTCACGCATGGAAATAAAATATTATTTTATTATTTTTGAAAGCTAATGAATTTCAAAATAATAGTCATTATATTTCTACTTTTGTTAAATAAGCGACAGTGTTACATGTTTTAATTATTCTTTCTTAAATACAAACATTTGTGTTCATTATTTTGCCAGTGTTGCCATTTGGCTGCCGCATTAAAGAACAGCTGATTGACTTGTTGTTTTGTTAAACTCGCGCTATTAAGTTGTGTTTATCCTGAATTTATCATGCTGGACAAAGTTAAAAATGTCATCGTTGTGCTTTCGGGCAAAGGTGGAGTTGGCAAATCAACAGTTAGCACCCAGTTGGCACTGGCATTACGCGCAACAGGTCACAAGGTAAAAACACAAGCACTTGATGAAAAGCATATTAAACTTATCAAATTGAAAACGAATTTCATCATTGCTAGGTTGGCCTGCTGGACATAGATCTGTGTGGCCCAAGCGTTCCATATTTGCTCGGTCTTGAGGGCCGTGATATTTTCCAGTGCGACGATGGCTGGGTGCCCATTTATACAGATGAAAGCAAAACGTTGGCCGTCATGTCCATCGGATTTTTGCTTAAGAACCGCACTGATCCCGTCATTTGGCGTGGACCCAAGAAAACTATGATGATTAAACAGTTCCTCACCGACGTTAAATGGGAGGATTTGGACTATTTAATCATTGACACACCGCCCGGCACATCCGACGAGCACATCACAGTTATGGAATGCATGCGCGAGGTGCCTTGCAATGGTGCAATAATTGTAACAACTCCACAAGGTGTTGCACTGGATGATGTACGCAAAGAGATAACATTTTGCAAAAAGACGGGCATCAAGCTACTGGGCATTGTCGAGAATATGAGCGGGTACGTAAAGAACAATAATCAAAAACACATCTGATGATAATTGACCATGGCTATTATTTGAAATGCATTTGATTATCCATACATCCGCTTTGTACTATATTAATGCTATTTACTTTTCGGCATCATCCAAAACAAACGAATTGTTTTGCTTGTTTTCATTGCATTAATGTCCCCCATTCTGTTACACAGCTTTGTTTGTCCACATTGCACTGAATGCACAAACATATTCTCGTCGAATGGCGGCGCAGAGTTGGCGAATTTGGCACAGGTGCCACATTTGGGCACACTGCCCATCGATCCACGTGTGGGCGTTTTGGCTGGCAGCACCGCATCGGCATTGGATGAGCTGCCCGATTCCAGTACGGCGCAGGTCTTGCGTGGCATTGTCCAACATTTGGATGCATTAACGGCAGTGCCAACAAGTGCATAAAGCACATACTAACTTGTTACTAAGATATTGATAGACGAATGTTTTTCTGTTTGTTTCGTTTATATATATATTTTATTGCAATTAAACTGATAAAAAAAATTGCGGGCGTGAGAACGATACTACTAAAAAAGAACTTTGGTATATTTGCATTTGAATTTTCATATTTTGTAATATTTTTTTCTTTCGTTTTCGTAATTATGTAACTATGTATGTAGTATGTAAATATAATAAGAAACGCTTAAGAGGAATGTGTATGCGGTGCGTATTGATTTCTTTGATGCATTTGTCAAGCGCGTGTCGTGTACTTAAAACTAATACTATGTATATATTTAAATATATATATGTATTGTTTTTCCTAATTTAGATGATTTGTTGGGGGGTTTTTTTCGTTCTTTTGTTTTTTACCCAGGATGATATCAATAAATTGCCATATTATCACAATGCATAACTTAATTAATAATAAATATTGTTTTTGTTTGCTAATCAATAGATAGTTAAGGGGAGCTAATGCCTGTAGGCATCTCACAATCTGTTGTCGCCCGCCCTCATCTGGCCTATTCCCACTTCGGAAAGATTTCAAAAATTTGTGCAAAATATCAGATTCTGCTGGAGCATTGTTATTAGGCGAGAGTAATTGATTAACTTTTGCTTTAAAGATAATAATTAGCATAAAGTTTCAATAACTTAACTAAAATACATCGTTTCAAATACATTGTCGAACTTCTCTATACAGCGCTTCCCTATTATGAATTGATTTCACAGCATTTTCATTTCACTTTTGATCTCCCTTAAAATGATGGCTAGAAATTGAGATCTTTTATAACAAAGTGTATTGTGAAAAGGAGATTCCCATAAGGAACTCTAGAGAAACTCGACTGTCTGTATGTATTATTTATAAGAAATCAATTACTCCAATGTCTCTTCTAGCTGTTTCTTTGTCTGATACGGCTGCTCAATGCGTACAATGAGCAGATCGGATGTTGTTGTATTTGTTTTCTCGCTTATGTTTGTATGTTCGCTTATATTTGATTCTGAGCACGGAACTGAGGAATAACGCGAAAGGCGGTGTTTGCGCTGCTCCATTTTCTTCAGGCGAAAGTATACCACTAGAAGTAGGATGAAGATAGCCGCAATGACACAGCTGACAGCAGTCATCCATATAATGCGCTTGTTGGATTGATGCACTGCATCGCTGTGATTCTCATTGGCAAAACGATAGTCGGCATCATCGATGGTGGAATCGCGATGCCAGCTGGTCGATTCTGGCAATCGAGCTGCTGGCGCTGATGTTGCCACAGACTTTTGATGCTCCAAAGGTGAAGATGTGGAACTGATGATTATGCTGCTACTGCTGCTGCTATCAACGATGTCTGTATTATCCATATCGGATATCTCAGTTGTATCCTCTTCAGTGCTGAAAGTTGTTGTTGTAGTTTCATCAAGCTCAGTTTCTTCTGAAATGATGCTGCTTGAGATTGTTGTGCTTGTTGGTAGATGATCTTCCAGTGGATTCTCATGGATTGTGTTCTCCTCCAGAATGGTCTCTGTTGCATTTTCAATCGTTTCCATTGTTGAGATCTCAGTGCTTGTTGAGCTGCTCGATGGCTCCATGGCGCCTTCCGTTGTCGAGGCATTGAATCCTTCTGTTGTAGTTGTTGTTGTTGGTGCTTTTGTGCTCTCAGTTGTTGGCTCTGGAACTGGGCAAGTGGGACAACATTCGCCTGGCATTTTAATGGCATTCTCACATTCCGGTTGCTTGCAGTATGGCGTTGTGCATTCCTTTTGACCATCCTTGCAGATGCACTTCTCGCAACCGTCGCCCTGCGTCCATGAATCCCCATTTAACATGGGTCGATTGTCATCCGTCAAGCAGTTGCCAGGCGGACTCAGTTCCATGGGATTGCACACATCTGTGCAGCGTGGCAAATTGCAGCTGCTGCACTTGATGCAGCTATCCAGCCAATAGATTTTACTAGCTCCAGCCTCACATGCTGGCTCTGGGCCACAATCATATTTGGTGCAACAGTTGCCTGGCTTTCCATTGCCTTGGCTCAGTTCGAGCAGCACCTGATCCGCTTTGCAATGTGGCTTCTTGTCGCATTTGTTGCAGCTGCAATTGTGGCTCTCTGTGGCGCCACAGCACAGCTCCAGGAGATCAATTGAGTAGGCTGGTGTATCACGTTTGTCTCTCGATAGATTTTTCAGCGGCAACGTTTCCAGCTGAAAATAATAATCGCTTTCTGATTTGTCGCTCTCCTCATCATCATTATCAACATCGCTACGGATGCTGCTGTCATCGGGGCACTTTGCTACTTCCGCTGCTTCCGGTTTCTCCGGACATTTGAACCAGCTGCACTCGTCCACATCTGTAACATAAAAAGACTGTTATTAGTATCGAAACGTAACGTTTATCAATGTGGATTGCATGTGGATGGCAAGTTGTCTTCAATTGTCCAAGGTTAGTTAGCAACTGACCTTATGTTGATAAAAAATGGCTTTAGGTCTTATCTCAAGATCGATTAGTGAAGCTTAAAGTATTAAGTATGGAATGGTAAATGCTTTCAAGCAGATTAAGCAGATGATTCATGCTGATAAAGTTGATTGCCAAAGGTTTATATATAACTTTTAGAAATATTAGACTAAATTGGATTCCTGTATAAACCCTGAACATGTTATATTTTTTTTGCTTTGTATGACATGTAAGTATATACATATGCATATATCTTCCAACTACCATGCTGATTGTGTTAAATATGACGCCGCATTATTCAATAGGGGCTTAGGTAAATTTATAAAAATGGCAATTTGATTAGCAATAGATTGTTTGTGTGTGTGTGTGTGTGTGCGAGTGGACAGTTGACGAAAGACCAAAGAGACCCCATATCAAGTGCCAGGGACAGCCCCTTAACAAAAATATTTATTCATACATACTTTTTTTGGGATACAAAGTACAAAGAGGCACACTCTCGTTTATCGTTTATTTATTGTTATTGATTTTTGACATTTTATCATTGAATTAGTCAATGAAGGGGTGGTGAGGGGGGCGTGTCGGAACGGAGGGTGCCAAATGCAAACGAGACCAAGAGAAATGTGAATGCCAGCAAAAGCAAATGAAGAAACAATAAACAAAAATAAAAATCCAAAAATAAAAGAAAATATTTTGGCTTTGATTTTGTTTTCGACTGATCGATGCCAATATATCAATATCACATTGCTTTACAAATTATTATTATTATTATTACAGAATTCGACGCAATTGATAAGAAACTTTCCTTAACAAAATATTATCGAGGCTATTGGTTTGTTTATGATTTTTTTTGTTTTTTTTTTTTTTATGAAAGCATAACAGCAAATTGACGTCATATAACCGCATATAGGTGAAGCGCAAACGCATTCAATTGAACATAATTTAAAAAAGATATAAGTTACGCTATCAGAAAAGTCGGATCGCTCGCTCGCACATGCTGGTTATGACAATGGGTTTGGTCTACTATTTATGACATGCGAGCATGGACAAAAGGGCGCGACACTTTGCGTGATCTTCGCAAGAGAATTCAACAACAAAGTGGAATTGTAGGGCAGACAGATGATATTTGAGTAGCGAAATCAATCAAGCTTCAAGATCTGCAAAGCGTACAAATTCATTCTGAAACGAATTGTGCTGGAAAAGCGCTGAATAAACGTTAAAATTTGTTAATGTTCAAGTCAGCATTTAGCACTTTTTTTTTGCTTTCTTATTTTTTTGTGGTTTGTATTTAATTTTATATTTTTTGGTAGCTGTTGTTGGGTTTGTTGACCTGATTGGTCAGCAGAAAAATGCCAAGATACGCAGTTTAAGCAGCAAAATAAACGCTAACAAAACAACACACAGACATATACAGAGGGAGTCGACTGGGAGAGACACGTTCAAAGGTCTTAGCTACATTCAATGCAAATTAACTAGGCACATATCCGTCTTCACAAGTGGGTCGACTGCTCTCATTAGCGTTTGTGATGATGCGGGAGTTGGCCATCTACGATAACGAATCTGCGAAATATTGTGTGTGAATATGAATATATGTACATATGTATATCTCATACACGGATACCACAAGTGCTAATTACGTCACTTTTTTTGTTGTTAATTTTTTAAGGTATACCCTGTTTGACAGACAAACTACAAATATAATAGGGTATCATCAAAAAAATATGCTCAAAGAACATTTATTGCGATATCTTAAAACTGCAGTTAATCAAAAGATTTTCACAGAAGCAAAACCAACGATGAGACGATTTTAATTCATGCTAAGGTAAATAAGTTATTTATATTTTAATGCAACATTTACATACATTTTTTTGAACAAAAGCAGTTCTTAAAAACTAAGCTAAGCCTACATTAAAAACTATTTATTCTAATTAGAAAGATTAAAGCACAAACGACTTTAGTTCTAAGGGCACAAATATAAGATTTATTATATAGGAAATTCATTTCACAACTGATAAGCAATTCTTCATTTGATTTTATGGCCTATGACTAATCATTTCACAATTCTTTTAATGAATCCTTAATGAACACCTTTTAATGCAATTTTATCAAAACAACCATAGGAAGTTCAAATGTTGTATATAAGCTGAAAATACTTTTAAGTATCTTAAATGGATAGTTGTTGGTTAACCACGTTTTAACCTTCGTTACAAATGCTATTGGCCATGCATCCCTTATCTAAAAAGTTTCAAAAAACCTAACAATATTAAATTTTGTTATATAAAATATTCTTCAGCGATCTGGGCAAGCTTTCTATACAGGGCATCTTGGAGCAAAATATACTTTCGATTAATGCTTTCTTGCTTTGTTGTTAATCAACACACACACATACACAAAATCGCACACATATATATTAAGCAAACATTTCATAATTCGTTTTTTTCGTTTTGTGTTTTTTTCTCTCTTTTTTGATTGATCTACAGTCGAAGGTTGCATGCAAAAGTGCAATTCGTTTTTGAGACTGTTTTCCAGTTTCCAAATGAAATAAGCCACAAGCTACATACATACAGTACACACTGATCCACACACAGACACATACACAGACATCAAATTCTAGCGTCATCGGTATTTTAAAACAAAATAAATAAGTTTTAGTATTACAATTAGCTGGCAGAATTGTTGACACGCTGCTTCTCCGACAGCGTCTCATTGCCTGACATGCAAAGTTACTTAAAAGCAGCTACAAACAAAGCAACAACAACAACAACTTCAAATTGAATACTTAAAACAAGAAGAGGAGGAGTTCGCCATCATATCTTAACTAACTACAACATTCTGCTAAGGTCGAGAGTAGAAAACGGCTTGAAAACGGCCAACAACAAACTGTCTGATGGAATAATTGAAGTTTTAGTCTAGAGTTGGGCTCGTCAAAAGCATTTATTTCCAACTGTCCCCAAACACTTATTTAACTACAACCCAAAATGATGCTTAACCTGTCAAAATATTCTATTTTCCCCTCACACAACGTCACGTCAATCACGTTTTGTAAATTTGCTCATAATTATCGTTTATGATAATTTGGCTTTGTGTTTAAAAAAAAAAGACAATTTGCTTGACATGAATAATCGTTGATGTGATTTAGTACTGACTGAACCTAAATTACACTTTTTGTGGGCTTTTGACATTTGCTGTTTCGAAAAAGTTTGAAACATGTTTTATATAAATATTAATGTCGCAAAGTTTTTTAAATTTTTAAACTTTTAAATAAGGAATGGTTTAGAAACTTTGTAACAAAATCATATAAAAATCTTCTTCGACATCTTTCATAAACTTTAAATTTTTTATAGATTATATGTATATTTTGTTGTCATTGCTTCTGTTTTTATACCCTTAACCCACAGAAGAAAGCATTCCCGACCCCATAAAGTACTTAATACTAATCTGTTAAAAAACGGATATCGCCGTTTAAGCTGGCATGCTTGAACAACGGGTTAAGGGTAAGTTCTAGTTGGGATTTATCGACTATAATTGTGTATTTTTAAAAGTTTATTTGCAAAACTCATTTGAAAATATTGAAGAAAAAAGAAGAAAACAAATAATGAAAGTCTCTCGATTTTTGAAGACTCTTCGATCAAGACTTTTGGCTTATGTCTGTTATTTGTTTACTTAAACTGCTAAAACTTTCGCCACACTTATTTACTAATGATATGGCAAACAAAACTGATTACAAAATCCCCCAGCAATAAGCAGCTATAGTCGCACACACTCTTACACATACAATCATTTATTTATGGCTTTCGTATCTATGTGTGTGTGTGTGTATGTGATTGATCAATCACAGTTACACACAGCCCAGCATAGAGCGTCACGGTCGTAATGGAAACAAATTCTGTTCCGCCTGGCGACCAATTAGTTGCTCGTATCACCCCCCCCTTCCCTCTCCTCCTCCACCCGCCGAATGATATTCCGTATTTATTGTCCTTGACCATTAAAGCTTATAAGTTAAGCTCATTTTTTATATTATTATTGTGATTTCTTGTTCTATCTGAAGCACTCGATGTGTGAAACACACACTCATTCATAGATAGGTATGTATGTATGTGTGTGTGTGTGTTTAAGGTTTATATTCGCAATTCGTAGGAAATTGCGTAAATAAAACATATTTTTCATGCGTTCAGTCGACAGGCGTATTTAAGCTTATCTTAATTATAGATCAATTATAATATACACAAAAGTACATACTTATATAATCGTATAATGGTATGACTAGTAGCCAAAAAAAGCATTCGCGTTATTAATTATGCGTCAAAATAAACGCTGTGTGTGCTACCTTATTTTATTTTATTTCGTTTTTTTTTTTTCGTTTTTGAAGAGGTAAGAGCGCAAGCTAAAAAGAATTCAACTAACGCCGCACAGTGGGACAATTAAATGACAAGATACTAAGGTGATTTATTAACTACAGTGATAAAAAAAATAATCAATAATTATTTTTATGTATTTATTTAATGCATTTATCTGTATTTATGCTTACCAAGATTTTCAAATGAGAAACAATATCAACATAGTGTATTTAAGCAAACAGCCAAAATTTTAGGCTACAAGGTTTTTTATATTAGAAATTCACCTTCATAACACAATTGGTTTTCATTAAATGACTTTTGCCCATAAATTTTTTTAAATTAATGCAAAATTAACAATTGAATAAGTTAAAATATTCAAATTTTATAATATGGAGGCAAATAACTAGTAAGTTTACTTCTATTTATGATTATTTTTAGTTAAAAAGTGAACATCGAAATCAAAAGGCAACAAAATATAAAATTTTAATGATCAAATGATCGCCTAAACGATAGCTTTACCAGTCCTCAAAGCTTTTAGTTGAATGATTGAATCTGTACGTATCCACACAACAAAGCTTAAGATAAGCTCTCTTCGTATTTGTGAATATTAAATATCAATAAACAAAAATATATTTGCAACAATAAACGGTAGACAAAGACCACTGTGCGGCTGTGAGTCTCCGATTGCTTTTCGTTCATTTTTTGTTTGTATTTAGCTATTTTGTATGCCGGTAACGTGTTTATGAACTTTGGACTGGGTTAATGTTTTAGTTATATTTTGCTCAAATTGCACAATTACAATTAAATTATGAGGCAAAGCGGCGCAAAGCGTCTGATTAATGCCCGTAAATGTGATATATGATCATGCGAACAGATGCGCAATATAATTATTATTTAGAGTATCTGTTTATATGTATGTATGGGTATGCGTTTTAATGGTCAGCTGGGATTAAGCGTATTTCACATCTTTAGCCAATTTCATGGCAGATGTGACTGTATTTATGTCAATAAGCCCACATACATATATATATTTATATATAGATATACTTGTGAATACGTATGGAGGCGACCCATTAAAATGCCTTCTTTGCTCGAATATTTTCTGTCCGAGATTCTGGTCTAGATTGTCCAGCAAAATACGGGGCCAGTGACCTCAATACTACTTGATGGCCAACTTAATGTAAAAGCTGACCGACTGATAGGCCAACACTTCCCGAACGAGTTCTTGATACAGTTTCGTATGATGATGATTCATGTGTGTGGGCGAAATTGACGCTCTCGCCCTTTAAATAACTTTCTGAGACACCATAAAATTGTGTTGCAGAGCATTTGGAAGTCGCATTCGTTTGTTTGTCGCACACTTTTGAATATAATTTATGCGTATTTCGTTGCGTCAAGATTTTCAATTCCTGCCTCATCTCACACATTATGTGTGTTAATAGTTTGTCACTTCAACAATTAATTAAATCACACCGAAAAGAAGATTAAACGAGACTTTTTGTTTTACTTATTAGCGAACAGAAATGATTTTTGTATATCAGACATGAACATTGCCATATAGTATACATATGTATATTTTCACACATGGGTTGGCTTTGCTTTTATAAACGATTCATTTCATATGTGCCAACTGTAAAAGATACTTATGTACTTATCCATATCGCAAGTGTAATCAATGCCGATCATTAAACGTAACCGATACACGTTTATGATACCCTATATACATAAATATGGATATATAAACGTGTCTAACACCTAGTTAAGTAGATAAGACACGCCCGTGTTGTAATCAAATGAATAAACATAACAAAATTTGGTCGAAAAATGTTTGATCAAAACCGATTTTGTAAATTTTTATAACCAAAATCGTATTAAACGTGTGTGATTTGATTAAAATGTTTTTTGCATGCCATTTAGGGAGTTTCCTAGTCTTTACTCCACACTTCAATCATATTTCCATTATAAAAAAAAATAATTTTTTGTACTTGTTTTTCATACATTTTGCATTGAGTTAAGTTGAGTTGTTTCTCTCGCGTTGTCCACCTTCGCAGATGTTTTAGCACATAAACGAAATTGTTTTTCCGGCCCACATGCGCCAGTTAGCAACAAGCTACAATGCCTTTAGACCGTTTCAATTAACTGAGACACAGACGCCTGTAAATACTTGATCGAAATATGTATGTCTGGGCGCCAATCATGACGCATTCATGAATAATTATGCGCTCCTCTCTTTCTCAGTCAGAATGTGGCTAAAAAAGGTCAAATGACTAATGAAGTTTGGAATGCGCTTTTGCTGCTGCTCGGCCTCTGCCTGATAAGCACATATGTTCTGATAAACGATGAAAAACAAAAAAAAAAAATGCGAGCGAGCGCACTGAACTAAGAATAAGTTACTTAACTGCAGGTATTGTTAAGATTAGAAGCTAAAACTGGTCAACAGACTAACTATCGTTAAAGCCAATAAACCATTTTAATTAAGAAATGACGTAGTGCATAACCGATAAGGTTCAATTTGGACTCGAGTACAATTTTTTGACTATTTTTTTGCATGCTAAGTATTATTATTAGTTACCTTCAAGAAGCTTCAAGTAGTTATATACATTGATTTTCGCAATCTTATGAAAAACATTTAAAGCGCTCAAAACTTGCACATTAATTACAAATACGTTTGACTTTGACTTTGACACCATATGTTTGTAGTTTTTGCCAATTATAGCATGTTCACAAGCAAATGCTTCTTTTAAAGTTTCCTTGACTGTCAGCTTTGTTTGCTTGATTTGTTAATGTTGTATCATATAGACCGGACATGCCGGTAACTATGGTATGTCGTTAGTCAGAATTCCTCCCTCCAAAAAAAAACCCAATTTGTCATTTTAGCATTTGGAAGCTTAACTTAAATATTTACTTTTGTGATTTCATGCAAGACGCTGAAGAAGAGCTTTAACAAAACATAGTCGGGATTTGAGTGTTACTTTATGACCTTTAAATAGTTTGATTAATATTAAGATAAATGTTTAAAGTCTATATTGATGATGTTTATCTAGGGTATATATGTATTATATAATTAATATTAGTTCTTCTATACAATTTTGATTAAAATTTAATCAAATTTTGCTATTTTTTACTATAAACTTTACTACTTTTTTTTTTCAAGCAAAATGGCGTTATGCAAAGAATGCATTTCAATTACATACATACATAATGTATGTGAATTTCAAATGAGGAAATGTCTGCTTTCTGTAATGCCCTTGGCAATTGCAATATCTTATCAGGAGCTGCATATTCATTGTACATATATGCATACATATGTATATGTATATATGAATATATTTTTATACGCTTAACCAATGAAATGGGTGAAAAAAGGGTATAATGGACAGAAAGAGGCATTTCCGACGACATAAAGTATATGTTTTCTTGATCAGAAACTGAGTCGATAAAGTCTGTCCGTCTGTCTGTTTGCATGCGCCGATCTCAGAGACTATAAGCACTAGAAGACTCCAGATTGGAATCTTGAGCTCTTTTATACCATGAACAGAACAAGTTTATTTCAAATTATAGATAACACTACTGGTTGCCAATACATACATGTGATCTTTAACAAAAAAACATGAATTTCAAAATTGTGAAAATGAGGATAAAAGCTATGGATAAAATAATGAACGTTTGAAAAGATTTGATTAAAATTGGTTAAGAAACATTTTTTCCATTTTAAGTTATTGTTTGAATATTCACATATACGCGGTAAGTATTGGATTAAGGGTATGTCCTAGTCGGAATTCCTCGACTAGAGCCTTTTTAGTTGTTCTAATTTATACAGACTATAAGAAGGCGCTGGCTGTTATCTGTTGAGAAGTAAAATTTGACAGCTCTTTTATGACACTCTGGAATGTTGTTTACTAACTGAATAATCTCAAACGCGAAATAAACGTGCTACAAACTACAGAAACTTGCGTCACACACATCATTTTGTGCAGTTTTTCTCTTTCTACCCAAAGGTAAACTACGAGATATAAAAGATATAGAAAAGACGATTGCACAATTTCTTTTACATTAGCTTAAGTCGCAGTTAAAAATTTCTTCTTTTTTCTTCTTGCCTTATAAGGCTTTTTTTTTTGTTGGTGGCCGCTTAGCTGTTTATTTATAGCCTAGCCAAATTTTTATTATTGGACAATGGTATTTAGACGCTTTTTATCTTAATTATCTCAAGCGGCTAACAATGTCACGGGTAGCAGGTGGGTGGTTGGTTGGGTTGGCTTTGCCATGGTTGTTGCTGTTTTTATTATTATTTTGTTTTGTTTGGTTTGTTGGCGTTACGACGACAAATAGTTGAGGCATTTTTGCGCTGCTTTGTTTTCTAAAGCAAAATGTTTAAATAACAAATTCCAATGTGTTATATCAGTATGTACATACACATACAAACAAACATACAGTCAGAGGGAAATTATATTAAGCATCTTTGCAGTACATTTTATTAAATTGTTATTTTAGCAAAACAATTAAAGACTTATTGAATTTGTCTTACTTTGTATATAAGTGCATGATTGTGCAAAAATTATTGTGTTTAGTGGATGTTGTTTTTTTGCCTTAACGGAAGTTCATATTGGCTTATATAATCCTATGTTTGACTACCGATTTCAATGCTGAAAATTTTCAGAATCATAAGTTTGTTAAGAAAGTCTATGCTTGCAACCATTTAACCAACAACATTTTAATATTTTTTTCAATTTGTCAGCTAACGTTAGGAGAAGCTAACATTTTTCAGTTTCAATCAGTTCTCTAGCGATTTCGCAACATAGAAGTTCGCCGGTTTTTAATTGTCAGCGTCGGCGTTAATCATCAAATTTTTATATATTTTCTATATACTCCACCAAAAAAATCGAGAAAAAAACAGCGAAAAATTTTCTTGATACCCCAAAGTTTAATAACACAATGCATACATAAGTACATATGAATATTCATAATTTTTTCCGTTATATAGGTCACGACGATTTTACTTAGAAAACAATTGCTACACTTGGCATTTTTATAAAAATACATTTATATACAATCCATATAATTGGACAGTTTTCATAATTATAACAATGGGTGAAATGATGTGTGTGAGCCCACGTTCAAGATTGTTCGAGTTTTGCTTTTTGAAAGACCTTTCGCTTTTGGCTATGCATATATGGAATGCGGCCTTTGTATTGTTATTGTGGTTGTGGCTGCTGTCTGATTTTGTTATAAACTATATTTAACTCGTTAAGCTGTCACTTTTACCAAGCTTGCTTTTTTTTTTTTTTGACTTTTCTGTCTATTGGCTAATTGTGGCAACAATTTTGACCTTGTTTCAAGTCAACGCTTAAGCCAAACAAATAGCAAACTCATTTGTTTTGACGCTTTAACTGGCTTCGTCTATGTAAATTGTCAACTCCACAAAAATTTATTTGAAGTTCGTGGCACGGCCTAACCCAGTCCATTAGAGTAATAGTAAAACCCACTAAAATAAAACTTTTGGTGGTTGCTTATGCAAATTCTATTACTTTTTCCCTTTTTCTTTTTTTCCTTTTGGTTTTTGGCCTTGGCATCTCCCAACTGCCTACCTTTTGTGACCCTCTCTCTATTGATTGTTTTTTTTTTGGTGGTGTTGGTGTTGCATACAATTTTGTTAGTGGACTGTGGACTCCTTGGTGACGCCTCCATTAGCGGAAGTCATTTGGTGCCTTTTATCATTTATTGATTTTAGCATGGGTTAAGGTGAAAGCCATTGTAGATTGCACATACGAGTATTTAGTTTTGTTTGTGTACGGCTTTTTCATGTCTTTTTGTTGAATATTTTGTGTTTGTTTAGGGCTTTTTTCGAAAAGTACACTTTGTCCTTGGAATTGTGTTTTGAATATTGAATAAGAAGCCTTTAGCAACAAAATTCTATTTATTATGAACAACAAGTTCTAACTTTCAACACTTAAACGTTCGAGAAAGGTGTTTAAAAATCATTCAATCTTAGAAAAAACATAAATTTATTTTTGTTTCTTTTCGTCTTCCAATTATTTGTTATGAAAAAAAAAAACAACATTTGACACTAAATAAATGTGTTTAAATAAATCTTTAGATATATTTTCGATGAAATGTTCGTCTGTGTAATTTTTGTTTTCATGGAAAAAGAGACCATACAAATTAAACATTATGTTTAATAATCGATTGAAGCTTTACAACTTAATAAGTTCATAAGTCAGAAATATTATTTCATTTAAGCATTCATTTCTTCTACAGTAAAAAGAGTTTAAAAAGTTGATTGTGTCTTGAAACAAGTGAAAGCAAAAAAGGAACTTAATTGCTGTCATTATACTAGAACACATAGAAAAATTTTAAAAATTGATGTACAGAAATTTTTTAAAAAATTTATTTTTTTTCGCCCCATTTTAATTATTGCCTTGCAATCAGTGCAATCCATTTTTCTTTTTCGGAAAGTCGGTTTAAAAATGTCTTTTTAAAATTTTTATTTGCTTTCCAAAATTTGTTTCGCTTTGTTTACTTATCATCAGTCATACGTTGTTTACTTTTGTATATTTTTTTGGTAATTTATTTTGGAAATTTTAATTGCTCAATTAAGGGGCACGCTGCTTTTCATCAGCTTCATTTGTATTGTTCTCTCCATTGTGTGTGTATTTGTAAATGTAATTGGTTTACCTTTGGGAAGCATCTCGGCACCATGGCAAACCGCACGTAACAGGTACAACTGAACCCACACTCCCTTATACCCCTTTCGATGGCGTCGCTATCAATTGATAGCTCTCAAGGGCAACTCTCGCAGCGAAGTACAAATAAACAAATTGAATCATGTTGAGGCATGCCCAACAAAATCAAACAAACAAATAGAAAACACATACAAAAACAAAACAACAAAAAAACATTCAAATACAACACAAAAATAAACCCACGCACGCTATCTAAATTATCAATGAAATTTGTTTCAAAAACCGCAACAACAATAATATACACAAAAAAAAACCGAAAAAAAAATCAATAACAAAAACATGTGTTTGTAGGAGAAAAACAAAAACCTCAAAAAAATATAAACAAAAACACAGCAAATGACAGCAGTATGTGTGAGTGTGTGTGTGTGTGTAGTATAATGGTTTCGATCTGTATATAGCTATATATAGATTGCCACCTTATTCAATAATAGAGCGCAACGGTTTTTGCTTGGTATTTTTGTAGTTCTTGACGTCATAATTTTCAAAGATTGTGACGTCGTTATGCATATTTAAGTTTTTTTTTTTTTTTTTTGGGAATCTCGAGAGTTTTGAGCGCGTAATAGGGTCGCATATAAATTTGGTTGGCAGATTGCTTTGGGGCGATATAAAAGCCATAAACAAAACAAAAACAAAAAACCAAACACAAAAGATTAACAAAAAAGAGAAAAGACAGGCAGCATCACAACAGATCATTAAGCATCGATGAGTCAGTTGATGAGTTTATAAATGAGTTCATTGCTGGATCGAAATAGCCAATATCTCTTTTAAACACTATCTATTTTTGATTTAATGCGCATCTTATGCTCCACATATGTATTGTATGTTGATCGCAGTCCAAAATATTCTTGGAACTCACCTGACAATGCGCTCGCCTCAGTCTTTTTGGCCCAAAGCAGCAAAAGGCCCACACATATAATGGGTAGCGTTAACTGTGCCATCATTGTTTATATCGATCGTATGTCTATCTAGCTATGTATTTATTTGTATTTTTAAACGGGTTAATGACGTTGTCCGAAATGTTATGTAAATTGAAAATTGATGTAGGTTATGTGTCGTCCACTGAGATCCAGAAAGTGTTTAAGCTGCAACGAAATACAATAAAGATAAAATCCAAAATTAGCCAAAAACATGTCAGTTGAATTTCAATTTCTTTTTTCGCAATCGACAAAGGCGGTTTACTAAACTGCGTTGCCAGACAGTCGTCCAGTTGTTGTTTTAGTTGGTGGTCAATTTTTTGCTTTTTAGTCAACTGCAATCCACATAAAAGTGACTTTTTTTTGTGGTTTTTATGGCGCAGCAAGTGTGTCTGCAAGGCTTTTTGCTTATACTACCCTGTAACTGTACGATTATATAGAGTATGATCAACTGTTGTTTGATGAGTTAATCAGCTATATCAGCCTCTACTTAATTGCTTAACGTGGTATTTTGAAGGCATTGCATTACAATTGTTGTTGAATTTATACTCTGTTAGGTGTTTGGTTTCGGTTTTTTTGTTTTTGGTGCTTTTGGTATCCGCGTGTGTACATACATACATATATATTGGTATCTGTATGTGTGTTGGTGCTAGACATTGGGTATATGTCGGACTTATCAAGCCAATCAGTTTGGCATATGTTATAGTACCATGATAATGTTATCTTTTTTGTCGAATCGACATATAATACAAAATTATGAAGAGACACAAAACCAAAGAAAGAAAAACAACAAAAAAACTTTAGACATGCCAGAAGTAAATGAAAAGAGAAGGAGTTATGGATTTTAAGCGATCGAATGAAGGGAGTTTCCCTTGTTCTAAGAAAATTCTAGCGAATTCTTCAAAACAAGAGATAAGATTATAGATTAAACGAAAAGAATCCGTGATTGAAATTATCTAAGGAATTTACTTTGTTTTCATACACACACACACTTTAAATAAACAGACCGTTTTTAAATGAAATTTAGCCAAGTTATAACACTTATATAAAAATATAATAATTTTGTTTGCGACCACCAGAGGCAAACGCAAATGTACAACTGAAACTGAAAAAGGCCGGCAAACATGCGCTGTCATTAAAGTTTTTTGCGAGCCCCAACAAACAAAAGAAACTCGAGCAGTTTGAGGCAGACGGAGAGGAAAAGATGGCAGTTGGAAGTGAAGCGAGTCGAACAGATGAAGAAATGACGTCTTGGATGTTAGTCTCTTAGTCATAAGCAGTCAAACACACACACACACACACAAATGGCCCAAACAACAACAGCCACAAACACCAATTAAATGCTGTAGTAAAAATTTCAGATTTGTAGGTAGTAAAATACAATTTTATATATAACTGTACATATCTACATATGTTTTTTGCACAATTTTGAAATTGGGGCAATGAGACCTACACGCGGTTGAGATCTGATCTGATCTGATCCGAGCTGTTGAATTTTGTTTACCTCTTTCGTATGTTTGTCAACGTTGATTTTTTGTTTTTAATGTTGTTTGCACGATATACAATTAAATTACATTGTCATTGCTGTCAATGAATTTATGTCTGTCCATTTTAATGGCAAGAATTTACACGTCTTTTTATTATTATTTATTTAGTTTAGTTTGTATATTCTTTCTGTCCAATGATAAGAACTATTTCTTTTTATATACGTTTTTAATGTCTTGCTTTGGTTTTCTTAGTAGGCGCGCATAAAAAAACCAAGCGTTGATTTTCTATTTTTATTCCGCACACACGACTTGTTACGTTGCTGGTTGGATTAAAACTGTTCACGCTGCCAGCTGAAATCGCCAAACAAGCGAGAGAGATAGAGAGCGAGCAAACGCAAGCGCCGACGAAGAGAGCGCCGATCGTCTCGGTTTTTTTTGTTTTGTTTACAATTGTAGGTTGGTAAATAAATGTTGGCAAATGCGCAGTTGTGGCGGCAGATGCCACATGCCGCTGCGATTTAATTAAATGATATGTAAATAGTGTTACTTACATTGCGTATACGCGATAATAATGGTTTCTGTTTGCTTGTAATTTTACATGTATGCTTGGCGGCAATGTACAGACGAATGGGTAAAGTATGCGTGAGTGGCAACGCTATTGCCATAGCTCGCGGGCTTTGTATGTGCGCGGCAGCCCTGGTACAGTGTTGACAAGCACATTGTTACTTTGGTGCTGCCATATCGTTTTAAAAAGTACCCATCTACTTGATATACGTTGGGCAATTTGGTTTTTTAGCCGTGTGGCAGCTTTGTGGTTTTGGTTTGAGTTTTCACTAACGTCTGCAATTGAAACTGTAAAACAGTTGGCGTTTAATTTGTTATAGCTGCTGCGCATTTTTGGGCGCACTTTTTGAAAAAATTTTATTCAACGGATAATCTGGAAACTTTAAGTAAATGTTCAATTTGCTTATCGATATGAATGTCAGCGCAATCTTGATGTAGCCATTTTTTTGTTTTGTGACATTTTAGCCAAAAGCAGCAGCCATTTGCAATTGTTGAGCCAGCTGTATGGTAATTAGCACGCGCTCGTTGCTCATTAACACTTGCATTGGGGAGACCGCAGTTGCGCTTGGCGTCAGCTTTGTCTTTATCTTTAGCTGCTTCTTGCAATTCCCCCTGCAACAGCGGCAACAAATTGCACGCGTGGCAGATACTCAAGGGGGCAAACAACTGGCAACTATAGCTAAACAATATTCATGTATGTGTCTCTACAACATCTCTCCCTCTACTCATGCCTCAAAGGCTAAAATGCCGCCACACACATAAACACACACACACATACATATACGCACACATTTTCGGCAGGCTGCAATACCGTAATCCGTAAATGGTCAACGACTTGCTTTTGGCGGCTAAAATCGCTTGTCGCCTTTTTGGGGGCAGCGTGAAATTTTAATTGTGCCTTTCGGGGCGTTGTCGTCGCCTCGCTGCTGCATCCTTTCGATCCGAAATAAAGATCTTGCCGGCTACTGCAGCTCATCCTCTCTTTGAAATGAGGAGGAGGGAGTGGGGGAGGGTATTTGGTACAGTGGACTATGAAGAGACTGGAGACTGCCTGCCAGCCAAAAGTTGTTTCATGCCAAAAAGGTGTAAAAGGCCAAATAGTATTCAGTTGTTTATGTTGTTACATGCCACATTGTTGTTGTTGTTGGTGTTGTTGTGCCTTTTAGACCACAAAAATGCCTGCTGGAATTTTAAAGAACAGTGAAGAAACGATATATCAATCCTAAGTTGTGGACAACACAAGTTATTGACATCAATTAGGTTTTTTTTTATTAATCTATAAAACGTTTTAATATTTTTTTAGCTAAAAACAATTAAATGTTTTCACAGCATTGCACAACTTGAACGTTTATAGACCATTTGCAATTTAATTTTAGTACGAAAACATTTAAAAAATGTGTAAATTATCTTTAGTCATTTTGTGGTTTATCACTTCCGAAATTGTAGATAAAAATTTAAAAAATTGGTAGCAAGAGCCTTAAAAATTGAAAACCA
Source organism: Scaptomyza pallida (assembly GCA_018152965.1). Classification (NCBI taxonomy): domain Eukaryota; kingdom Metazoa; phylum Arthropoda; class Insecta; order Diptera; family Drosophilidae; genus Scaptomyza; species Scaptomyza pallida. Next base: position 3,109,339 of record JAECXP010000238.1, read on the forward strand.
AACATGCCAAACAACAAAAAATTTTGAAAACAAAAAATATGCATCGAAAAAAAGTTTTTTTAGTATTCACTCATTAAAACAGCTTTGTAGATTATCATAGAACTTTTTTATGAAAATCTATAAATCAGGGAATATTTAAAAGATTTTTATAATATTACGAGGAGATCTAAGCTATAATAACTCAAAAAAATAGAAAGTCTATTTTCTATCTTTGCTTTTTGCTTTAGCTGGATTGATGTCGATGTAAAATAAGCTAAATATATAACAAAAATTACGGAAAATTATTCAAAGAATAAAATAGGTATACTTTATGTTAATACTCTATGGTATTCAATTAATGTTAGAAAACAATGTCAACAATAAATTGTTAGAGCAATTAAGCTGAAATTCATAATTATTTTAGGAATATTGCAACCCTACAAGACCTTATGTGTAAGTTCCACTGTAGCAGCTAGCACCTGATGTCAAATGTAAGCCTTTTCTTTCGTTGTTGTTATCTGCTTCTGCTGCCCTGTTTGACCGCTGTAGTATCAACAACATTATTCTCATCTATTCGCTGAATCATCATCAACTGCAGGGATTATCCTTGCATATATATACACACATATGTATATGTTTTTGCACGTTTTGTTTGGGTTTGTCGCTGCTTTGTTGCTGTTAATAGCTGCTGCGGGCCAAATCAATTCCCGGCAAGTTGTAAGCCCGTCGTCTTTGGCTATTTTATTGGTTTGACAATAAAAGTGAGGCAAGTGTGTGCTGTGTGGCAACGAACTGGATGGCCACAATATGCTGCACACATACTTACACATACATATGTATAAACTAACAAACATGCAGCACATAATAATTATAATCCATTTTATTTCTTGGCTGTGGCTTTTTGCTGTGGCAATTCCATCGATCATGCAACACACAAACACCACACAGAGTCAAAGCCACATGGGTCACGTGTGTGTGCTGACCTCTGCCAAAGCAACAGCAACAACAACCACAACAACAACAACAACAACAACAATAACAACAGCAGCATTTAATGTTTAAGTTGGCTGCATTGTACGTCAGTCACTTGTGCAACTGTTGTTGTTGTTGTTGTGGTTGTTGTCGTTGACTGCACGCCAAGATGCCAAATATCTAATACGCTTCCACCAAAATGATCAAATTCATGGAATTCGCATAAAGCAGCGACCAGGTCGCAGCCTCTTAGCTCCCCTCTCTCTCTCTGTCTCCTCTCTTGGCCCTACAACTGCACTCTTGTCCACCTAGCATCTCTTTATCTGCCTGCTGCTCCACCCATTTGCATCTGCTGACTCGCTGCGTAGAGCAAACAACAGAAAACCAGCGACAGGTGAATCGGCCGCCCGTCGATATGCCCCATACGGTCTGTGGCAGCGAGGCTGCCTTCTCACTTGACGATGAGAGAGGGAAAGGGGGGAGCAATGCTGAGGCAGCATAATCCCCCTCGTGACTCCGCACTTCTCTGACTCCTTTGGTGTTCACATGCTGCCTTCTTTTTTTTTGGCATGATGGGTCAGGTGGGAAGATGCACATCGAATGCGGCCAGGCACAGTGGTCTAAGGTATGTTGAAAAAATTTCAAATTTCTTTGAATAATGAAAGATAAAAGCAGGGAAAACTAAAGTCATTTGTGACATGCTCAGTAAACCGTAAAAAAGATAAATTGCTTGAGATAAATATTATATACTACTATGTATGCATTTTAATACGTAATCTTCCTATGCCAATTAATCCTTGAAAAACAAAAATTGATAAGATATCAATTATAAGGTTCAACATTTCAATTACTCAAATGAATATATAAAATAAACTGGTTAAAAAACAAATTTTTTTTTAGATCTTTGTAAAAAATCCTTAAAAAATTATACATTAAACAAAATAAAGTTAACGTACCCAAAAGTATGCTATTGTATTTAAATAAATTAATCGAACATTATAACGGAACTTAAGAATCAAATTGTTGAAAATTTTTTTAACAAGGTTGATTGTACAAATATTTTTTTTGTTAGTTTTTTTTTTTTTAGTTGTAAGTTTTAATCATGACAATATATTTTTTAAATTTTTATGTTAAAATACAACATTTGAATTCTTTTAAGTTCGAATTTATTATTTTTTTCTTGCTTCTTACAGCATTTTGAATATCATTCCCTGTCCCACTGTGCTGCATGCGTATGTGTGTGTGTGTGTGTTTGTCGCATCACCCACTTTGGGCTGTTGCCTTGCCTCTGACGTGGCCTAACCAGTGTCTCTGTGTCTCAGCCGCTGCCTCTGCCTCTGTCTCTGTCTCTGCCACATCTAACGCAGCAACGGCGGCGGTGACTGTTAAGATCGATCGTCGTTGTGTTTGACCGTTGGTTTCTGCTGCTGCTTTGGAGGTGACTTCGACGTTGTCGTTGTTGTCGTTTCGATCGATCGGCTCTGGCCTGGCCTGGTCTGGTCTGGTGTGGCACGGTTTGGCTTGGGCCGTATCGGGGCGACCATTACCAGGCTTTGGCCAATTGATGACCAGTTCGATTAGTTGTTGTTGGTGTTTGGTGTTGTCGGCTTGGTTACAGCCTTTAAGCCTTTACACCTTCCTTTATTATTTTGCTATTTATTTTGGTGATTTCTTTTTTTCTTCTGCTTTTTTTTTGGGTTGTGTATTTAAATTGCATGCATAAATTTGTTTTTTTCTTCTATTTTTTGGTAAGTTACTTTAATGAAGTTTTTCGTTTATTTGTGCTGTTGTTGTTGTTGTTGCAATATCATAAAATTGTAAATTGTTGAAAATTGTGAACAATTTGTTGGCTCACACACTTGATGGCCACACACACTAGCACACACACACACCTTGCCAATTGTTTATAGTTTTGGCGTTTGTTTTCCTTTTTTCATCTTCTTCATCTTTAGTCGGCCATCTGTTTGGTCTGTCCCCATAGCATATACGTCCATTAGCTGCACCGCAAAAGTCTATGCTGTAGCTCTCCTCGTAGTTGTGGGCACCACCCATTCGAGGAGGCACTTCGAGGTTTCATCACGTAACACTAATTAACAGCAAAAATAACCTGCGCGCACTTGTTTGTTGTTCAAACGGATGATGCCTCCTGAACTCTCATCCAGCTATTCATAAATTCATATACCCATATATACCCATATATACTCATACTAATACCCCATTACAAACCGCAGTCATAATTAACTTGCAGTCTCAGCCTCCACTACAAAAAAAGGAGTTTAATTTTCAATAAGTCAGCTAAACATTGTTGGCCTATTGGGTTTGAATCTGACACAAATCATCTTAAAACTTAATATATTTGACATGTTGCGGTCGTTTTCTGCTGTTCTAATTACGAAAGTATGTTACCATAGACTGTTGTGGTCTTAAAGTAGTATAATGCTTTTGAATTACACCCACAAGACAATAGATATTTTTGTTTGGGGTATATGCGAATTTGTTGTACAGTTTGCATTTATATTGTCTACTCTAATAAATAATCAATTGAAATGTTTTTATTGATCAACTTTAATTGAGACATTTGTTTTCTTTTTTAACAAATTGGACTGTATAATATTTTGACTACTCTCCATTAACAAGCCATTTACATGCTTCATTTAAATACTCTACGTCATTTCGACTAACTTTGCATTTATCTTTAACCTCACTTTTTGTACTGAGTGGCTCATTGTCCTATGCTCTTTAAAATTTTGTATAAAAAATAATTTATGTTTTCTTAAAACTTATTCCCTTTTCAACAAATTTTGAATATATATTTTATTCAACATAAAAAGATTTTTTTGTTAATGTACAATTAGAAAGTGTGTCTAAGTCTTCGACTTGGTGTCCTACAATGCAATTTAACCTGTGTTTATATTTTTTTTGTCTTGCTGCACTCTCTCGATGGCTTGTAAACTTTTATTGGACGATCGTTGGGTTATTTTTTGCGGCGCATTGCGCAATGTGCGGCTCGCACAGTGGGGCGCCGACGCGTTTTATGGACAACGCAATTAATTGCTACATTTTCCAAAAGAAAATTATGAACTAACATCAATTAGGACGCGAATAGATGAAGTCTAAGAAGTAGTTGTTGTGGTGGAGGTGGAGGTGGAGGGTGGCCTCCTGTGACTGTGGCTGGTCAAGAAAAAGAGAGAAAAATACGCTTAATGATTCAGGCTTTTTAATAGGCCATAAAATCGCAAAATCGGTATTGCATCGTTGCATCGCACTGCCCGAACATATTTCACATGTTTTTATTATTTTGGTGAAATTTTACCAACGCATTTTATCGTTGACTTTTTTTTGTATCTTTTTGCTATGTTTTGCGTTATTTTGTTGCTGCCTGCTCTTTATGTATTTGTTCTTGGTGTTGTGGTTGTTGCTTACTGCCCCCATGGGGTTTTGTTTGCTGGATAGCATGCAAAAGTTGAGACATTTATAATTGACAGATGTCAACAAGATCAGATATCGATCGAAACATTGCTAAATTCCTAATATGGGTGAAGATGTTTCTTTTTATGAGTTTCGTAAAAGTAAAATGTTCTTGGGAATATTTTTGTAATTTTAAAACCTAAGACTTTCTGATAATTTGTTTTTAGCTTTGAAACTTTTAAAGTAGATCAATTCCTTGATTTTATTTATGGATAAATTCAACTAACAAAATCAAAATAAATTTTACAGAAGTATATAGTTCAGACTATTAAATTTAAATAATTTCTAAAAAAGAGATAAAGCATTTTTCAAATTACAATCATGACTTATATCCTTTTGTTCAAGATACATGAAGCTTACATATATTTCATTTTTAATCCCCAAGAATACAGAGTTTCTGAGGAACTTTCACGGCCAGTTAGTTTCTACTACAATCTCACAGTTTCTAATTTCAAGATTTTGCTGTTGTGGATATAATGTGTGTATTTAAATCGGGAAGAGCTATCGTAAGTTGAGTAAACTTCCTTTTTCCTATGGCTGGTATACAAAATCAGGTCTTCAGTATTAGCTTTTATCTGTAGCTTTAAATCGACATCGATCCGGCTGTAAAAGTGAAACAAAATTATTAGTGGTTTTGAGGATGAATCCTTTCTGACTGCAACATACGTTTGCACCAAACATTTGTGCACTTTTTTCTGTGCCCAGACTACACAAATATTATTGGTATTAAAAAGTAAAACATTCAAACAATTTTCAATGAAACTAGTATTAATAAATAATTATCATATAACCAGTTACATTTTAAATTTAAGGCTTTTATGCCAAAACAAATTGGCCAAGCGAACGTTTAATGAGCACCGATCAAATAAATAAACGCTCCTCTTAGTTAATCGGCAATCGGAGACCAATTTCAAATTTCATTCGCTAACAACGTTAATCACCTGGCTTTGGGTTTGACCCAAAAGGCCAAACAAAACACTAAAAAAAAAAAAAAAAAAAAAAATCAACGAAATAAACACGAAAAATTATGAGCTCACCTCATAAAAATAACTAACGCCAAAAGAAACCAACAAAAAAAAATCAAAAACACAAACAAATCAAAAGGAATTTCCATGCGATATCGAGCAGCCCGAATTCCGAATCCAACACTTTGGTGGAGCACGGTGCGTGCGGCAAGTACCGCAAAACTCTCGATCATCATTTGCATATTTAATTAATTCAACGTTGTAGTAGAGCCAAACCGATAAATATGCAGCCAAAAATATACAATATAAATGCGACGAAGGCAACAAACAATACACACACTGTATGTAGTAGTTGTACTCTAATTTGGTTGTCAAAACGACTTCAGATTTAAATGTATTCCAAAAAATACATATAAGAAGAAACGGAATGAGTAAATTTGTGTTGTGGTTTTGCTGGCTAACGATACAGGCGCCAAATGTTTTGCCTATTTAAAAGTGAATAAAATCATATTATCTGCAAGATTTATTGGTTCAATGGCTGCTGGAACAAGCTAAGAAACACGTAGTATACAAAGCAACAAATTCGATTCTTGAAACTTGAGCGAAAATAGATATAAATTTTAATTAGTGCGCGGACGAGTCGAGCGATATTTGAGAGCTAGTAGAACAGATCAAAATCAAGATCAAGCAACGAAATTCCACATACGGGATCGTGTCACGTTATACTTACCATTCTCCCAGTTGTTGTTGTTGCCATGTTTCACTAATTAAGCCAAAATGAGCGCGTGTTGTGGTTGTTGGCTTTTTTTTGTGTTGGTTTTTGTTTTTGGTTCATGCATGATCTTTAATAATATTTCGAAAACATTTGTGGCATCTTTTGCTGGCTTGCAACTGATCTGATCTTGGTTTTCTTGATGATATCCCGCAGTGTGAAATATTTTTTTGATGAGAATTTATCATTCAGTATGCGCCAAAGGAGCAGCAAACAGTTTCAACTCCAAGCCTGCCTGCCAACACCCAGGCCAACCGTTCATAAGTCTCTCGTTTTTCATCGTTGCTGCTTTTGGCCTTCTGTCGATCATAAATTGGTGCAGCCAGCCAACAAGCCAGCCAACCAGCCAGCCATCCAGCTACAGGTCTCAAACTCTCAGTGTCTTTGGTAGCCAGCTCCTTCTGCTGTCTCCTGTCTGCTGCTGATAAGCATCTCACCTGAGAATCTGAGAGAGTGCAGCCCGTACCGGGTGCTGATTACTTGCTGAGTGTCGCCTTGCTTGGCCTTGATGGGGATCATGATTTGATGACATAGCCCCCAAGCACTTCAGTTCGGTTCCAGTTCAAGCTTGAGTTTAGTTTAGTTTTTTGCCTGGCGCTAGTTGGTTTTGCCCACTCAAATTTCATTAGCCTTCTGTGCTACTTATACCAAAAATACTGAGACTTAATTGCAGTTGATTATTTTGTATTCGATTGCACATTTGCGATAGCAAAAGATCTGGTATTTGTGAAATGAATACTCCTAGATGGTCATACTATAAATATATTTTATTAAGTCAGCACACAGGGGCTGTCGACATCAATAATTTATACCCTTACACAAGTTTTTCTAAAAATATGCGGCTTTTAATAAATGCAAGTGATTCCACAATGAAATGCACATCTTTTAACCGAATCAGGTAATCAAAGAATGCATAAACATTGCATTAGATTTCGTTAAGTTTGGCACTGTAAACATATTATTGTTAGAAAGACAGTTCTTTTAAATTATTTTCCTGATGTTACCACAAGAGCTGCCGGCAAGTTTTTATTTATTTGCGAAAGAAAATATGTAGAAAGCATATTTAAAACTTAAATAAACATTAATGATTGTTTTTTATAAAGCTTAACGACCTATGAACTCAAACGGTAGACAAAAAATTGTTTAATTGTATAGTACATTTTTTGAGGAATCAAAAGGATACAAAATATCTAAGCATGGAAAGGGTAAAAATTCAATAAAGTTAGCTTTCAGAGATAGTAATAGAAACCTTTGAAGAGTGCAATCAATTTATTTGTCTTTATTTGTGCAATCAGAGTCTATTTATTGCGCATTTTGCATTTTAATCAATGCACACCATGTCATTTAGTCATAAATTATGCGCTTCACTGCACTAAATCAAGTTGTTTGTTTTATTTTACCTTTTTTCTTGCGATTTATGAAAGAGTTAAGGGAGTGGTGAGAAGTGAAGGGGGGCATTTAAAGCGCAGTCACATCACTGAATGCAAATCCAATTAACACTTATTGCGCTTCATTATGCTAAAATGCGCATTGGCTAAAATCACGCCCCTAATTGCCGAATCAACAACGGCAACAACAACAACGAAATCGCAGTGCAACTGTTGGCCATGTTTTGTTTCGTTTTGGGCCCAAACTGTAGTCAGGTCATGGCAGTTGAGTTTAGTTGCTGCTGTTGATGTTGTTGCCGTTGTTGTTTATTTATTTCCATTTTCATATGAAAATGTTGGCGTTTTTTTTTTTATAAATTGTGCGAACTAAAGGAAAAGTCGCACATTTTCCACGCAATATTCTCACACTTTTCCACACATACACTTCACACTGCACACTTCACACAGCAAAGTCCCGACACCTGCTGTTCAGGCAGCGATTTATCAGGTGGCTGCTTAAACGCACATCCATTATCATAGCACTTGGGTTGGAAGTTTGGGTGTTTGGGTTGTTTGTTGGGAGTTGCCAAGCCGAGCTGTGTTTGGCCCCAAGCCAACTGGCTACTGAAGCGCCTTGGCCAGGCTAGGCCAGAGTCGACTACATGTAAGAGTCTTGGCCTGGCTCGGCTTGGCTTGGCTTTGCTTTATAAGCCTTTAATTGAACAATTTGTAACAATCATGTGCACAAAATAGCGCAACAATTTGGCTTAAATAGTTTTCAATGCAGACGAAAGCGTTAAATTAATGATATCATTTAAGCTGGTCAAATCGCAGCGATGCTCTCTCAACTGCAACAAGTAGAACAATGTGTTGAGCTGTGGACTTACTGTGGACTTATCGGAAAATTCATTGAGCACATTGTCTCATTGAAAAGATTCGTTTTACGTGATCAGCATGGCCAATAAATAATCAAAAGAGTTTCAGGCTAAAATTGAATTAGGGTTGACTTAAAAAGAGTAAAAAAATTAAAAAGTGATGAAGTTGATTAAATTTTAGAATATTAAATGGAAAAACTAATGTTGGATAAACTTTAATAGTAGATGCCAGAAAGAGGCAAAATTCAAATCGCTAGTGATTTATGTAGCAGCCCTGATAGAGTTGTTACGATCAAGCAAATCTCTCAATTTTATTAAATTCATTTCATTTATTAATCAAAATCTTTTTTCAGGACTTTCCCAAATGTATTTTTTATTCAAAACTCACTCTATTAATTGAGGAAAGTGCCTGAGCCTAACTAGGAAATCGCACCACATTTAAAATTTTTTGATGTTTTGCATCGTCTCGAATCTTTCCGGCGTCACTCATGCCTCATCTACTAGTCTGTCCCCTTCACCTCCATTCCCTGTGTTTGAGTCTGTCGCAAGTCTTTTATTTTGTTATATTTAAGAGGGTAATTTGTAAGCCTGTCTAGTGGCTGCCTCTTGAATAATTGACAGCGATAAGCAATCGCATTGCGCTGACATGTTTCACGCATTACAAAATCCAATGAGAGACACAGATAGATAGAGAGCGAGAGAGAGAAGGAGTCTGTTGTTGGTACGGTTCCCTTCCGAGTCGTGTTTGGTGGCCTGCTAAAGAGTCTGTCTGTCAACAGGCAACACACACACCAGAGATAACTACCTCTTGCACTCTGTGTGTGTGTGTTGCTGTCTGCCTCATTGCTGTTGGCACGCGAATTTCACACCATTTCCAATTACGTGTACACACACACTTACAAACACACACATCTTATATAGAGTGGAATGAGAAGGAGGCTGGCTGGCACTTGTTGGCTTGGCTGCCTATGTAAACATGCTCCACCTACTCGCCAGCCCCTAAAACCATTTTGTGCATTTGATTAATAAAACCTCGCAACGCGCAACAGATGCAACTCAACTGATAAGAAACGTATACGCTTACCTTAAAGGGGAATCGGAGGAGCAGGAGTTGCTTGAAACGAGAACGAGAACCAGAACAACAACAACAACAACAACGGCAGACAACTTGAACTTCCCAGCTACAACCATCTTGAGGTGTTCTTCATCTCGACGTCAAGCGCGTTGTGTGTGGAAAGCTAATCTTTCAATTATAGACAATTTGTCAAATGACTTACAAGCAACAACAACAACCACAACAGCAAAGAGCACCACCACCATGTTGTATGCCGTCTCCACGAGTTGGTTTCACACACAAACACACGTTCATGCGATACAGGGTGCAGCAAGCGACGTTGTCGACAACGGGCTGACGTAAACGAAGTCGTCTACGCTCAATCATAGACCCATTTATAGGCGTCGAATTACAAGAACAAACTAATCGAAATCATTTATCACGTCCAGGGCAGTGCCAGGCTCCACTCGTTTCATGTTCCAATGCTCCAACGCTTCACCATCTAGACAGCAGCGGGGGGAGGAACAGCAATCAGCACCTATTGTCCCAGAGGCGGTCTCCTACTCTTCGCAGACAACTAAAGCAGAGAGACAAAGAGAGATGCTGCTAAGGTTGAGTAATATGATTAATTGGTAAATTATTGGAACTAAAAGGTGGCCCTTTTGTTGTCGTGGTCACTCGTTGTTGCGTGCTCGTGTTTGCCAGCCTTTGCTAACCCAAATGGAGTGCATTCCAGATGAGTTACGATTCCACTTATCGGTCAGGGAGAAGCGGGTTAACCCTATAGGGGCTGATCGTGGGCGATTTTTTAATTACTAAACATTTTAATCCCTATTTTAATATGTTTAATGTTTATGTTAATAAAGAAATTAATATAGAAGGAGCTTAAGTGTTATAATTCAGAATAAGAAAAATAGTATGCTCATGTTTATATCTTAAATTGGGTTAGTAAATATAATATTTCATTTTAAAGTTTTATTATTATTTTCAGGAAATTTTTGAGAAATCCACATTTAGAACTTAAAAATATTTATGGGTGCTTTACATATTATTCAGTTTAACTGTCCGATAAATAAATGTGGATTTTAGATCTTCATAATTAATATTTCTATACATATGTATACAATATATTAAAATATAGTTTATTGTAAATTAATATTTTATATATTTTTGTCTAAAATGATAAGTTTACATTGTTTTCATATAGCAGACTAAACCTTTGAAAAATAAATTATTATTATCTATATCCTTACATTTTATATATATATTTTCTCATAGCAAGTTTACTCTTAAAAACTCACTTTTACACGCTTCTTAACCGTTTAATAGACCGTTGAGCTTTATGAATCATTTTGCTCATTAATATACAAATAATTGCTTACAACTGTTTAAATGCAATGCCACAATGCGAAATGTGTTCGTCGAGCACAATCTGTCTCAATTAATTGTGAGCATTTGATTATGCATCGTTTCGTTCGAACAACTTAATGCAAATGTGGAGTCAAATGCATTTGGCAGCTCCAGTTTGGCATCGCACATCAATTTGCTTGGAACGATATGGCTGGGACTGCAAGTCGCAAAGTCTTCCAAGTCATGCGTTCTTTAGAGATATACCCCCCACTAATTGCTGGCAATTTGTTATGTGGCACAGGTAAAAGAAGTAGGATCATTGGAACGGCAACGCAGTTTGACAGGGCGTTGCTGTAATGAAATTTAATTATGTTGTATATCAAACTTATTTGCATATCAGCAAGAAGGGTTTATTTTCTTAAGAAGATAACCAGAAAGAAGACGCGAGCTTGAAAAGTGAATACTTTTGAATACCCTAACAAATGTTTATTAAATCTTGTTTAAGCTAATAACAAATTATTTAATAAAATCTGATTGTTCGATCCAAGGGTATTTTCTCTTCGAAACTTTTAAAAGAAAGTCTTTTATTCTTGCTTTGTTTAACTCATTCGACTTTTTGCTGCTTCCACAAAACATTTGCATACAAGAGATACAGATACTGTATCTCGAACTACTAAAATTCAGTTTAATTGCCAAAAATTAGATTTCATGTGCAAAAAAGACGCCAAGTCTAATTTTATGGTTTTCTCTATTTCTAACTCTTGTTTGTTTGGTGTTAGTTTTGCGAACCCATTTCCCAGATCTTTAGCTTGTTGTTACCGGTGTGTTAAGCGGAAATAGTTTGTACGCAGCACTACAACAATAACAAGAACCAGAACAAGGCATAACTGTGCGTTGACCTTTTTTTTAAGCTTACGCAAAAGGGGCCTTTGATAAATGTGCAACATTTAGACGCGATTTGGGGCCATGATAAAACTTTTTTTTTGGGTTTGCCCAAATGTTGGTACACAACAATTTCCAACTGGCGCTGCTTGTTAAATGTTTGTTTTAAGCATTTTTAATTGCTTTAATTATTTATTGTTTGGTTTCGTGCAGCACACTGGCGACGGCAACGGCGACGGCGGCGTCGTCATCGTCAACGCGGCTGGGCGCCAAATGAGCGAAAGACTTAGGCAACGAACTTGGAGCGAACATTCGCTCGCAATTTGTACACACAACTTGTGGCAACTTTGTGGCAAAACAGTCGCAACATCTTCACTGCTTGCTGCGCGCAGATTTCAATCAATAAATCAATCAATAATTGTGAAAGCTGCTGCACACTGTGTCCACTCCTAGCCAATGTTCCAGCTACACAAGCAGCTCCTCAGTTCCTCAGTTCCCCAGCTGACCAGTTGTCCAGCTCTGAAGCTCTCCATCGCTCTCAGCTGTCCGTCCATCATTCATACGCATATTTCAATTAACATTCATGCGTCGCATTTTCCCGTTCGTTTTGCTGCGCCGGTCTGGTACAGGCTCCCAGCTGTCAGCCTGCTGGAACGGCCTTTATTGATGGCACCACTAAGCTCAATTTTTGCGCCTATATAACAATTACATTTTGTCAGCCTCAGCCACATCTGAAACGGTAGCCAAAGCCGCCGGGCACTTCAAACTAACCAAACAACCAACCACCCACCTTCAACTGATAGCTAAACAATGGAGCTCCAACTGTTTGTGGCATACACTTTGCATATACTACAAACATACATGCGGCAATCACATGTCGGCTGACAAAAACCCTTTTATGTGATCATAACTTAACTTTTATCGGCCCCAACTTCCCTAACAGACATGGGGCATAGGCCGTTACACATGGTGTTTGACTAGGAAAGAAAAACATTTGTTGTCAGGTTAACTAGTGGGAATATCTGAAGACATATAAAATCCTTCGAAAATGCATTTATTATGTATTTAATCTCTAGAAAATGTTTATTATACAACTAAATTAAATGTTTAATACAATTCCACTTGAGACATTTTTAATAAATATTTTAAATATTTCAAATATATTATATAAATTTTCTAACATTTTCAAATCCTTTAAATTTTCTATAAATATTCTGTGGTAAGGGTAATTTACATTCGGCTGCATTCTTTCTCACATTGCTTAAATTTTGACATTTTTGTTAAGTCATCAACAGCAGACAACGGGACGTATCATTTTTTTGGGACTTCTTCGTTGTTGTTGTAGTTTTTGCTGTTAGCTAGGTTGTTACCTGTGACTGATTAATTTGGCTATTATGGCATTTTGGCTCTTTATGCGCACTGCCCCCAAAGATTCAAAACTCCTCACTACACCAGGCCCCGCCATTCCCGCTGAGTTGTGCCAACTCCGCCTTTGATCGTTGGCTGCGGCTGTGGCCGAATCGATCGATTCGTTTCGATCTTCTTCTGCTTGTAGCACGTCAAATATTTGTGTCGGCTACGACTCATAATAGCCCCAGTTAATTGCTAATAGCCAACGGTGCAGATTTCTATGTCAGGCACGTCAATGCGGTTTTTTTTTCGTCTTCTCTTCCCAAAAAAATATTTTTACATTATATAGTTTTTTGTGCGTTTATTTATCGGGCTGCTTGTGGTGCTTATTAAAGTTGCTGTTTGTTGGTCTTGTTGGTCTCGTAAATTTTCGAATTTGTAATTTGCGTTCCACGCTCGACGCCATGCAAATGTGCATGACGTTCGTTTCGGTTACAGTTTGATGATAACAAATTCGGTGACCCAAAAGGGTTTTTGTTGATGTTTTTTTTTTCATTTTCATTACGAACGCCTCATATTTTGGTTCCCAGTGATTTTGGCTCAGATTTGAGCTCTGATCTCTTAATTGCTACGCGTCGCTCGTTGAGATTTCTACTGAGGAGAAATTTTGATGATTTTCTGTTTGTTCCCATCAATCGAAAAAAACTCATTTTATTCAAATTTGTTAGCTGTGGGGAGCGGCACTACTCAAAATTTGCTAACATCTATAATTAAATCAAGCGCAATAAATGTGAAAATATATAAAGAAACACACTCGAAAACAGTATTGCAATCGGTAAATGTTAAAATTTAAAATCACTTCATTTGTCAGTCGCTCGCCAGGTTGCAATTATCATAAAATTTTATGGCCTGCTCCACTTTATGCGCAGCTTCTCTCTCTCTCTCTCTCTCTTTCTTTCTCTTAAGCGCTGAAATTATGGCAAGCAAACAATAAAAACGCATAAAGCGCATAATAATCCTGAATTTTGTGGTGTTTTTTTCTGTTTCGTGCCTTTTGCCACAGCCCGTAAATCACGACGGGGCACAAATATTTAGTATTAATATCGTAAATTGTCACAAGTTGGCCCCAATTTGCCCGCCGTGTTATAAATTTTGCATGCCAGCAGCAGCCACAGCTACAGCAGCAGCTACAGTAACAGGGAGCGGGGCTTAGGTTCCGAGGTATTCGGAACGGGCTTGTGGGCGTCTTTGTGAATGCGTGCGCCATGCGAGCAAATTGAGTTCTAATGGTTATGGATAATACAATACATTTGCGGCTCTCTCAATATTTCTTCAAGTTTGCGCATTTTCAATTAGACCTCTGAACTCTCGACTCGCCTATGCTTATAGACGTTATATCTATCTCTTTCTCTCTGTGTTTGTTCCTGGGTTCAAGTTGCAATCGGGCGTCGCATTTATAGTGCGTCTGACAAGTTTCTTCTGCTTCATTGGGTTGTAAAGCGGGGTGAAAGCGTTTGGGGAAACGCTTAAACTGCTTGTGTTTCGAATATTTTAATGAAGTCCATTGAAGATTGTGCGAACGAAATTGCATTTATAAGCCGAGCATGGAAGTATATTTTTGTTGTTGCTGTTGTACGTTTTTATGTTGCTGTCAGTTTTGTTGTTGGTGTTGCCGCTTGTTGTTGTTGTTTTGTGGGGCTGCAACGAGAGGCGCGCGTTTATTACAATCTAATGAAGTCGAGCCTGCCACTTAACGGTTGTTAGTGAAGGAGGTGGTGCCGTTTTTCAGCTTTTCTATGTTTCGACTGGATTTCTTCTTCCTCTTCATTTTGGCATTCGTTACGCAATTTTCAGCTGGAGCAAATGAAGCGTTAAGTATTAAAGTTGCCTAAAATGTTTTTTTTGAATTAACTTTTTTAGTATTTATTGATTTTTACAAGGGATTAAGTTTCACCTATTGATCCATGTAAAAAGTTTTCTTTTGGTTCTCATATGAAATTGAAGTCAAACATATTCCATAGTGATTTGATTTGTTTTGATAATTTATATTTTAATATATTCGACATAATTTACATGCATTTTGACACACAAGTGGACAAACGGTGGGATTACCTGCTGCTTCCAAGTTACGATGCTGCAGAATGTGGAGGTAGTTGGGTCTGTTGTCTAGACCAATTCCCAGGTTTAGCTGCAGCAGATCTCAACCTCTCTCTCTAGCCTCTCCCGCACCGAGAACTCGAGGAGACATAATAAATAACCGCTGTCATTCATAATGTCAACAGTGCTGCCAACATTTTGCTGTTATCTGCGCACAATTCTAACAACAACATTGTCTGCCAGCCAAACAGCCGGGCCTAGCTGAACTAGGCTTTGACTTAAACTTTTGGCCAAGGCATTGGCTTACATGGGAAAAACGAACGAACGACCGCACCGAGCAGAAGCAGACAAAGTGGCTATAGATGCGGCTGAGACTGCGCCTGCGACGGCGACTGGGTCTGGTCATGTGTGTGAGAGACCTCCACATTGGCCATTCTTTTTTCGGGATGCTGCGTCTGCGTCTGCGCTTTGACATCTTACAGATCAATTCATGATAATCGTTGGGACCACCATGGCCAGTAAGCCAGCAAAACGACAGAATGAACAAAAAGCCCACTTTGGGTGGAACGTTCAAGCCGTTCAAGCCGTTCGCATGCTGCAGACCTTTTTACCGGAATTTAACTGTTTTCATTGGAATTGAATTTCCAAGCTGAGAGCCTAGGCAGGCTGTAAGTTGCAAGTTGCAAGCTGCAGGCGACTCACATGTAATCGATATTTTTCGAGCCAACGCTGCGACGACATGAAGCAACGACAATGGCAACAAAACTGCAAAAAGGGTCAACGCTTGTTGTGGCGGACCGAGGCGAACATGCCACCGTCTTGTGCAGCCATGAAAATTGTGGCAAACGAATTGTTTAGAAGTTTGTTATTACAGTTCAGTGTGTGTGCTGTTGTTGTTGTGCTACTGGTCTTGGCGATTATCATCGGCCATATCGATAACAGCGGCAAATTGTGCTCGAAAACTCGATGCGTAAAATTACAGAATTAATTACGGGGCAGGTCGCTGCTGCTGCTGCTGCTGTTGCAAACTCGTTACACGCCTGCACTCAAATATCTCTGTGAGTTGCAAATGTAAATTATTTCGCTTTGCCACGCTTTAAACTGCAGCACTTCAGTTTCGACTCGAAACAAGAAACTCTAGAAAACTCAACTTAACTCAACTCAACTCAACTGAACGGCTCATCGAGCAATGCGCCCTCTAACCCTACATAAATTCAGCAGCCATCCAAACTGTAGGCACCCAGTTCAGTCAGGGCACTCACTGCTCACAGCCAGGGATCAGTTGAAACTGGCATCAGGCAGGCAGCAGTGCTAAAGGCATCAAGGCGAAGGCTGTGTTTGGCTGTGTGGCAAAGACAGACAAGTGGCATTTGGCATTCCAATGCCACGGCACTCGAGTGAGCGGCAGCAGCCCAAAAGCAAATAACAAAAGCTTAGAAGAACGTCAGGCCAGGCATCGAGTGTGAATTGATTTCTGTTTTACCCTGCAAACAAGCAGGTCTCTTTACTTTTTGAAGAAGCTTGAAGGAGTGATACATTTTTGGGTTTTAAACTATAGAATAATGTGAAAGTTAAACCTTTAATAAGAGAAAAGATAAATTAATAAGTTTTTTGTATATCTAATTATATTTTTAACTTCGAATTCTTATAATGTTATTATGGAAAAAATTTTTTTTTCCCATAGCTGGTAAAGTGCGATTATAATTACAATATTGATTATTAAAAAATTAAAAATAAATTTTCGCATTTATAATCCATTTTCAAAAATGTTGTGACTACTTATTCGTATTGATTATTTAAAATATTCCATAAATAGTCGAGAAATTATTTGAATCTTCAAAGGATTCTTATTATTAGTTATGCAGAAAATGATCATATTAAATTGAGTATTTTGAAAAGAAGAAACTTTGTTATCCAATTACTAATGTGATTATTTAGATATACATATTTATATACAGGTGAAAAGTCCAGATTTTATTCACAAAAATTCTTCCGTTATGTACAGTTTGGTCTGTCTCATACAAACATTTCTTTGAATACCCCTCATAAATATTCAATTACGAGCTTACTTCTTGAAACTGTCTTTCAGTAAGTGTATTTAGGTTCTTGCCATTATTTTGTCATCCATTTTTTGTGCGCTCGCTTTTGCCTATAAAGTGGAAGGCTGGCTGGCAAAGTCAGCACAAGCTTAACAAACACCAAGTGCACCTGAGGGTCTCACTGGGAACAACAGACGGACTTATAGAGTTTACTGCTACAACTACTGGGCTCCCAGACTGACTGGATGGCGGGCTCAATGGCTGGCTGGCAGGCTGGCTGGTTTTGGCTGCTCAGGAAGCAAACCGTTTCACGTTCACCACGCTTCTCATCTGCATATGTTTCGGCAATTTTGCGCGGCCTGAAAATGATTTGCTGATCGCTCGTTGAACACTCCATCAATTCGTGATTTTTACG
This sequence comes from Scaptomyza pallida, assembly GCA_018152965.1. Classification (NCBI taxonomy): domain Eukaryota; kingdom Metazoa; phylum Arthropoda; class Insecta; order Diptera; family Drosophilidae; genus Scaptomyza; species Scaptomyza pallida. The sequence continues at coordinate 3,126,924 of JAECXP010000238.1, forward strand.
AGCGCAATGTCGTCGGCGTATTTGGCTCTCTTTCACTCTTACTTGCCACTGCAGCGCATGCGCAACGAAAGCATCATTTAACGCGCATTTACCATTTGCCTGCGACAGGGAAAGGGACATGAGACATGGGACTTGAGACTGGGACTGGGTCTGGGTCTCTTTGGGTCTGGATAGTCATTGCCAGGGTCGCTTGTGTGTCTTTTGTTTTGTTGTTTTTTTTTGTGGATTTGCTCTCGAAAGTCGCGGCTGAAAACTCTTTTTGCCATCATCCTGTCGGCTTCAGCTACTGAAGTAGCTGCTGTGCTTGCTTGCTGTGGCAAACAGCCGCAGGCCGCAATCCAACAACAACAACCACAACGACTGTCAGTCATTTGTCCCAGACGCGTCGCGTTGCATCGCGTCGTTCAGTCTGCTAAGCTCCTCCAGAAGACAGACTGCAACAATTGCGAATGGATGGAAAACTCTTCTGCTTCTGCCTGTCTATCTTTATGTAAATTAGTTCAAGTTCGCGAGCATTACGAACGTGACCTCTACTGGCTGGCCTCCTTACCCCTGCTCCGTCTGTCTTATTTAAAGCTGGCCAAAAGGCAATCATCTTAAAGGCACTTGAAATTCCCATTGATATTGGCTTAGTTTTAACTTGAAAGTTCAAGTTTGAGTTTTGTAGCCTATATTTGCTCTCAGCCTGTGAAAACAATAAAATTCCAGTGCAGAGCAGCTTGCAATGGTGAGATCCTCACTCACAGTACAATTTCACTGTTCTAATATAAAAGCGGGATCATTATAAAAACCAATCTTTATGTCAGAATGCTTTCACGGTTAGATCTGTGCTAAATGCACATTAACATTCAGAAATGTTTTGAATTCTTATTTTTTTTGCCTGCCACAGCTTTTCATAACAGTATGCATTATATACATAAGTATATTTAATGATCGATATGGACATATAAAATATTATTATTATTTGTATCTTTATTATTATCGTATAAATAAATGCAAATATTGCAATAAAATTTCGCTTTTCAGGTGAATCAACATAAAAGTCTATCGGACGCTTTCTTTATGACAATCTCCAATACCCTTTCGTAAAAGTGGTTTTATGTGAAATAAATTCACAAAAAAGATTTCGAATGTTGGCTTTTGCAGGTCTCTCTAGAGTTTTGGAAAGGGTATTTAGTATTTGATTCCAAATTTGATTTCGGATTTTCGCCAGTTTTGTTTTGCTGATATAAAAATGCGACCTGCTATAAAATATAAGTAGGTGCGCTTAAGATATACATATATTTTTTAATGTATTTGGATGGCTGTCTGGCATTACGATTATTAGGTTAGTGTTGTTATTTTAATATGGGTTGCGTCTTAAGTTGCGATTTATGAATGCATTAACGCTCAGTCTGCTGGAATATGCAAACAAACATTTGAGTTTCTTTCTGTCCATTTTGTTTATCTGTTGTTATTGCAGGCATTTTATTGCTGGAAAATTTTTGGAACGTATAAAGAAATGGCAATTAGACGAAACGTTTAATTACCATGCGGCATACGGATCAAGAGGAGCACGTAATGGACTCATTGTATCCCGTATGGCCCACGCTTGGAGCCAGAGCATTGCAGTATTTACTTGCCACAAACATTTGTGTCTCAACCTGTGGCCACAATCTGTGGCTGTTTGTGTCTGCCTCATCCTCGTGCTCCTTCTGTGGTTGTTGGTTGGTTGGTTTGTTGGCTATGGCTTATTGGTGTTGGCGTTGTTGGCCAACTCGCAATGATTTAAAGTGTTGCTTTGCATTACATTTATTGCCAATTGAAATTTGAAGTGCGTGAGAAAGTTGAAATGGGCTCCGAGTCCCGAATGCCGTTCGTTTTGTGGCCAGAGGCCGTACCATGGCCCCCTTCCTTACCCATGGCCCGTTTTAGTTTGATGCTGCTGCTGCCTGTTTGCCAGCATTGCTAACATTGCCTGCTCGTCTGCCCGTCTGCCTGCCTGTTTTGCCTCTTAGCCAGTTTGCTAGTTTGGCCTTTGTGCTGCGGGTTAATATGAGCTAAAATTGGCTTTGCTTAGTTTTGTGGTCGCTCGTTTGTGCGCTGTGATTTGATAACATTTTTCAGTTGGAATGGAAAGTTTCTTCTTCTGCTGCTATCTGGTGTTGTGGGCTCTCTTCGATGTTTCTCTTCTTTCTTTTGGCTCTGGGTCAGTTTTGGGTGCGGCGCGTTGCCTCAAGCCGCATAACTCTCAATAAACACGTATGTATATGTGTGTTTGTGTATATGATACCTGGACAAGCATCAATTGTTTGAAATGTGTTTATTACAGGTGTCTACAGAAGATTATACGTTTGTTGCATATTCTTAAGTTTCCATTTGAATAATGCAGCACAAGCTGTGAAAAAATAAACGAATAAAAAAATTAATATTGGTAATGTTGAAAAACAGCTAAATATTATTCATTCTTATTGATAATATTACAAATTTGGTAAAGTATTTTTAAAGTGGCTTTTAAGCTTACAATGTTAGAATTAAGAAGCATCATTTTATTTACACTTTTTATAGCACATAATATTAATAAAAAAAAGTGTACGACAACTTATGAAAAGTTTGTAACAGACAAAAGGAAGCATCTCCGACCCAGTTACATATATGTATTATTGATCAGCATCGACAGCCGACTCGATTTGGCCATGTCTGTCCGTCTGTAGTAGCAAGAGACTCCAGATTTGGATCTTATTCTTGCCTAGGTAGTACATGTTTGTTTTGAATTATCGGTTACTTTTCTGGTTTTCTGGATATTTGCGAAATGCTGAAGCGTGTGTGAAAATTTTAAATACAAAAATAAATATTTTTAACGGACAATGTATTCAAAAATATTCAAGTATACTACACAAAGAGCACATCGATTTTTCTTTGAATGTTTTCATTGAATTTTAGACTCCGCCCACCCACAGCCGTTGTCGCCAATTACCTGCATCGATCTTTGCTAACGCTTTTCAATTGAATCGTTTAGCTTATTTGTCGGCGAGAATATCTTTAAGATGCCATGACCACAAAGTTAAACATTTAACTTGTTTAAAATCTTTGCATTAAAACTGCTAATAAATTCATCATTTAGGAAACTGCAAACGTTTGTAAAGCATGCGAATCCGTTGCAGAGTTTTGCCAATTGCTAGTAGGCATTTAAGGGCCATTATAAATCTTTAGGTTGAGCTACTCAAACAGGTGAAAGGTTAATATTCATAAAGGTAAAAACGCGTAGAATATCTTAGATTGATAATTTATTATTCGGTTTAAATAATGAAATAAGAAAAAATTAAATTTAGTAAAGTGTGCAAAAATAAATATAATTACAAACAGTGAATCCGGTTCAAAGTATGGGAAAAATAAACTCAAAAATGTTTAAGATAAATTTATCAAAATAAAAAAATGTTTGACATGACAATTAATATTACTTTTCTTGAGCTTCAGGCTTGAAGCTGCTTTAAATAAATTGATTAAAATATGAAACCTGCAAAATAAGTTAATGGCACTTGATATCAGGATTTTTTGTTAATGTTTCAAAGTTGTTTCACATTTTTTGCTGCATGTCTTTAAGATAAATCTTTGCTAAAAGCTGTCCAACTTGACTGGTTTCTACTGTATCGAATAACTGCATTTTCTAATATATACACGCCCCGATCTTCAACTTGTTGTACACATGCATAAATATGAGACGATCCGTCGTCTGTCTGTTGGAGTGAACTGATCATGTCCTCTCCTCAACTCGCTCAGTTGTCGCTGTTGGCCGCACTGATTGACCAATAAACTTGCAGCTTGATATCAGGTAACGCTGTTAGTTATAGTTTGTTATTGGCTGCATCGCCTGCCTGCCCGCCTGACTCCTCGCATCGTATCTGGGGCCCCCTTAAGAATTCGCAAAGCTCGCTAACAAAAAACTCTTCGCCCCAAAAAAAACAGAAAAAAGTGAAACCCGCTTCAGGTTGTTGTCTGTCGACAAGTTGTTGTCGCTGTCGAGTTTGCCGTTGCGGTTGTTGTTGTCTCTGTTTTGCTGCTGTGCTCTTTACTCAAACGGGGCCGCATCATAATTTCCATTTTGCGGTCAGGTTTCGTCCAATCAGCGCTTTGCACATTAGCAAAAAAAAAAACATAAAAAAAAAAATGAAAAAAAACACATGTTGATTGCATTTTATTTTTTTGCTGCTTTTGTTGTTGCCGTCTGACAGCTGCAATGGTTGTTGTTGCTGCTATTAATGTTGTTGTTGCGGTTACTCTACAGCTAGTTGTTGTTGTTGTTGCTGTCCGCCATTAGCGCAACAGTGTGAAATTCGATATTAGTGCAATTCATTTTGAACAACTAATTTTTAGCCAAAGCCGCTTTGCCATTTCAACTAAGCTGTTGTTGCTGTTGCTGTTTATTTGTTTTTCAGTTTCTTTTTTCTTGTTTTAGCATTTATACATTTTTACTTCATTAGTTTGAAAAGATGTTTTACGATAGAAATTGTCTTTCTATTGCAATTAGCACATTTTTCGTGTGATTGAAGCCTGACCGTTGGACACTCGTCCGTCAGAAAATCACAATTCGCCAACAAAACATACATTCAAACATGTATGTATCTATGTATACGGAAAATTAATTTTACTCAACGCGTTACGCCCCGTTCATCATAGAGAGCAGCTAGGCCGACCTGTTCCTAACTCAACTGATTTCTGTATACCATTTTTACGACTTGAACGTTTTTAATTACAACTACTACTGTGCAGCTAGGGCCGGGCTATGACGGGGGTGTGGTAGGAGGTGGGATGCTTACGTCTCTGGAGAATTGCACACAAGCAGGCGCTGAAATGTATGTTTGCTAATTTCAAGAGTCTCAGAGCTTCAAAAGCTTCAAATTGCTGTTAAGGCGGAACGTCATATTTGTCGGCCATACTATTGGCTTCGTGGCTAAGTTCTACTTAACAGCTTTGTGCCACAACTTTAGATTTAGTAATTAGTTTTATGCTTCACTGTTGCAAGTCGGCAGTCTGCAGAGAAGCTTAAGATGACAACAAACTAACAATTAGTTACAGTTTAACTCGACTTTTGCGAGTTTAACAATATACTGAATAGGGAATAAGTTGCAAAACATTGATGAATCGATTCAATGGAATTGATGGAGATCGATATAGATTAAGATCAGAGTTTCAGCTTTTAAATGTTAAAGTATCGATTGATTTTTGTACAAGAATATGTTAGCCTTTAGTTTTTTTCGTACTGAACGTAATTTTTAGTTAGGCCCTTTCTCAAAAATGGCTAAAAGTTAATTTTTACACAAAAATAGTTTTCCTCAGATTTGTTGGAAAGCATTCGGTAAAAATTCGCTTTCCTACTTAGGGATTAAGAAAAAAATTCCTTAACAAATTTATCGAATAAGAATTGGTTTCTTAACTAACAAAACTAACATCAATGTACATTAAATACATAATAATAAAATTAATATTCATATTTATTATTAAAAATCAATCCGTTAAAGGTATGAAAACTTTGGTTTTTCTTTATTCACAAAAAGTCAGATTATTTTGCACTTCGCTTAAAGTTATTCACCTGTCGAAAATATAGAAATATAGTTCTAAAACTTACATAGACAATGCATAACAAGTTAAAATCCCAATCTAATATGGAGTCCATATAAAAATGTAAAACGTTAAATAACTTGCTAACTAAGAAGCTATTAAGTTTTATTGCGTATTGGGATCTTATTACCAACTAAATAGAGATAAAAGTGACAGCTACCCACAGTTTTTGTAAATGTTTAAACGGTCGAACACTTCTTTGGTTTGCCTAATTATGCCTCCGTATGCGTCTATATCTCTTCCTTTCCCAATGTAGCTTCTTTGTAAGCTCATTTAAAATGCGTTCAGCCCCAAAGCTCACACGTCGTAAACAATGCCGAAAACTACCTTGTTGTAGCCGGAGTGGAGTAGAGGTAATGTTTAAACATAAATTTCCACAAATCAAATCGAGCGCATTTTCCAACACTAATTAGCAACGCCCACATTTGGCTGCTAGGCGATAGATTGGCTGTGCTTTTTTTTTTGAGTCTTCGAAACTAGTTAAAATGGAAAGCGTTCGAGAAACAAAATTATACAAACGACTTGAAGCCTCTGAAGACGACGATTAAAGTCGAAAAGTTGAGAAAATGGGCGTTGCTCGGTCATAAACAAAATATGAGTTTGAAAAAAAATTGAAAATCCCCCAACTCATATACATAGGTTATGAGAAATGTGTTACAAATATGAGAACCAAAAGATAAAGAAAAAAATCTGAAACAACCTGAAAAGCAGTGTGCTCAATGTCTAGTTTGAAATCGATTCGTCACGTCTAAAGGGCTTTGGCTCAATGTCGACAATGTCGACGATAGAGAAGATCCACTTGGGGTTATGGGTTAGGTCTTTGGGGTCGGGGCTCAGCGTGTAATTTGCATACATTAAACTACTGTGGACGTTGGATGCCAGTTGGTTTCTAAACTTAATCTAAATTTAATTATTGTGACCAACAAATGGGTATCCAAAAAAAAAAGAAACGAATCGAACACGGCAAGCGACATAGAAATCTGAATTTTTATTATTAATATTTTTTTTATCTTCTTCTGGTTTTGAGATATTTTTTTGTTAGTTAATAAATTAATAATCAACAACATAAAAAGCGCTTTTCATATATGACTTTTAGTAGGTATTTTTTGTGTGTGTAAACGGCGTGCTTTGAACTTATGCTTATATGCATTATGTACATATATTTTCATAATTTATAAACGATTTTACGAGTGGATCAGCTAAAATTCGGGGTCTTATTTCAAGCTTTTGAATGATTACTGAAGCCCTCGAAGCGTTCGGACAGTGGGTCAAAGAGTTTGTTGAGAAAAAGAGAGGGGTAGGAGTGGAGGTTGGGGCGTTAGGTATTATGATGTTGATATAGTTTTTATAGGCGTTTGATAAATTTCTTTACGTTTTCTACAACAATTAGTTGCAATCAATAGCTATATTGTTTGGATGTTGCCCTAAAGGCTTCTCTTTTCTTTCTTTCGTTTGTAGAGATTTTCAAAGCATTCAAAATTGATCATCGATCGGTGCAATCTATAATCACTTTCGTTGTTTTCAAACTTATGAAAGATGAGCGTTGATTAATGCTAAGGCATTTTGAAGTAGGGCAACTGTAGATAAAACTTAAATAGATTTGGTTTTTCCTACAATTAGCTGAAGTTTCAACTTTGGCATCTTGTTTAACCTCAATCAAGTAATTCGTATCGTAGTTAACCTTAGTGCAGAACGTGCACATCATTTGCCTGAACTCCAGGAACAAGCATTCAATTTGCGACCAATAACTCAATAAGAAATATAATAAAAAAAGTCGAAGATGATAAAAAACGATTTACGTATAGTACGTATTTTGTACGAACATGAACTTCTTTGTGGCAAGTTCGACACACATCAAATTATGCATGCAATGCGACGCGACCCGATTCGATCCAATGCGATGCGATGCGATCGGATCGCCAACTTTCGACCTGACCTGACCAACTCACTTGACTGACTGTATAATCGTCCGAGACGAGACGCAGATCAATCATAGCTAGAGCCAGCTGGCCTTTGGCTAATTTAATATGGCTAAAGATCAAACCGTCACACACAAAATGTTCCCGCGAACTTTTCAACTGCACTTGCACTGCCAGCTTGTTCGAATCGAAGTCATCCTCATTCTCTCTACCTCTCTCTTTCTATTTATGGCATTCTCTCATTGCCCTGAGGGTAGCATAAACAGCCAATAGCATCTGAGTGAATTTGTATACATAATTTATACTCTTTTTTGAGGGCATATTTAGATTTTGTACTGAATTTGCACAAAGGTAAAAAATCATATCAAATCATATATCATATCATATCATATCCTACCACATCACATCACATCATATCATATCGTATCGTATCATATCATCACAAATCATATTATATCATATCGTTTGATATCATATTATACCTCATCACATCACGACATGTTGTATCATATCATATCATAACACTTCACATCATTTCACATCGTATAACATATCATATTATCAACATCGTCAAAATATATTAATTCTTAACTTTTTTTTTTTGCAGTCCTTTTGAGTAGTTAAGACTCTTATTTTCCTAGCATGTTCCACTTTATGCTTTATCATCTATATTTTGTTTGGTATAAGTATATTTTCGAGCCTGACAAAAAGTTCAAGTAATTTTTCGATCACCCGCAAGGGTATTGAATTTTCGGCAATTTTAAGTTATCTGTTCTTTGTAATTTTTGTTGGTGCGCTATGCTCTAGCAATTGATTTCAAGCCATTGGCAATCGTTTGCAATAAGCTGGGCCGTGCGAATAGGTTTTTGATCATCATTATCATCATCTGGATGATGATCATCATTGTGGGTCATTGCTACAAATTTTGAACGTTTGGGTCATATGGCCTCTCATGAGGTATTCACACGGCCCTCTCTCTCTTCCGCTCTTGCCCTCTGACAGTAACACTCTCGCTGTCTCTTTCTCGCTGATCTTGTAATCAGGCGCAACGAATTTGTATATGGGCATGCATGACGTGTGGCCTGATGAGCCGTGGAGCGTGTGCAGCATTCGTGCCCTGGCCTCTGATAGCTTGGCCTAACCTAGCCTGCCCCGCAACCCTCCAATCCATTCGATGCCACCCCAGCACAGCCCACTTGTAAGTCGCGACTCCAACTGTGACTTCGAGTTGAGTTCGATCAACACATCAGCGAGTCATCGGGCTGGCTCATCATCATCATCATCACATGGGATCACATCGGCACGTCGATGAAATGTTAAAGTTCCAGCAAACAAAATCACGATTGACATGATGCATTTGTTGCCAGTCGCATTGTTGTGCGGCGCTGTTGCTGTTGTTGTTATTGATGCATTCGCATGTGTTGCGATTTTCATAGGTGCATAATAATTTCATCATTTTCAATTTCCATGCACAATCAGCAGGTCAACAAAATTAGCGTGGCCAAAAATATACCATACACCATCGTATAAAGAAACAGCAACAATCTTTTCTCGATTGCCCACCTACAGTTGTGCTGTGCTGATCTTTTGCAATGATCATAGTTCATAGTGTGTTGTTCACTATTTGCATTTTGCACACATCGTTGAGATTTCGCATTGATTATTGCATTGTGTTTGCTGCTCCAAAGTGAGAGGCAAGAGGGCAAAAGTCGCAACGAGCGGAAGCAATATGGTCATGTGAATCGTAGTATGTGTGCCCTTGAATATCATTCGATACACAAAGCAACTATCGATTTTGCAAACTAGATTATTTGTTTGTACAATAAAGATGACGTTGCTGTTCTTACTGAACAACAATTCTAAAATCCCTATATTTGTTTTATTGTAAGCGTATATTGTATAGAATATAAGTAGATGACAAACTTTTTTAAGGTTAAGTGAGAATAGCTAAAATTAATCGATTATAGCTGATTTCTTTTAGAGTATGCCTCTAAATATTCAAGTTGGGTTGCATGTTCATTAGCAACCGACCCCATTTTGTGTACATATTGTACATATATCCTACACATCCTCCTCTCACATTGCATGCCCATATAATTACACGCACAAAGATTGTTCTTTAAGAGGTCGCAACCTGGCATCAAGCAACCAAAACTCATGAAATTCGATGCTTTAAGTAACACAAGCAACGACTTGAATTCCTTTTTTGCGATTTTTTTGGCTTTTTGCTTAGCTGCGGGCAGTAGACAACTTTACTCGTAGTGGTTGTTGTTGTCGCATGTAATTGGCTGTACATTTCGACACCCTGGCGACAACACAGAACAGCATAACACCACCAACAACAACAACAACTAAAAGAACCATACAACATACAGCAATTGCGGTAATGAGCTTACATTACAAACATCGCAAACAAACAGCCAAAATGAGAAAAAAAGGAAAAATTGGGAAAACATTTCGCATAGGTCAGCAAAATATGAAGAGGCGCTCCCAAAACTCAATAGAAAGTGCAACCATGGGGCAACGATATGAAAATTGTTCGATTTGAAAATGTCGCTTTCCACGCACATTTCTGGTGCGGCTGTGTTAAATGTTAAATATTAGCTATAAGACAAATCCTAATTATACAATAAATTCAATTTTGCATGCGCATGCGTTGCGTTTTCACCCAATGTTTGGGCCTCAGCTGGCTGTCTGGCTGCATGACGCCTCCTGCTGCAGTTGCTCCTCCTGTTGCTGATAAAAATCTTGTGCATATCTGCCACGGCTGCAGCTGGGAACTGGACACTGAACTGGACTGGGACTGTGATGCTGATGCTGGTGTGGCGCATCTTGGCGCAATAAAAATAAAACTATAGACTAAACGATAACACAACAGAGGCGCAGCATCAGAAGTAGGTAGGATAGTAGGAAGAGGAGTAGCTGATGCTGCCTCAGTTGTTGTTGTAGATGAAGGAGGGAGTTGTTGCTGTAGTTGATGTCTAGGCGTGTTTTGTCTGCGTTTTCTGTCTTGTAATTGTGTCTTGTTAATTTCGCATATTTGAGCAAACGGCGTTTTACAGTTGAATGTTGACTTGTTGCAGCTAAATCTAAAGCTAAGAACGACTTCTCTATCTCTTGCTTCTTAAAGGGGTAATTAAAGTGCATTTAAATTTGTTAGTTGTCCACTTGGAATAGATTTTAAAGACATCATACAAACACACTTTGAGAAATTAACATAAATTTCGCATTTGATCGAATGTTGAATGAAAACTTGTATTTTATCTTTCAGTTCTTACTTGACCTAAAGTATGTTACCCTTTGGGCAGATTTGTGTGCGTTTGAAAATACTAGTATTTTTGATAACAGCAATTTATAACAAGCAACTTCTTTACTTAACTTATTATTAAAATATACAGCTTAAGTTCTTGGTTCATACTATTTTTGTTTTTCCCAGTGTATGCCTTTAAGAAACCCAGTATGGATGTAAGTCTCACACATTTTGATATGTCCATCATTGGCCCATAGGTACCACGTTTCTCTAGGGGCATCTCATCTTCAGATTGTGGTAGCTTGCCACAAATTTGTTATGTCGCTGCCGCACATAAAATCGCATATCTTATGGGGCATTGTACATGATTTTGTCAGCTGTTGATAATAAAAATGTGACTTGGTGCCCCGTTGCTTTAAGTTGGCTGCCAATTGGTCTGAGCCTGTGTCTGCTGTTAATTAAATTTAATTAATTGCAATTTATTAATATGATAATTAAGCCAAATACTTACGCAAGTCGTTGCGGACTTAAGTTGCAAATCTAAAACATTAACGGCCTGACTCGTGACATTTATGCACTCAATATTTAGAGTACTTATGTGTTGGGTTTTGGTTATAAATAAATGAGTTATGATTGTCGATTGTTATCGATAGTCATAAGTTGTGTTAAGTTTGTGCCATGGTTTTATATTACTTGTCACATAAATTATGCACTTGGCTGTAAACGTAAAAGCAAGTTTGGTGTTTGTCATAAAATGGAAAACACTTAATTTATTTTATATTAAAAGCAGTTTTATTCCAGCTACTTATCTTAAAAAAATAAATTGCTTCTTGTCTTCTTTGGAATGTTTTGTTATTTGGGTTTTCTCTTTGCCTCAAAGCACTTAAAGAAATTTTTTAAAATTATGTTTAGGCTTTAAAACTTAAATATATGCCTAAAAACTTTTAATAACTTTATTATTTTATTTATTTTTTTTTTCTTAATTTGTTTGTATGAAAAAATGGGAAATTATAAAAAAATATTTAAAGACTTATTAATTATTTTCATACCTTACTTAATCTCGAAAACAGTATTAAATAATATCGTTTGCATCAGCTTTTCTATGTGTTCGGGCTTATAGAGTATATAGGTAATATATATGCCCAACTTTTCGCTTGTCCTTAGTTTGGTTTACTTTTCCCAGACTCCTTGATTGAAACAAGTCTTTGGTTTGCTTTGTTCGCGAAACAGCTGAGTTGCTTTGGCTGACCTTTAGGCATTGAGACTATTCTTTAGCAATGAACCCCTTTCCAATATATGTATATCGTATTGACTACCAGTGGCTACTTGAAGCAGCAGCAACAACAGCAGCAGCAGTTAACTATAGAACGTAACGTTCGCTCTATTTCTGGCACAGGCGCATGCATATGATATGCACTTTAATTTATTCAAAGTCACGTTGCTGGGAACGTACACAGTGCCCAAACATACACACACACACATATATACATACATACGTAGAGCAGAAAGGCAAGTTGTACTTGTTCCTATGCCAATATATAAGTACCTTATGGCCTCTATAGCCCAAACAGAAGTGCTGAGTGAGTCAGCTAAGTGCATCAATTTCCATTTAACTGTAAGCGATATTTTTCCAGGCAGCCGGCAGAGGCATCGAAATATTGCCAATATTTGTGTTGTTGCTGTTGTTGATGTTGATGCTGCCGCTGCTGTTGTGCCAAATTGCAAAAGTCAAACTCAGATTGGTAGGAACTTGCTGCTGACTGACGTTGTCTAAACAAAAGACTCAGGCAACGAACTTGACTAAGGCTGCCTGCTGCCAACTGCCAACTGCTGCTGCTGCTGCTGCCGCTGACTGAGCCTGAAGTGTGGGTGACATCTTCAGCAAACACTTGAGGCGTTTGAGCTATTTGCGTTGATTGCCAGGCCAAGCTATAGCTACAGCCCAAGCCAAAACCAAAGCTAAAGCTAAAGCCCGGCCATCCCACAGCCCACAGCATGAGCGTGCGTGATAGATAGAGAGCGAGAGAGCAAAATCGAGAGAGACAGCAATCGAGGAGTTTGCCAAAGCCAAAGTCTTCATCGAAGTCGTGTTATTGTTGTTGTTATTTTAGTGCTACCGTTGGTTGTTGCCTAGCCCACCCCCCGCTGTTCCTCCTCACAATGTTGTTGATGATGCTTCAGTTTGTTTTTGTTTTCGTTGTTGTTGCTGTTGTTGTTGTTGTTTTTTGCAACTAGCCGAGACTTTTGTTTATTTTCCTAACACTTCAATTGGCATTCCACACAAAAAGCGAAAATTGCAAAACGTGAGTAGTTTCGAGTTCTAATTTAAAATAATTTTTGTGTTGACGCTTTTGCAATTTTTTCGTTTTTTTTCTGTGATCGCAAAACGCCCGTTTGCCCAGATGCCTCCATTATTATTTCTCTCCTGCCTCTCCTTTGCTCTCACTTCTCTCGATTCTTGCCGTTTCATGTACATCTATATATATTTTTTTCTTGCCATTTCGTAATAGAGTCGTTAAGTGGCCCGTTGCGCTCTTTTTGGTAATTTGATGAACGATTTTTGATAATTTTGCACATTGTTTTGCACGTTTTTGTTGCCGTTGCCGTTGTTGTTGTTGTTGTTGCTGTTGTTGTGGTTCGCTTTGACCTGTGTGTGACGACTGAAGCATCTTTCCGAGAGGGTGGCTGCCTGTCGGAGTCGGAATTATTTTTCCTTCGCCTTTTGTCTGATTTTAATATCAAGTGCAGGCAAGTGGGTAATTATTGTTGTTGACGCTGATGCTGCTGCTGCTGCTGCTGCTGATGGAGATGAAGCTGGTGGTGCAGTTAAAAAACGTTGACCACTCAACTGTCAATGCTTGAGTGCCCAGTTGCTGCCGCCCAACAACCCCTGGCCCCAAAGCAGTGTATGTGTGTGTGTGTGTGTGTTTTGCCCATTTGGAGTGTTGCACTTTTCTGGCCACAGCCTGTCGAACTTCACCTGTGTGTGATTTGCATATATGGCCAAGTGAAGCTGCTTCTGTTGGGCTGCAATGCGAATGCTGCCGCTGCTGCTGCTACTTTGAGTGCCCATGAATAGTCACAAAGCATTAAGCACTTCAGTGCGAGCGCAGGTGAGGAGAGTTAAGGCGGTTGCGCTCACAATTATCTACACAATATGGCAATCACATATGTAGATATTGCACACACACACACACAGTGCAAAGTCAAGTCGAGTCAGGCCCAGTCAGCATATAGGCAACCAGTTGTTCAATCTAGGAAGTGCATGAGTTGCATTTTCCATATGGCCACTGGTCCGTCCGCCTTTTGTCCGTCCAGCGGACTATAACTGCGACTGCGATGGCAACGGCGACAGCAGCTTCGACTGCGTTTTGCCATTTCCTCATTACTAGCCCGCGAACGGGTCGAAGTCATCGTTGTAGTCATCGTCGTCGTCGCAGTTGGCTTAAAGAAAAAGAAATTGAACTTTTTCACACCAGAATCGATTGTAATTGAATGCCTGAGGGCGCTCAACACAGCCGCCAGAGAGGCATCTCTCTTTCTCCGCCTAAACATTTCTAGCCTATTGCCTTTGCCTATTTGCCTTTTTGCCATTTGCCATTGCGTCTGGTTTAATGCAAATTTTTTTCATTTTGACATAAGAGAATTTTTCAAACACCAAAAAAAAACTTTCCCAAAATACTTACGTGAATGGGGCCAACACTAATACACACACACACACAACTAAGCGAAAACCACACACCGCACCACCAATGGAGTACATTAAATTGCTTTATTTTGGAAGCACCACTCCAAGCAGCAACACTCGACTCTACCGTACCTGTTGATGATCAGCCAAAGCTGATGAGCTGCATTGAGCTTCAACTTTTTGTGTTTTTTGTTGTGTTGTGTTTTGTTGGTTTGTTGTGCGAACACCTGCTGCTAACATTTACCTATAAATTGAAATTTGAAATAGCAAGTTTTGTGCGGACTTGCACCGAAAAGCAAGGTTGAATCAACTGTAAAGATACAAGAAATGGAGAGCTTAAAACAGATGCTTTAATACTCTTACTTATGATTTAATAGGGAATAAATGTTGAGTCTTAGATTATAATATTTCAAGCAATCATTTCTATATTCATAAGATTATTATTTAATTCAATAATTTACAACTTATTTAATCAAACTTTTTTGTTACATATCAGATTTCAGTACCTTTTTCAATTTCTATTTAATTTTAAAGTAAATTGACGCAAATCCAATTAACAAATCCACAATTTATTCTTGAAAAAATATTCATAATGATTAAAAAAAATATACATACCTAAATATGTTTGAACATTTATAAATATATGTACATACATATACACATGTTCAGCAGCACAAACATCACAACAAAGTTAAAAAACTTCTACTTTTAAAAAGCTTTCAACCTGTTAAGATACTTCATTAGCTGATTCGATTTCGCCATAATTCTGCCCTAATAATTTCTCAACAGGCAGCATTTTCTATGCGTCAAATTGCTCAAAGAAGCAGAAAAAAGTTTGAATATAGCTAAAAATAAAATTCCCATGGCCCCACATAACGCTACATAACGTTACCGAAATTTATGGCTTACAACGAATCAACATTAAAATCGAAAGAAAAAATAACCAAGCAAAGTAAATAAAAATGTAAATGATTCATTTGGTTTTGCTCGCACAGCAGACAAGAAATCAAAGCAGAGGTGTTTAATTACCAACAAATAAACAAAATGGAAACGATTAATTCAATTCGCCAATTTTGTAACGAACGGCCCCGTTATGGTTGAAACAGAAAAAAACAAAATAGAAACAAAAAACCGAAACTATTTGAAATTGTAGCTAAATTTGTGGTCGATCTGTGTCTGTTGCCCCGCGGGGCAATCAGCACACAGCAACAATATCGAATAGAAATCCCACAATACTAAAATGAAAACACAGTGAGACAAAACACAATAATCAACCTCGAAAAGGTTGTGTGCCATTTATCAAATAATGTGTAACTTGCCCGTTTGCCCAGCTCCAGAAATGGAGATGGAGCTGAATCTCTATCTATCTACGAACGTGTGTACGCCTTGTGCCTTGAGTCTAGGCCCTATATGTGGATGCGGCTGCCCATGGTGTGAGTTTCATTTGCCTTATGATACATGACGGCGCCCTCTCCCCACCCCCACTGCATCTCCGTCTCCATCACCATCTCCCACTCTATTTGTGAGTCTTGTGTATCGTCCCGCTCTGGGTCAGACATGTGAGTTCAAACTCATCCGTCAAGTGGGCCTGGTGCTATGGGCTTAATGGATCGACATCGACATCGTCTCTCAGCTCGGCTCAGCTACGACCTGCTCCTCGCACTATACGTACACTGTATACAAACACAAAAGCATAGGCTAGTTGTGTTTTGGTGTTGTCATTTATCATTTGATTTGGTTTTGATTGCTCGTTGCTTGTAGCGCGGCGTTCACTCGCTTTCGATCTCTGTCTCGGCCTAATAATTGTTAACAAGTAAAGTCTATTTAAGCCTTGTTCGTGGCTTTGTTGCTGTTATGACTGTTTTGGCTGTTTGTTTGCTTTTATTGCTTTCGCTTTGCTTGTGTTTAATTGGTTCACATGATTTGTAAATTAAACAATTGCGGCGCATGTTACAACCACAAATTCTAATTGAAAATTAAGCATGTCGAAAACGGTGTGAGCTTTGACAGCTCTCCCCCTTCCCTAACCCCAGCAATCAAAAGGTGTTGTATAATTATTGAGGGTGCTAAATAATGTAACATAATGGAATTGAGCTCCGCCGTTTCGTACACTTAAATATTTATAACAGTTTTAGCACGTATAAATAATTTTAATTTTAAAATATATGTATAAAACAATGGAATCTTTTAAAATTTACTAGCTATTAAAACCCTTGAAGTTCAAAATCTTAACACTGGTAAAAAAAAACATTGCTTGTTTTTTGACTTTAAAGCTTTTTAAGTTTTATTTAGACATTTACATTCTTTTTTCTAATCTTCTCTTCTGATATACACGTAAAATCGATAGCGCTTTTATCGTAGATTTAAAAAATCTAAAATTGTTTTTGAAGCTAAGGAAACTAGGGCATTTTATATAGTTTAATAGAATAATTTTTTTTTTTTATAATCATTTGTTTGATATATTGGACCGATTCGGCTAAGTTTTAGTAAGTTTAAAGATTCCTTTTAAGCGTTACACGCTTTTTGACGAAACCAATATACATATACACTTTGCAAGTGTATAACAAAATTATAAAATTTATTGTTGCTTAATAAAGACATAAATATTTTATTAAAAATAAACTTAAAGTTTGCTGCATGCTGCGTTAAAGCTTGTATTTTGTGAACTTTTATTATAATGCCAAAAATAATTATAAATTATTAAATAAAGTTTACGATACTTATCATAAAATTTTTATTTAATTAGTATTCGTTTACGGTCGAACATTACAATTTTATTATGCCTTTAATCTGGATAGTTGATAAATCTAGATTTTATTATGATTTGAAGTATTTTGGGGGGTTTTCCCTTTTTCGTTCGCTGTACATTGTTCTCGGCATGCAATCATCTCGTTAAGCATTGCAATTGCGTCAAGCTTGTAGATCTTTGCTGAATCTTTAAGGCGGACCATGTTGTCTGTCCGACTGTTAGTCTGGGCTTGTCTTTGTCTGTCTATGTTTGTTATCTGTGCAGCGCCTGTGGTGCAAATCTCTCTTTACACGCAGCGTTGCCCCCAAGTGGCGACCTCTTGCGACTGCATAAGTTTTTCGCTCATTACAGCGGAAAAACTCGATCCAAAAGATTATAATTGATTAAGATGAATCAGCGTTGCGGTCAAATGTTTGATGGGAATATAAATTGTTTGTGGTTTTGTGTAACGATGCAGTTGCAACTGCTGGACAGGCAGAAAATTCCAAAAAATAAAAAGAAACACAGTTGGCCCAGCGAAATCAAACGCAACATTTAAAGCTGAGTGCGCCGCTGGTGCCGCCTGTTGATGATGATGCCACCGATGGCTTAGGGATTGGACTGGTCAGTGCCAGAGGGGCAAGCGATGCTTGGTGTGGCTTTAAAAGTGGGAAAGCATCATCAGCACAATGCCAAAATGCCACTCGGCTGCAAGGCGGTAAATCTAAGCCGTGGTAAATAAATCAATCGCACTGCAAAAATTTTCCTCTCTCTCTCTCTTTTCGTTTCTGCTGCGTTTGATTTTTGTTGTTGCTGCTGCTGCTGCTGTGGCTATTGATGAGCGGCCATCAATATTTGTCTAGTTCGAGTTGGAATGTGAATATATATATAAAGACAGAAAGAGAGGAAGAAAGAGCGAGAAACTAGCGACCTGGGACCCGGCCTAGTGTGAAGTCTTCTCTTCGTCTTCGTCTTCTCTAACTTTACTGATTGCGTGTGGCAAACTTCCTGTTTGAAGACTCTGCAATTCTTGTGTGTCTGCCCTCTTGGGCCACCCAGCCAAAAAGACAATATGTTGCACTTTTTTACTGCATATTGAAGATTGAGCTCAAGGTTTGCCCAGCTAATTAAACCCTAGCTGACACAAGCACACACACAAGCACACACACACCTACAGCTACTGTAGCTCCACTTGAACTGCCCACGATTCGCCCACAAGAGTGTTAACTCCAAAAGCATAGACGCAATCACCATAATTATCATCATTTATTATATTGCAGTCTGATTTTGCTGGCTATAAACTTGAATTTCGATGGATTTTCAAATTATATTATTCTTTATTTATATAACATTTGCATTGCCTTAATTGACAATTGGACTCACTGACTTGCCCATGGGCAAACTACTGCCACTAACGATGACGTGTGCAACGTGCCACAAAAGCCCGAAAGAACAACTGCCTCAAAAGGAATCAGCCATGAGTGTAGGTATTTGAGTGTGTCTTGAAATTAATCACAAGTAAAGTTTACTTAGTTTAGTTTACTTACAGATATTATGAAAAATGTGAGAGACTCTAACAAACTCCAGCTTGAAACAAATGTGCTCTAATATTCACATTAGGTGCATTTAGGGTAGAGTATTATAAAGAGCTTGGTGAAATAATAGAATAAGTAACAAGTCTGGCAAACTGGCGACGCATGTGGGATGTTAAAGGTGAGGTTACAAGCAGCCAAAACAATAACAACAACTTCAAGAAACTGAGACCAATTCATTGCCCAAGCCCAGAGCCAACAGCAGTGGCAGCAGCAGCAAACGATTTAAAGGCAAAACTTTTTGTGTGTTGCTCGCGTTGTTCCCATTCCCATTTTTATTTCCCATTCCCTTTCCCGTTTACTTTTTGATTTGTATTGCTATTGTGGCAAGCATCGTGTGCCTTGCCACACATATGGGCACGGCGATGACAAACGCCGGTGTGCCTTAACTGAGACGAAGCAGACAAAGAGTCAGACATTTAATTGAAATAAAGAAGTTTAATTTAGCCAAAAGTTGAGGTGTTGCTTCAGTCTGTAACTGAAACCGAGAGCTGCAGCGCTGCAGCCACTCTGGTTGGTCTAGTGGATTACGTGGGAACATCGTAAAAGCAAACGGATGAGATTAACACTGACTAAGCTCAACTTACGTACGAATGAAAGGTAGTAACCGCATACTGCGACACATAGGTGGCGCCAGCATGTGGGCTAAATGTGTCGCCAACATGCAACGGCTTCAACAGCCGCTTGAAGATCGCATTATTACGACACAATTACAAGGCATTGAGACGCTGCAATGCAACGGCTTGACTACACCATTGGTCCACCTTGGTCCGGTAATTGCAATTGAAGCGCAATCAATTACCTACCGGCTGGTGGTTGCCCGTTGGGTAGTCTGTCTTTCAGTCTGCTAGTAAAAGTCGTTGTCTACTCTTGGCCTATCCAGCACCACTGAGCAGCACACCAACCACATGCTGGGCACCGCTCCGCTCGCTTGCTGTGGCTCTCGCCAAGATTTACTCCAACTCCAGCCAGTTGATTGCGTGCAATATATTTAGACGCGCCAACAAGACGTGTGAATGACCAAAGCGGAGCAGGTCCCAGAAGCTCCACAGCTGCCACATCGTTTACCACACTCACCCCCTTCAACCTGCGCTCTATGCCCCTGGCATTTAATTGCAATGACTTTGCCGGTGGTACTTATATATAACAATTTTGTTTTTGATTCAGTCAAAACTGCTCAAGTTCAGAGATTTAAATGTGAATATTTTATTCCTCATACTATTAAGGTTTAACTAACAGTTTAAAGTAAGCTATAACTTAATTACAATCAAGTGATTCTATCTTGATAAATAACTTGTCAAATGTTAGCATTTGGAAAGTCTAGTTGGGTTCATTTGCTGACCTGTTCTCTCACTTTCTAACACACTTCGTCTATTTAAGTTGTTTCTAGCTATCTTTTAGCATCTTTTCGAGTCTACCATGGCTCACAATCAGTGTCGTCTCCTGTTACCACGATTCACCCACGCAGTCTGTCGACAAACAGCTTGGCTTGTGGCTTCGTATCTTTAAACTAAGAAGCCTATTACTGTCTCATTTTCCGACTCATTCAACTCGTTTAGCATGAGCACCAAGCAGGCTAATCTTCAAGCTGAGTGACTGCCAACCTGGCCATTTACTGAACCAAGGCATCAAGTCTCGAGATGACGACGACATTGGCGACAGGCCATTGTTTTGACTTATTGCTTGGGTTCTGTTTTTTCCTCTAGCTTTAGCCAGTCAACGAACAACAAGATTGATCTTTGTGCAAATATATATATAAACAGATATATGTTTTGTTTTTCATTCGATTTTTGCAGCGACTGCACTTGTTGTTCGCCTCCGGTCATGTGGCTGGAGCCTAGCCCATGAGTTGTTAAATGTTTAACACGTGATATGACAAATAAATTACATATGATCAACAGATGCAGCACTGAAAGGAAACAAACTCGATTCGAGCAGCGAACGAACGTCTATGACTTAATAAAAGCTTGTAACGATCAATCAGTTTTATGTTGTTGGCGTTGTTCTACATTCATCATCATCATCATCATCGTAGTCTGAACGAGGCAGACAATAACAAGAACAACATTATGCGTTGCAAGGATCGATGTTTGTGCAGCTTAAGATTGATCTGCTTAAAAGCCGGCAGACTGTTAAATAAGTGTGTGATTTGTTTTGTGTTCTTAACCAGCTCAAGAATTGATCACTTGAAGAATCTAGTTTTTAACGCTGTGAAACGAAATCGTTCTCAAGTGCAATTAGGTTTTAGTGTGCAACTTTTTGCTTAACTTTCCTTTATCTGTCGTTCTGGACAACAGATTATTTGATTTATTACGAATAGTTTTTGTTTTATATCTTTTTCGTTACTCTTTATATATTACAAGCTAAACAATTCTCACAAGCAAAACCTTTAATATAGTTGTTGTTTTAGTTTATTTTGGTATTTATTACCTATTCAACGTCTCTCTCTCTCTCACCATCTCTGTCTCTCGCCATTTTTTATGGAGCATTTTTTGTGCTGTTAGCGAGCGTCATGCAAATCCGTGTTATTCATTTAGATGTTCTTTCGCCATTTACAAGCATCATAAGATCTTATATGATTTTAACCAAAGGCTTCAGTTTTTATGTTGCTGTCGTATCGCCTGTTGTTTGTATCGTGTTTACTCTTCGTGGGCTACAAAACTCTTGATTACTGTGCCAGTTCCCATCCGATCCTCATGCCATATGCCAAATATCGAGCAACAAAATGATAGAGCCGTGCCGTGCCGTACATTCCGAATGTAAATGGGGTTTTGGGTTGTATTGTCGTTTATAGTTTATAGAAGATCACTTGCTGCAATAAAACACTTAAAAATGACGATGCCATTTGGCCTCGAGGGAGTGAAAGAGTTACAGACTTGCTGCAAATGCCGCCAATAAGCGATGCTTTGCATGACGAATAGAAAAACTAACCCAAAAGTCACGCTAATAGTAAATTGAGCTCAGCAACCAAAACACTCATCGCTCGGATCCTCTATGCCAACACATGCCAACTGACAAGCAGCTCAGCAGATCAAGAGAATTATTCATCTAGCTGACGATTTAATACCCTTCTTGTGTGGTTACACATACATGTTTTCGAATACATGTTGAAAACTTAAGCAATAATCAAAGTAATAAATCCTCTATAAGATAAAAATAGATAAAAAATGTATCTACAAATAAATCAATATAAATGTAGAATTCCTATACCCTTTTGGGAGAGTATAGGCCAAACGAATAAGCTACCCCCGACCCCACCTATAAGAGAGAAAAACAAAAACACGGCGCATAGAAATTGCAATTTTTCATATGCAACAATTGACACCCTCTAGGCACACGTCCACATCGTCGTCGTCGTCATCAGAAATTTCCCAGACATTGGAGGATCGTGTTTTGGCTGCTTGCTGATGTCCAAGCGGAGAAGGCGACGATGCAGATGATGATGATGGTAAAGTGGATTAATGTGGCATGAAATGATTTGGTGAAATAATGCAGCAAGGTGAGTGTTGCACACTGGACAACACCGATCGCAGTTATATGGAGACTTACATGATTTTTTTTTTTTTTTTTTTCTTTCTTTCTGTTTTGTTTTGTTTTTTGTACTTAAAAAAAATGGGAAAAAAAGGTAAAATTTTTTAAAAAAAAAAATAAAAAGAAAGAAAGAATTTTGGACCTATAAAGTATATTTCTGATCAACATCAACACGCAGTGTTAGCTCTCCTATACCTAATATTGCTTTAAATTTTAAAAAATTTTTTTAAAAATCGAACAAAAATCTTGAATTTCGAGAATGAGGTTATAGGTAAAATAATAATATTTAAAAAATTAAATTCATAGCAGCTACCTGTACACTGTTTTTTTGTTTCGTTTATTTTAGTTGTTTTTTTTTTGCACAATTTTCATGGCCCGTATGGGTCGGCTCTGTAGGCATGCAGGGCATTTCCCATGACTTGATAACACAATTTGGTGCCGGGTGATGATGCGGCAGCGGCATAGACTTCATTTACCGCAAAGTGCATGTGGGTTCAACGTGGCATCTCCAGACAAAAACGAACAAAAAGGAACAAAAACGAACGAAAAATCTTGGCCAACTTGTTGAGCTGCTGGTAGTGCGTGGTGTTGTTGTGACTATGTCCCGCGGTTATTACCACTAATAACAAAGCCACACAACAAACACACTCTCACACTCACACACACACATCATGTAACAGATTCGCGCTGGCATAGTTCCATACTTTGTTCATTGGCCCACTGTTCAACTGCAATTCTCGTTTTGCGATTATCATAGATTTGTCTACGCAGCTTGGACAACTCCGCCCAATTGCCAATTGCACTTGCATAGTTGGCTTTTCTTTCTTAAGAAATATGCAAGTAGATTAGCAGACAATATTCCTATGCAAATTGTTGCTCTGTGTGTGACAATTATCGATTAATTATCACAGCACCCATAATTGTTATGGCGAAAATAACGTTGAAGTAAATTAATACCAAGACAAGATTTTGCATATGAGATTTTTCTAGGAATTAATGTGGAAAAGTTGGTTGTTTAAGATAAAATCATTTGACAATTTTAAAATTTATTATTCTTAACATATTAATTTATATTAAGGAAACTATTAACCATAATGCAAAGGTAGGAGATAAAAAACCTAGTGAGACGTATTATCGTCTACAATAAGTAAGATAAAACAAGTATATATTTTAGTGTGTAAAATACTCGTCATAAATATTTTATACCCTTTTTTGTGTGTACTTAATTTGAGACAATTTTTCATGCCGTTGGAAATTTCCTTTTCACATTTTTTACAACTGTTTGCTTTTCATTAAAATTCCACAACGATTTCGTGAGCATTGCTTGGGCAAATCAGCACAACTCCCACACCATTCAGCATTATCCACCAGCACCACTCGGCACCACTACTCGGCAGCAGCACCACAACAATGTACTTCGTATTTCGTGCTCTACATAATTCATCATCAATCCACACTGTTGGCAACTGCCAACCGTTGGCGGAGATGTTGGCGATTTCAACAGCAAAAAAAGCTCGCTTCCTGCGGGCACAAAATAAGCAGGCAGCAAGGCAGGCAAAGTGGTGCTTGAAGTGTGTGGAGCGGTGCTTGGCTATACGATTTCCAATCAGGCAGCGTCGACAAAATATTGGAGCAATTTCCTATGTAGTCAATGTGGCCGAAATGCATTTGTTGTATGACTTATTTGCCTTGGCTTCGTCTTCGGCATCGACTACGACTGCGACTTTGGCTATTGAGTAGAGACAATGTCCAGTTTGTCGGTTCTCGTTTTAGCCTTTGCACCTACAACTTAACGCCGCCAACTAAGCGAGGCGAGATGGGTATCGCAATGCCGTCGCACCTTTTGCCTCTTGTTGCCAATTTAACTATGAGCCGTGTTTCGTTTTCGTTTCGTCTTCGTATGTTTCGGCCAGCGAGAGAGATCCAGAGTCAACTTTGGCATGACTTTTCATCGCTGTCGATTGTCGTGATCAATTGAGAGCAATTTATTATGAAATGAGGGTGAATTATATGAATGAGTGTCGAGTTATACATCTCTCTCGCTCTCCCACTCTCTCTCACTCTGTATGTATGTTAGCTATCTTTGTCTAGCGTTTCCTTGGCGCGTTAAGCGCCGCACAATTCTTTTGATCTTTGGCAGTCCACACAGAGCGAGAGATAACTCGTAAAGAGACCTCATGAAAGATCTGTACATTGTGGCAAGTCGAAGTCCTGATGACTTGTTGCACTTTGCATTCGGTTTGAGTTGTGAGTGTGATTTTTAAAAGTGTTTTACATGGGAAACGACAACGATATCCAACGCTTGCCTCCCCCTCACCTTGCCCAAGCCACGAAATGGCAGAACGATACAAGAGACTTGATCGAGACTTGTTGTTGTTGCTGTTGTTGTAAATTGTCTGTCGACAATTATTTTATTATGCTGTCAACACTTAAATGTAATAATGCCAATAATATTGTTTTATGACAGTCGCAATATCTTTTTTTTTTTGTGGAGGCGCATTTTTCGTGCATTGGATCAATCTAGCTGTTGTTGTTGTTGTTGCTGTTGTTGTTGCTATTGTTATTGTTGCCTTAAGGCCTTCTTCTGTTAGAAAAGCCCCTACTGCGCTCCCCAACTCCTCCTTGGTCGTTTAATGTCGGTCTAGTTGAGGCTCTCCTTCAGCTGCATTTCGGTTTCGTTTAAGTTGGCTTTAGCTTTGTCCAAACCGATAGAGGTCAGCCATGATTCGTTTGTCTTTACTAGTTTCACAGTTCGCTTAGTTCGCTCATGCATATAGTATAGTAGTTTCTTCTTCTTCTTTTCAGTTAGTTAGTTAGTCAGTTGGTGACGGTGGGAATTCTAGTGCTCGGGCATCGTGGCACTTAGAATGCTCGCATTTGCTGTCTGTTTTATGGCCTCAGATAGTAATTGGTTCATTAGCCCTGCAGTTGAAACTGAGCATCGAGAGAGAAGCCAACTGAGGTAGTGGCTGGGCAATTTGATTCTTTTTGGCTTTAGTTGGTTTAGTGTCTGATTTTAAGTAGTTCACAGTTGATTTTGATTGCTTGTGCACACCGTTGGCAAAAGTTCAAGTGGTTAAGGCCATGTTAACCCATTGCTAGTCTTTTTATAATCACTAGAGTCAACTTCTACAATCGCTTTACGAACTTTTACAAAATTGTTTGCGTCAGAGGTCAGCACTTAAATATGCGAATATTCTTTGGCAACATCATAAAAACATACTGGTGTATTCCTTTTGAAAAAGGAGCTATTCCACTTAAAATTCCACCCACTGGCTTGAATCATAAATATTGAAAGCAATTTTCCACAAAAATTTATTACCTTCCAAATGCTCCAGCAGCCAAAAATCTTAATTAAACGAAGACAATCGAACGAACTAAAAACCTTTTTACAAGCCAATTGAAAATTCAGCAACACAAACTACACATAAAATTAAAAAACTACTTAACGTTTTCCTAATTTAGCTTTAACACTGCTTAAGACAGAAATCACATCAACTTCTTTAAGCTATAACTTTTCTGGTTTACTTATTCATGCCCTAGACCCCGTTCCATTTAGGCTTTCACTGTAAAAGTTCAGCTTATCAGTCAATGATTAATTGAATTGAGCCGTGTGGACACATAGGTACACTGTTGGCGAAAATTCGTTACTAAAATAATGTATATTTTATTGTTCTACTTGATTCAAAATAACTAGTTCAATTTGATCAAATGCCTAGATTTAAAAACATCATTTGTGTTTATTAAAAACTTGCATCAAGACCAGAAAAACATAACATCGAGATTAAACGAATTTAAAAAACTGTGAATATTCCTTTTTGTGTATGTTGAATATCTAAATTCGGATGTATTAAATTTAAACAACTCTGACTAAAGCGACAATGGGATAGTACAAAAATATACGCTAAAATCTTGATTTAACTTATGAGAAACTACAAAAACTTTAACATATTTTTAATAATAATCGAAGGCTTATACAATTTTTTAAATAAAAAGAATAAATAAATTATTTAATTGTTCTTTCTTCCAGTCAATATAAACATAAGGTAGAAATCGGTTCATAAAAAAAGAAATAAATAAATTTAGTTCTCCGAGTTGGAAAATCTTCTTACATAGACATATATAGTCGGCTCGTTAAATAAATTGATTAGAAAAAATATTTTTTTTATATTTACTAGGGATATATACAGATAAACTCTTTCTTATGTCTGTTACTTTCAAAGGAATCCTAATATCATAATAATAAATCGAATGTGATCATGTCCAATACTTTGAAATCGGTTCTGTCACTGGGATTTTTAATACTCTTCAAAAAATTTACATTTTATTGGCTTCATCGGCTCACAGCCTTTTTCATGGTTTCAGCAAGTTCAAGCTATTTATATAGGCAGTTAGAGCATGCCCTAGTTTCGGTGGAATACGTTAAGGTTTATTATTTAGCTATATGCTGAAGTCTAACGGAATTCCCAATCGAATTGTTGGTAGTGGTGCGGGTGGTGCAGTGAATGGCAGCACCACTTACTTAATTTGTTGGCCCATTGTGTCAATGCCGAGCTATGAGTGGCTATCAACTCATGGCCATCAGAGCGCTATTGCTGGATGATGTCCATTGATATAATAAATAAATGTTCGTCTCGGCTATATTCGCAAGAGTTGGTGCAATGTGGTACTGTTGTTGTTGTTGTTGCATGGCAGTTTTGCCGTGCATCATTCAGCCTCATTTCGTGCAGCTTTGAAGTGTCTCTCATGGCATGGAAATGCGCGCGTTCAAACAAAATTGCTTTAAATTAGCTTTTCGGTGCTTTTTGGTGCCGACTGCCGACTGACGACTGCCGACGACGAATGCTGAATGCAACAAGTGGCCATTGGCCAGTGGCTAAGGCACAGGTCTTCATTTGCACTGGACGCTGCCACCAAAAGCAACAATCCATCAATCCATCCATCCAACTGCCAGCCAGAAAGCCAGCCAAAAAGTCTGTCAGTCCGTCCGTTCAGTTCAGTTCAAGTGGCCGGGTCATCATGAGGCACATCTCTGCACGTGTTGCTGTTGCCGCCGCTTTCAAAAGGCAGCCGCTTTTCTTTGCGCTTTAGCTAAGTTTATGGCACTGGGCGAATGCAGTTACGGAATGCAGCAAGCAAAACGCGTGCGTCTCCCACCCCCCTCTCTCTCTCTCTCTGGCTCACGAGCAAGATCTTTCGCTTTATCGGTATAGAAGCAGCTCGAGCTCGGCATTGTCTGTGCGGCCCATAAAACTCGGCAAATCTGCGTATTTCACATGTCAAGATTTACAAGGCGCTGGTCGGGCCAAAAGAGCCCAAAGAGCCGGGGCCAGTGGAACAAGTGCAGACGTTGCCTTGCTTGACAGATTTATGGAATTTACTGCATTTTGGCAGAGCAACAAGCAAAATCATCTCAAGCAACATCAGCAGCAGCAGCAGCAGCAACTTCACAGCCTTCTTTTTTTTCTGGAGTAATTTTGAGAATGGTTTTTCGCTTCGCAAATGCTTTTGGGATCGCCAGATCTACCGCAAAGCCAACAAGCATTTGGACCTGGGAGGTGGAGCATTTGTATGATGACGACTTTGCGGTGGCCCCGATGCAGCTTTGTAGCAATTAAGAACAATTAACAAGATTTGATGGATTGAAATGTTTGTTCATTTCATTCATTGTAAATTCCAAACGTTCTGAAAATATTCAAAGTGCAATCCAATAGCCAATCGTTACATATTTATACCCTATTTTTGAAGGGGGCCAAAGGGTCTTTTAGTTATATGTTAGCCCCACATTTCAACTTTCGGCAATGTATATAAATATTAATCCTGTTCTATGATCATTAGTCACTAGCTTTAAATACTCTGTCTTTTTTTATAATTGTTTAAAAAACCTTTTAATTATTTTAAATGATTTAAGCTATTAAAAATAAGCTAAAACGATAAGCTTCCAACTTTTTTCTACTCTTTTAAACCTTTTTTTCTGGTCTGTCTGTTGTTATATTTCTAATAGTCGAACGCTTTTAGTAGCACTTCTTCCACAGCTTTGTTAATTGTTTTTCAAAGTTCGCTTTGTGTTTAGCGCGTGCTTTGCGTCCCCTCTGCACCCAGCTATCCACTGTCTAACCCACCCCCCTTCGACCATTTAGCGGCACTTGCTTTTAAGAATAATAGCAGAGATATTTATGTATGGTATATGTATGAGTATATTTAGAGAACCTGCCAACGCAGACAAAAGGGAAGGAGGTGAAGGAGAAGAAAAAAGATCAAATGGCCTGAGGGTCAGAACTGGTAGCAACTTGTGCGCCTCTTCGCTAGATCTGTAACAATTAGTGCTGCTTGCTACAACCTGCTTTGTTTGACTTTTATCGATGTTTTTTTTTTTTTGTTTTGTATTATTTCTTATTATCATTAAAAACTGCTTATAATTATTTGTAGAACGCGCAGTTTAGAAGACTTTGACTCGCCCTGGCCGCCGATTTGAAAACAATTAAAATATTTTCGAAAATGATCAAGCCAGCAATTTTGGCCATTAATCAAAATTAATGCCACATGCGCTGCCTAAGGTGTCTCTCTATGGATGTGTGTGTGTGCGCAAAAGCTAGCCCAAACGCTTTTTTTTGGATGAGTTTCCGCATTGATTTTGAATAACGAAGAAGATAACAAAAAGAGAATCAAGCTGTTTGGAGTCAGACAAAATCAAAGCAATGCAAATTGCGAAAAGAACTTTGTGACTGCAAAAAAAAAACATAAATGTTTCGTATTTGATTAATGTTTTCCAATTTAAACACCAATTTTTGGCACTGAACCGGACTGAGTTTTCCACTCGAACCGTTTGACGAACAAATGTGCGCGCATCAATCATACGCCATGTGTGCCTACGTCCCAAGTGCACTTAATGAACTTTGTGGCGCAGTTAACGCTCATTAAAGTAGCCACCGCCACTAATCATGAAAACAGCCCATGATGGACCAAGTTCGCTGTAACTACTTACTCTCGTAGTACAGTTCGGTAGTCGTACGCTCTGAGAGTTGGCTGCTGCTGCCGCTGATGCTACCAAAAACTTCGACCCGCACCTGCTGGGTGTCTTGATTAATGATCTTTGGCACAAAAGAGGCCCTTTTTTGGATCGGCAATAATGCGCGGCATTGTATCTTATTTTTTCGTTATGGTTTCTGGCCTCCCAACACAAGTGGGGGTTAATAAACTCCATTCTATGCTACATATATGGTAATATGTGGACTTAAGTCATATGTCTAACTATAACAGTTTCATTAAATACTCACACACACAGACACAGACATTTAAACATTAATTAAAACATTTCATGCCAAGAGCATCATTGCCTAAAGTGATTGTCTCTCTTTCAAGTATAAGCTACAAATTTAAACACTCTACATCATAATTTTGAAACTTAACGAATGAAAAATTTAACATACTTAAAATGGGTAATTTGTGTAGAGCCGAATTCGCATTGAAAGAATTATTAAATATATTCAGTTATTAAAGGGCTATTAAGATTAGAAAACTGCTAAAAAACAATTTATTTCTTTATGATCAATAGCTTCTATTGTAAATGATGTATTTTGAAAAAGTAACTAAAAGTCTAAAAACTTTTCAGCTTGCTTTAAATGTAAACAGAATAACTAAATAAAAAAATATTTTAAATAAAAAGCATCAAAAATACTCACGAATATTTAATTTTAAAGCTTACAAAATACTATTTAAGAGTTTTTGTTATTTTCTTTGCAAACATATAAAAATCACAACATTAAAGTTAACAATTAAATTGAGAATTCACTTTCATATATTTTTCCCTCTTCATCATCATTGTTCAATTGGTTTGATTTTCATCTGAATGAACTTTCTTAAGCTGTAGCATAGTGTAATGATGTCTGTGCAGTCGAAACCCATACTTACACGTATTTATGGTAGCTGATGCTCGAAAAGTAATAGCAACATTTTATAAACAACTTATTTCCTTAATTGATTGTTAACAATGATTGCGCCAAGGGGGCCGCACACTTCTTTCACACTGCCCCAGCTGCAACTCTGTTGTTGTTGCTGTTGTTGTTGCTGTGGATGCTTGTGCTGTGTTGTATCTATTAACCACGCACTCCATTATTATTTAATAACATATTTCTTAAGTATCTGCCAACCCAGTTCAGAGCACAAAAACGAGGCTGCTGACTGCTTGCCAGCCTGTTAGCCAGCCTTGCTTGCCGGGATTGCATCCTATGGCTAGTTGTTGTTGCTGGAGCTCTTTAGCTATTGCCAACTCTTGACCATAATTTGATGTTGGGGCCAGGCCACGGATCTCAAAACATCTACTTCGAGTTGGACTCGTCGTCGTCGTCGTCGTCGACGTCGTCCAAGTGATTGCCACCCCATTAAAAAAAACGGCTGCGCCTACTTGTTGATGCTGTTGTTATTCTTTTCGTTGCTGCTGCTGTTGTTGCTGTTGTTGTTGTTATTGTTGGCTCCTGCCACGATCACTCAATAAGTCTAGACAAAAATGATGCTGGTGTTGTAGCTGTGATTGTCGCTCAATGCCTCGCTCCACCATGTACACCCGCCACCCGTAATGGATCAGCACGTTTTGTTGGGGTTCTTTTTTTTTGAACATTTTTGAAAAGAGCTCTGACTACTACTTGATGGTCTATCCATACACAATGCTACGTCATCAGCTGGGGCTGCCATCCAAGCATCATATTTGTTGCATGATTATGTGGTAATTGCGGCTGTCAATAAAACTCCCCCGTTTATTCTTTATAACCCAAAGCATTCTACGCCCATATTTTATCCACTTCCCCCCTCTCAAAAGCTGCTGCTGTGTGTGCATATGAGTTTGGGACTTTTTGTACTTTCGGTTGTGTGTGTGTGTGACTGGGCTATAAAAACCCGTCCAGACGGTACCGCACTATGATTTACTTTGACAAAGGAGTGACATACAAGTACTTAAGTGATTTCTTTACACCTTTTATGGAGTAGTTAATGTGGCCATGGTATGCGCACGCCTGGCATTGAGCAAAGTCATGCCATCGGCTCCCACCACAGCCACAGCCACCATTGGCAGTACGTCAGCGCGCACCACTAACCCACCGAGTCCCCCAAACCATTTTGCTATGCTTGTCATTTTGGCACTTAGCGGCATTTAGGCTGCGACTTAAGCCACATCTCCACGTCTCCATCTCCATATCCATCTTCATCTACATCTACGTATTTTATTTCGTTGTTGTTGTTGCCTCTGTCTGTGGCTGGTGCTGGGAAACGCCTCAAGAATTGCTTCGTTTCTTTTTTTTTCTTCCTCGATTTTCTTACATTTTTAATCGCGTTTTTTTTTTGTCAATTTGATCAATATGTAAATTGTTTATTGCGGCTACTTGATATTTTTGACATAATACACATACCGTAGGGAATTGAGAATTCTTGTTGCTATATGATTTGTATAATATCGTAAACTCCTTTCTCCTTTGAATTTTTTTATTATTATTCTTTTTCTATCGACTTACATTTTCCTAGACACCTGTATTATCTTTCCTGTACATTTTCCATAATTCACCACCTTCTCTTTTTTTTGGAGTATTTTCATTTTTCATGCACTTATCCTCAACGACTTCCGTTCCATTTGCGCAAACACTTTCATATTATATGATCACTTCTTAGGCAAGAGTCCAACTTGGCAATAGGCGTTGGCAATTGTGTGTGGGCGTGTTGATTACAGTGTTCAATATAAGTGTTCGCATATGCTTGTTAAATGCATTAAAAATAGTCTCAAACTCGAGCTTTCAACGCATCATCATCGTCATCATCATCATCATGGTCGTCGTCTGCCTTTTATTTTTAAGGTTTGGAGGCCCCAGTTGAGATCAGTTCATTTGCAGTTAGGTGTTAATATTGGCACACAGCACGCTCCCAAAGTAGGGCTTGGAGCGGCAGCAACAACAGCTTCATGCAACACATGATGCGTGCAGAGTCTCGTTTGGATCCAACCTGGGAGTTCCACTCTCTGGCGGCGTTGGTGTCATTTCTAGCTGTTTTTGTCGTAGGTGCGGAAAGTGTTCCAAATGCGCGACAAGAGTTTAGGGTGTAGTCTGTATGTGTATGTTTGTGTGTGGGTAGCAAATAAAAGCGCCAAAACACTTAATGGATTTGGAGCACATAAATGGAGCTACAGAGAGAGAGAGAGAGAGAAGGAGGCATGGTTGGATCCGTTTCAGCGCACTTTCAACTAGTAGCTGACGCACCCAACTCTATGAAAGACATCTTTAAGCTATAGTTTTTGTTGTTTCTTTTTGCCAGCTTGTTAGCAAAAATGCCGCTGGGTGTTGGCCAATCTTTGCAGATCAAACACTCTGAAGACTCTCCCTTCTCTCGTCCCATCTCACACTCTCGTTGTGTGTGTCATTTGCATGCAAATTCGCTGGCTCTGTTTTGTTTTGTTTAGTGTGTGTGTGTGTGTGTGCAGTCAAAGTGTCAAACAATGTCAGTGGGAGAATGTGTCTCGCAATTGAAATTTATTTGCACTACTATTCAGTGCTGACAATGCGCAAAAGGGACGCAAGCCCCACCAAAAGCAGAAAAGAATGAGCCTTAGCCTCAACCTCAGGCTCAGCCTCAGTTCGCGGTTCGTCTGACTAGATCTCTTTGGCGCGTCAACTCGTCAAGCCTTGTCTACAACCGGGCAAGAAGGCAGGCAGGCAATGGCCAAGACTGCACCCAATGAGGCACCCAGAGGCAGCTTCTGTCTGTCTTATGCTTCCCTTGCCCCTCAAGCAAAGCTTGCTTTGAGCAAGCTCAGCATTTGCAAAATGTCAATCTGCTGCAGCGCATCAATTCAAGTGTGAAATAAATAGAAACGAATTCAGGTCTTATACTATTCAGACCCAGCTCCTCTCTCACTCGTTTGCCTTCTTCACATCATTCAGTGAAGCATTTGCTATAATTTTCGCGCCATTTACCGTCGACTCGTCGCATCGCATAGCGTCGCGTCGCGTCACCTCGTCTTCGACTTCGTCGTTTTCATCGTTTGCGAACTCGTCGCGCCAACTGTCAAGTCAGCAGGCAAAGCGAAATATGTTGAAAGTATTTACAATTACGCAAAGATTGATTGAAATAGATTTCGGATTGATTGGCTCTCTTGGTATGCACATTGACACAGCTGAAACTGAAGCTCAAACTAAAGCTGCTCCAACTGTTGTGCTGAGAAAAAGATCCACACGGAGCTTTGTGTGGGAATTGTTTTCGCTGAACTGCAGTTTGCACTTGCTGACGAGTGCCTGGGGACTGATTTGTTGATAAAAGTAGCAGCAGCAGCAGGAACTCACATACTTGTCTACTATTTCTAATTTAAGCAGCTCATCAAATTCATTGCCAAATTAAATTGCATTTTGCGACTAGAAACTAGAACAACATTACATACATTAACTAGGTAAAGTTATTGAAAATGGAATGCAATGAATGCTTAAATACTTTTCAAAATCAAACGAATTGAATGAATTTCTTACAAATAAAGTAACATAAATGACACTTGCAGCATTTTATTCTATTCATCGAAGATATTTAATTTTTTCTTTTTTGCACCTTTTTCTTAGTTCAATATAGTTTAAGGTTTCCTAACAAACTTGTTATAATCGTTTAGTTTTAACGACAATGTTACACACATAGTAAGTTCCACTTTCTCCCACGTTAGCAGCTCGAAGCTTTTAATGTTTCCCATATCTAGTATATAGCATCTTTTACGATAAATACCTTAACTTTATTGATGTGCGTTTTGACCCAATTTTTACAGAGCTCTTGTAACGCGCCCAGAAACCCATGAAACTGCCCATCAAAAGTGGTTTATCTAAATATTTATTTGTGTTTATTTAATATCAATAATAATTTTTTTTTCTGTTTTATTATTCGTTTTTTTTGTGTCGTTTTGTATCGCACAATTTGCATGATAAATACAAGCGGGGCGAAAAAAATAGTCTAGATTTATAATTTATGCTATACAAGTTGGTGATTTGATATTTTATTTATTTATTTCTATATAAAGGCTAAAGATACAAAAATTTGCTAATTGTGACTAATAACTCGTTAACTAAAGCACTCAAATACAATAGTTTAAAGTTGAAATTCGCTATAATCGTACAAGGTATTATGCTACAAATTAACATTAGAATTGTGTAAGCTAAAAAATACTTGATATATGTATGTATATATGCCTATTAAGAAACTTTATGTATTGTATAAATGTATTGTTCGTGTGTGTGTATTATAAGTATAAAATGCTATACAAATAACTAAAAGATCGCTTGCTTATAAATTATAGAATTCCACTACTATATTATGCAAACGATACAGATAAGCACTCTTGCATAATTTTGCAACGATTTGGGTTAGTCGCGTTCCGTTTCGTTTCATTTCGATTTGTCTTGTTTGCAAATCGATTTCCCTTGTCATCGTCATCGTTCTAAAATACTTCTCGTACATTTATTTGTACATTCTGTTTAACCGAAATATTGTATGGTATAATTTGTTTTATAATGCGTTGCATCTAATTAAGAACTCGACTCGCGCCGCTTGTTATACTTTTCTGTAGATCTCATATGCAAATTGTTTTTTTTTTGGTGTTCGTCGGCGCCTTTTTTGCATATTATTGCCATTTGGTTAGTTGTTTTAAACGATGTGATAATATCTTAAAACAAAATACAAACGGCACGAACCACAAATCTAACATTGAACGCACGATTTCTAATAGTTGTTGTTGTTATGTATTTGGCATAGCGGGAGGGCGATGAATAGGGGCTTTGGGGCAGGGGTCAATGGTGCAACAATATCAAGCTTTCAATAACACTATGCAACAAAGTTTTTAACTAGGTTTTATTCGATTTGTTTTCCTTTTTTTAAGGACAAATTTGGTTTTTTTGGGTCTACTGTATGATATATGTATGTAATTTAAATACTGCTTTTACCGTTCCAATAGATCTAACTATCGTTTTTTGTGCTGCATAGTGTAAATTTTGATTGCCGCCATTTTGTGTAGCATTTATTGTGAGGTTATGGTCAAACCTTGGTGGTTAAATCAAGTGCCGTTGATGTGGCCACTTTAACGGCTAAGTTTGTAGCTGTTGCCACGGCTTCAGTCGCAGTTGGTGGCGTCATCGAATCCAAGCGCATACGCTTCGAGCCATTTGAGTCCTGCATCAAATCATTCAATTTACGTTTAATGCTCTCGTTGGCCTCAATATCACTATTGTTGTTATTGTTATTATTGTTGCTACTATTGTTATTGTTGTTGTTGTTATTATGATTTTGTTCAATGCTGGTCTTAACTGTTTCCGAGCTACTGTTATCCTCTAGCTCCAGCCGTGTAGTTGACCCATCTTCTTCCTCCTCTTCCGCCTCCTCCACCACTGTTATGTTTGTCTTATCAGTTGCTGTCTCATTATCACTGTAGATATCGGGCTCGGCCTCTAGGCAGCTGCTCTTAATACTGCTGCTACTCCGGGAGCTGGTGCTGCCAGTAGTTTTCATGCTCAAATCAATGGGATTATCCTGTGCGGCTGCAGTTGGATCCGATGGCTGCTCTGGAACGTGAATGTGCTGGATGGCTGGTGAGCTTGGTGGTGTCATGGATACAACCAAATCTTCCTCATCATCATCCACGACATCGTCTGGTTCTAGTTCCTCCTCCTCATCAGCTTTATCACTACCACTGGTTGTTCTTGGCTCACGGTCCTCCTCCTCCTCACCCGTCTCACCATTGCTCTGTCTACTCTTTACACGTTCCCGCCCACTCTCTGAGTTGGGCGTAACCAGAGCCGATATGGAGTAATCCTGTTTGCTGTGTGGTGGCAGCTTCGTTGCCAGTGGTGGTGGACTCTGCTGCTGGGATTTGAGCACTGCATCCAAATAGAAACGCTTTGTAAGCTCATCCGCTGCAGCAGTGCGGCTGCCATTTGGCAACAAATGGTTGGTGTTGTTGTTGCTGTGGTTGGGACTCAGCGCTGATTCCTCTTTGTGGCTGGTAAAGGGTGACGTTGCATGTAGATGGGGGGCAAAGCGTTGACCACTCGCATTGCTCGAGTTAAACAAATGCTGCACTGCAGCAGCAGCCACCGCAGCCTGTTGCTGCTCCGGCGTCGGCTTGAGCAGGCCCTGATGATGCGAATAGAGTGCAGGATGATAGCCCGGGAAGAGCAGATGTGAGGGTGGCAGGAACGCTGGCGGTGGCATCACTGGCAATGAGCCAAGACCCGGAAATGGCAAGGGCAAGAATGGAGCCAGATCTTTGCGCAACTGTGGCGGTCTACCAGGCGCTGTTCCACTGCCAGCTTGACCGGCATCTGAGCCTGCCGCATTTGCTTGCTTGTTGCTGCCAGAGCCATGTTGCAACATGGAGTTGCCACGCACACTGCTCACCTCCACCGAGCTGTCCGAGTTGTGTGAGTCTGGCGAACTAACCGAGGGTGAGGCAACCAGCGAAGGATGCTTAATGCCACCATAATCCACACTGCCATCCAGTCCTAGCATCATAAGCTCCTCCTTACTCCGTGGGGGACCCGTTGCATACAGGCCCGCATACCCGCCCGTGGCATGCCCCAGCATACCCAGAGCAGCAGCTGCTGCTGCCGTACCCGGCCCTCCCGACATTCCCTTAACACAGCCATTGGACACAGAGCCTGCTGCGTTTGCTGCTCCGCCAGCCTGCTGACTGTTGTGGTGTGCGGCCATGGCAGCCACTGCTTGTTGTTGCTGCTCCTGGAGCAGACAGTGGATCTTGAACCAGTTGGAGCGTCTACCGTATCGCGATCCGCTCTTTGACATGCCAACCATGAGACACTTCTTCAGGCGGCATGCCTTACACGCGGTGCGATTCTTTTTGTTGATGATGCATTCCCCGTTATTTTTACAGTCCGAAATGGATGACAGATTGTTATACGATCGGCCAAAGAACGACTGCAAAGAGATTGGAAACAAAATTACGGGTTAATTTTTGAAAAAATAAAATAAAAAAAAAAATTTTAACGAAATAATCTAAATATATAATCAATAATAAGATAAATGTTCACATTTGAGTTCTTTAAAAGTATTTCATTTACTTCTGATGGACATATTTTGAATTTGATCTTATGTTAGCCTCATACTTAGCTTAGAATCCTAACCCAGCCTTAAATCCCTTGGAATCTTAAAGGCGTGTTTGACACCTGCATGCCGGATACTTGATTTTTTTATATCCATGAAGTTAGAGCGATTTTAGTACTCAAAGTTTATAGATTATGGAATCTTTTGTCTTTTATAGTAATAACAGAATGCTATAAATATAATCCAATAAAAACTATTCTTTGAACAACTTTGCATTTGTATTCTTTTTACATCAAAACATGTTTAAATAAATTTTTGATTGATTTCTATTGATATTCTAAAATTTTGTGTTTTTTAACAATTGAGAAAACAACAAATAATGTTGCTGCATTATCAACACAGTATTTCTACAGTGTTTTTCAAAGCGTATTGTATTGAACCTTCTTCTGGCCTTCCACATTTGTGAAGCTTATCTGTATAAGCTTACAGCAGTTCTTACTTCTTTAACTGCTCTTTTAACCATGATGTCATTCAACAAAAAAGTATATCATTAATTTTTTCTGATGATTCATCAACGGCTGCTGCTGCTGATGTTGGTGGTGTTGATGCTGTGAGCTCTTAAAAGCATTTGCAAAAAAAAGTGAATCGAAATGCAACAAAACGAACATCCACAACGAAAATGCAGCATCCAGCTATAGCAACACCTACACATTAACCGTTTGGCTGGGCCACAATCAATTGGCAACAAAGCAAACAAACAATTTAATTCAATGCGGCACGAAAAAAAAGACTACAACATGTTGCTGTTGTTGCTGCACTGTTGCGAGCACAGCATGTTGCAAAGGTTATAGGCTGTGCAACACTTATGCCAAGTTGCAATGTTGAACGTAAATCACAGCGCAGCGCAACTTGCAATCAAGTTGGCGTATGGACAATATACAAACAGACAGACAGACTTAAAGTCAGACAGCGAGACAGTCATGTCTGTCAGTCAGTCAGTCAGTTGTTGCTGTTGTTGTTGTTGTTGGTGTCGTCGTAGGTGGAGTTCGAGTCGCTGTGGAGACGCGCAAATTGAACTGCGCTTAGAAACAGAAACAGAAACAATGCGAAAATCCACTTTTAAGGTTAATTGGGCATCAAGATTACTGGGTCGGAAATGGAAATGGAGGATTTTCGTATACGTACTAAGTTTATATTTGTGTTTGTTTTTTTTTTTTTTTTCTGGCTTGCTACTTCTTCACAACAGAAGAGTGTTCTTTATTTGCGTTACGTTTTCGTTTTCAGTTTCGTTTGAGAGAGCAGCAGAACCGGACGAACTTAACCGTATATACCGGCTATTTACAAGCAATTTTGTGCGCCAAGGCGGATTCACTTTTGTTTGTTTTATCCAAAAAAAATCTGTATTCCCTTGCCTGTCTGTTGTCTTCACTTCTCAGTCATTGTATTTGTATCGTTTATGCCTTTTAGCCTTCTGCTGATCATTATGATCATCATTGAAGCGACGCGCTTCGTTTCGTTTTTGGGCTTTTGTTTTGCTTCGCTTTGTTTTGGTGGGCGTCAAATTAGCCGGCCCACGCCATGGCGCACAAATCAAATAATGTTGACCCACAAATTGTACGTTAGTTGACCTTTTTTCCCCCTCAACAACAACAAAAGGCAAATCTAAAAATCCTCAATCCAACCAACCCCGCGCCTACCACTTCATCCTGCTGTCAAATCTTGAGGCATTTAAAGTACTCGTGTTTAAATCAATTATGCATTTTGTGGAGCGCTCTTTTTATTTTTTGTTTAACTTTGACCTTAGCCTGAGGCGTTATTTGTTGTCGTTTATCTTATTGTCGTTGTTGTTGCTGTTGTTCGGTTAATATAGCTCGTAATGAACTCAACATTCCAGTTTTGGTATGGCACCATTTGCTCTACGGCTCTGTCACGATGCGGCTGGCGATTTATTATGGAATGCCAATAGCGATCGATAACTATTATTCATTATTGGCAGGGAGGCGCCGTCGAGTGTCGATTATTATTATTTTATCTATATAGAAAATACTAACAGTTACATAGTTTTCTACATGGTTTTAGATCTTTGTAATCAATATCAATAAAGAATTACTTTGTAATCAAAGTATATTAATATCAACTTCGTCTAAGCACTCAATTAATCGGCATGGCTGATCGATAAGAATCGATAGCAATTAAATCTATTACTTGTGACATATTATTTACTCACCTTACAGCCCTCGCATGTGAATGCTCCAAAATGAAATCCAGCTGCCGGCTCCCCACAGACCTTGCACGTCTGATTCATCTGCAGATGAGCATGAAACGAAAAGGAGTTGAAAATCATAAAAGACATTAGTTTGCCGTGTTCTATTTCCCAATGTTAGCTGTCTCTGTCTTGCTTGATTGTAGCGTGCGAGAGGTAAGAGAGAAAAAAATGGCAATAAATTCATTAAATTTCAATTAAAAGCAACAGCAAATCATGACACGAGCATCTACTCCAAGAGAACTGAGAGCAAGTGCGCCGCCAGCAAAATTCACACGCATTAAAAATTAAAATGCAAACACAGTTTGTCATATCGCAAAATTGGTATCACAAACCAAACCGAAAAAAACGAAAAGCTTAAGCCACAGCTTAGAGGAAAAACCAGCCGCACAACAAATGGAAATAGAAATGGAAATGGACGATGTTGGGACTCGGCTTTGGATGCTGGGGCATAATAAAATATGAAGATGAAATCAAATGAAAAATTGCCCCAGAGCACAGCAAACAAACATCGTAGCAGGCGAGCAAACAAGCAGCGTGTAGACCATTTGCATTTATATGGCTTGTTGCCTGTTGCCTGTTTGTGTTACCAATCTCGCCTCCTGCCTTCCTGCCTTTGAGCTGTCTAGCGCTATGAACCTTAGCAACTTGTTGCCAAGGTACTCGTGTATACATACATATATATTTGTTTATTTATTGCGAGCGAAATGTTTATCAACAAATTGCCATCATTGTTGTTGTTGTTAGGTCGCTGGCTTTGTTGCACTTTATTTTGGTTTATGGCTTGAGGTTGGTAAGGAGGGAGCTAACTTTGCATCCTTCCCAGGCATCGTT
This sequence comes from Scaptomyza pallida, assembly GCA_018152965.1. Lineage (NCBI taxonomy): Eukaryota > Metazoa > Arthropoda > Insecta > Diptera > Drosophilidae > Scaptomyza > Scaptomyza pallida. Next base: position 3,167,390 of record JAECXP010000238.1, read on the forward strand.
GCGTTTTTTGTTTGTTTTCTTGTTTTGCTTGTGCACTTGTAGCTTAAACTGGAGCAAAACTTTGTTGACACGCACACACGCAAAGCCTTAATACAATAATAAGCCGTGGGAGACTTTACAGAAAAACTGAACCTCGGAGTTCAAAAGTCAAGTGACAAAGAAATATTTTTGATAGTTTTTTTTTTGCAAACAGAAGCAACAACATTTGTCACTTAATCGAAATCTGTTCGAAAATATATTTTTTAATCTTATTGCCAACTTTCCAATATTCCGACTTCATTTCAAATTCGCAAAATTTCTGCTAATAATTTGCCATAAATTATACAATAATGAACTAAATAACAAGTACAGCTTAAGGATCGTTTGATCTTTACTAGCTCTCATTATAAAGAAATTGTTACAGCTGCTTGCAGCAGGTGGCAACAATATAAGCTCAGGCACAGTTCAGCCTCTGCTTTGTGTAGCAAAGAAGAGCTGTTGAGTGCAGTTCACTTTTCGTTCGGTTGGTTGGGATTTATGTTTTATAGCACCAATTGCCCCACTGTCAATTCGCGGCAATAATTTTTCCCATCTGTCCAAACAATTGGCACATTACAAAGTAGAGAAAGCATTCAACACATTCACTTTTGGCCGCATCTTGGTCTCTCTTAGTATTGCTGCCCCGCCAACCTACGAACTGTGTGGTAACCTCTTCACCAGGTGAATAAGTGGAGGGGGGGGGAGGAAGGTGGTTAAAAGAATGCACCACACCAATTGGCTTAGTTCGCTCAGTTCGTTGGCTTGTTTGGGCCTGTAAAACATGCTAATCTGATTTCGTGTTATGTGTTGAGTTTGGCTCCCCGAGCCGCAGCCGTTGTCCATTTGTTCCGTCTGGGTAGGAAATAAATTTTGTACGTTTAGGTTTCATAAAGCGTCGTCAGGTTGGCTGCTGTTGTTGTTGTTGCTTGGATTAATCGACAAATAAAAATCACATAAAATAAATTAAAAATTATGAGTTTCAAGTTTCAACAGCCTGTGGATTGGCAGCAGATTTAGTTTGATTTTAAATCACACACACACAAAAAAAGAAAACAAATTTATACGGAAAGAATAATAACAAAGTTGCAGAGGCTGCAATCTCTGTTTGCCTGTCGGTTCTTGGCATGAAATTTATGCAGACAATGTGCAATATTAAAAAGCAATAAACATTTATTTTACAACAGACAAGTGACACTAGATGCAAACCGATATAAAGAGAAAAAAAAAAAAAAAAAAAACGAAAGAACAGAAAAAATTTCTGTTTTTTTTATACTTCATACTTTTAACTTTGGTGCGTCTCGTTAGCTATAGTGTTTGTCTGATTTACACACAATATGCGATGCGATATGTGCATATATCATATAGACTATGATGCTATACTGTAGATTATCATGCGACATGCGGCTACCAGATTCATCCAGCTGCTGTTCTGAACTTGTTTGTTAGCTGTGTATCAATTTATTTGAAGTGTCAGCTAATGATTTGCGAGTTCGTTTAAGTCCTAATTTCCATTTTAAACAAAATGGGTTGCTTAAATTGTACTCTGTACGAAAAATTCATGTTAAAAACAAACAAAACAACTCAAAATTTGAATGTCCCATTAAAATCAATTTGAAATATTTCATTTAGCTTATTATTAGATATATATTATTTTTAATATTTTGTCACCCTATTTAATTCTATATTCATTCATAATTAAACTCCCAGAAAAGCACATTTGCTGCCACTGTTTTGAACATATCATGTTTCATGTTCATATTTATATAAATGACTTCATTATAAACAGCAGCAGGCCGTTTGGTCATCTTTTCAAGCGACCCACTAATTTGGGTACAGGTTTTTTGTTTTCTCTTCTTTTTCTTAAAATTTATTAACCCTCTTGCGTATTGCATAATTCTACAAAACAAAACAAAGCACAAAAATGCGAGGCAAAGCGAAGTCAGCAACATTTTGAAGCCACAATTAGTGGCTTTTAAGTGAAAGTGTTATAAATCTAACAAACAAATACTTAAACAATGCACTTTAAAATATACTTATTTTTGCATAACAAAGTATCATGTTTGCATTTTTATTTAATACATTTGCTCTGACAAAAGTGTGTGCTAAATTTGTTAAGCTTAATATTGTTTATATATATTGATGAGATCGGCTTAAAGCCAATTTATTTTAATTAGTTGGTCGATTTTGCGAACTGTATGTTTTAGAAAAAGTACCCAATACTACGAAATCGCAAATGCATAAAAACAAATAGGAATTAAATGGTTTATCAGGGAGCTTGGACATAATAAATACCCTGTAAACTACTTTATTCAGGTATTTTGTTTAAAATTTGCTTCTGATCTTCAAAGGGTAACAACAGAGTGGAAATAAATTTAGATTTGATGAGCTGCGCACCAATTTCTCGCATCGTCATCAAAACTGACAGTACCAAAAAATTTCATATATTTTCGGATCTTGTTGATTTTGTGTGTGATTAATTATAGCTGTTTGCTCTTGCTGCTGTTATTTGTTGTTAACCTTAAGTTGTACAAAAATAGCAAGTAGAATTTTTAATAATTCATGGATAATGATGATGCAATGTTGAGATACATCAAAGTTTCAAGCTCATTATAATATGAAATTATTAAAAATAATTTAGCTAAGACTTAAGAAAAAAAGCAAAAAACCAAATTAAATTAAATTCACGTTTACTCCAGTTTCATCGCATCGTCTAAGTGCCATTAACGTGGCCGTCGCGTTGTGTCGTTTTTAGCCAAACAAACCAACAGCAACAACAACAACAAAAAAATTATGATAATTGCCCAACTTGACCTTGGCAGCATGTACACAACGTACACAACTGCCACAAATACTACTCTACTCGTAATGCCAAATGTGCTGCATGGCAAGCAAATTTTTATTTTTGTTTTTTGCACATCCACTAAGAAACACACACAGGGGCGGGTGGACAGGCGAAGGAGGGGAAGGCCCCATAAAAGTCAGCCATGTGCTCGTCTCGCATTGTTTGCATGCAATTATAAAAAAGCGCAAGAGCTCAACAACAACAACAACAACAAAAACACAAGCAAAAAACATAATTTAATTAAAATGAAATCATGCACAAAGCAATTGCCTCGCTTTGTTCATTGTGCGCAAAATGCTCAAAACAAATTGTTCTAGTTTTTGTCTATTTTTTTTCATTTAATTTTTTATTCATGACTCGTCGACACTGAAGACGGCCGCACAATGTGTTGGTGTTGCCTTGCGTAGCAGCAATGCGAATAAAACTTAACATAGCAAAAAAAACAGAGTTAAAATCCCATGATTTGCGTAGTGCAATCAAAACTCGGTTTGGCGAGCACTGAACGGTGAATTCGTATATTTAAGTCTCTCAACTAATTGATGAATAAACTGAATTGACAAAATTGAGTATTTTTCCATATAATTTGCAATTTGCTTTTTATAATCTTAGTTTTTATTGATTGCAAACTTTCCCAAATCACACACAGAGCGTACTAGTTGTGCTATTTGTTCAACAAGATTTGTTCAAGATTTGCTCAAAAAACAAGTTGAAACTGCTTTTGAGGCAGCAGCATGAGCAGCTGACAGCTGTGGCATCTTCTACGTTTGCTGATGAGTCATGTTTGTAATGCGAACTCGTTTATATCATCGCAGTGTTGTCTATGTAAAACTTGATGGTTTCATGACCCCTTCCACCGAAAAAATTGTCAAAATTGTTATATAGCGTGTTTTGGCATTTGCTCTCCTTGCCCCATGTTTTGTACCGTTTGCTTTCTTTTTGCCGCGTTACAAATACTTGAGGCATTTAGTCAGCTGCACACGCATCAAACATAGCATGGCCTCTCCCAGAATAAGCTTAGTCACGGGCAACCTGAGCTGAGTCGCAGCAATTTGTCAAACGCGCATTTGCCGCTGTCTGCAGCGAAATGTAGCAAAATCATAAAAGATGAAGAATTTTTACACATTTTCATGGCCCTTAACGCAACGACAACTTGGCCCTCGGGGAGTGATCAATCATAGATGAGTCTGTGTGTCTAGAGATTTGCAGCGTATGCGTGGAAATTAGTATTTGTTACACAGAGTTTGGCAAAAAGATTCTTAAATTGCAAACAAAATTTGACAAATGATTTAATGGTTCGTTGCTTGTTTGTTTTTTTGGGCTTCCTGGTTGAATTGATGCATTTGTCATCTCGTTCTGTATGTGCTTGTGTCAAGTTTGTCGCCTAAGTCTTTCGTTTGATTTGTACTTAGCTAATTGCTGCCGCTTGTAGTCAAGTGGCTGTCTAAGCTACATAAACTAAAACACCATAATTATGAGCTCTGATGATGAAAAGGCAAAGTTTTTTTTCTTTTCTTAATATTTATAGCCTTTGTTGTTGTTAGTGCTGTTGCTGCTGTGACTTGAAGCATCATCGTGGCTGTCTCAGTCGCTCACTGCAAGCTCTTCAAGCTGTCAAGCAGGAAATGTTTAGATTTATAATGTGCTCATTTGTTGTTGTACAACTGCATTCCCCCATACCCATTCCCGGCCTCTAAACACACACACACACACACACCTATAAGTGTGTGTCTCTTTGTCATTATAATTAATTTGTAACTATTTTTATGAGCTCATGTGAAATTTAAATGCACTCGCACTCTTAGTGCCTCCGCATCCACCCAGAATGACCAAACCGAACAGCTGCTCCAGCGCACAAGTGTCAAGTGCTTGTGCAATTTCCGCTTAAAATTTGTGACCATTCGCCAATAGGTTGAAAATTATGCTGAAAAATTGACGGAACAACGTGGACGTTTGAAAAGCAGCATCTAATTTTCAATAGAATACGAGTCCACGTATGATTTACCCAGACAAACTAGCAAAACAATCTGAAACCAAAAGAAGCACAAAGACGCATCGTGTGGGCCTCATAACAAGCTAAGAAATGCCCTTAAAATGGGGTACCTTTAATTTATTGTCATGCATGTTATTAAACTAATAAAATTAAATGCGTTTAATTATGTTTAGGAAGTATGGAATATGTTTATATTGATTAAAATTTGTGTTCTTAACTATTTGTTTTCTATCGAGCGTTGGTTGATCTGCAATTCTACATTCATACGAACGGATTTCTTCCAGCAAAGAGTATTCATTTATTTACTGTACTGCTCAGCGTGTGCCGTTACTTGTTATGCAAATGCGTGCAAAATGTGCGAGGTTTGCTTTCTGAGTATTGTGTGGTGCAGTTGTTGCTGTTGCTGGTGGTGCAAACAGCATTTGTGCCAACTTGTGCCTGTTTTGGCTTGAAGCCACACGTTCACCAAGCTCTGTGGCATTTGTTACAATTTTAAATGTTAGCATAGGCAAAACGAGCAGCAAGCAGCAGGCGAAATGCAACTGTTGCCAATTGTTGCAACAAGTGTTTGGCTTGACATTTGAGCGCGCGTGCGCGTCTTAACGTGTGTGAGCCCCACATAAATATTGTTGGCCAGCAAATTGGACCAGCAATTGACAGGCCATGTGGCGAGTCCACCTGGCGCCCTCAAGTGAAAAGCTGCGACTCCAAAACGACAAGAAAAAAAAAACTAAAAAAGGGCAAGAAAACTTGGCTAACAAATTGGTAAACGCTTTGGAAATTGCATTTAAAGTTTTTATTTTTGTTGTTGTTGTTGCTGCTGCTGTGACTTTGAATGGCCGTCAATGATTTGGCATAAACTTCTATAGCTGACTTGAAGCTGCTGGCTGTTGATTCAATAAGCATTTAGCTGCACTAGATGCCAATGACTTGACACATGCGAATCAAAAGGGGCTAAAGACTCAAAGCTCAGCACGTCAAGCTTTTGAGCAAGAGAGGAAGAGGACAAGATTGCCGACGACTAACTGATAGACAACCAAGCCAGACTGAAAGACAGACAGACAGACAGCTGGCTAAATGTACAGCAGCAGGGGGGCCAAAATAAAATCAACTGTGTTGGGAGCGTTTCTCATGATTTGTGTGCAATCGCATTTTGTATATAATTTTTGTTTCGTGCTGTTTTTTTCTGCTGCTGCTTCTGTTGTTGCTGTTGTTGACTGTCCGACAAACGACAAACGACAGTCAAGTGATGTGAAGTGTCTGCCGCAAATGCGACACGAGCAAACTAATTGTTGACTACTGATGTGATTTTTCCTTCTTACTTTTTTTGCTCAATTGAGGAAGCTTTAGAAAGCTGAACGCAGTTTAGTAAATATTTGAAATTGTATTTTTCTTTTTATTATTTATCAGTTCTAAATGGATATATATTTTGAAGTATAGACAGCTTTTGTTATATAATCGCATTATGGTTTGCATTTTAAAACAAAAGACTTAGACAACGAACATGTTGTTTTTTTAGGCATTAACAGACACAAGGCCCGTCGCATTCCCAAAAAAATTTTGCCGCCATTTCATAAATCAACACGAAAGCGCAAAAATTCTTTTCAAATGTAGCAATTGCCTTGTTGCTGGTGAAATGGTTCCCATAGCGCCTCATAGCCACATAGTTTCACAAATTGTTCGTTTTACACAGCAAAAAAAAAAAAAAAACCGCAGCAGTAGCAACAACAACAATAACAAGTACAAGCTTGTGCACTGCTCTTATTTAATTGACTTTTGACTCCCGAAATCAGGCGATGGCTGCAAACAAAAAGTGCAGAAAACTAGCAGACAACAACAACTATAACAACAGTAGCAGCAACAACAAGAAGATGGTAGAGCAGAAGCTGAAGAAGAAAAAGCCAAAGAAAAAAGCTCGCACAGATAACAACGAGACAACAAACAAATAAATCGCATGCAACACACACCGAAAAAGACCCAAAGAAGCTTAACCAAAAAGCCAAAAAAAAAATAAAGGCAGCCAAAACAAATAAACAAACAAAACAGACAACAACGACAACAGCAACAAAAGCGACAACAACGACAACGCTGGGGTCGCCCAGGCTGGGCAACAACAACAACAACTACAACTGCAACAGCAACAATATCGAAATGAACACACAACAGAGAAAAAAAGTGCTCTGTGCAAGTGCAAATAAAAGAGACGCGGACACATTTACTTATCGCGCCTCTTTAAGGCTGGCAACAGCAGCAACTAGCAACAAGAAACGGTGGCAACACTGCCAAGGAGAAAAAAACACACACACACACATAGACAGCCAACAAAACACATGCAAAACGTTTTGCAGCAACTGGGACGTCAACAGCGACGTCGACTGCAACTTGTTGACCAACTTCTCGCTGCTTCTAATGATCCAATTCCCACGAGCCGCGACGCTGCCGCCGATGACACTGACTGCAAACTGCAACTGCTGAAACTAAGTTTGAGGCTGGAGAAGGCCGAGGCAAAGCAGATGACGACGACAACAACGATGCTCGCCCAATGCAAAAAGTAGAAGGTGGAGGTTGTTGTTGTTGCTGTTGCTATTGCTGCTGGCATCGCCTGCTTAAACAACTTTCAAAGTTAATAGTCTGCGCGACGTCGAGACAACGTTGGCCAGATCCAAAAACACACACACACACATATACACAGATACATTCAGGCAGTGGAAACTCAAACCATGCAACACCAAAATACCCAGCAGGAGTCAAAATGCACATTTTGCAGCCTCGCTTGCTTTGCTTGTTGCATGAATCATTTCTTTTGCCAGCGTGCCCCCAAAGAAAGCTGCCTTCTGGCCCTGCCCTGCCTTGTCCTCATCCCAGTCCACCGTTGCGGTCTTGGTGTAAATGTGCTGCAACTTGGCTGTTATTAAGCATTTCTCATCTCAGACTCTATTCATGGATACAACTCGAGTGCGGCCACACAGCGTTCGAGCACAATTTACGTATACGTAATGCGACTAATTAAAATTGAATTTGTGATTTATTTTTTATTTGTGTGTGCTCTTTTTGGTCTGCTTTTCTTTTATGTTGGCGTGGGAACATGCAAAAATATTCGATACTCTTGACTTGATTGAAATAACAAATAATTAAATGTTCATCAAAAAAGAAATGCTAAAAACCAAGCCATGGGAATTGGAAGCGTAACAGTTTTGATAAAGTTGTTGGCTTTAATTAAGACAAAACTTTAACATTTTAAATGTTAGAGAAAAGATAAAAACTTGCAGCTTAATAATATTTTGGACTGAAAGTTTGATAAGCGAGATCGAAAATTGAAAAAATGTTTTTCTATATTTGAAATATAATCTCTATGTGTCTGCAATTGGTTTCTTAGCAAAAGTCATTGAAGAGAAAAAATATTTTAAGCCGAATTATTTTTAATATTAAATTTTTCACTCTTTAGCGCATAATGCAAAAAAGTTTGTTAATTAAATTTTAATTAGCCCAACGAATATTGTTATGGAGCGTGGGAAGAGGCAAGTACGTAAAGTACATAAGTTTTGCAAATGATTCAATGATACATTTGAAACTTTTGTTCGAATATCTTTCGAGACACCTTTGTCTTTAATGTTGATTTTGCCAAGCAGCTGTCAATGCCAAAGCCAAATGTTTTAATGCTCATCCCTTCACGTGTGCAGCAAATAAAAACAAAACAAAAAATCACAAAAATAAAATAATAAACAAATAAAAATAATAACAAAAGTAAATAGTCGCATTTGTTATTAGTAGCGCAATGCGATTAACAAATAACAATGGGCACAATTTGCTCGGGCTCATTGCACAGATCTCTAATGTAAGCGGACATCTGCTGTTGTGGCTGATGTCGTTGTTGTTGTTGTGGCTATATTATATAGTTAGATATACAGATTCATATAGATAGATAGGTGAATGAATGAATACTTGTCTCAGTGCAATTTATATAAATTTAATTCAATTTGCTGCGCTAAATCGCTTGTGAGTCGTGCAGAGGTCGTCGCATTTGGATTCTCAACTTAACTATTCTCTCTATAAACATACATACATACATATAAACATGGCCAGCTGGCCAATTAATTGAATGCTTTAGCTTTTGTAGCTTTGCCTGTTTGCGGTTGCAGTACTCCCAGCTAACCGCAATTCTAACAATTTGGCAGCTCATTACCAAACACCACACAACGCAAAGTTGCCTTCAATAAACGGTGCACAACCTTGACCTTAAGGCTAACATTTTGCCGCTGCACCATTATTAACATTATGATCATCACTGTCATTATTATTATTGTTATTATTATGGATTACAGAACCGAAATAATAACAATTTTGTTACGCTTCTCTGAGGAAAGCTTCCCCCCACACAGCTGTAAAGTACAGTACACCGAAAAAAAGTAGAAGAAGAAGAAGCAACTAGGCGCCAAGAGTTGGCAGTCAACAATCCACGTAATAAAGTGGCGGGGCAACCAGTCGGAACACACATTGGCAAGTGCGGCTGGCAAAGTGTTGAACTTGAAATCGAAAGCAGCAGCAAAAAGCAAAAGCAATGGCCCAAGTTAACAACAACAAAAACAACAACAAATTTACGATACTTAAGTCTATATGATATGGGCATACAGACGATTCTTGTATGCTCTATCCTAATGGGATAATAATATTATATGGAGTTGAAGATCAAATTCTTATGTTTGTTTCGTTTTTCTATTCTAGTAAGAGTTCAAAGACTTATTGTTTTCTTAACTTCATAATAAGCTTAATATATATATTATTAACGATTTCAACAGGATTGTTTGTAAAATCTTGTATTTATTTAGGAGCTACTTTTTGTAAAGTTTTTCATAACAGTGAAAAATGTTTTATATTGTAGTTCTTTTATATTTTAATATTTTCATTACATTTTCGATCTTTTACTTGTGCAACTTCAGTTTTCTACTTATCACAACATCCTCTATGCCCTTTTCTTCTTTTCAGCGATCTCCCGACTTAAGTATATAAAAACCTTGACAAGGCCACGCGCCTTCTTTTAACTAGGCGTATTAAAAGAAAAAAAAATTAGGTGTTCACTATCGAAGCATGGCGTTAAAGTACTTGGCACTGCCCTTGCCCCCCTGCCACACGTTTCTTCATCCGATCTTGTGTTGAGCCACGCGCTAATTTGAAAATAATGCGCTCAATCATTTTCACATTTCGCTTTTCATAAGCATACGCAAGAAGCGAAGGAAGACCAAGTAAAATATATATTTTGAATGCAGCAGTCTTTCCAGCTCGCTTACCGCTGCCCCTGTGCCATGCCCCACAATTCAAGTCAGCTGAGTTTGCTGAATTGTCTGTATAATTACATAATATTGCATAATTTGCAAAGTACTTTGGCTTTGGGATTTATGCTCTGTTAGCTACGGTCGACAGTACCCAAGATTCAAGATTCGAGCACGAATCCAAACGTATCGGAAGAGGGAGTGGAATGTGGGGGTGAGGGCGACATACAACCAACAGAGACTTGAAGTCAGCACAATGCTGCCTCATTATCGTTTTGCTGACCGGGTCTTCTTAGCTTTAGTCTCGTCTCGATTCGTTTCGTTTCGTTTTGTATCGTTTCGTTTGGTTTTCGTTTTCGTTTTCAGTATCAGTGCACAATGTGGTACTTAAATAATAGAAGTTTAATAGCGTTTTGTTTTCGGTACTTTGTCGGTACTTTGCTATGCTTTTTTCATCGTTTCAACTATTCTTCTTCATCAGCATAGTTTATGTTGTTGTTGCTGTTTTGAACTACTAATGCATTCAGCTGTGTAGGATTTTTTTTATTTGTCAAGGTTAGCCTGTTGTTTGTAGTACTACTTACCAAGTACTTACGAAGCGGGCGGATATAATGACTTCTGATGCATGTTTCTGTTTCTTCTTCTTTGGTTTTTTTAGTTAGACAGTCAGCATCTTTGTGTATTGAGAGAGGAAGTGCGCCGTTTGCCAAAAAGTAGTGTAATTGTTCTTGTTACTTGTTCTTAAGTTCGTTCAAGTTCGTTGCCTAAGTCATTTGTGCAACAGTTTGTACTGTGCAGCATAGTATGTTGCAACGACTTTCAGTTCGCTAATTTCGCGCATTAATCATGAAAGCAAACTGATTACACATGCACCACGCGAGCACAACCCACCAAATCAAAAGAGTTGCCAAAAGGCACCACAAAACCACCAACAACAAAACTGCAAACTACAAATGATGTCTGCCACAAGGATGAGGCTGCATTTTGGGGGCGCCTGAAATGTATATCTGCAAATAGTAAATGAAGTTGTCTGCGCTCTCACCCAATGCTCTGGCTAGTAAAGTCATCAAGCCCAAAGCTCCACTAGCTTCAGGATTGATCATTGATCTTTTGGCACTCGCCAGACACATGTGCCTCAAACATAGGTTGCAGTTAAAGCTGGAGCCTTGTTGCCTGTTCGCCTTTCAGCCTGCCTTCACAAAAATTATAAATAGTGCAAATGCGTGCAGTGCATCATCATCATTAGTTTTTGGCCAGGCCAATAGACTTGTCTAGTCAAAACGAAACAAAACGGAACGAAATGAAAAGAAAGGCGAGGCTCGGTGGCTTGGTGGCTTGTTGGCTTGCTAAGCTTAGGCAAAGTCGACTTTGTTGCTGCCCTATAACTTGTCTTGCCCAATTATGTAACACAAATCATCAGCCTTGGCCAAGGCATTTCTCTGCCTCTCTCTCTCTCTCACACACACTCTCTGTCCACTTGCTTAATTATTTCAATTTGTTTTCTGTGCTCCATGCGCCCGGTAACTTAATTACTGTCTCTCTGACTGTTTTGGTTAGACAAATTTTACCATATCAAGTTCGTGTCCTAAGTCTTTCGGTTTTTTTTTAGTTGCAAGCATTTTCTAATTGCAAGTTAATTTCTTGTGGCGAACATAAATTTAACATTCTAATTGAGTTATCAACCGCAACATGTACACCACACGAGTAAAAATTCCAACAAGGAGTCGAGCACAGCATCAGCAGCAGCAACAACAACAACAACAACCATAGCAAAGACGGAACAACTTTTACAGCTCCTCAGAAAACTGGCTACGCATGTGAAAAATTGCAACCGGCTATGGCAACAACAAAACCGCAAACCAACAAAAATTGCAAGCCAGCAACAACAACCACAACAACAACAACAACAACCGACAACACAAACAACTCAAACAGCATCAACAACAATACTGCTGCCGCTTGTGTTAGTTGCTGTAATTACATTTTGTGTGTGTTTGGAGCGCGGCAAATGCTTTTTGGACTTTTGCTAATTTGCTGGCTGTGCTTCTGTTTTTCCTTTTTTTGTTGTTGCATTCTGCATTTTGGCCATGTTTAGTTAGCTAGCTGACTAAGTATAGCTACTAGTATATCCATAGCTTTGGCTTATTTATTTTTAGGCATTTATAACTTTTTGTCTGCGAGAGAATTTTGTGTTCAACGTGCAAATATGTTTCGAGTAGCAGCTCATAGCTCGTCGCTCGTAATTAATTTACTTTGTGTGTTCGCAGCGGCCAACAAAAATATGAAAAAATCCATTACGCAAATGTTTATGACCAAAATGGTCAGCAACAGCAGCAGCGGCGGCAGCAACCGGGCAACAACTTGACTGCAACTTGGCAAATGCAAATAGAAAAGATCCCAAAGAGTTGGAGCTGCAAATGGAGTTGCAGATGCGTGCGACGAAGTCGAAGTGCATTTGACTGTAAGCCACCAGCCAAGTCAATTCCAAGTCAAGTGTCTGTCTGTCCAGTTTGGGCCATGCCTCAGGCATAGGAGCTTTACACAACACACACACAGAGACACACATAACTCAACATTGTAATGCGTTTCTCTCGCTGCCTACCTACCTGCCTGCCAATACGAATATTTTAGTTGATTTTCACCAGTTGTTAAGTTCGTTGTCCAAGTCTTTTGTTTGCCATGCGACCAGAAGAGAAGGCGTAACAGTTCACATACTATATACACATACATATGTATGTACATTTGATTAGCAACAAAATTAGAGTCCATATACAATGGTAAAAGCCGATTTAGCCAACAAAGTTGTGCCAGCAATTAAAAGTTATGCTGAAGATACTTAAAACGAATTAAAAACGTCTGCCAACAACAGCTTAAACTACATTCAAGCCAATTTACAGATTATACATATGATATGACCGAATCTATTAGTATTTTTTTATGAGAAGCAATTTGCGAATATTTAGTTAGATTATAATATTTCCGATAATACTTATACTTTTCTCCTAATAAGTCGAAACTGTGATAAATCTTTGTCTTAGTCTTAGCTTGCTAGTCTGTTCCTGTTCTGTGTTGTCTTAAAATCATAGATTTAGTTTATTGTCTCACATATCAGCTAATTAACACTAAAGCGGGATCCGCCTCTTTTGGCAACCTCATTTCTAGGGGGCCGCCGTTGTTGTGTCGAGTCTTGCTGTTTTTTTGGAGTAAACGAAAATCAGCTTAAGATCATAAAATACGCACTTAACTATAATTTAATATTCAAATATTGACATTTAGTGCCATGTTAGCAACAACTAACGTGCTTTTGAACCCATTCCAAATTTTTCTGTATGGAAATCTATTTAAAATACGCAGTTATTTCTTTTTTTTGGCATTCGAGACGCTTAATAATATTAACTAATTGATCTGCATTAATTTAGCTTGACATGAAGTCTACCAGAAAAGATGAAAAACAACAAAAAATAAAAACAAACAGGTGAAGCGATCGCAGCTGCCGTTTATGAAGATCGAACAGCATTGAAGATATCTGTATGTGTGTTTGTGTATTATGATTATTATATTTATATTTATATAGCATGTGTTTTAATTTTTCTTTTCTAAAAATTATGACATCATTTAAATATTTTCGCCTTAAGTTGTTGTATAAACGGGTTTAGGCCACAGATATTTTTGTTTTTGTCTTTGTCTTATGTTTTTTTTTTGTTTTTATTATACATTTTTCTCTCTCTCCATCGATAAATGTTGGGTAATTATGCATGGGCTTCCAAAAGCTCATAACTCATAAATTTGTGAGCCCAATTGCTAGATGCGGAAGCGCTTTTGTTTTCGCTCCATCGATATGTTGATTACTGATTTCGATTTCGAATTTTCCATTGCCTTAGCTCTCTTATCAATGATACAAAAATGAATTTGATGACTTATTCTTTTGTTTATTTCGTTATCACGTTAGCACGTGAAATAATCAAAATTTTGCTTTGCATTTTATTTGGTTATATGTATATGGATTTTTTTTGTGGAGCTGTGGAGCTCGTAAAAACGTTTTTATCTGATTTTATATATCAGTTTGTCAACTTTTTAGCTCATAAAATAAATCTAAAGAAATTACTACACTACAAGGGGTAGGGTATTACCGGTTCACTGTTTAATATGTTGCCTTCGTGTGAAAATCGAATTTTATAAAAGGATCTTAAGTAAAGATAATATATGTATTCAAATTCATAATATAGTTTTTAAGCAAAACATCGATTAATCCTATATGTTAAACAAATCCCAATTCCATGTTTTAAACAGGAAATATAGAGTATATAAAATTCAATAAAATTCTACCAACATTTTTTTGATTATATTATTCTTGTTGTTGCTCGTTGTGTGAGCATGGCGCTCTGCATTTATCATGCGCTTTGCCTTCTTTTTGTGCTAAAATATGAGACATTTTACTGCTGAGCTTAAAGCCAAAAGCCAAACAGGCTGGCAGTTAACCAGACTTGTTATAAAATCCGTATAAATTATATGGTTTGCCTTCGATGCTTCAACTTACCGCATATGGATTATCCTGATTCATCATTGTTGAAGCCTATGTGTGATTCTTTTGTGCTCCCAAATTGCTTGTGTGTGTGTACTGCAAAAAATAAAAAATAATAAAAATATATATCAATGGTGATTGGATGGTATAAAGGTCATTTGGCTTATAGTTGATACGTTAAGTAATAATCATAATTTCAATATTTATTACACTATATACATAATGCAAATACTGAACACTTGCTGCACCTACAAACAAAAAATACAACTATACACACAAATAAAATTTATGCCGCTGTTTGCTTTAAATGTTAATTGTACAGACTCCGAAAGTTGTTGCTTGAAATTGAGCTCAAAACTAAAGAGACGGGCATCGCGGCAAACTGGACTACTCTGTGTGTGATGCAGTGAGTCAGTGTGTGGACGATGGACGGTCCTGGTGGAATGGTATCGTGTTAACAACTAGTTGACTGGAGCAACAGGTGTTTGCTTATGTTATCGTGTTGCTGATGGCCCCTTGCCACATTTGCATTTAATATGGGCACAAGTTAACGCATTTGTACTAAATGCTTTCACACTTTGTCTCAACCTCTTCAAAAAGCGAGTCGAGTGCAATGGGAAGCCGCAATTGTTGGCTTCCGGCATGCCCTCATAAGGATGCGGTTGCCGCTTCAGTATCACAACAACAACAACAACAACAGCAACAGCAACAACATGCAGCAACGACCTTGATGTGTTAATTTGTCGTGCAGCATCCAATGCAACCAAACACCTGGTCCAACTATAACTACTAAACACTTTATTCTTCTGATTTATCTTCAAGCTTGCAGAATAACCAAAGACTTAGGCAACGAACTTGTTGCTGCCATACTAAACTAAATCTAACGAATTGGCAGTTAACTAGTACAAGCAGAACCTTTTAAAAATAGCTTTTGTTGGGTGAAGCTTGTAAATACCCTGTTGAAATATTTTATATTTGATCAAATAACAAAAACGTTCATATTATTGTTTTATTAAGGTTGGTTAGAAACATAGCTGCGTCCTTAAAATTTCTATGATTAAATTTTGCCATTTTGAGCTTAAAATATTGTAATCATTTTATATTTGCCTGCGCTTCTTATTTTAAACTATTAGATTGAATGTTGTATATTGACTTTGTGCGTTAGAGTTTCTAAAAATATAATCTTTTTAAATGATGCAACAAATTAGTCCATATAAATTAAGTAATATTAATTATTTTAAAATTGAAAACGTAAAAAACAGCTTTTTTTAGTTTGAGTAAAGTCTTATCGTTTGGGTAGTGAATATAAATATGGACTTTTGTAAGTAAATTAAAGCTGTCATTTCAATTGGTTGACAAAATGACTGATTACGATATTGCTACAACTCACTTTACCATTTTATGTTGCGCTTTGGGACATCTCTTAAAAGTATGCTATACGATTTCAAAGTGATCTACTTTCGTATTACATTATCTGTTCCTTGTCTCATCTTTTTATGAATTATCCAAGTATTTTGTCAAGTTAATTCTTTTTCTTAAGCTTCATACCACATAAGTAATATACCCCATCTTTGTTGCACCAAAGGGTGCATTTTAAAGTGCATTTTGTCAAAACATAGAAGACTACAAAGCCAAGTTGTAATGACTGTGGGGCAATTGTCAATATTTGCGACACATGCAAGCGAAAAGCTAGCAAGCAAGCATCCAAGTCATCGTCTTTGATTACAATTCTAGGCTAGTCGATAGTTCGAAGGTTTTTGTAACAAAATTCAAGCAAATAAAGCTCTACACGCTATTTACATTATAAAGCAAACATGTGCGGGACTACACATAAAGAATGGAAATACTAAAAGATAGATAAAAGTTGACAGAAACATTAGAGAATTCGCATTAGAAACTGAAGAAGAGATCTTTATTGAAATCGGAAAAATATTGGAAAATATTCAATGGCTTTGGAATATAAGTCAAGTGGGTCATACGGCAGTTTTCCGTCTTGAAAGATTAGAAGAATATATGTAAATTCACTGATGAATAGATTCACCTTGTTTTTGATTCTTTCTTTTAGTCCATTTCGTTCAGTGTATTGGGGCTTTGGCTTACATTGATTCTGTTATATCGTCGTAAAGTTTATTTGCCTGCCCTTGTCGATGTGAGTTGTTGTTGTTGTTGCTGTTCGTTGTTTGTTGTTGGCTTGTGTTTTATGGAGATACTAAAAAGTGCACTGGACAACAAAACGGAAAAACTTTCTCACACTGAGTGTTGCGTTCGCCAATCGTCAGTTCGTCAATCAGTCAGATTGTCAAGTTTGTGTTGTGTGTCTCTTTTTTTTATCGTGCTCGCCATCTTCGTTGTGTTTTCGTTTGTTTTTTTGGAATTTAAACGTTAATGAAATTCACATGTTTGATTTTAATGCCATGCCATCTTTTATATTGTATGTATGATGAATGTATCTCAATGTTTGGCTTGAGTACGTTCTGTTCAGTTCATTTCAGTTCTGTTCGTATCTGATCGCTTCCCATCAATCTTACAATCAAAAGTTATCGTAAGGTTGAGTGAGATTCAACTTGACTCTTATGGTTATGTTAATGGCCGATAGTGCTATTAACTTTTTCCTCTTTTTCTAGCTGACAGACCGGCAAATTATGAATGGTGCTCAGGGTTTTTTTTTTCAAGATACTGTTTAGCATTACCATAAAATCACAAAAGAATAATATCATACCTTATCAACAAACGCCTTTGAACTGTCCGCAATAAAAGCTGATTCAAGTTGCGACAGTTTTTTTTTTTTTTTTTTTGATTTAATCCCAATTCGAATAGATTTCAATCTCTGTGGTTTTGATTGGTTTTTAGTTCGTGTTTCACGTACTTCAAATACAAATTATCAGAACGCACTGAATAGCAAGTTGTTGTTGTTGTTTAACGCTTTTCCGATATATAATTTTTGCGTTGCTTTAAAACCAAGCAAAAAAAATTCATTTAAGTTTTTTTGTTATATGTATGTACACATTGTGAACTCTCCTCACTCTGCTCATATCTGTTATTATTATTATTATTATTTTTTTTCACCTTGCGCCAATAAACGTCACTTGAAGCGTATAGTATATTTAAGCAATTGTTGTTGTTGCTGTAGTTGTTAGTCGTTACTAAATTGCACTTGACTTTTAGAACTTTAGACGAGCGTGAAGCTCAACTTAATAAATACGTACATAAGCATGTTCAAATGTGCATATGTATGTACGTATGTCTGTTTACCGATCTTAACTCTAAAACACGCGCTCGTTACGCTCTCTGCATTTTGTGTGTGTGTAATAAACACTTTGTGTGTGTGCGTGCATGTGTAACTTTTCAATTTGCTGCTGTCTAATTTATATAGAACATTGTGGTCAGATGTTGAGTTATGTTTGATTTGTGTTCATCTGTTGTTGTTGTTGTTGCTTTAGGCCACACCTTTATTTGGTGAAGAGGCACTCGAGTTGGGCAAATGGCGAACAAGCGCGCGCGCGCCTCTGTTTTCTTTTTTATTGCCTATCATATGCATGTGCTCTCTTTGTCTCTTTTGGTGTGAGTGTGTGTGTGTGTGCGTGATCTATATCACTTGCAGCACTTAATTTATTGTTATTGGGTCACCGGGCAGATATTTGGCATGAGTCAACCGTAAAGCGATTGCAGATCACCGATTAAAAACACACGAAACAATCGATGAACAAAGAACCCACGTTAACGGTTCAAAAGCCGAGCCGACGACGATAACGACACAGCGTGCGAGCGTGCGAACGTGCGACATGCGATTCGAGCGTGCGAGCAAGAAGCGCGAGCTATCACTAAAGACTGATGTTAAACAGTTCTGCAAAAATGCTCTGACTACGGAAAATGCCGAACCGCACCTGGTAGCGGCTGCTGCTGTTGCTGTTGCTGCGACGGCGGCAACGGCTGCTGACTCGGGAGGCCTCTGCAAAATGCTCGCGAGCTCCGTCGAGATGCTTTGCAATCAACGAAGCCAACGACAGTCAGGCTTCGGCTTTCGGCTGGGCTACCATACGGCAGCAGCAGCAGCTACACCAACAACAACAACAACAATGAGAAGAAGAAGCTACTGCTATAAACAAAAACTACAAACTGGTTGTCTCATCAAAAGACAAACACAACAGCCAAGAAGAAAACGCAAGCGCTCGAGCTGTGCTCTCTAACGGTGCTCGTCGCCAACAACAGCAACCACAGCACGATTTGAAGAGCAATTGAGAAAATGCTCATGAGAGATGTGCAGAGAGCTTTGAGTGAGTTTCAACAGTTAACAGAGTGCTGTTAAGTCTTGCAACTCACTCACAATATGGCTTAACTGTGTGGCTCATGCGCGCACTCGCTCTCACTCCATTTTGTATTTGACTGAGTGCAATGCGCACTCTCTCAGCATATGTTGCTCTCTGCGCTAGGCGAGCGTTACGACATTTGATTGGCTCGATTAACACAATCGGAGCACCTGGTTATAAACCAGTATAGCAGCACACACACATGCACATGCACAGAAGAGACGGCACGATCGCTTGCTCGCCTTGTCGGTCTATAAATATAAAGAGCAGCTGCTCTGTGCATTGGCCAAAAAGAGAGCGCCATATAACGCTGCTGTGCTCGACTGAACGCGAACTTATTTACTCATTTCATTGACCAATGCAGAGCACAACACACATGTACACAAGCGTACTTCTTCTCATACATACAAATGCGAGCTATCATTTGAGTGAGTGTGTGTGTGTGTGTGTGTTTGTCTGGTCAGCTCAATAGCCAGCCTGGCAGGCAGCTGTCGCTCGTGGGCGTGGTCTATTTATGCACAGCACAACTGTTGCTATGTATCGATCGATAGTTGCTCCCCTTCCCGGGCGCCACTGCAACCCCTTGCCTTGTCTAACTGGTGTAAATAGTGTTTTGCGTTTGCTTTGTTTTTGCATGCGCACGAACTGGATTCAATTGCCGTTGGCTGGGGCAACACTTGGCGCAAGTTTGTTAGTCAGTCAGTTACTTAGTTAGTTAGTTAGTTAGTTAGTGAGTTTGCTTGCGGCTGACTTCCCCATTGCTCTAACGGTGTTGATTTGACATCTGGCCGCCCGCCTCGCAATGCCTCGCGATGCCAATGCCTTCGAGCCGTCCGCCTCACGCCATCTTTTTAGCCATTTGCCGTTGTCAGGCTGTCATAGTATTGATCGTTAAATGCGTTATCTGTTGCTAGCCATAAGACATTTTACGATATTACTTGCATTGTAAGCTGCATGCAATTACTTGAAACACCAGAAACACTTGTTCAACATCTCGCAAATAGTAGTATGCATTAAATATCAAAGCCTGCTGTCAGCTCAAAAGATGTAAAATGTATCATAAAATCAATTGAACTTAATGTTTTACGCCTATATTTTTAGCTAATGAACAGTGTTAACAAATGAATGGAATTTCTAATACACTATTCTAAGGCAGAAAAAGTGTCTGTTTATAAGAAGAAGATGAAGTTCCTATAAAAAATTATTATCATTGAAGATTCACATTATCGATACACCGTTTATAGGTTGTTATTTTATTGTCATCTTCCTATATAACTTTCTAAAAGTTAAATGTTTGTGAATTTTTGTTTGTCAATTTACCCCTTTGAAATATTTATTTAAGATTATTAGATATTTACCATACATACCCTACATATGTTTTCTGTCTTCTACTTAGTTCTTACCCTTTAACCAATATTGATGTCTACCTAGAAGCATTTCCCTTGTTTTCCCATTTATGGAAAGTCACATTTTACATTCTTTCTCTTTTCGTTCATAATTGAATATTTTTGCAGATGTTCGTCCAATTCTTGTTGCATTAGGGGCGTGACGCCAGCAAAAACTATTGCTGCTATCTATGGCACAGAGAATTAACAACAATATTCCCACTAACTGAAAACAGAAAAGAAAAAAAATTACAGAAGTTAATCCAATTTGTCGAGTTTTATGTTGGGCAAACCAGCAAAAAGTGAAAGCAGTGAAAAGAAAGAAAGAAAAGTCAAACAGTTCTGCGGGCTATGGGTTTCAGTTAACGCCCCGAAACAAGACTTAGGATTGTGAATGCGACTTTTCGCCGTTTTTAAAAGGGGGTGTTTAAACCCATTATGTTGCGGTACAAGGATAAGAAGAAGAAGATGAAGATTTCTGTAGAGTTTGTAGTATGATTTTCGGCGCTGCGGTTGCTCTTTGCGGTTATTCTTTGAGCTACCTTTTTCCTTTGACTGGACAATGCACCCACACACAGGGCAGATTCGCTTTGGTTTTGCTGTTTGAACG
Source organism: Scaptomyza pallida (assembly GCA_018152965.1). Classification (NCBI taxonomy): domain Eukaryota; kingdom Metazoa; phylum Arthropoda; class Insecta; order Diptera; family Drosophilidae; genus Scaptomyza; species Scaptomyza pallida. The sequence goes on from JAECXP010000238.1 coordinate 3,188,331, forward strand.
AAAATTTCATGCTTTAATTTCTCAACATTTGCATATGGAAGTGGCATGTATATATATGTGTGTGTGTGTGTGTGTAGTGTGCCCTGATGTCCTGGCTAATCCTTGCTGAGCAACAGATTATCCCTTGCAATTGTTTGCTTGATTTGTTTGTTATGGATGCTCAGAATTGTGCTCCTTCTGCAGAATCACTCTAGCATCCGCCAGCAAAACAATGAGAACAGAACCAAACTGCGTCTTCTTTTGGGCTTGTTACTGGTTCTCGGCCCTTTTTGGTTACACTTTAATGCGTTCTAATGTATGTGACTTTTGGGCCGGATCCTCGAAAACGCGCCTCAAACAACTTCTGCCGCCAGTCAGACAGTTTAACTCTGAGTTTGGCATTCAGTTTGAAGTGACTTGCGAAAATGTTGTTTTGCCCATTGTCCTGCATCAATCAGCAATCATCAATCATTTGCCTGCTCAATATAAATATTTTCGGGCAAAATTAGGTTAAAGGCTTGCACAAACCAGTGAGAGAAATGCCCAAGAGGAGAGGGGGACAGCCAAATGACAATGGCAGCTAAATTTCAATCGTTATTCCGAGTTCCAGTTCTTGAACTTATGTCATGCCATGAAAATAGCTGGAAATGCCTGCTCAAACACACACACACACACTGTTACACTGTGCGAATGTGTGTATACAATAAATTAATTATAAATGCATTAATCACTGACAAAAACTTTGACAAATACTGACATGAGCGTTCGTCGTTCATTTCATGTCATTTCAACTCGTCCCGTTTCGTTTCGTTTGTCTCAGCTCATCTCATCTCGTTTCGTTCTTTGCGCAAAAAATAAATGTAAAACACACACAAAAATTTAAAACACGTTTTCGCGCTTATTTCTTAACTAATTTATGCGTTCGATTTGTCCGATTGCCTTTCAGCTGAGCTGATCATTCAGTTTTTACACACTTTCGTCTTAATTATACCCTATAAGTCAAAGTCCCAAATCGATTTAAATAGTATGGCAAATTCAAATGTGCGAATGTAAATTAAGAAAGCAAAAGGTTAGGTGAGATTTGTGAAATAAATATTGATAGTTGTCTTTAACATTGATCGGAAGAAAATATTTTGAAGTGTAACTTATGAATTATGACATTTAAAATAAAGAAAAGAATTAAGGAAGATAAAATATGTTTCAAGCAAAAATGATACTAAGGTACAGGATACCATATACCTAAAGATTTTCAATGATTTTGACATTAGGTTAGGCAAATAAAAAAATCGGAGATACACTTCTATTCATATTTCTCCACCAAAAATGTTTACCAAATTGTTCCCCAAATCTTTCCCTTTTACAGGGTATTCTTTATTCGTGTGCAATTCTTGCATATGCTTACTCGTTGCTCATTGTGCAAAGTGCCACATTTTTGTGTGTGTTTTGTTTTGTTCGATTTTGATTTTGATTGAAAGCCCCAGAAATTGATTTCCACCTTGCGGCATTTGGATGCTCTTTGGCATGTTTCACATTTGGCAGCTGTGTTGTTGCTTGTGCTGTATGCAAATGAGATCATTGATCTGTTTTCGTATCGATTCGCTTTTGAAGACATCTTGCGTGCCACATAAAACTTGAAACCAAATCATATTTGACCCCAAGGGGTCGCGCATGCCAATAATGTATGTAAACCAAAAAACCAAGAAACCAAAAAAACAGCAAAGAAACACAAATGTTAATTTCCTACTACGACGACGAGAGTTATGTATGTATTGTATATGAAAAATGTGAACCATTTGATACAAAAGTTGATTCGCTTTATGAGGGGGGGATTTCTTTTTGATCAAGTTTTGCTTTGTTGTTTGCGTTCATGTTTGGTTCGAAAAGTTTTCCAGTGTGAATTTGAATTTAATCAAATTAATTATGTGAGTCTGTTGCATTTCTTGGACATTGATAAATTGTTAGATCGGATTTGACTGTGTCCAACAACAAATTGCTCCAAAACACGACCAACACAACCAACAAAGCAAGCAAGCAACAAAAAGCCAAAGACACACTTTTGATGTTTTGTTATGACAACAATTTACATGGCAAACAATTTGCTAGAAAGCTCAGATTATTCCATATTTTATGATCTCAACCGGTTCTTGTACTACGCTTAATAATGTGACCAAGCGTCAAGAACAGCTTCCGTGCGCATCTGATCTTAACTGATGGGAGCCCATTTCCATTTCCACACAAAAGTTCCGCATTGTATGGTTATATGTCATAAAATAGACGCGCTTAAACACCAATTTAACAATTGTTCAACACTCTTCTCTTCTTATATGTTTTGGCTGTGTTTTGGGATCTGTGGGAACCCGAGTACCGTTGACATCACACATCGGTTCGTCTGTTGTTCGGCTGTTCGGACCGATTTCAATGCGTAATTGTAACGTCTTTGTGGTTGTTATTAACACCTAAAAGCTGCCAAAGCCAAATGGACTATGAAGTTTTGCCCCCAAAAAGGTGTTTCACCTTACGGTTCGAAAAACCGAGCAAACAATGCAAAGCATCTGTTGCTCCTCTCTCTCTCCCAATGTACCGGCCAGTGTAGTAGTGTTCGTAATGGTATATGGAATTTCGTGAATTTATGCATAATGGCTGTACATTAAAATCATAACGTCTGACAAACTGAACACAACAACAAACGATGCGATGCTGTGAAATAAGTCAAGTTTCAGTTCAGTTATAGTTATAGTTTGAGTTTTGAGTTTGGTTCAGTTTTCAGTTGTTGTTTTCGGTTTTTAGTGGGTCATAAATGGGAAGATTTTTCACAGCTGATTGTGAGAAATGTGTGCGCCTCTGAATGCTACAGCACTGTGGAGCAGTCCCAGTTTCAGTGCCCCTCATCCATTGTTGAGTTCCCAGCTCCACTTGTCGAGCCTAATTGTGTTATTCGTTATGAGGTGCTCTCTGTGACCTTTTGTCGTTGGTTTGTAGAGGGTGGTTTGGTGGTGAATGTGGGGATGCAACTCGCGCAGTTCTCTAAAACCAAAATGTTTTTTAATATAAAATGAATAATATTCATCAATATTGTCATGTGTTACCTCTGGATTTGAATCATTTTTAAACGCTTTACCTTCCTTACATATATTTTATCCTTATAGAAACTTCTTAAAACGTGATATCTGCTCGTCTATATATGATTTTGGTTTTGCTTAGTGATGTTAGAAAGCAACATCCCATGTGATTTGGGCAGCAATAAAAGTTCATGTCTGAGGACTTTGAGCTTCAAAGTGGGGCGTCTCTTGTTTCTTGTCGTGGCACCTGCAAACGGCGCTCTTCTTCTGTGGCAGCCTCTAACTCACTGACTGCCACCACAGATCATTCTGAAATGAATCATTTATGGTTTTTTTATTTTTCTTTTCGAAGACCAAGACCATGAATACCAATTCAAATGGTGCTAGAAAGGGGCGTTTGCTTTACCGATAATAAAACAACATGAAAACGCATAAATCAAACAAAAAGCTGCTGCTGCAAATCAAATAAAATATGAATTGAAATTTTCCTCTTTGAAACTATAAAAAGTAAGTGTTAATACTATTTTTGACTAGCAGATACCCTATAGTTAAGATATGCAATGTGTAGAATGGGGCATATGAATTATTTGAGATTTTATTCTTATGCCGTTTTGATGATTGTTTTTTTTATGTTTTTCATATACAGGGTATATAGAGTATATATGCACACGTATATATCTCATTTGAAAGGTCTTTTGAGAAAATATTGTTTTAAATGTGCGCAACGCTGAACTTGACCCAATGATATTTAGTTAGGCATTGCTGTGGCTTGATCTTGGTCTAAGAAAGTGCCACCAACAGCAGCAACAGCAGCAGCAGCTCCACTCGCTGCAGCATCAGCAGCAACAACAGTTTCCCAGCTAGCAGCAGCGGCTGACAAATGACTAAGGTCGTATGCGGCCTTTGTCGAGGGGCGGTTTCAGTTTGGACGGGCGGTAAGAAGGTCGACTCTGCCTCTGACTTGACTTGACTTGTCTTGACTTCGACTGAGACTGAGACAGCGACTTCGACTTAACTTGGGGTTTTTGTGTGCTGACTCCAAGTCTGCCTCGGATGCATCACACACAGCTGCAAGCTGTTGTGGCTGGTGGCTTGGACGTCATCGCTTGACTTCAGCAGGTGTTCCGCTAGACAAAAGATGCACTAAACAACAACAACAACAACAAATTGAAGCTGTTGATGCGCACGAAATCCGTTTTTAGCTGCAGCTTTTTGCGCGCTGTTTCCATTTTGTTGCAATAAAAATTTTAATAAGATTTTTTTTATATGTATATTTCTGCTTATAATAAGAATATAGAAAATACGTATATGAACACGTGTGTGTGTGTGTGTGGTGCTTTGTGAGCCAGTCAATAAAAATCGTTAAAAATCGTGATGCAACTCGGCCGTTGCCTCAACACTTGCCAATGGATCAATGGATCGATGGCTGAAACTAGCTCCATTTTTGTATTGGTTTGCATTTAAAACTCCTCTGATAGCTTTTTTAAGATCTCTTGGCCATTTTGCACTACTGCCATTGATATTGCTACAATGCTGCAACGTTTAGATGCTTAAAAGCCTTATTGTTTATAGCAAATGCAAATTTATTTCATTTGTGCAAAGTTATTTGTTGTTGTTCAACGCTCAACGTTTAAATGTTGTTAATGACAGTCGCTGTTGTGATCGTCTTGAAAGAGATGCACTTTTGGGTGTGTCGTTGTGTCGATTGCAAATATAAATATGTTTTTATTTATAATATATAGCCGATTCTATAAATAAAAATTGCAAAATCAACTTGATTGGTTTGTGCGTGTAAGGTATTGTGGTACTAGTAATTAACTAAGTAACCTTTTAGAAAATGAAATGAAAAATTAAAATTAACTCATTTTTAATGAAAACATAATTACATATATATAATTAAATAATAAAGTTTCTCCAATACTTTTAATATATTTTACAGGGGTATCTCAGTTTAATGGATTGACACCATTATTTTAAACATATCTTTTGAAAATTATTTTTTATCTTTATTGAATTGTAAAAAAAGAAGTTTTGGAAATAATAACCTTTTTTCATTGAATGCTGGCAAACAAATTTAAAAAAATATTTGCAAAGTAGAAAGTATTGAAGTTTCAAAAAAATCTTTATATGCAATTAAATACTTTAAGCCAGAATTGTTTTAGTTTCAAGATAAGGTTAGATTAGACATCATGAAACCTTAACCAAACGGGTAAGGTAATCATAATGACTAAACTTTAATTTTGAATTTCAACAATAATTCTGAGCTCATTTCAATGAAAGAATCTTTTATAAGGCAAGTATTCAATTGTCTCTTACATACTTTTGCATTCAAGTAGTATTTATTGATTTTTTTTTTGTCAAATCTTAAGAGTTTAAAAAGGATTTATTTTTAAATTTATATTATTTTAAAGGTTTTTTTTAATAATATATCTTTCTTCACAAAAACAAAAGAAGTTTCCTTACGTCTTATTCCTGACCCCAATAATTGTTTTAAAATATCTCAATTACATAACAGACATTCCCACAAAATGTTATTGGAACCCTTCTTAGACACAGAAACAGGGTATCCATGAAAAGTAAAGGTTGCTTCTAACTCATACTAAATGATGATGACAGCCTAATTTCAGGCATGCGGGGTAATTAACCAAGACAATGTTGTGGGCAGGGAGGGGATCAATTGGATTGGTTGGATCGATCGATCTTGAGTTTGTTGGTATTTTGGGTTCATCTTTCGGTAGCCCGTTTAAAAACGCTGGTGGCCTAATGGCTGTATCAATGTTTTTGTGGCATGAGAGTAGAAGATACAGTTAATGTTCATGTTTGTTGCACACTTTAAGTACCGTGTGAGTGAGCATGAAATTGCGGCAAGGACTAGCAGGATACCAACTGTGCGCAACATATGTTCTGACTTTGAAAATACCCAAAAACAAACACGAGATAGCCAGAAAAAAGAAAGGTTAAGGAAAAAGTATTGAGACAGAGTTAGAGAAGACTAATTTCGTAAGTCTATGTGTAGTACTTTCTAATCGCTGGCAGGAAGTTTAATTTGCGTTCTGTTTGCAGCCTGCTGGAAAATTGTTGACATGTGACAGGACTTAGCAACAGCAACAACAACAACAGCGGCAGCAGGCTGTCGACAGCACCTAATGCACATTTAAATAAGCCTTTTTGTTGGCTCTTTGTTGGCATCCTTTGTAAGCGTTTCGACACAAATCCAGCGACTTTTCAGTCTCAGTCTAAGCAAAGAGCGTTTTAAGCACACGCACAACGGCTTAGCCACAATGACAGATACGTTGGCCACGTTGTGATCCTGGGCAACTCCTAATTACGCGCGTGAGCGCTCTAAATGCCACAAATAACAATTTTTTGAATGCATGCTGTATGCACGGATATTATTGCTTGTTTAGGTTTCGGACAACTTTTAATTCCAATTGTTAGTGATATTTTTCTTTTTGATTTTTATTTAAACGGCACACACTCGCCAAACACTCACCCACTGATCGCACACAGCACACACACGCACTTCTCACATCGCTCATTCTACAATGATCTTTTGGCTTAGGCAGGTTTGTTTGCATTTTTCACGTAAATCTTTTTTGTTCCTCACTTTTTGCATATTCGTTTCTGTTTTTCTCTCCAATTCTCTTTTTTTCGGCTGCTGTCGACATTAATGATGCCCTTTCTTGGCAACGCCCCCACCTGGCTGTAGTTCAACGTTGGCCATCATAAATTTCATTCTCAAAGTGTTGACGGCAACATTTGATGGGCAAACGGCAACAGCTGTTTGGCTAGCAGGATCATAGGGATGGGCGGTCAGAGCGGGACGTGCATTCGTGTGTGGCCAACTAATTAAGTGACCAAGCGTGAGGGTCAACATTAGGAGCAGGCGTTGCTGCAGCAGCCGACGAAGTAGCAGCAGTTAAAATACATCTTAATTGGTAATGGTCAGCAAAGAACTAACAAATTTGATGGCTTATCTTGGCAGTTAACAAGGGAACGCTGAGGGATATAAATATGGTGAAATCTGCAGACTGATATGGCATGTGGTAAACGATTTAAGACCTTAATGAAATATTAAACACAATATTTTTGTTTTGTTTTATTATCAATTTTTGTCTAATGGACATTTTAAAAGGTCAACAAAATTTAAATCAACTTTAGATGTTAATTCAATCTAAATCATTTATTTAATTTATTTGGTGGGAAATTTCAGTATATTTATGTATTTTCTACTACACTTAAGACATTTAGCGGTCTATGTATGACACTCTGGGAGGGTCAGCCAGTCCAACCTAACCTACTACATAAAAACTATTATAATAATTTTAAAAAACTTTTGTGATCGAAGTAAAAATCAAAATATAATTAAATGTTGTGTAAGAACACAAAAAAATGTTTTATAATAATCACAGCTTATAAATAAGAACTTAAGTAATTATTAGAAACTGTTCTTAACTTCACTTTTCACACATATAAAATGCTATTGGGAATGACGACTTTGCTAATGTCGTTAAGACATTCCTAAGCACAAAATCATTCTGAAACATCTCAAGCTAACAGCCATAGCTTTCTAGAACATTCAATTAACGTTTAAAGATCTTAAGTACAACGAGTGCCGTTCATCAAATACTTTATGAGCAATTGGGGAGCAAAGTTTGTTGTAGTATGTGTAAATGGGTAATAGTGCGATCATTATAATAGCATCATCGTTTATTTGCAATCATGCGGCACACATTGATTAATAAACTGATTATTCATAAGCCACAAGAGGCAGCTTCTTGTTAATGAGGCCCGTGTGATGAGTTAAGCCTGCGCTTCTAGTATTCAGGCGTACGTTTTGGGTGATAAATTTGCGTTTCGTGTGAAGTTTGATAGCTGAGGTCATGCCGTGGATTTATTTCCATAGCTCATATATCATGCGGGCCAACGAGTTATTAACGGGGCGGTAGCTAACACCTGCGTATTAGCTGAGTTTCCGCATTGCTAACCCCAACAAAAAATCAAAATAACGAAACATCCACACACACACACATACGAGGTCCAGTCAGTCACTGCCCCAGACATTGACCCAAAAAAAAAAAAAAAACAAACTCTGATGAAAACGAACTCAATGTACGATCCAATCAGTTATGAGCACGTTATGATATATTTTCTCTTTTTTCCCCCTCCAAAATAATAAATCAAATGTTTTTGTATCTATATGATGACTTGGCGTGGGAATTGAAAACAGCGAAATAGTTTTAATATTGAAAGGTGCGCAAACAGCATCAACCGAATCAAAAGCCTGAAACAGAAACAGAAACTGAAACTAAAACAAACAGCACAGGGAACAAAAGGTAATCAATTAAATTTCTTATCATTGTGGTGCATCAGCGATTGAAAATAAAATGAGCGCCATGCACCACACCAGCAGAGGGCATAAACCCAATGATACCCTTTAGTTAAACGTAGTTAGAAACTGAAGGCCTTAAGCAGCAAGTCTCACACACCCTTTGTGACTGCTTTACACGGTGTTTTATTATTGAAAGTAATTTTTGGCTTGAATCACGAATTTCTTGTACGCTTTTGGAATTGATTTTTGTTTTTCTTGGCATTGGCATGGCAGGAAACATTTAAAATTGGGCTTACGAACACTTGAATTGAATGGAAACGAGCAGTCTTCGAAAAAAAAATGTATGAATGATTGAAAACGCAATTACAAATCATTGACAGTTTGTTGTACTAATTTCTAGAAAGCAAAAGAAAAGGAGATCTAGAATTGTGAACGAGAAGAGAGAGTTGGGAGGCACATCAATCATGTTTACAAGCAAAACAGAATGGGATCCTGCAGACAATGCAACAAAATTATATCATGTGTTAAAAGTTATGACGGATCATCGAAGGTGTAAAGTGTCTGGAGGGGTAGCAACGACGGATTTTGATCTTTATTTTTTGCACAGCTTGACTTTGAAGCTGTGTGTGCTTGATGTTGCCCTCTGCCTGACGTGCATCCACTTTCCAATCATTACTCATCAGAGTTGACGACGCATTGTTGATGGGATTTCCGCTTTTGAAGGTGTAGCAACACTCTCTCATACACAGACACACGAACACACAACAAATACCGAATTGTACAAAAAACGCCCAATCAAAACGAGCTGAACAAAAGGATCGTTCAATATTTTTGATTCCATATTGACAGGCGTTCATACAAATTGCTTGATGATGCGACTCTGACTCCTCTCAGTTAGCCAATCTCTTGCTGTTGTAGTTGTTGTTGTTGTTGTTGTTGTTATTATAAATTAGCTCAAACTGCGGATACACAATGCAATATGGCCATCAATCATTTAGCGAAACAACAACGCAGTTCAAAGACAGTTCGTTTATTCAGCCAGCCTCTAGCACTAAGTACGAATACGAATACGAATTACTAATGCGAGTTGAGTTTTGAATCTTGCATCTGGTTTGCTTTAAAATGCCCACTTAGTGTCCAAATATGGCGACGATGAACAGTTCAAATGTCAGGCAAAGAAACTTGTACGATGCTGCAGCATCTTGAAGCCTTCATCTTCTAACATCTACTTGCAGCTCATCCAGCCAAACATCTTCAGTTGCTAACCTTAATTGACTTTACGCAAGAACAGAAACAGAAACACAAAAAACTCAAAAAAAAAACTACATCCATACTTGAATATTATCATGCATTGTCTATCGTTTGGCTGTCAAAGCTCAATATCTGTGACTATCAATTGTTTTCACATCTGAGTTATCTTTTTAATTTCGCGCAACGCGCTCCACACGCTCCACGCTCCATGCTACATAATTTCAACTTGCAGTTGGCCTGACCCGGGTCAAAGTTGATAGTGCCATGTGTGCCCCAATGCGGTTGATGTTGCTGTTGGTTGTTGGTTGTTGGTGTTGTTATTGCTGGACTATTGGCTAGTTTCGCAGTCTCGAGACTTAGTGCCCACATTTGCCAGCCACATGTGTGTAAGTGTATGTCGCGTGTTTCATTAAGGCGACAAACAACAAACCTCAAACAGCAAGCAGACCCAAAGACCCGGCCTCAGATTTCCAGCGATGATCATCGTCGCCGTCGTCGTCGTCGGGCATATTGTGACCTCAAAAATTGCGAAAAAATAACGAACGTGCGGTAAAAGCGTCGCCAAAGCACGCACTTTAAAAAATCTAGAAAAATTATTGTATAAAACTTACTTCATGAAAAGAGAATCTTGAAGCCTTATTGTAGATAAGTTGCACAAAAATAGTTTTACTTAAGTAATTCATTGCTTGGCTTAAGAATCTATTGCATGATGGATGCCAATAAAATCTTTAAATAAGTAGTTCTTTTGTATACAGGCTATTTCAGTAGACAAAGATCGTTACAACAATTGCATTTTCATAGCCAAATTTTTAATGAATTTCTCACTGTGTACACTTACTGCCTTTAGATGGAGGCAAACCTCAGAGATGGCCTGGCAAAAACTGCTGGGGCAGCCTCCCAGTTTTGTTTTCTGTATATTTTGTTGTTTTTTTGGTTTTGTGTATTGCGCTGGTAGTTACGATGCGCATTGTAGACGCGATGTGCCACACCTGTTTCATGTTGCAGGCTCTGTGGCTGAGGTTGAGGCTAAAGCTGAGAGACTAAGACTCCACGCTCTGCGCAGAACCAGCCAGCAGCCTTGTGAGAATCTTTATTTTTTTGCCAGCCAGTGTGTGTGTGTGTGTGCACAACAATTTTTTTTTTTGGCTTTCGGTCTCTAACTGACCTTAGAGCTGTTGAAGTTGTTCCTGTTAGTGTTGTTGTTGGTGCTGGTAACGCATTTCTTTTACTGCTAGGCGGTGTTGGTGGCTGATAATGATGGACTGTATTAACCGTTAGCTAGCTGGCTTACTAGCTTGGCTTACTGGTTGGCCTGTACGACAAGCGTTGGCAATCAGTGGACATTTTGATATTTGGGTCTCTTTCTTTTTGTGCCTTGACGTCGCTTGTTTTTGTCGTTGTGTTTGTTTTTCTGGCTAAAGCACATTTTATTCGTAGGCTGCCCCTTAAAAACGCTTTCACTCTTTTGAGTGGCATTAAAGCTTGCAACAGTCCCTACGCCAAACAATTTGAACTTGTCAAGGCTAATCAGTTTTCCTTTCATTTAGCCAGACATTTGCGACACCGACGTTGATGCATTGCCATGTCAGTGCCTCAAACCCAACCAACGATATCCAATAGCAACAAGAGCTGCAACCACAACTGCAGCACCAACACCAACAACAACAGCAACAGCATACAACGCTTTGTCGCAATTATCAAAAAGCGCGCAAAGTTTCACACGCAGCCTATCACATGGCACATTGCTGGGGCATCTAAGTTGTCCACACATCAGCACTAATTACGGCTCATTATAGTGACCAAAGTGTAACATGTTGTCAGCTGGAGGACACAGCAACAACATCAGCCACAACATCAGCAACAGCCACAGCAACAGCAGCAGCTCCACTGCCGATCAACGACAATCAGCGACAAAAGACAACGACAACAATCAAGCGACGAGTGGCAACAATTACAAGCTGCAACAGGCGCATTGCACACAAAACAATATTCAACACGAAGCTTAAGTACCCTAAAAAGAACATGGTGAAAACTTGGTTGATTCTACGTTGATATAAAGTAAGTACATATATTTTAAGGTGAAGCTTATGATTAGCAAGTGCTTTTATCAAACCCAAGTATTTACACATATTTAATTTTATTTAAAGGACTTTCGCTTTTTACTTCAACATTACAAACGACATGTTTTAGTGATTAGACCCCGATTTGCCTGTTAGACTAAGGCCTGTTAGACTCGTGGCGCAGGCAGAAAGATCTGAGGCAGGCATCTAAACACCTGACAGTTGTTGTTTTTTCGTTGTGGTTGTTGTTGTTGTTGGCGAGTGTTGGCGCTACAGCTACGTATGTGACCAAACAGACAGTTGGTCCGAGTCGTTGGTTGTCATTGTTGTTATTGTTGTTGCTGCTGTCCGACATCTTGGAACGTTTTGTCTGACTAACCATTTTTGGCAATGACGACGACGACGACGCCAGGTCTAAGATCTAACTCTAAATTGAAAGTTGCAAAGAGAACGCGCTATGGTTGCAACACCAAAACAACACTGTACGTAACAATGCCACAAAATTTGTGCTGCCTAAAATTCTGTGGCACATGCAACACAAAGTCACAAGCCCAAAGTGTCATCTCAACAATTAAATTCTTCACTTGTACAGCAACAACTTGAACCTGTTGATGTTTACGAAATTCAAACCATACACACCACATTTAACCAAATGTCAATTGAGTTGAGGAGCCAACGAGCCGGTCTTCAATTAGCTTGAAATACAATCCATGCAACATTCATTGCTATCGATAGTTGCTTAATGATGTTATCGTGTGGCCAAAACTTAAAAACAGTCATTGAAAATCAATCGTATAAGTGTATATATCAATTGTGTGATACTCTCACTTCAACATGTATAAAGTTGTTATTATTATTATTTTTCTACATGAGATACCCCAAAAAACGTAAACACTTGTGAAAATCGTTCAATATTCAAGTGCTGATGAAAATATCGCTAGGGAACCCTTCAAAAGCATGATGATGATGTAGTTGAGGATAGGGAAAAAAACGAAGTTGTTGTTGTTGTAATTGTTGATCGTAAAGTCATCGCTTGTTGCGCCTCGTTCAAAGTTCGTGTCAACATCATCAATTTTGATCAATATGTATTGGCCAGCCATGAATACTGAAAACTCGTACTCGAAATCAAACTCAAACTCATACTCCTATTCGTATTTTGAGTTGCCCTGCCATTTAAACGGTTACAGGCTTACAGGTTCCACTCGCTCCCAGTTCCACATGATGCACTCCCACTCCCATGGTTTAGTCAGTGTGGTTGTTGTGCCTTTGGGGGCCGATCGTGTTTGGTTTCGTCTATGATCGTCATATAGTCGACAAAAATATGGTAAATTACAATTATTAGGCATTTGGCTTGTTTGTTTATTGATCGGGCCCGTATTGAGGTTATACACTAAATGATACATCGATCGATCGATCGACCGCTCGACCGATTGATGGCTCGATGGATCGTTCGAATAGAGCGATCGAATACCGCTGATCGTTCAATTGATGATTGCTTGGACACCAAGTGAAAATCGCTGCCCAAGATGTATGAAAATTGCTGCTTAAATGGCTGGCCATAAGACACGACTTGAATACTATTGCTAAGCTGATAGCTGATAGCCGATTGTTGATCACTGATCGTCGTTGAACATTGAACGCTGATCACTTTCTTCTTTTGCCTAAGCTGAAAACAAAAAAAACCTGATCGCATTGGTGACATGTGTTGTACTCTTTGACTACTTCTTCAACTGTTGACCTAGCTGAAAGCAATTATCATCTTCAGTTCATGATCAATGCTCAGTTGCTCATCGTTCAGTTTGCTCCACTCAAGAGCCTGTCCAGGTTCAAGTCTAGTTAAGTGACGCCCTAAGGCTTCAGCGGGTGGAGAGAATCAGAAGAGCGCTGAGGTGAGGAGAAGCGTAGCGACGACCCTGTTTAAGTTTATAAAAACTCATTATAGTGTCTTATAAATGCACTTGTATCAAGTGGGATTTCTTGATTGCCGTACCATCGTCCACAGTTTCGCTCTACACTGATCCGTTTTGCTCTGCTCTTTTTTTTTTTTTTTGTTGTGTTCGGGTTTCTGTTGCTGCCTATGCTGTGTGTCTTTGGTGGTGTTGTTATTGTGTTGCAGCAACAACTGCAGCTTGAGTTTATTGTAGCTTGGGCTCCCATGCTCTTCAGCGTCATCGTCGGACTTAGACACATAGTTCGCTCAAGATCATAACATGACCTTTTGACTGGCAGTGATTTCTACGCCCACGCGTATAAACCAGACCCAACAGCAACACAAGAAAACAACAACAACAACAATGAGTCTGGTTAACTTTTGCTGTGGCTTTTGTGGTTTATGTATGTTTATGGAAAATGGGTTATGAGATATTTCTTCCTTTTATCTTTGGCCATTTCTATTTGACCATGGGAAATAAAGTTTTGTGAGTCAGACTTCCCAGGTAGATAGCCAACATAGCTACATACATATATATGGTATAGTAAGGCTGTAACCTCTCTTAATCGAGTTGCATTCCTCGACAACAACAACACAAAGGACGTTCTGCATTTTACACCTACGCGACTTTTCAATCGACTTGATAATGAACCCTGCTCTCAACTGCCTGACTTGTTGCTCTCCCAAACACAGCTCATTTCCATGACTTACAAAAGCAACTAATCAATAAGGAAACACTAACTTGACTGCTCGCTAAGCTGCCATTAAAATTTGCTCACTCTGTAAATACTTTTAATATATGCAATTGTCTATTTGTGTTAGCCATTTGGCCATATTTTCAGTATACCAAAACCCACCCAAACAAACTGGTTAGTTGGCACGCGAGTCGCTTCTGACTGCATTAACCCACTGCGCGTGGAGTGCAAGGACTTTTTGCCCCATACACACCGCCTAGCCGCCCACAGTCATTGAGGAAGTTCTTGCATGCCCTTTTTGTAAAGAGGTTTAAGTAAATAGTCAAGAATTATGTTATTTTAACTTAGTAACGCAGCAGGCTCTGGTGCTTGGAATATTTTCTGTTCTTAGCCCCGAAATAAGTTATTTTTTTTTTTCTCATCTTTGTTTCCTAACTCAAAATATATTACACAAATTTTGTTAAAAAAATTAAAATTTTTTTTTTTTTACAAAATTTTTATAAGTTCTAATTGTTTGCAAAACGCAATCAAAGTTTTGAGTGTATTGCATTGTCGGTCAGCTAAAGAAAATTGTTGTACCTTGTTTGTTTACACGTGTTTTGTTGCCCAGGCAACGCTGTCAGGACATTCCTGTGCAAAACAAATCGAATTTTGCTTCAGTGTCGCGAGTTTGACGGAATTTTGTTAGCTGTCTTACATTTAGTGTTTGCCTTAGCCTTGTCCCGTGGTGGTGTCCAAAATTCAAGTGTGGAGCACTGTGACGTCAACAGTGTGTGAGTGTGTGTAAGGTTAAGTTGACCCCCAGTTGTGGCAGGTGCAATGAACTAAGTGAATAGACATGATTACGGGGCCGGAAGCAAGACAAACGCATCGATTGCTCGACTTGAAGAAGCAGCAATGGGCTAAGGAACGAGGTGGGCTTTAGCTATTCTGTCCTAGTATTGTATTTATTCTAAAGTTTTTTGTTCCTTTCTTTTTCAGAGGATATAGCGCGAAGGGATGAGATGTATCATCATCAGCATATGTCATCGACATCACACCACAAAATCGAACGCACCTCCATACGCACCTATTATTCCAATTTGGATCTAAGCCAGACTGAATCATCATCTAACCAGACATCCAGCCATGCCCGCCCACCGCATCCCCAACAGCCCTTGCAAATGGCAGTGCGACCACCCGTCGTCGCCCCGGCCTATCGCCAGGTGCAGCGACAGCGCAGCGAGGATTACATGAATCAGCTGGAGCGCTATATTGATGATCTGGACGTGCATGTGGATGCCGATGCAGAGTTCGAGGATGATGAATTGCTCTACAGACGCAATCGAAGGGGCAGCTATGCGCCTGGTATGTCAGCGCGTCAGTTGCAGCAACTGCAGCCACCTCAGGTACGTTATGTGGAGCTCGTTCCCACATCCCTGCAAACAGCCAAGGGGCGCATGCAACATCCACAACAACAGCAGCAGCAGCAGCAACGGCTTAGAAGTCCCAGTTTGCCAACTATTGGGCAACACCAATATGCAATGAGGAGACAACAGGAACAGCACCAGCCACAAATAGTCAATGGCAACAATGGGAAGGCAACAAACATTGATCCCGGCAACGTGCCACATCGATTAAACAATGCGATTGCCAATCAGGGAGCAGTCGGTTGCCACGAAGAGGACACTTCCGGCTATCTGAGCGATACGCCCAAGAACACACATACTCCGGATATTTGGTTTAACGACGCTGCCAGTCAAAATGGGAGCAGCGCCAGCCAGGCCGAAGAGAGCGTTGTCAGCGCCGCCGCTGCAGTTGGCAACGTGCGACGCCTAAGGCGATCGATACAGGGGGCACAGCCCATGCACCCCCTACCTATGCCCCTACCCCATTCTCAACCAGTAGCCAGCTCTACGTCCACTTCCACTGTTCACCCACAAGCACCAGCGCTGAACGGCAAACAGGCATATGCCATTAAGACAGGACGTGCACCCGGACCACATCCAAGTCACATATATGAGCCATTAGCTGCAGATGGTTACCTAGCAGATGGGTGAGTAAATAATAAAAGCTGAACTCAGTGTAGCTCACTGTATATGACTTTGGTTTAAAATTCTAACAAGGTTGATTTTCTGTAGGCGTTTAATATTTTGTTTCCTAACATTTTATTATTTTCTTAATTTTCATTGAATTTTTTTATGCCAAGCTAATTTAGGACTGGATATATCTGTTGTTATTTGAATTTAATAAAATTGAATTGAATTTAGTTACCTTAAGCGAAAAGTAAATGTATTTTCCTTCCATTGACAGGTGTTGTTATTTGCCAGCGCCATCAACCTCGTCGAACATGAGCCTGAGTCGCGATGTGTCCACATCAAACACGTATCAGGTGCACATAAGCAATACCTCCGAGCAGGGTGATTACTATATGCACGAGAGGGATCGAGAGCGCGCCCGCTGGTCCAACTACAACTTGCAGCAACAACAACAACAGCAGCAGCAATTGTTGCAGCCAGGCTGGTTAAATCGCGGCATGCACGATATCAAGGATAGCGAGGACGATGTGCAATCAATGCATTCCTCATCCACTTACCTAAGGGGTCAGAATGCACCAGTCGATCCACAAACGCTGGCTGAGCGCATAGATAAGCGACGCAAGGCAGCCGAGTATCATAATGCCATCAAGAAGCAGTTGCACGAACGCGAGGCTATACGCAAATGGGAGCTGGAGCGTCAGCGGCAGGAAGAACAAATGGAGGAGCATCGCGTACGCAAGGAGAAGTTATTAGAGCAAGAGCGATTGGATTACGAGCGACGTCAGCAGCTGGAGCGCGAGGAGGCGGCACAGAAGACTCAGCAGGCACTCCTTGATGCCATTGCCAAAGCGGAACAGGCAGCCAAGCTGGAGAAGCAAAAGAAACGTCGGAACCATGTGCCGCCCATTAGCCAGAGTTCCAGCCAGGAGCGAGCTGAACTACTACAGGTGCTTTCTGTTGAAGAGGAAGAAGAACCAGAGGTGAAGGAAACTGCTGTGGACTCAAAGAACCATACCCCACGAAGAGCTCCTCCAGCTCCTCCTGCAGCAGCAGCAGCAACAGGCTCTCAAACTCCGCTTACGGAGGAGAAAGTGCTTATTGGCACACCCATCAATTTACGTCGCACCATCACTAAACCTATTATACAACCACCAACAGAATCTAAGGAGGCGACTCCAGTTGAAACGAAGGAGAAAATGGCTCTCTTGATGCAGCCGGCGACATTGATTCCTTTGCCCGTGACCAGCGATATTTTTGGTCTACAGAATACCATAGGGAATCTACAGATTGCCACCTACCTAATGCAGCAGCCACAGATGAAGCCGCCTGCTAGCACGGAGCAGAGTTACTCCAAGGCAACGATGACAAATCGCACGGACACATCCATCTGTACCGAGGATGGCTATCAGGCAGAGAAGGAGGAGGAGGATGGAGCTGACTCCCTAGTGCAGACGGCACGCTCAGCCAGCATCTGCTTTTCACCCGATTCACTGGAGCCGAACAAACTGGCCTTGATGCCCATGAAGTCTCCATTGAAACGCAGCAGCGATGGAACCCTCCAAGCGGATGTGGAGACACAGACAGATTTGCCACTGAATTGTGATCTGTGCTTGTTCCATGACAACTTTTACAAGGTGCTGCTAAAACGTGAGGTGTCCACCACAACAACAACACAAACATCCAAGTCGCAAACACAGATAGCCAAGGAGTCTGCGGCAGAAAAAGATCACGAGACGACAACAACAACCACAACAACGACGACAACTACTTTCAAGGCTAAGAGCAAGGACAAAGACAAAGAGAAAGCGAAGAAAAATAATGGCAAAGACGGCAAGGATGCCAACAAAATGGATGATAGACCCAAATGGGGTGTCAATCGTCCCGTCGTGCAGTACGTCAAGGCAAGCGATCGGGATCCATTCTGTCTGCGCAAAAAGAAAAATCATGTAACGGCCATTGTGAAGCCACCACGCTCTCAATCGATGGATTCACGCCTGGACACTGTAGTCATTCTACCCGAGGATCAGTTGAGCCAAGGAGATGTCGATGCTAACATCATCAGCGGCGGCCAGCATGAAGACGAGGAGGAAGGCTTCCTTCTTAAAGCTCGTAACGTTTGCACAGAGATTTTGCCGATCAAGACCGATGAGAAGGGTCGAATTTTCCTGAATTTTCGTGAAGCCAGCGCAATAATGAATGAAGATGAGATCAAAGACAAGTTAAGGCAGAAGTATTTTAATTTTGGACGCATTCTGCCCCGACGCAGTTGGGCCTCGGCCACACAGCATGGTCTACCTTTCAGTGTGGCCGCAGCAACTGCCACAGCACCGCCAGCAACAATCACTGTAGGCGACTTGGCAGATGATTAAATTTTTTATTTAAACAAATTTGAAACTAACTAACCCAAAGACACCACAACCTATAGACACATATCTGCCAAGTGCAGCACACCAAAAAGACAACAAAATACTTTTTTCATACTAAAATCAATATAGATTGAGTTTTAAATAAATACAAATATATACAAAAATGGCGTAATACTGCTTCTTCTAGAAAGTACATCTCCCTTTCAACACTGATTAAAAAGCTTTCTCCGGCTGTAACTATAGCAAATGCGTTTTAAGAGCTTTTTTGCTGGTTGCTTAGTGTTGCTGCGTCTGCGGCGGCAGATTAGCAACATCTATTAGCAACAATGTTGCCAGAGTTAACGCTGAAAGCTACAAATCACTAAGACGCAGGCTTATTGTTCATGGCAACTTAACTCTTTCAGTCTTCAATCCCAGCAGCCTTGTGCAGGTCCAGGTTCACCTTCCAATCCCAAATCCCAGACTTAGTCTTTCAACTGTTCGTGTTACACTTTCACAGAACTCAAAATGTCGTATTTCACGCAGTTTTACGAGCATTCGCGTAAATTTATGTGCAAAATCGTAAATAATAAGCCGAAGGCATATTCCACATATACCACATGTGTATTGTATGGGGGTATATCTCAACGCCTGCTCCTTCCTATAGCTATAGCAAAATTGAATGTGTCTGCTATGGGGCGTTACTGCAACCAGAGTTGCCAAGTGGGCGCTGCATATTTCTGTTAATTAACGCATTTTGTGCGTTGTGTAACTATAAGGTTTTGTTGTATTTTGTGTTTTGTTGCTTCTTGTACCCTGGAAATATTGACGAGGGATATAGAAGGTTGCTTATTTTTCAGCGTGCTATTGAAAAATATATTTTTAGTGCACTAAGCAACATGGCAATTAAGGAAATAAGGCCTTTAAAACCTTAAAATAACATGTCAACGCCAAATATGGATATTCTGTAAGAAAAAAATGTATAATTATTTTATTTGTAACATTTTTCTTTCTTAACCTTGAAGTAAAAGGTATATCGTCGTCGGCCATGTTGGACTTTAGTTCATTCTTAATTTAATTTTTTTTGCTTTTTTTGTGTGCAACTGATCTCAACATTGATGCCTGAGGCCCTCAGATTAGTTGTCTTGTTAACAACCGTCGAATTGTCCAACTGTCTTGAGAGTGTGTCGGTTAACAATGCAATCGC
This sequence comes from Scaptomyza pallida, assembly GCA_018152965.1. Classification (NCBI taxonomy): domain Eukaryota; kingdom Metazoa; phylum Arthropoda; class Insecta; order Diptera; family Drosophilidae; genus Scaptomyza; species Scaptomyza pallida. The sequence continues at coordinate 3,208,207 of JAECXP010000238.1, forward strand.
TAAAGAATTAATAGCATGTACTAATGTTAATGCAAGCTCTCCAGCTGCCGAAACGAAGCCAAGGTGCTAGCTACCCAACAAGTTCAATGGCTCAATGCCTCGAACCTATTAAGATTGACCTTAGGTTCGTTTTGGGCGCTACTCCAATGCATTTTGGCCAAACAAAGCGCCCAAGATAATAGTGGGGGCCATTTTTTTGAAAAAGTTCTCATTCGTGTTCTAGTTTCGCAGGCACAATTTTAGACGATTGCATGTTATTGTGAGTTGGCTGGAAGTTGAATTGAGCTTAGAGGCCTCGCAGCAGCATTGCATTTGCAACAGTCCAATGTCATGTGAGTGTGTCTTGTATGTGTATGTCAATTGTTTGTTTTGAACTGCCTGCTTAGGTAGCCTTGAACGTATGCCAAAATAATATAATAAAAAAACACCTTTTGACTGGTTGATTAATGACGCCACATTAGAAATTCATAAGCATTAGGCGTCGGTTCTATCCTACCTAGATTATTTTGGGTTAGCTTAACCCGTTCTCAAATTGCACTCGACAGTTTTTCGATATACATATATTCGTTTTATTTTTTTGGGCTGCTGCTGAACCACAAAAGTGACAGCCAGGCCTAAACAAAAACATTATTAATGACAATGCGGTGACATAATCAATAGAATTGTACAAATAGTAAAACTCTGAAGTGGGCATTAGGCTCTCGAAGTCGTGGTAAATCGATCAAACTGTAACCCAAAGAAGTTTTGCCTAATTTAAGTACATTTCATCTGTTTTGCTCTTGTTCAGCAAAGCGTTAAGTGTTCGTTTGTGTTTTCTTTTTGCATGATTAATGATTTCTAACTATGAGTAAAGGATGCCGAATTGTCTTTTTGGCAACGGTAGTTCAAGTAGTTGCACATTTTGCAACTGTTTTCGAATTGTTTAGCTCGAAGATGATCCGTTTTGCCTTTAACCATTTGTTTTGACAATATTCCCCGTTCACTGACAGTAGAGTCTTGCAAGAGATTCTTGTGATGCGCTTCAACTCATTTGTCATTTTCTAAGCGAGTGCCCAATGCGGTTAACTGCTGCCGCTTAGCAGCTGCCATACTCAAGAACTCAGTGGAAAACTGTCTGGAAAAACTGTCCATTGTTTTAATATGCAGACTGCATTTTAAGTTTGATTTTCAGTTAGTTTTCTCTGTCTCTCTCTCACTTTTTCGCCGTATAATTTTGATGGGTCTAGCCCACCTAGAGCAGTTCCCGAACGGAAATCACATACGACACAACATAAAGCATAAAATTTCATGCACTGATCAATGAATGTCCATAAATTTTGTAAGTTTAGTTTTTTTTTTTTTTTCGTTTTTGAGTGTGTTGTTTTTGTTTGTGGTACGTCTGGTTTATGGTTAATTTATGAATGTCTCGCTTATCATGTGAGTTGAATAATTGAAATTGCATTTTATGACTTTTCTTCATTTTATAATCTTTTTATGCAGTATTTAATCAATCAATTTGTAACATGCTCACTTGGCTATTGACCCCTGAGTGGTTTCTCTTAAAAATCATAAAAAATCAAACAAATATGCAATTCACTAACAAAACTCATAAGCCTTACCACCCTCTCCATATGATGTTTTTGCTCGTTTGTTAACAATTAACCAAGTTGGTATTGCATCACGTCAGTTCGATTTGAGCAAATGCATCTGCAGTTAGCAGCTGCTCGTTCTTTCGGGCACTGGTTCTTTCATGGCCACACTTGATTAATTCCATAAAAGGATTAAAAGTGTCAGCCGTTATTAGATAACTTCCGTACATAATCTAGATATCCTACAGATGAAGTCATCAGTCGTTAGTTCATGGCGTGTCGGATGCTGAGCAGGAAATTGACATTTATCACGTACATTTCTTTAGCTCGGCTCCTCTGCTCTTCTCTATTCTCTATGCTCAATTTTATTTTATGGTCTTCTTTTTTGCTTTGCTCATTTTTTATTCGCGCACACGTCGACTGCATTGTCTGGACCTTGAAGTCATGCAACAATATCCTGTTCCCGTTTCAATTGCCCTTCTTTACAAAAAGAGCCCTGGGCTCTGGGCCCTAGTTCCTTTTGAATGCGGCTGAATGCGATTCGAGACACTCGTCATCATTATCATAATTAATGTGACTTAATCAAGAATAATGTACAGCAAGTTTCTCTAATCAAGTTGTTAGTAGAAAAAAAAAACTTGACTTGATGCAACAACCCTTTTTTGCTTGTGCTGCTGAGATTGCGAGCGGAAACCGTTGAAAATGCGGTCAACCGCATATTCAGAGCGTACTCTAAGCTGAGGGGGGTTGAAGGTCAGCTGAGACGAGTTGAAAAGACAAAAGGAAATTGAGTCAAACAAACCATTTGCATATTGCAATAAAATTATACATGAAATTTTCCTCAAGCGCATGTCCTGCTAAAAGATTTATGTAGCATGCCAAAAAAAGGCATTAAAATTGTTTTTCGAAAAGTAACAAAAAAATGCTGAAAAATAAAATGTTCTTTATGGCGTCAAGGGAGTTCTTAAATATTGGTTGCTTGTGTGATATCTCAGCACGGCAATCCTGCTGGTTCCTTGCTGCTACTCGCTACTGTCTGCAGGCTCCTGTAGCTGGCCCTTTGCTCATTATGCGCACATTGTTGTGGTCGCAATGACATTCGCATGAATCGAGTGTGTGTGCGATGTGTGTGTGATCTTTATCAGATGTTTTGTACACAATATCTCACTACCAGGAACTAGACATCAGTATTATTTGTTTTCTTCAACTACTGTGTGTTTTGTTCTGTCGAATTCAGACTTATCGCACATGTTGACACATTAATGTGTTTGTGTGTGGTTGCGTGAGCTGCTGATGCTTGATCCTAATCAGCGTTACTAACAGGAATCGTGTCGAGCCTTACAATACTTTGAATTAATTTACTATTGCACGATTAATACGATTGTTATGGTTGCTCCGTATGCGGGACAAGGGATTCCGTTAAATTGCGCACATCCTTCCCATTCCCGTTTCCTCACCCGACGATCGTGCGATAAACCTCACAGAGAGGTGTGAAAATACTTTGATTGAGTTTTGATAGATAGTTGGTAGCAACTGTACCTACAGCAATCTGTATTTTGTTTCCCTTCCATTAATTGGCGGGCGTTTCTCAGCTGCTCAGCTGGGCATAAACAGATCATAACAATTGGGAACCTTAGCTGGCGTCTGGCCAAGTAATTTATCATCCAACCAACTAGATTTCGACCTCCTAACTCTGACTCTATTTCAACTTTCTTTCTACTGTGTATGGCAAACAATGGGTGCTATTTGTAAGGACCCGATAGCATACACTTACGTATATTGTTCTCTCTCTTTTGTGCATCTTCGGGCTCTCCTACGAAACAGAATCGTAAATGTGACTCACAGTTATCGCCGTCATATAAACATCAGAAAAATGTTTTTTATTATTTAGATGAGATTTTTTGTTTCCCAGCATCAAAATGCTCTTGAGTTTTTATTTTTATTGGTGTCCTGATTTCCAACTGTGCTCTCCCAGTCGAACCTTGTTATTGATTATAAATATATGGCATAAATGTGTATGCATTCATTTATGTTTTCTTCTTATTCGTTGCTTTTGTTGTTATCGTGTTTTCCTCATTTGGCTCTGGGGCGTTAATAAAAAATGAATTAGTGCATCAGGATTTCATTTCATTTCATTTTTTTCTTTTCGGGTACAGATCTGAGCAATGATTTATTATCAATCGTAAATTGCTGTTGAGTAAAGGCAAGCAAACGGCATCAAAAGATTGTAGATTTTATGGATCGATAAAAAAAACTGTACTGTAACCGAAATATATGCTTTACCTTTTCTCTCATAGTCTGCCAATAATACGTTTTACAACACTCATCTGTTAGTGTTATTTAGCTTGTGCAAGTTTTTCTTAAAATGCAAGCTCTGAGATAAAATTTCCCTGTTACCAGTTTTTCCCATTCACATTTGACTTTGTTGATGTACCTTAGATTTCCTCAAAATAAAACGTTACACCAAAGTGTGGAGCTTGAAGAGAGTGGAGAGCTGTTAACGTTTACTTCCTCACTTAGCACTTGGAATCGAACCAACAACGACCGTCTCTAGTTTAGTCTAAATAACATGAAAATATTGTTATTTGTTTGTTTTGGTCTTTTGTTTTATGTGTCGAAACCAAATTTTAATAATGTTAATTTGTTGCGTTTCATGGGATTTGAGATTTATGGCATCGCTCGGTTTCGCTGTAATTATAAGCAAAACTCTTACCACACAAGGTGTGCCACAGACGATTGAGTATTCAAACTCTGCCTGTGGTCCACCGATCATATCCAGCCGCCACACACTGATCAAGCGTTAAAAGGCGTTAATTGTTTGATTTGGGGCTTAGTTGGGTCTAAATATAGAAAGATCAATGCAGTCGACAAATCTTTAAGGAAGTGTATTTTTGTATTTTCAGCATTAGTTTGTTTTTTATTAGTTACGGAGATTAAACACTTATATTTATTTTAAAGAAGAAGCATTGTTAAGGATTCTCAAACAAGTTTCAAATAATCTTTGTCATCTGTTTCCCTTTCTTGTATGCTGTTGGCCTTTGTAGTCTAATTCTCTCAATCTGTTGAGCCGTTGTTCAATCGTACAACATCAAATTCCTGACTCATTTCATTCGTCTATCGAGCGATTAAGTATGTCAACTGTAAGCTCACTTTCTGGCCGTTAAACCGTTGTGTGTTTTTGTTTTTCTTTGCGTTGACTGTTGTTAATTTCAATGAAAATGACTTAACACTAACCCAATGACCCAATAGACAAGTTCTTTACAACATTTTACATAGAATAAAATTATCTGTGTGTAAGTGTTTGTGTGCGATTTGGTGTTTTTTGTTGTGCACAATCGTCGTCTGGGGGTAATTATAACGCTAAATCAGCTAAGCCACGACCATTGTTTTAGACACACAAAATCTTAAGATATGCGCACTTAGATAAACTTGCCATACAATGGCAACACTAAAAATAACAACAACAACAAACAAAACGTGCATTATAATTATTTTCATAATAAACTTGACAGAATTATAGTTTTTAGCAATTAAATATAAACAAGCCGAAACCAAAAGCAACAACAACAACAAAAACAGCCAACAATTATGTGAATAACCGCCGAAGAGTCTATGTCTAAGACCCGGTAAGACCTGCTTCTCTAGACCCTGCTGCATCAGCAAACCAACAAAAAAATAGAAATTTTTTGTAAAAAAAAAAGACGATATAATAATAATACTAAATGTGCAAACTGTGATGCTGCCATTTCAAGGCTAAAGTTTAAAGAACATGTTCGTGCGGTTCGCCTGCCTGTCAATATTGACGATGATGAGTCTGTGCTGTGTTGATGATGCCTTGGTTCCAGCGCTGAAACTGTTTGTTAGTTGCTTGTTGAATCCGTTGGATCAGTCGTCGCATAATTAATGACTAACATTCGGCCCAGGCGTAGTCAGAGTCGTCGCAAAACTCGCGCTTCATCTAACGTTCCAAAACAAAATTTCTATGTGTGATTGATAACTCCACAAATGATGCAAACCTGCTGCTCAACTTGTTCGCTTTTCGTGTTGACTTAACTTTATTAACATAACTTTGTATGCCCTAACTTCGAAAAGAGTATTGTTATTCTTAAATACTTGCTATATTCACAATATTTTGATCTGTGTTTCTTTCAGTTAGTGTATTAAGTCTTCGACCTTATCTCGAATACATTTCTGCCATCTTGTTTTCTTTTTATGTCCGGGGCACTGCAGGAGTGGCCGCCTGTTTAGAGAATCAATCAGCAAAACGAAAACGAGTACAGCTTGCAAAAATATTCAAATATTCGGCCAAAGTCAAGTCAAGAGTTGACTTTAGACAAGTGCATCCATAAGACAAAAGACTTAAATAGGCAACAGACCGGCTTGGTGGGAATCAATTTCATTTGTGTGGTCTTCTTTTTTTTTGGCTGTTGTTGTTTTGTTTTTCCTTATTTTTTTGGAACATTTTTTTTTTGTTCGTTTTAATTAACAGCTTTACAGCACAACGTTTTCAACGGTGAAACTTTGGGGCGTCCCTCTAAACCGCCCATTAACATAAGACGTTCGATTTGCTTGCTAACATCCACCTGCTACCCCCTTCCGTACTGTTGTCCCAAATGCCTTCAATATATGGCCACAATAAATGCACAGTGAAAATTAACACGCTTTTCAGTTCACGCTAACTGTTTGTGTGTGCGAGTGTGTTTGTTGTGTGTTGAAGAGTCGCATTTTGGGATGCCCATCATCATCCATCCATTCATCCAGAGTGAGAAGAGTGAAGACCTACCGCCGCGTTTGTCATATTTGGAATATGCAAATGCATTTCGATCTCAGATTTGTTGTTTGTCAAATTTTTAAATTTTTTACGGGTGTTAAGTTTATGCGGAAATGTTATAAACGTTTTATGCTTGTGTGAACTAATAATTGCTTATCGATAATTTTCAATGCTCCGTGAAGATTACACATTTGAAAAAACACGATACGACACGCATAGAGAACTGGTTGAATCGGCAATCAAATCATTTATTTAGTTCCATTTATTTAAAGAATACTGCGCATATCATTTTTTTTCTGTTTTATTTGAAACGCTATAAAAAGTATGTTAAGTCTATTTGATTTGGAATATTTGAGTTTGGTTTTATTTTTTATGGAGTATTTTTAGAAGTTCATGGTTAAATATTGCATTTTAAATTGTTGACTGTATAAATTATTAACATAATACTCAAAATAAGATAATAAAATTATGGCATACCAGTTTAGTTTTTGATAAAGAAAACAATACTATACATAAAAAAATATTGAATATTGTCCGGAATCCCCCTAAGTCGACCTTCATAAAATTTGTTGCGTTTTTCATTAAACTTTCTTTTGATATTTCTCTGGCAATCTACCAACTTTCCCGTCCACCCATTTGGGTACAACAATGAAATAACCAGCAATTCCTCATGTTTTCAGCACAATAATTTGTGACACAAATTGCCCTTGGTTTGCCCTCCTACTTAACACAATTTGGACATGATCTCATTGCAAAAACTTCCCTGCAAATGTGAACCTTTTGTGATAGTTTTTCAAATTATATTTATGGCATTTTGCGGTTAGGTTGACGCCCCTGTTTAACAGTAAATTTGTCCTTGCGCCTTGATATTCATAAGGTACTGGATCTCTGGAATGTCGGAAATAGTTGGCATTGTTGGCATTGTTCAGCGCATTTGTCAAGAGTCAAAATATTTATTGAGTTCAACTGGTTTTGTGGTTTGCTTTTTCGCTTCTTTTTTTTTTGGCATGTCCAGGCCTGAACCTGGGCCCTACCCAAACAGATGAGACGTGTGCCAAAAAAAAAGAGGAAAAAATTATGCGATGCGCTCTGATAAATGGTACGAGCGTAAAATTTTGTCGCTTTTGGCTGATCTAGATAAATGCATTTGAATTTGCATGTTTTATTAAGAAATTTATTAACACACACAAACTGGCCACAGCGCAAGATCAGTTCCAGCTTCAGCTCGAACAGCGCGCGTCCAATTCCAAGGCTCGTTCTGTTTTTGGTATTTCAACCTTTTCATTGTCTCGCTGGCTCGTTTCGTTATAAATTATGCACTTAAGTTGAGGGTGTTTTCATTATGTGGATAAAGTTCGACGTTGGGAGCTCTGCACCGCAGCGCAGGAGGCAATCGTTTTGGCATTTCAATACCCTTTCCAAAGGCAGGGACTGATGACTATATGATATTTCGATATTCACTTCTTTGATAAGCTTGCAAGTAGATGAAGTTGTTAGTTCCTCGAAAACTCTATTGTCGTCTAAGCATTGCTATTATAATATATTAATAAATAGAAATATATTTTTTCGCGAGGGTATTTGATATTTGTGCAAAATGCAGATACTACAGTAGTTTTTTATTTTGTATTCAGGTGTTCTTGTGTTGTTGTGATTTCGTGAACTGTCTGGTCTGTCTGTTCTTCATTTTTCAACGCCTGGGATGGTCCAGGGTCCTCATCTGCGTCGGCCGTCGCCGCCCGCCCGCTGTGCGAGTGACACTGACACTTGAGTAGATGTTTTGCGGTTGATAAAATCAAGAGCAAACAAGGCAACAGGCAACAGTTAAAGATGGCAATGGAAGTGGAACTGCGTACCCAGTTTCTCATGTAGGGGACTCTCTCTCTCTCTCTCTCTCTGTGGACACAGCGAGGTCCTTTCGCCGCCGATTTTTTTACTAATGGTGTGACAAATTTTAAACAAGTAATTTCTGCATGTTGTTTATGAGCATCGGCATCGCCATCGCATCGCATCGCATCGATCTGTGTGTGTGTGCTCAACGGGAGAGTATATTCACGGAGTCTGCAAGCTAAAGTTCATAATAAAATTTATGAGCAATGCGACGACTGAGTATAACAACAACAAAAATAATTCGATACAACAAAACACACACAAAATAAGTATAAACAACTCATTGGGCGTTAATTTCAGATGAAATTCACTTCGGCGAGCTACGATTATTGAACTCTGTTTAAAAATCTATAACAACTCATCAGGTTTACGATAGTGGCCCAGCCAGCCCCACTGTCTGAGAGATGCTTATCGCCTGACAATATAACGCTTCATTATAGTAAATCATAATTCTCGTCTACAGTCGTTTGCCACAACGCCGCATGAGGTGCACACAATAACTGGATCCCCACAAGATCTACGAAGCTGTCGTTGGACCACACTCTAAACTATGAAAAGATATTGTTTGAACGGCGCTGGGCTGACAATGAGTGTGTGGGCCAGTTAACTTTTCTCTTTAGACATAAATGCAGTCGTTTACTGCATATTATATTATTATAGTGTGCACTCTCTGCTGGCGCTAGGAAATCTAATTCCCTACTTCGATACAAATTTTCTGTTTTTTTTTTTATTCCTAAAGAGTTCTGTTTCAGAGCTCAGCTTCACAGTTACAGATACACCAGCAGGTCAAAGATGCCAATCAGTTAGCTGCTTGATGCAGCTCCTTACCTCCAAAGTTGTCTCATTTTCATTTATAAAAATACCCTTGATGTAAAAGTATTTTGGTATGTAACAACAAACAAGTGACTGTAAATTCCAATACACAAAATAATATTTTATTCGATTTACGTACAGAAGAATGACATAAACGGAACTATTAAACTTATATATTCTTCTTCTAATAAATTATATGAACTATAACGTTCATTTGTATCAAACTACTATAAATACTTTTCAAAGCATTATTTTAGTTGAACAAAAATTCTTTACGACACATGGCAAACTGTCCTTTGCAGGGTATCTACTAGTCGAGTGCACCCACTGTAAACTTATTCAGTTTCAGTTTCGTCTCGACAACGTTGACGACATTGACGACTTTGTTGATAATTTTGATTTTATTATGTTAATAAAATGTTATGGTTTAAAATGTTCAACATTCAGTCAGTCAGTCAGCCATTCGTTGAATGTTGTAGCTGTAGCTGTAGCTGCAGCTGTTGCACGTTGCAGGTTGCCGGGCTTGCCGCTGGGTTCTCGCTCTTATGTGCGTCTGTGCCTCATAACTCATTAGTGACAATATCTCGCCCGCTCTCTCTCTCTCCCTCTCTCTTTCTCACTGTGTGGGTTAACTGATTTCGATAATATTCTCATGTTGTTGTTGCTCCCCGATTCTGTGTTTCGACTCTCCGTTAATTGGATTAAATATCTGGCCAAGCAATTTTGCAGTAGCCTCAAGTCTCGACCTCTCTTTAGCTTGGCGACCAACATTCAAAATGATTTCGAAATATGCACATTGCTTTGAATCGTTACTGTTCTCTGATTCCGATTGCTATGCTGATGCTGATTCTGTTTCTGATTCTGATTCTGGTCATTAGGTTTTGTCCGCCGTTTTATAGCCTGTTCCATGGCGCTGTGTTCGCTGTCATGTTAATAGCATTCGTAATATGCGTTTTAATTAGTCTGAACGATTTGTGGGGGGTCTGGGAACTAAAACAAAATTCTGAGCTGCTTAATGCTGCATTTTTTTTGTTATTTGGTTTTGTTTTGATTATGTTTCTCGATGGGACATTTTTTTTGTTTAATTATCGTAATTTTTTCTCCTTTTTTTAGTTAAACAGCATTTATGTTGATTGATCAAATTGCTCTTATTATAAGGAGTTGCATCCATTCATATATTATAATATTCAAAGTTCGGAATAATATTGGATTTCTTATGTTTCATTACAGCTTATGCTTCAAAACATATTACCAATTTTACAAAATATAGTTTCTTGTGTAGTTTTATTTGCTTAGCCCAATATTGTGTCTGAAGAAACCTCCTACTTCAAGGCAAACTTCGATTTCGAAGTCTGCTCCAAAAAAAATGCAGCAAAAGCAAAAAACCAACAGCTAAAAGATCGCTTAAACTTAAACATAATGCAATTACTTAAAACTGTACCAAGGCCTGGCGCACCAGAGCAGAGCTGAGCCAAACTGAGTTCAACAAAACAGGACACGCCCACCGAGACACGGCGGTTACAGCAAAAGGTCGGACTGCGGCTTGGATTCGGAGCTTGAGTTGCAGTTGGATGCGAATCGGGTAAGCGCCTGGCTGCACTGGATGTGGCTGAGGCTCAAAAATCTCTCTCTTAATGTAGATCATCTTGCGGCGCTGAGACGCTCGGCCGCCGGATCGATTGATGCACATTGCAGTTTGTATTGGAAGAGGGATGTGTTATGTGATGGTGGGGGGATCACGGGGTAACGCAGCGGGCATGTGAAATGCATGAATTGCGGCAAAAAGGCCAAAATTAAGTGTATTTTGCTGCAATAAAAGCAACAACAACATCAACAGCCACAAAAAATTGAATGCTTCGCTTTGCACTCGAGCCAAAAAAAAAAAACAGCCTCAAAATCAAAAAAAGTGGGTGGAATAATGGGCGGCTATGCGAATTTGCTCATTGCATGATTATAGCGTAGATTACAAAAAAAAGAGTGCGCTTTATAGCAACAGCAGCAACGAAAACAACAACAACAACAGCTTACTCCAGTCGGAGGTCTGAGACCCAAACTTGGTCAGAGTCTGCCCGTCTCTGCATTGCCTTAATATTCAAAGAGGTCGTCGTGTCGCGGTTACATGAGAGATGCTGTCCAAGATGCCTCTACAGCTACAGCTAGCTGCCCCATGCTACCTTGCCCCATACGCTAAGAGAACTATAACATACTCCACACACTTCAGTTGTGTGTAGAATCTCCCAGAGCAGCGCTTTATAATTGCTTTGTAACCTTTTGCTGTATATCTGGCACGCACCCCAAAACAAAAGGTCGCCTTAGAGATGGGAGGCTGGCTTGTAAATGTTCTAGAATTTGGAGGATTATTTTAATACTAAAAATAAATAAATATTTTAACCTTTTATTGCTATAATTATATGCATAATACTTGAAAATTTAAAGAGTAAGCCAAGCTATAAAAATTTTCGTTCCTTCTAAACTATTGAATTTCAAGTTGTTAACATTTTTTTTTCGCCTTGAAAGCTTGTAACTTCAATTGACTAATTATTTTGACCTATTTATTTACTTTACCTTTTATTGTTGACACATTCAATTAATAAGTTCTTGGATGACATTTGCAGATTACATACGAAACACGCAATATTCTAAAAGACACGTTACCATCACTGGAATTGTTGGAAACTACTCCCATACGCCGCACTCTCTTTTTGTATGTTACGTAGTACAAATTAATTGCTGCTTTACACGCGTTCGCCGAGCGAAATCATTCATCTGCAAGAAACACATGCAAGTACAATACGATGCACTGAGCGAAATGCTAGATGCACAAATGTGTGTGAGGCAACCTACAGTTTATCCTGCATCTATGAGATATGCTTGAGTTTCTAGCCGTGTGCTTTACTATTACAATTTGGCCAAGAGACGGCCCAAGCGAGCGATCCGAGAGTAGAGACTTCCAAAGCGACTGCGACTGCAGCTGAGACTGCTGTCTGATCAAGACATTATCGATATGTTTTACGTAGTCGTAGCTGGAGTCAGATGCATAGTCAGAGCCAAGTCCAAGCTCTCCCAGGAGAGAAATCCAATTAGCTGCGCTTGTGGCGGCAAAGTCAGCGGCTTAGAGGGAGTCCCGTCTCTGTTTTTCGTTGCTAGACATGCAAAGGACTAGAGACCCAAAATGGGGGGCTGGACTCGATGTGCAACATGTTGCGGCTTAAGCTTGCACACACACACAAAAATTCAATTGTTAAACTACTCTGTACTCTGGCTGCTGGGACCCCTTCGAACGTGGACCAGCTCAAAGTAAGAGATTTAATCGTTGCGGCAGCGTCTGAAAAGAGCCGCAGCCAAAGTAAAAACACCGCCACAGCGTTATTTCCCGACTCTCTGCAAACTCCAAGGCGCAAAATTATAATTGCAAATTTTGTGTGCTGCGACACAAACACACACACACACATAGACTGCTTGGATAGTGAGAGTGTGGCGGCATGATAAGCAACCCACAAGACCAGCTGATAGGCATGAAGAAATGTTTGAAGTTGCAGCAGCGGGAGTTGCAGCAGCCGTGGCAGAAGTGGCACGCAGTCCACTTAATTGCCCAGTGAACGATGTGACATTAATGCCGCCGCTTTGCATTCATTTTGGGAGCATAATGAGTCCCCAACATGCCACAAGCCAGAGGTCAGACTTGGCCAAGAGAACTTGGTTGGCCTCAACGTTGGATATGCTTATGCGTGGGTGCTTAAATGAACCAGGTCAAACAGTAGACAATTTCATTAACGCAAAAGAATAACCATTTCAAATCAAAGATCAGAATGCAAATTTTCAAATTTTAATAGATAATATATTTCAGCTTATAAAGCTTTTTCATAATTTGTTTCTTTTAAACATAAGCTTCAAGACTTATTGCTAATTGTCATTGCTTCGCAACTTAATTATTCATGATTGCATATCGTGATAAACTGTACAAGGTATAAACTCAATTGCGGGTGAACGATCGCTATGGGCATAATAATCGTATCGCACACATCTCGCTCTCTGGCTGGACAGCAACGGCAACAAAAGTAACTCGACGACATCTATCAAAGTCAAAATAGAGCGCAGAAATCTCTTTAGCATAGCTTCCACCTGCGCCCCCACTACAAGTCTTCAGCACCACCTTCTCATGCCACATGCAAATTGGCTGTAACATAGCAGTCAGCAGAGAGGGCCCTGCTCTGCTCTGTGTTGGCCAGGCCACATGCACAGATGCCGTCGCATGTGTTGACTTAAGTGCCACACAATTTACTTCAGTTTTGGCATGACAAACGCATGGCGAACGCATAGAAGTAGCCAAAACGGCAATCGGCCTAACAAGAGCAGCCACAAGGATGTGAGCTGTTTGACGATCCAATGGATGGAACCCTGGGAACGACAACGGATTTGCTGCTGCCGCTCAAACTTGTAAAGAATTGCAGCAATTTTCTTCTTGTTAACCAAACGTCACAAACAAACCGCCCGCAATTGCAAAAAAAGAAAGAACACAAAATAAAACACACACACATTGTAGGATTGAGAACAGCTTTTGTCAGTGTGCCTGGCCCTGTCTCCGTCTCGTTTGTTGTTCTTCTTAGACGTAGCCAAGACACATTTCGATCACTGTCAAGCTGCCCGCAACATGGTGTCAATATTTTGTGAATTTACGCAGCCTGCAATAGAGAAAAGCTAAATTTAGAAAGTTAAAGACAATGAGATACTCTTTGCATTAGCTGAGTAGCTAATGTTTGAAGGAAAGGGCCAGTTGGTTATTGTTATGGATGTTAAATTACGATTAGAATATATGCTATATGTTTAAGACTACAAAAATTCAAAAATAATCTAAAATTAAAAAAAAGTTCTGAAAAAATATACATACAATAAAAAATTAATAATAATGATTTAGCTATTAAGATTATTTAAGACAATTTTTATTATTATTGAACCCATTTAAAGAAAACTTTGTTAATTTTCAGATAATATAATTAAATCCTTAAACTTATTAATATCCATACTTGTTAAAGTTACTTTATCAACGTTCATTAAGCGACAAAAGCGTTCTACAAAATGTACATTGAAATCTTTGATATCGTTAATCTAAAGGTCAGTTCTTATTTCCTAGTTCAATTAGATGAAATATGCTTTTCCTAGCTTAAAACCAACTTGAGCTTCCCATGCCACAGGGTATTATTGGTACAACAAATACTATGTGAATGTCTACCGCCTGGCTGACATTTGTTCTTTATGGGCAGCACTTGGATTCGGTCTGTTCCTTTTGGCCCGAAGACATTCGTTTCGGATTGTTGTTGCTGTTGTTTTTAACGTGGCTCAAATTTGCATATAATAAGCCGCATCAATAGTGAAACACGTTTCCACTGAGATTCCTCTGCCACATCGCCTTATACAGCAAGAGTGTGAGAGGAGAGAGCAACAGATACAAAAACAGAGGGAGAGAAGTAGGAGTGAGCGAGGCAAGAGCCTAGGCCCAACTGTCACCTGTCAATCGTTGCCGAATACGACTTAAATTTTTGCGATATGTCTCATTTTCATTTGATTTGGCTGGCAGGTTTTCGTTTTGTTGCGAGCCAATGCCAAAAACCATTTGGGCCCAAACGCATCAAGCGATATTTGGCATAATTGAGCAGACAGACAGTGGGAGAAAGACAGAGAGAAAGAGGAAGAGAAAGAAAGATGGTTAAAAGAGGCGACCGCAGGTTGACCCAATTCATAATCATGCTTAAACGCCGTCTCTGAACTTTCAACTTAAGTCTTCGGGCCTGGCGCATAATGCAGATAATCATGTTAATAACAATGGTAATGATGATTAGGCCTCGGACCTGGACCTCGAATGCGAATGCGAATGCTCACTTGGATGATGTTGCTGTCTCTGCCTCAGCCTCTGCCTCTGCTGCTGATGATGGCAGCCTTTCACCGCCACATGAACCTGCCGCTTATGTTGTTAATGTTTTTGCTGTTGCTGTTGTTGTTGTCGTCCTCGTGTGTCCGCCGCGCTCAGAGCAAACATAATTTTCACAATCAGGCTCGAATCTCGCTCGCACACTCGCTTGCAAAAATCTTTGCCTTCGACATCTTGTGACTTTGCCTTTGACTTTGACTCTAACTCGAAATCTTCTTTTTGGCGCTTTCACATGACTCATAACAAGCCAAAAGCATTTTGTAAGCAACGCTTAAAATGCAAAAGCACAGCAGAAGCGGCCAAAAGCTACAGCAACAGCTACAAATATCAAAATCGCACTCGCCCAAAAAAAATGGGCAGCCAAATTATATCACTGATCGAATATTTAATGCACTTTCAAGAGAGTAAAAAAATGTAACAATTAATTTTAATAATATCTGGATGGTATTAGGAAAGAATTCTTAAGAAAAGCTAAGAATTGCCGACGAGCCTTAAAAAGAGCTGATAATTATGTTTTAAAACAGCTAATAAAATACAAAGGTTATTGGTTGTTTTATAGCAAAAATTTTAAATTATCTTAAATTATATCTTAAATTTATATATGTATAAATAAATTCAATTTCGGGATTTTTTTCATTAAACGAAAGCCTTTAAAGTTTTTTTAAGCAAATATATCACTTCTTAAGTGTTACAAACCTTAATCAAATTTAAAGGTACTCAGCTTAATAGTGCATAAAAATCGAAACAGAAATGAAACCAAAAAAAAATTCTGAATAATTCGTGATCTACAGGCGCAAAAAGAGGGTCACGTTGTTTGGTGCTGCTGCTGCTTCTGCTTCTTCCGCCTCCGACACCGCCGCCTGGAACACATACATATAGAAGAGATGAAGATGAAGACGAAGGCGATGACGATGCTGTTGGTTGACTGGAAGGTTGGTCGAGGCCGAGTTGCCACGTATGAGGTTTGTTGAGAGTTTGTTGGCCAAGTTGCTTTTTGGACTCTTTCAGTCCAGTTGGTCCATTCTGTCCGCTCAAAAGCGCACGCTGCACTGCAAACACGATTTCAAAATATTTCGCATAAATAAGTTAGTGTAACACACGAGACAGAGACGTTGAGAGGGAGCAGAGGGGTAGAGGAAAAGAGAACTGTGCTCAAGTCCAAGCGTTGATCACACGTTCACATTATTTGATGATCGCACGATATGAGCAACAAAAACAACAGCAACAACCACATGGCCGAAACTGTTAAGGAAAGCAAAAATCGTAGTAGCTGTTTGCCCAATATTTCCATACACCCCATAGCCGCCACATGATCGTGATAATCCATTATTAATGCCAATCAGCATAGGCAAAAACCCACAACAACAGCAGCAGCAACCAACAGTGGCAGCTACTTTCTGCAGTAGCTTCCCATAGAGATTATGATCGTGGCGCCCATTTCCTGTCCACACACACACAAAACTAACAACAAAGTTGCGCACCACCCACCCAACACCACCCGCTAAACGTAGCGTGCATTGACATGAGCAATTCGTAAGTTTGTCGCCCAGCAGCAGCAAAGGCAGCAGCAACAGTAGCAGCGAAAATTTGCATGCAACCCAGGTGGTCTGCTCTCCTGCAGCATTGGCATTGCGGTTGTTGTCATTATGGGGTTGCAGTTAGCAACTGTTGCAACCGTTTTGCAAGGACCTCCCACATGCAACTCGATTGTTTTGTTGCGGTTACACTGTGCTACCGTTTGCCCAGTTGCTTCATCATTTTTCTTTGCTTCCATGCTGCTCCTGCTTCAGCTCCTGTCTCCTGCCTCTTGCTCTTGTCTGTTTTTGGTCTCATAATTGTACGAAATTTAGTTCGCATGCCCTTGCGGTCGCCTTTTGTTTTCTTCCCCAGCTTGTTGTTCTTTTTTTCTCTTTTGCCTTAACGGGCAGAACAATAAATGTTTCGTTTCAGTCTGTGTGTGTTGCCACATTTTGGGCATTCAAATGTGGCAGGCAACTTTCGCGAAATGAAAACTTCAATTTTTTATCGAGTGCATTGCTCATAATTACCCAAAAAGAAACCCCAAAAGCATTCGCTACTCCAACTCTACCAACTCTGACTCTTGGGAGCTCTTTGGTCGGGGCCAAAACCCAGCAAGCAAGCAGGCAGTTGTTGCAAGTATGTTTGTTGCTGTTGTTGTTGTTGCCGTTGTTGTTGGTGCTTTGGGCTTTGCAAAACTGCTGCACTCGATATTCAATTTTGCATTTTACAACAAATGCGTGCCTTACCATATTTAGTTGGCGTGCAAAAATAAGCCAACCACCAAGACTCTCTCGCGCCGCCAAGTGTGGTGGGTGCGGGGGGAGGGCAAATGCAGCTCGTGCATTGTGCTTATCATTTACATAGCTTAGCATTTTGATGACCCAGCCATTTGTGCAACACTGTGCCATAGAGTAGGCTGGCTGGCTGGCTTTCTGGTAGCTGCTGGTAGCTGCCCCACCATCACCATCAGCAGCAGCAAAAAAATTAATTTCAAATTAAATTTATGGCGCCGCAGCAACGACAAGCAAGGAAAGCGTCGCCCATACAGCTCAAGAGTTGACGAGGACGTGTGTGTGTGTGTGTGTGTATCTCATCTCCCTCGTCTGTCTGTCTGATGGAACTGTTGGCCACCGCAGCGGCATCAGCAGCAGCAGCAGCTACAAGTGATTTATAACTGTTTTGTACGACAAAAAAAAGACAGTTTACCCTCTCGTAAAAGTTCACCGCAACAGGGACAGAGAGACAGTGCCCTGCCACGCACATTTGTGACCACTCATCTTGAAGCGAGCTATAAATGTCCAAATGAGTTGCCAGCGAAACCATCAACCATCAAAAGGCTGCAAAACCGCTGCAGTTGCCACAAGATGAGTCCATCAGAGAATGGGCAGCAATCAGTTCACTTTGTTGCCTTGCTGCTGCTCTTAATCGTTTTGGAATTGCCTTAATAATAGAACAATTGTCGGTATTAAAGGCCCAGGTCACAGCGTTAAGCTTTGGTTGTCATAAACGCACCGAATCAACTTAATGGCAATGAGCCAACTTCATTGGCCAAGTGCAGCGCATATAAGTTGGCCTTATCAATTCGAGACAAACTTAAAAATCAAATAAATACGTATACGCATATAACGAATTAGTAAAAAAAGTGATTAAAGCAACAAAAATTGGGGGGAAAATAAGCCTATGAATCCCTCAGGAGGGTATTTGAGCTGTTGTTTAAGCAGCTTGAAAATCTCAGTTAGTCTGTTAGACTGACAAGTTAAGGCTTGCGAGCTTGCAACTCAGCATGACACCAGATGCCTGATGCTTTAAGTGAATAATTGCTGCAAAAAAATGCGCAGAATATAAAGAAGAAGCTAAGCTACACACACACATACATGTGGGGGCAAGATATGATGGCCAGCAATCATGACCAGCCGTTAAAGGCTAAGAAAACCAGGCCAGTAACGAACCAAACTGAACCGAAGCCAGCTCCAGATGTGTGGCAAGTAATTAGAATGGAGAATGGCGGGGACAAGGATGTTGCAGACACGGCTGCTGGTGATGAGCTTGCAACATATTTAACACTCCCTTTTGATAACGCGAACTAGTAGTGTACGAGAGGAGCAAAAAAAAAACTAAGAAAAATAATAAAATCACAGTCGACGCATTGTCGCCGTTGTTGCATGGTGGTCATTTGCCTCGGGGTGACGATGTTGCAACATGCCTGTTGTATGTTGCCTGTTGCTTGCTGCCGCTTAAGTGATTTGTTTCAACGCGCTTTTCCCCAAGGGAGCCAAGGGGAGCCGACTTCATTAATATGTATGCTGCCTGTCTGCAATGTGGCTGTGCGTTGACTGCGTTTGCAAAGTGCAAACTGTTTAATTGCGGAATAATTGTTTTGCACACATAACCTCGCACCGTTGCAAATGGACCTGGCCAGGCCATAAAAAGCATATTAAGTGCGAATTAATGACCACAAAAGGCTTACCACCGTCGCGCGCACTCCTCTTGGCCAACTGGGACTGGACTTGACACAAAAAGCGGAGCAAAACCAGTGAAAGATTACGCCATGAGTTTGTGCCGCTGCATTCGAGCCGAGGCTCCTTCACTGGCGATTAAGTCGCCTGCTTCAAGTCCATTCGCAACTTAAGTACAGTCATTTAATTAGTCTTTAGTTTTAATGTATTTGTATTACAATTTATTAGCACTTACGACTACTAAGCATCCACCCAGCTCCAGCAAAAGCAACAAAAAATAAAAGCCATGCATCTTAAGCGAGTGCCATTATCTGAAACCTTGATGTTGCACGTCGGGGTCTTGTGTCGCTGTGGCGCCTTGTCAGCATAAATGTTCTCTCAACTAAAACTGAAGTTTTTTTTTGAAACACTTATAAGCTTTAAGCACAAATCCAAATTATTATTTTACACCTTTTATCTGCAATATTGAATATATTTAATTTTTTTAAATTTTCTGTTTTCTTTAAAATTAAGACTTTCTGTGATATCTAACATTTTTGGATTTCTTAAATATTTTTATGCAATATGTAAATTTCTTACAATCTTTTTTGAAATCTTTTCCATATAAAAAAAAGTACTTAAGCTCAAACGACTACAGCTACCAGCTGCTTAGTTTATCTTCTATATAACCTTGATCCATAACTTTCAACATTTGAATGTTATATTTCTGGCACAAACAAAGTAATCTCAATAAAAGCAATCAGCAAGTGCTATAAACATTTTGCTTATCTAAGTCAAAAACTACTTTGTAAATGTATTTGAAGTTTTGTTTTTGTGGCAATTGAGACAAGATCTGTATATTTTGGCTTTTTTATTTGGAACGATCTATAGAGCAGGTTTGAATATTGGACGCATGCATATTTATTAAATACTCGTTCCGTGGACCATTTTGGGTTTTGAACAGACAATCCGAATGGCATTTCTTTAAACGATATCAATTCAAATCGTTGGCTTATTGACTCGTAACAGCTTTTTCTCGAGCGATTCAAAGGCGAGCTTGTTATTTTTTCTATAACAAATTCTTGCATTAATTTCAAATCAATTTTCTTCACAGCTAAAGGCCCTTATCTTTGTGTATTGGGTTAGGAAAGGGAGCCCAAATAACACAACAAGACGACAGCACACTGAAAAACTGCTCCGAAACGAACAAATTTTCGTTCAAAGCGTGGCCCAAACAAAGGAACTTCATTGTTTCATCGCGACTGTAAAAGAGATTTATGCGTCCAAGTGAAATCATTTATCATGCTTAATTAAAATTGAAATGTTTAGCTGGCTGACATCTTCTTCTTCTTCTCTACCCCCTCTCTGCTCCCAAAAACGGGTGTGGGGGGAGCCAACTGACAAGCCTTCTAATACCAACATTTTCTTACATTTGTTTTCTACACCTTTTCATACGATTTGTTGACACATTGTTACACAAAATGCATTTAACCGGTTTGTATTAGCGTGGAGCAGCAGGAAGATTCCCCCAACAACAACAACAAGTATATTATAACTTGTTTCATTTGTTCCCCTGCGCGCAAGACTAGTATCTCATCTTCATATACTTATTAAGCGGTGCGTTTCCAATGCAAAGCGGCCGTTTATCTTATAATTGTAACAGTCTGTGGAATAAATTAATGCGCAGCTTCAGGCTGTCATAAATCGTCGGACAATGGCTCGCATATATATATTAATGATATCTGCAGAGATTTGCATTATAAAAGGATCGAATATGCGTTAAGACGATTGCATTTATAACATCAGCTTTGTTCTCTACGCTTCTCAATTATTCATACCCACACATATCCATGTATGTATAGCATTTCTTATCGCCGGTAGCATCGATTTCTATTGTTCTATTCAATTCAACGTTAATTTAGAACTAGTTCTCACCTGGCAAGAATTTCAAATCATAAAAAAAACCATACTCATTAATCCATCTGTACGTATATGGAGAAGTTCGCTTTATAGAAAAATTGCATCACTTAACAACGTTACAATTGTTTCAGTGAATCCTCCATTAGCACCTGTTGCCACAGAATTCAATAGTAAAAATCAATTAAAACAATTAGCGAACGAAAAATCCATACATGTTTAATATGTACTGATCGCTCGTCAATTCACAGAAATTTGTCTTAACATTAGGCTACAGTTAAGCCATTATACAGTGAACCCATTTACATTTTAATAAGCCCAAGCCTGATTGAAAACGATCGTTGGCATAATATTTGCACATATTTATTGCTGCTATTGTTGTTGCTGCTGCAGTTATTAGCTATTGTTGTTAATATACCCAGCACAAAAGTGTTAAACGAGTTTCATCTCCAAGTTTCTAAACAGATGTTAACTAAAGTATTCATAAAGTGGATTTCTCAATTTTCACAATACTAGGTATCTTTAGTCAAGCATTTATTCCTGTTTGTTGTTGTTAGCAATTATTTGATTTGTGTTGTTGTACAAGGTGTGTTACAGCCAAGCTTCAGTTATTAAACACATTCACATATGTGTGGTGGGGCGACTCACCAAGTTGGCAAGTTAAAGTTCAATGATGTCATTACGACTAATTCACACCTATGTTTGAATTCTGAGTACGCGAATTGTTTTGTTTGCCTATGCACTGAGAGATACATACAAAATATATATGTATTTTCACCAAACTGCGATCGCAATCTATATAAATTTAGCATTCAATAATACCATCATATACATATAATCTTTCACCTACCCGTTGTGCTTATAATAACTTTATTTGTGCTGTTGCCCCAAACGCCTAACAAGACAGAGAATGTCGACCACCCGCTGCTAAAAAGAATATTGAGTTAATTGATTGCAGCCTGATATGTGTGTTTTTGAATGCTTGTTAGTAGCTTGATAGTAGTAGCTGTATCGGTTTTAACAAATAGCAATCAGCTTGTGGGCTGCTAAATAATATATGAGTTCTACGCAAGTTTGTTGCCTAAGTCTTTTGTTTTGCCTCATCTTCGAAATATTCGAAATGTCAATGAATTCTTTGTATGCCACTGGCAACCAACTTATGCTAAATCAGTTTAAAGTAACAACTAACAATTGTTTTAACCGCTTCCCTTCCATTATTTTGGGTGTCGATTTTGTGTACTTGTTGTCATTGGAAATTAGCACCAAGACCCCAAAAAAAAAAAGAGGAGAAGAAAATGAAGTTAATTTAAATCAATGCGCAAACTCTTGTTGCTCGCCGCTCAACTCGTGCGTTGCTGAAACAAAATGCCAATACAATACTATATACTCTATCTCATCCCCACCACTCCTATACCCTCCACTACTCGCTGCTTGTTTGTTGGGCTCCAAAAAGTGTTAAGTATGCCTTTTATGTTTGGGATCTCTTTTGGGTTGTTTGGCTGTTTGCTTAGGCAATCAGTTGTTGATAATTTTTGTTGTTAGTGTCAATTGTTGTTTTGTGTTGAAGTCTGTTGTTGTGTGTTGTTGTGTGTGTTGTGTGCTGTGTATTGTGTGTGA
The DNA here is from genome assembly GCA_018152965.1 of Scaptomyza pallida. Lineage (NCBI taxonomy): Eukaryota > Metazoa > Arthropoda > Insecta > Diptera > Drosophilidae > Scaptomyza > Scaptomyza pallida. The sequence goes on from JAECXP010000238.1 coordinate 3,230,662, forward strand.
TAATTTAGACAATTCATCGATAAAAGCGCGCAACAAGCGTATCGAATGTGCACAGAGTTAAATGGCTTCTACTTTTGTACCCTACACTGGAAAATATTCATGTGAATTGTAAGAGTTGCGAAATATCAAAAAATCTTGCACACAATTTTTAGTTTTAAATATAGTTTTAATGCTTCCTTTTACGACCGTTATTCATAAATATTTATCTGTTCCCAGCATTATTATCTCGAAAAGGGTATTATACGTTCGTCATTTTAACTATCCCTTTTCCTTTCTTATTTTGTCTTTTGGCTTTTGGGAGATTGCATTTTAATTATGCCGGAATGGTTATAGCTAAGTAACAGGTATGTATTTGTTAATGGTAGTTTCAGTTAACACATTGGTGAAAAAGCTATTTGGCCCATTGTGTATGTGTGTGTGGTCCGTTAAGCTGTGCTTTAGATTTCTGCACAACAAATGATATATGAATTAATTCCCATGATCCATCATGCGCTGCCATTTGCGACGACCTCAAGCAGCATTCAATCATTATTCAGCTCTTTTACACCACCCACAAAATAAGACAAGACATCTTCGCAATAACAAAATAACAACAAGCGTAATCACAATTACGGCCAATGTAAGGCCAATCAAGACAACTTGGTCAATGGCTTTAATTGCTAGACCAACCAGCTTGTTGTTTGTTGGTGTAAATGCTGTTGCGACTGGAACTCTTTTCGTTTTCATTTGTGCAACAAAACAATAAAAACGTGATTAAAGATGCAATGCAAAGTACCATACACAATTGGCATAGATATCAATGAGGTATATTGATTGTTGAAAATAGCTGAAAGCTGCTTAAAGGTCTAAAAGCCAAAGCTTTCAAATGAACATTATGTACAGAATATATTAAATATGTTAAAACTCCATCAAGACTTATTGTCATCATCCAGAAACATTAGAAATCATCAAAACAAATTTTCCGAGAACGATACAGCGTATAGCTCCACTGATCAACTTTCTATACTTCGAACTCACCATTCTGTGGTGAATCACAATACTTGCCTTGCGAATCGTTTCGTTTTCTGTTGTCTTAATGTGGGAAATAAGTCAAGTTATATGGCTTCTCCACGCCCAATTCACAAAAAAACAAAAAAAAAGCTAAGCTCCGGCTTAGACAACGCGTTTGCAACGGGGGCGTACTCGAATACAGATTTAGATACAGTTGTCTATTAAAATCGTTGTAAGCAGAGTGTGCGCTGTGCATATAATTACAGTTACAAAGTTTGTAAATATTTGTACATGCATGTTTTATGCTTCATTTCCTGTGCACAGCAACCAAATGGCCAATGAATGGTCAATGGAAGGGAGTCAATGGAAAAGCTCTTTGTTGCATATTAATTTTGGTTTTGGGCTGCAAAGTGCATGGCGGCCATACAAAATGTGCATTTAATTGACAGGCCAAAAGAATCAAAATTAGCATAAGCGGACACCATATTTTGTTTATTTAAAATACAATATTTTCATTAACCAAAATTTTGAAAGACTTTGCTAACTAAGGGTTTTGCTTGGCTTTGTAAATATCCTAAGATTTTAATGTTAATTTTTTTTAAATTTTATAAAGCAATTTATTTTGAAATTATATTCTAATTAAATTGATTTTTTTATAGTTTGTTATGCAAAATTAAGTATTATAAAATGAACTTTCTCATGTTGAACCAGCTTATGCAACTCTATAAGCGATTCTTCTCACGGGGTATTGGGAGTGTTTTCGGTTACGGCTTGTTTTCGGGACTGTTTATTTTACAGTTACATCTGGCAGAATGATTTTTGTTAGTAGTTTTGTATAATGCCGCATAAAAAAGCTTCTGACACATGTCCCGCTCAGTTTCGACCTGTTCGATTATTCGGACTCGTCGGTGAGTTCAATAACTTGACGTATGTGTTGTTGTTGTTGCATGAACACAGTTTGATGAATGCATGTGCCGAACGAACAAGTTTTGCATAATAACCGAAAGCCATAAATGATATGTCTAAAAGTTTCTATAGTACAGTAAAAATATTGTGTGTTCTTACGCTGTTGCACATCTCAATTATTGGGCTGTCAAGTTGGTTTAAAGCATTTTGGCAGATGCAATCGATATAACGAAAAAACTTAACATCGACATCGATCGCATGTCAATCGAAAGAACCTTTTGTGCACATGGGGCGCACTGACAGCCGAGCGTAATAATAACGTGACTTTATGAAGTGGTAATGAAGCTATTAGGCCATTGTTGTAATGTTGTTGTACTTGAGCTCGGTGTGGGCCATGATTGGTTTTGGGCTTTGGGTGTGGCTTTGGCCCACAATTTTCAATATTTACGACAGGAAATTGCGACTAGCATTGAATATATATTCAAAAAGCTTTATGCTCATCAACATTATGCCGAAATAGTTAAAGTCGACCATTTTGATTATTTTGTTATTTGTATATTTTGTCAATCGTTTTATGGCTTTTGAATTATGTTACGAGCTAATGGTGTGTGATAGATTTATGCGAATGCGTGATGAGTGGACAGAAAGGCCTTAGAAAGCGGTAAAGTGATTTCAATATTACGAAAACAATGAAAGCTTTACTATTAATATTATCAGATGAATTTAAACCAGAGCAGCTGGCGAAGTTCTTAATCATCAAGGAAATCTCTTCAGAAAGCTGGGAATAGTTTGGAAAGCACCAGAAATAATTCGAGTTGTTTGCTTAGTCAGTGAGTAAGGAAACTATTATTTTCTTGATCTTTAAGAAGTGGGAAACTTATAGATTTATTGATTTTCTATTTGCTTAGCAACATTCCGATTGAGTATTCCGGCTGCTACTAAACCACCGCACTCATCAATTGGCTATTTTCATTGTTTTGCATAAATCTTATTAAAATTGTTGTGGTTTTTCACCTGATCCGTGTGAATGTTCAACAAGATCAGATAAGAGACCATGTGTATGATTATTGTTTTTCTATTGAACACTCAGCAAAGATCTCTCTGTCTCCCAACAACTAATTGACGGAAGTATCGAGCGTAATAACTTAATCATTGAATGGTAATCATGCAATTGGCAATCAGCAGCTAAATGACATCAAGGCGTGTCCCTGACAAAAGTTCAACAGCAGAATATGACTGTATAGCTGTAAAGGGTGGCATTAGGGGAGGCACAAACAGTTATGTCATCAACTGGAACTGAACACTTGTTTAAAATGGAAGCTGAGCGAGAGGAAGTGAGGGGACTTCCAGAGCACCGAAAGCGCTAGAAAAAGAACCGATGTTTGAACAGAAACCGAATGACCGACACTTTTTAATGATCATCGAGCTATGTGTGTTCATGTGTGTGTGTGTGAGGATTACTGGCTGTCCGTATTTGTTCACCATTAGTATTTGTTATTATTGTTATTACTATGTATTTGAATTGCTCAAGAGGTAAGCTGCAGCCAAAGTGGCCCAAAGTGGCCCGAAGCGACCACTGCCAAGCACTGCTGGCAGCTGCAGCAGAAATTAGCCAAACTCTAACTGGCAGACAAATGCATTTGGTTCTGAACAACGAGCGAGCGAGCGACTGACGGCATGCCTCTTGGCCAAGTTAAAAGAAAGCCGCTCTGGCCCAGGGTGTTTGCCCACTCGCCTTAGAGACCTAAGCGCTAGAATATCGATGAGGAGTGCAGTGGTGTAAAGTGGATCGCAAGAGAAAGAAAGAGAACAAGAGACAGAGATGGAGAAGGGGTTTAAGAGGAGCGTACGCGTCATTGTTGTTTACACAATTATTAGGACAACAAGCCGCCGATCGTCGGCAATCTTCGGGTTTTTGTTTGGATGTTGGTTGCCGCTGTTTACACTCAGCTCCTCTGCTCAAATAGCGGACAGCAATGCCTTTGATTTTATTATAGTCGAGGAAGAAGGCAGACCACACAATCGCTGTACCAGAACCAAAAACCAGAAACACCAATCCAGTCCAAGTGCGATTGGGCTGCCAATTACTGGCAAACGGTTTGTTATTGTTCTGTCACGTAATGAGACAGCAATTTAGCACCTGCAGCATCCTTAAGCTGATCATATCCTACTGATTCTGTTCCTGATGTTTATGCAATACTAATGAAAAAATAACAGTAGTTTCCTTAGATATGTGATTTATTTATTATACAAATATTGATCACTATTTGCATCACGACAATCACGCTAAGAAGAAGGAATAACTCTGCTGACTAATTGTGCATGCTAATGCATGCAATTGTGTCATTTGTGCCAGAGAGTACTGTATACTGTATACTGAGTCCTGAGTACCTGCGGAGTCAACAATACACAACGGCAGTTAAGGGGCACAACCACACACATACACACACGCATATACATTTTGCAGAGGAGTTGGATACGTGAAGTTCAAAGTCAGAGCTCAGAGCACAGAGCACAGATCGCACAAATAATCAACTGAAAATTTATAAATTATTTAACATTGGAACTGTGTCTGTCTGGAGCATTGCACGTAGCTGGCGACGCTGGTGCACCCACAAAGTCAGAGGTGGATGCCCAGCACAACGGGCAACTGGAACATGACCGATATTACTGTGTGGCTAACAGTTATATGGAGCTGCATATATATGTATGTGCGATCCGAATGTCTGACAACCGTTCAGCATCATCGATTAATGCCAATGCACATTTAATGCACATATTTGCCCATATTTTTTTTTTTTTTTTTTTTTTTTTGCTTCTTTATATTTATTTTTTTCTCCTCATATATCGTGACGTACGTGCCGCAGTTTCAGTCCAGAGTCACAGTCCACAGTTGCAGCAGGCCTCGATCTCTGTTTGGCTGACTGCAAGTTGAGCCTCCGTTGTGATGTCATGTCACAAGGTGATATAACATGGCTGCACTTATTAAACAAGGAATTCATACGTTCAACGCATATACGAATATTTGTATACACTGCTTCAAAATAAAGCACATCGCTGTTTATTAGCAGTTTTCATAGAGACATTTTTACATAAGAAGTTTTCCCACTATACATTTTTGTAAAAGAAATTTGCTTGGCAACTCGGTTGACTCAGATGGGACTTCTTTACGACATGTTGGGAAAACGAGGTTCCCTAGCATTTTACTTTGCTGAAACTTATTCATTTTGTAAAACAATTAATAAAACCCTGGCAAAGTATATATAGAAACTTTGGGTATACAAAATTCAAGCTCCAAAAAGTCATTGCAAAAATGAAAGTGAAGGTGATAAACGAAATACTTTCATCTTGTAGTTTGCTAAAGCATCATTTACTATTTGTGTTAACAAGACTCTCACTAAATCTAACTAACTCAACTCCGATCAATAAGTGTATAAAGAAGAGTGATTACCAATAAAATGATACCCATATAGTTGTAGATAGTTTTGGGAAGAAACTAGGCCTAGGGCCACATTCAGAGCATTTGTCGGTTAAAATTCTAAATGCCGATACAACTGGAAAAAAGAAAACCAATCCAAGCTCAAGAAGTTGTAGACGATGCTCATTCATTTATGGCTAAGTCACGTTGGAATAATTTGTTTTATGTTAATGTTGAGCATGGCGCATTGTAAACAGTTTTGCAGACTTAAGTCTTAGTAGTTGAAGAAGGTTTACCTACATACATTGCCGCCTTCCTATGCAATTCTCAAAACACAACCATGCAATGCAATTGCTACTTTTTCTTTTGCTCTCAACTCGACTATCTGTCTGTCTGTGTATGTGTGTGTGTGTGTGTGTGCTTGTGCCCCTCAATGAATTGGAATTTAATTTAAGTATTTTGCGCAAAATTTCCAAAAGCGACAAAGACAAAGAGACGACAACATCGTGGACAATTGATGCCCAGGCTCCCCCGCGCTCAAGATGTCAGGTGCAGTTGTTGTTGCTGTTGTTGTTGTTGTTGAACCTATAGATAGAAAGATATTGTGTTTGTGTCTGTAGTTGTGGCTGCTGTTGCAACTGTTTGGCTGCAAATGTGGCCCGCACGCAACAATTTGCTACTGGAATTCCTTCAAGCAACAAAAAACATTGCCAGCCCATTGAAAATGTGCTTGCATGTAAATGGATTCAGCAACTGCTTAATCGTGATTCGGTAGTCGGCAACAAAGCCCAACTAGATATACATATTGACAGTATTTAAATTCAAAATGTTGTTGCTCCCAATGCACAGAACAAATGGCAGACTAATCATAATAATCAACAGCTAAGCAAGCCATAAAACCTTCATTAGAACCATTACTGCCACTCTTTGTAAAGAATGGAATGAGAGATAAAAAGGTAACCACATAATACACACATCAAAACTGAGCTAAGCTGTCTAGGTGGCCCCAGCAGCAGTTACTTCCGTTGACGCCCACCTTCCTAACCTGCCTTACCTAAGAGGATTAACCCGACTTTAATATGATGTGTGACGTGACCATTGCAACGCCGGCGGCAAGTGGCAGCATTGTACAACATTTAATTCCGGCGGAAACCAACAAAACAAACACCAACAATTGAGAGTCTGGATTGAAAAAACAATTTGCTTTTGGCATTTTGTGAAATTTATCCCATAATTAGGGTTCACAATTCGCACGCTCAATTTCAAATTGAAAATTGTAGCAAAAAAAAAAGTAAGACATCAATTATATGGCACCCAGAATACAGCTGCAGGTAACCCAGAACAACAACCTGCGCTCATACACTTTTATTTGGACATTCTACTGTGAGTGAGTGTGTGTGGCCATTTGTGAGTGACCTTTGACAAATGTGGCAATGATGAATGGAAGTTAAAGTCGGTCTTCAATCACCTGATTTCATTTCGCCAAGCGCCAGTTGTGATTAATTTGCGAACCAAATTCATTTCACTGAATACAAAGACTCTGTGTGTGGGCGATAATTAAAAGGCATTTGAAGATAAGATACATTCCTATGAGATCGGTACATAGCCAAAAGGAGCTATGAGAGATCATTTCGATAGAAAGATCAAAAGTCAAGGCAACGATCGAATCATAATATACAAGTTTTTTGTAAATTGAATTTGAATTTTAAATTATTAAAAATTTGTAGTAGCCAATATGTGCTTTAAATATATTATTTACAGTATTAAGCTGCAGTGTTCATTTTTTACATTTATTTTGTGTCACTTAAACTGCAATTCCCCTTTCCTTCCTGTCACATTAATCAATTGATTGACCTGCATTTTGTGAGACTGCCAAAAGTGTCGCATTATAAATAAGTCATGTCGAATCGAGCTATCGATTTCATTACCATAACGAGCTTAAAAATTGAGCCGAGCAATCGGCACGCATTTCAATATTATACTTATACGCATCTGATAAATACGGTTATGTGCGCTACTTTAGTTGTCATAAGTGTCACAATGTGCTTTGATTTACAACAATAACGGCGTCTATTAAACTTCATAATTGTACCAATAACCAAAAAGACTCCAGCGACAATTGATATTAAGGTTTTGCAATCCAAACCAATTCATTCCATGCCGATGCCCAAAAATTCAAACCGAATACGAATTCGAATCCAAGTCAAACAACAAGTTAAATCGCGGCATCCACGAGATTCGCCTCATTGACAAAGCAAAGCACGTACCACAAATAAAATGAAGCACAAATGAGCAGAGCAATCGAGTCGGATATACATATATATAATGGCATATATAAACTTATGAGGTAGATATAGTAAAGTAGTAAGAAATCATATGTCTTACTTTGAGATTTATGCGTATGCCAGCCCCATTTTTGGCGACCTAAGCAAATAGGGGCGCGAATGAGGCCCCAAAGGCGACTCAGCCAACTGATCGCCAGTTGGGTCATTGGCTCTTGTGAGCCACTTCATGTTTTGGTTTTGGACAGCAGCGGCAGCAGCAGCAACGGCCCAAATCTGGCTCTAAAGTGTTGACCATAAGTGTCTCGATTGTTTGTGTATCATAATACAAATACATGAGCCCCAAAACGCACCAGGCGCACACACAGTGCGTAAGTACAGTAGAACCAATTATGGATTTTATAAAACAAATGTGGTGCGCATATTGATGAGATCGCTCTATAGCGTTACCCCGTTCAGCCCCCTTCCACATGGATAGTATGGCAGAGACGTGCGTACGTTCGTTCATCATTTTTATACCCTATAGCAATAAAATATCAAAGGATAGTTGTTTAGATGTTTTTCACAGGAAAAAGAAAATAATACAAATATAAAATAAATAAATAAATAAAAAAAAACAATTATGTAAGACGGTAAAATATATGGAAATAAATAAATATTTTTGTACAAATTTAGTGTTCTAAAATTTAAGATCAGATACAAACCTAAATGTTGTCCGATGAGTAACTTGTAGTTGTTTCCAAGCACATAGATCAATTTAACATGTTGGATATTTGTTTTTGGTATGGCTTGGTGCCCCATAAATTTCCAAATGATTTACTTTAGTTTCATGTGGAATTATTTGTTGAGGCAACAGCAACAGCGACAAAAGTAACAACAACAAACACACAACGGAAATGTGATTAAAAGCATATTTTATATTTAGTTGTGCGCTGATAAACCGCAGTCACTGTTAACGCTTTATAGGTCTCCTATAGCTGCGTGCAGGGCATGCAAATGGCCAACAGAAGATGATGAACAAAAGGTTTTGACAAACAGGCAAAAAGCCACAGACTGGCAACAGCCAAAGACTTGCAACTGGCAACAGGCAAGCCAGGCAAACAGTCAAGTCGACCCCCTGCGGCCACTGAGTGTTTATGTCAACTGCACGGCTGATGACAGCCATAATTCTGTTGGCAGCCCAGCAAAAAGACAGAATTGAGAAAAAAGATTCGAATCAGATTCAGCTACAGGGACGGAGGCGAACTTGCACAGCCTTGGTATAAATAAGTGCAAAACGTCAACGCCATGGGCGCAAAACTGTTATCGCCATCGCTTTTTAGCTCAAACCAACTTGCAGGGAGGGAGGTATTTAGTAAGCCAAGTGTCGACATCGACAGCGACACTCGAGTTACTATTGAAAATTGCATTGCATTCACTTGGTGGTGGTCACGCCACCAAAAATTGTAACGAAACTCAACGAAATTGTAGCAACGGAAGCGAGAAGCAGCCGAGAACTGAACTAACCAAGTAGCTCCCACGGTAGTAAGTAGCTCCTGCTACTATTGAGCACCTTTTTGTGGCCAAAAAGGCCAGCCAAATTACGTTTTGGGCCACAGCTTGTACGAAGCTTGTACCATTCAGCGGCTTCTTGGCTTCTCTTGGCTCTTGGCTGACTCTTTTAGCCGAGTTTCTCATGCGCTATGGGAAAAGCATCTTACAATAGAGCAAAATGCTTCTAATTTCAGTTTGTTTTTTATTTTTTATTTTTTGGGCTGCTTCCTGCTCCAAATACGAGAACTTAACGCCACACACGCAAACATCCAATTAAGTCAATTTGAAGTGCGTCTTAAGAATATCAACACCACACATACGACCTGAAATTGGTTCTTAGACATTAAAAATCAAATGTTTTCATCCAGTTACAAATGTGAGTACTTTAAAAAGAAATAGTTCATGATTAATTTCCCTCGAATAAATTTGTAAGTAAGTATTTGCAAAGGTTTTGCAATCAACAAGATTTTGCTTATAGCTTTTTATATTTATATGCAGTTTAAAACTTATAGCATTTAATAGGTTCTCAACGCATTTGTCTTCGCTTTGCTTTAGCTAATTAAATGTTTCGTGTATGCATTTTTCTTGTAGTGCATTTTGAGATTTTGCACAGTTGCTGACAGTTCACCCACAATGTTTATGAGCAAATTATGCATGGAAATAAATCAATGGGAGTTCATTGAACAATATGCATTACAAATCAGTTGCACATATTGTTGTCGTTGTCGTTGTTGGAAAAGCAGCTCGCCAACGCAGCTCGACAATATTGAAAAATTATTATAGAAAATCGTTATGCCATATCTGTGGCACACAGATATTAAGATACTATGCTAAAGATACAATGACTCATTCGCTTTATGTGTGTGTGTGTGTGAGTGCTTGCGTGTATGTGTTTTCAAAGCCAAAGCAGTTGAGGCGTTGAAATTGGGCGCAAATCGAATTGTATCTACAAGATATAGCATGTGAGTATCTATTGGTTTTTGCATTGACATCGACTGCTGCACTGCAAAATGAAGTTATATGGCCGACGACTGTGTGCCAAGACCTGGTCCCATAAGTCACCCAGTCTCACTGGCAGCAGGCAACGTGTCTCGGATCTCGGATCTGTGTTCGCTCGCCCGCTTTAATTAACATATGCTAACAAGTTGGCCCATGCCGCACTTTGTCACTTCCAAGAGCTGGCTGCAGCAGAGTCAGACTTGTGGTACTTGTGCCACTTGGGGGTGGGCCTAAGTGGTTTTTAAATGAAATTAATTTAAATGTTGTTTGGCTTCATGGGCATTAAATTGTAATGAGATCATTGCCATACTATAAATTTACTCACAACTCTATTTATAACTGTTATGCTATGAACCATAACCCGACATAAAAAGGGCGTTAATGGTTGTAACCGATAGTTGTTGCAATAAATTCAAAATATTTGTTGTGGCAAGTTATTTTTTGAATTAAAGACTTACATTTTTAAAATAAAAAAAAAACCCTGAAAACGTAAATTTAAGCACAACCCTTTTTAAAATATATTTTTTTATTCTTAATTTTCCCGACTATAGACTATATTTCTTACTAACAATATTTTTTTTGTTGCCAAAGGTTTCTTACATAATTTGCCTTAAAAATAAATATTTGTTAGATAATTTTACTAAAATTAATTTATAATTTTTTTCACATCAATTTTATAACATCAGATATTATATTGTATATTGCAGGCTAACTTCCGAGCGACTTTAAGTACATGCTTTAATTATTGCCTTAGTATTCATACGTAATGTAAACACTTAATATCAACCTTGATCTTGCAACAAAAACACCTCCCCCACACATCTAATGTAGCTTAAGGCTGGCTATAAAGCAGCTGCCGCTGTGGTCGAGCCCATTACATGATGACGTCGTCATCGCGATGTCGTCTCCCGCTCCCAATCCCAAACGCTAGCAAACAAGCAAGCCGTCCCTACGTGCTACCGTCTAGTTCCGCTTAGAGCTGCCAGTGGCATTAGAAGCTGTAGCTAAAGCTAAAAGCTGAGGCTACTTACATCGAGCGATAGATAATAATAGATTTTCTCACGCTTGATATTTCAGGCGGTGAATGACGTTAACAATGTGTGCAAGCCGACGAGATACGAGTGCGACTTTGGCCTGGGTGCAGTGGCGGGTATACACATTGTGACGGGGGCAGGTTGGACTGCTGCACGAAAGAGGGAATACAGGCGGGGTGGGTAAGAATATGGCCAGCGGGCGCGTCAGCCGGAAATCATTGCGGTGCAAAACGGAGGCTTTAAGTTTAGAAATTACGTGCGATTGCAGGAGAAAAAAATAAACAGAAATAAAAATATATTAATAAGTGAGCTACAAATACGAGTACAGAGTCAAGAGCTAAGTGCTGAAAGTTAAGAGCTAAAAGCTAAAAACCAAGAGACATACATACATACATAGTACACGAACATTGCTAAGCTTGGCTAATATGTTTATTGGAACTATAAAAATGCAACAGATAATGATTTGCATGATTTGGCAAAACACATTTACTGCATCTCACACCTGAGCTACACTCAGCGGGTCACGTAATTATATCTCAACGGAGGCTGGGCTCTTTTAGCATCATCTTCGCTAAATTACGATTACTGGGCACTGATCTTGTGCGGCATTGCGGGCTCTCGGGTTGCAGTGTATCTAGGAATTTTGTATGCATTTAAGGCACTTAGTCATGCCCAAGTGATTGCTAAACTAGTTTAGTCAGTTTCTCATTGGGGAATTCCAGCACTAAAATTGAAACAATGGCAAAACAGCAAAATAATCATCTAATAATATTTAAAATGAACTTTTGCTTTGCATCGTTCGTCGAGCCGGATCTCTCCAGCATCGATCGATGCACAACTACTTAATAGAATGCACTGTGACTGCAACTCAACAGACGACAATTCATTTATTGAGTTATTCAAACGAAATGCTAGCTATGTGTGAAGAGCAATAGATACTTTAATTGGAACAGCTAAATACAGAAAAGCCAAATCGATGACTGAACTTGTGAAAGGGAACTTAAGCACATTTTGCTTAGGTTCTTTTTTTTTGCAATTTTATAGCTATAACTAAATCCCTTTTATGATCAACTGCAGTGATAATAATCTTAGTAAGAAATCAAATTCGATTTACCGTAAAAAAATTACCTTTAATATCCCAGTACAAAAATACCAAGAAATTAATTCTCATTTTATTAAAAGTTAATTACACTACCATCTAACTCATTTTTATTAGAATCTATTTTCTAGTTTCTTGTAGGAGAAAATAATTTGTGAAAAGATAAGTGATACGACATCACCAATTTTTAAATAAGCCCAAAACAATTTTGCTAACAATTTGTCATTCAATTAAGTCAACCAATGGGGTAAATTTTAATTTATAAAAAAACATTTTTATAAAAATATTTTTATTTTTTTTTTAAATTTTTACAAACCTATATTTTCACATGCAAACTGATAGGCAAGCTCTCAAGCAAGAAGTAAAAATATACAATGCCAAATCTTATTGATCTTCTTTTATGTTTATGACTTTAAAGTTCCTCCAATTAAACACATGATAAGTAGAAGAAAACATCAATAGAATATATATTCCTGATGATCATGTCTGTTTGTCTGTCCCGTTTCGAGCTGAGACTCTACATCTTTTTTACATACAAAAATTTGTCAAAATTGTACAGATTTCCTAATTATATCTATATAAAATATTGCAATAAAGCTTTTTCTAATAAATATAATGTTTAGCAAGACGTAGATTGCTTCCCTTACTTGTTTAAATTCGAATTTGGTGTCAATTAGTCTTCTCTATGAAGGAAGTAAGTCATTGTACACATTAGCAATTGGAGGCCAACAAAAGCTCCAAGTTCCAAGCTGCATTTGTTTGCATTTCCCGAGACATTTCCCATAGTAGTTGGACAATCCAAGCATTAATTTCATATGCATAGCACGCGTTTGTTTAGTAATTTCTATATATTTTTTCATTGACACAGTTTGCTGTCTAGTTTTGAATGGTTACTGCTGTGGACCACACACACGCAAGACGTTAGAAGCCGCTCCCACAAGTAAATGACCCGCTCGCAGTTGCCCCTTTACCCCTTTGGGTGTTGGGGATATGTATATGTATACTTGATATTCGTTTGTCTTTAGCACATGCATCACAAAAGTATGATTTAGACGTTTATTAAACCCTAAACAATACAGAGAAGCGAAAAACAACAAAAGAGCCATACATTCATACAGGCATACGAGCGCTTTCATTTGTGGGAATTCAAATCAGAAGAACATTTGACAAGTTTGTTTACACATTGGATTGTCGTCTAGTAGTTAGCACCTAACCCAAACAGTTCTGACTTTCTTAAGTTTCTTTCGGTCCCACAATCATTGACCTCTCAATGCGAGGGAGTTGAGAAGAAAAATGAGAATCAAAGTGCCTGCAAAAATGTTGCAGAAATCGTTAAGCCGTTAACCGTTAACCGCTTGCCATAAACATTAGACGCCCTTGCACATCATATCCCCACTTCCCGTTCCCCATTTGATCCATCCATTTGGTTGAAGTCTACGCATAGACCTGATATAAATTACAATAGCAGCCTACATAATGGAATGGAGGCTGTTGTTGTTGTTGTTTGCAAGAGTCGCCCCAAAAGCCAAATTGTTTTTTAAAAGCACCATTTTTATTACGTCTGATAAGTGATCTCGCGACATTTTCAATTTTAATAGGGTCTCCCAGGTGCCCCAAGCGACTTACAAAGCGACTGCGCCCCCACACAGTTCAGTTTGGAGCAACAGCATCTACATCCACATCCACATCCACGTCTCAGACTCCTCTCTAGTGTGTCCGGCCTGGGGATCATTTGTCGTTGCGTTAATAAAATTGCATTGAGTCGCATTTGAAGCTGCTTTGGCTGGGATCTCGGGCCCGTTTCTGCTCTATGGCTTTGGTGGTCACCGTACAGACAAGCCAGCCGCAAAAACAGCACCACACTTTTTGCCATTATTAATAATGCCATGCGATGTGCGCTCTGGTGGCCAACATATTTAAACAGCAATTGATAGGCTTCAAGGTGACCTGTAAATGTAAAACATTTAATGTACTGTTGGTAAATAATGTCTCTACTGCATCAAATAAGCTGTGAGAAATACATACTATACATATTCTATCATAGAAAAGTTATTGACTAACTGTTACGTACACACTCTTTTTAATCGGCATACCTTATGGCAAGTTGTAAAGCTGGGTAAAGCGTGAGAGGTCACCTGAAAACATTGCAAATAAAACGGCAACCATTTTTAATATGATTGTATGTCATCTTAAGCCCACAGCTTGGCCAGCTTTTGAGACTCTGCTCTTTGGCACTATGCAGGCTCAAGGCTCGCTGGCAGCCATTTAGCTATTGTGGTCATGTGTTGCCATTCGGATACTCAAATTATCAACATGCTTGCGCATCCTCAGACCCAACACCGTTCAGTTCCATTGTGCGCCTAGTCGCTCGAGCAACCAGCTTTGGGTGTCGATGATAATTTTTCATACGATGCCCACCTCCCTGTTGCCTCTCTCCCTACTGTAATATCAGGTGTGCTGGCCGAGGTTTTATGGCTGGTTAATGGGTTCGTCTAAATACTGGCGAGGCCTGTTTTTGCCTGGGTGAAAATGGGCGATAATCCGTTTTGACAAATTTGCCTACATGGCCCACAGTGCTAGCTTGCACAGCGGTCAGAGTTCAATTGGAGAAATCTGCCTCTTCAGCTTCTTCTTCTTTTTGCATACTATGCTATGCTATAAACAGGCAAACAATGTCATTGTCCTCAATGTGCTTCCGTTCTGCGTAGTACAGTAAAAATCTGAATCTGAGCTGAACTGAGAGAATTAGCATGCAGCACAAATAACTGAAAAAGCAAGCCACATAACGACCAAGAAACAAATCAAAATGCATGCATATGATTACACACACACCACGCACACAATCACAATTGAATCGAATCAAGATATCAACGTTATACGTAGGGCTACTGAAATTCTTAATAAAGATAATGTTTGGCCCAAAAGGCCCAGTCGCTTGACTGATGGACGGACGAGGGAAAGAAACTACAGGACCTCTATCTTGCTTTCTCAATGGGCTCTGCAAGGTTCTGGAGGTTCTGGGCTCTGGGGTTCTGTGGGATACAGAGTCTCATCACGTACGAAGCGTGAGCAAACTTTAAGTTAGATTAATCGACGTTGACGAGCTGCATGGAAACTGCATTGATTATGTGAGCATACAAATAACAACAAAAAAAAAGAGAAACACAATCACACAGAGCACAGAAAATTATGAAGTCAAAGAAATGTCAAAACGAAAGGATATGCGCATTTCCTTTTGTGAGTTATGCGCCATATCCGGTTAGCTAAATATGATTGGTGGGCCTTGCCTGGGCAGGGGCCAAACAAAAATCAAAATAATGATTCGCAGTTAAGATTTATAAGCCTTATATAACGCAATGCTTGGTATTGATTTATGTTTTCGCACAAGCACACATAAAAAAATGCACCAAACAAAGAGCGAAGAGAGACAGTTAAAGATGAAGACTGAAAAAACCTAATTGTTACCTTTTGGGTGCCCACCTACCGTTTTCTGCCTAACAAAAGATGTGCTCGCAGCTGTTCGACCTTAACTATCTGTGTATTGACTTTTGGCTAGTACAACATAAAGACATAACATCGTAAATAGATCACTTGCAGATATATCACAGCTCGCACCTACCGATTTCGATCAGGTGATGTTTTGTGTGTGTGGTCTCTCGTCTTCTGGCGCCAGTTTGACAGTTTTGTTAGCCTTCTTAGTTATTGTGGTTTCAATGCTAGTATTTCTACGAAAAAATTGTCGATTCAATTGTACATTAGTAAGTTTGTTGCCTAAGTCTTTTGTTTTTGGCCTCTGTGCGCGCATAATGCGTGAGTGTGTGTTTTTTCATTATTAATTTTCCGCCAAGCATTTTCCAAAAATTATTCCAACCTTGACAGCAAAGCTGCTGAAAATTGTTTTAAAAAATGAAAAAGCCACAAAAAAAAATACAAAACATGAAAATTAACCCAGAAAAAAATTTATCAAATTGTTTTTGTATTTTCCATTTTATGTTGAGGTATAAACAATAAGACAAAAGAACGGCGCCAAGCTTGACATGTTGTGTGTGTGTTCGCGAGTGTGTGTATGTGTGTGTGATTGTTAAGTTTGTCATGCGCATGTGCTTAGGTTCAATGAGTCGAACGAGTAACAAGAAAAAACCAAATAAACACTACAGAAACAATGCACCCTAGAAGTGTGCCAAGTCAAAATACAGAATGAAAAAAAACAACTTTAACGATGATTATGATGCAATGACATTTGTAAGCCAAAGCTTTTAGATTATGCAGACGATTTGAAGCTGATACCAAGGCTGTTTCCTCTGCATTATATCCAAAATTGCTTGCCACGTTAAGGTCACAAGTATTCAAGTCAAGTGCCCAATTTCACTCGTCTAAAGTGAGGCACACGCCAGACGAACCGAACGATTGACAGACTCGTAGCAATTGACGTTGCACTCCACACAACAGTTCATTCTCCTCCACCCTGCCACTTCCACTTCCAGCTGGCACCTTCAACTGGCTGGCTGGCTAGCAATTATGCCCCCAAGTTGGCTATAGTTGGCTGACTTGTGTGATTTGTGCTTTTTTTCAGTGACACAGAAACTGAAATTGTGCATTGTTCGACTGTCTGTCCGAGTGTCTCACTATTTGTTTGTCTGTTGCTCGGTTTGTCGTTCGATTCGCTTGCTCACTCACTCTTATTCGGTTGCTGAGCTAATGACTTGCTCCCCATATTTGAAGGTCAAGTTAGGGAAGTTATTGTCGACGCTTCAGTAATTTTGCCCAAAGCTCCACATTGAACATTTATTATTAGACAATTAATTGCCTTAAGCCGCTCTCATATCGTATCGTATCGTTTTTATTTTTATACTTTGTCAAATCTCATTATTATTACTATTAATATCATCAAATTGTTGGAGCGTTTGATTTTAATAGCTGTCGCTCAACCCTCAAAACATTCGCTACTAGCTGCTAACTGTGTTAAGGTAAAGGCCCCCATTTAACCAGAAAGCTACAACCACTTAAAATAAATTATCAGATCACTTTGATCAAGAAACCACAAGAAATTCTATGACTAATCAGCGATAGGTGTCAACAGCTTGTGTCCATAGCGCTGCTCATAATAAGCTGGGATACTACAATTTATATCATGCCTATTTATATAAAACTGAAAATTCATTTGTAGAGGTTTGTATACCCAGTATTCAATTTTAATGGACTAAAAAGAAACTTCACTATTTGAATTATTTACAGAGCATCTGTAAGCCTGGCATTCTCAACTGGAGCACACCTTATTAGGGTTATTTCCTATTATATTTGCGGTCACAAAAAAAATCTAAGTAGCTCGAACTCGAAATTGATTTGTGCTTGTTGTTTATTTGTTTGCTCAAGTATTTTAAAGGGGGAGCACTGGCTAAGGAGCTCGAATTGAGCTTTGGCTTTGCACTTAAGTCTGAGTCCGAGCACTTGGGCTAAACGCTCTGCGTAAGCGCGGTGGCTGTGGGGCAGCTTAAGCCTGAGACACTTTGGATAAATATTGCGGTCGTCGTTTCAAAGAATAATATTTTTCTTTCACTTTGCTTGCGGGCATTTTTGCATATTTTTGAGCTAATTTTTTATGGAATCGGTTGGGTTCGGTCCGAGTGAGTGTGCATGTGTGTGTTTGCTCCGCCATTGAGGCGCTTTCAATTAGGCTCAGCTCTGGACTTGAGACCGACTTCAGAGCAGACAATAAACCTCTGACTGAATTCATGACAATGCCAATGTGAATGATGATGAATCATGTCAATGTTTGTTTGCTTTCTTGTTTGTTTGCCTCGCTCGTGCTCTGAATTGCTTTTCCCGCTTATTTATATACGGGACGAAACAAAGCTACACTATTTATAAAGAAATCTTGGTAAAATAAATAACTCTTGCTCATCCGCTAAAAAGTGCAATGATCTTGTGATCTACTTAAATGTCTTATCAAAAATAATACTTCCTTTTTGTTTGTTTGAAAATACTTAGTAATTTATCGATTCAAATGTTTTCATTTCGTTCATTAATAACCCTGCTCATTAAGCCGCAGTTCTTCCTAACTCATTCATCTTTTTATACAAATACATATTTTTTGTATACACATCTCATCTATTTTTTTCATAGTTGGCTATCGATCTTATTGCTCTGCACTCACTTCCAAGCATCGTCACATGTTACAGCGGAAGTGCAACTGCGCCCAGGGCCCTATAGTTCACTTTGTGACTTCCTTCCAGGGCATCGACTAAAAACTGAATGTTGCATCCTCGTCGCAGACAATGACAACAACAGCTGTTGTCCACTGTTGCACCAAGTGCACAACATTAGAAAATTATTACCCTAGATATCCGATAGTCTTAACTGATTGTCAATGGTCATAAATTTACCCATTGCCATGAATGAACGACAAAAATATTAATGATAATAAATATGTATGTGAATGTGTGTGTTTGTGTGTGTTGTGTACACCGAATCAGGCACACTCAAATCAATGCAATGAATGCAATGTTGCCACATGGCCTAAACTGTTTACCCCTTTGTTGCAGTTGCAGTTGCAGTCATCAACTTAGAATACTAATTCGGAGTACGAGTGCAAGGCAGGGCACCGGATGTGATGACATTTGGTCAGCCAGTGACAGCAGCACCGGCAACAACAGCAGTGAGCGAAAGAGAGAAAAACCCTTAACAATTATTGGATTGGTAGCAACAATAAAAAAAACTAATAAAGAACGTCGGTTGCAAGTTGTTGCACTTGCTACACACTGCTGCTGCTGTTGTCTACTTCTGCTTCTGTTGTTTTTTTTTTCTTCTTGCTTTAAGCGGCGTTTAACAATTCATAAATGGTTTGGCCACTGACGCCACTCGTCCACTCATCTCCCTCCCCAGCCATGTCTGCCCCACTCCCCTAGCCCTATTGTAGAGTGGAGTGTGGTACACTTTAAGACCATGTCTGTTGTGTCTGGCTGCTCCCGCGGGAAGTAGTGCAGACAGGCGGTGTCACACGGAACGTTTACGTATGCAAAACTAGTTTGGAGTTTTAGGGCCATGTCTGGGAATCGAATCAAACCGAAAAACAAATCCACCAAATCCAAATACAACAAAAACCAATGCAACAATTGCAGTCTACTGGTTGGGGTGTTGTGGGAAAGGGGTAGTGAACAACGCAACGACATTTTGCGTGTTGGACAAATTTGTAGCTGCTGCCTGATCACGTTTTAATTGTACAACCAGCTTGGAGCTAGAGCTGGAGCTGGAGCTACAACTGGAAGCTAAACCTGGTAGACTGGCGCCTAGGCAGCTAATTAACATGGGATGTGGTATTTTTTGTCTCTTACCATGCTTTTTTTTTGGTTTTGTTGAATTTTTTGGTAAGTATTTGGTTTTGCTGTGTGTGCCCATTCACACTAGACTAGCTTTTACTTTCTTAAATCGTTTTTAATTGTTTGTCAAATGGGGCAATGTGAAACCGATAGAGCGCATTTGATAAGAGTCAAAGAAGAAATCTGAGCACTCTTCCCTCTCTCGGTCCTTGCTTGGACGATGCCTCAAAGGGTCAAGCGTAGTCCGAAATGATTGCGATTGTTATGCTTGGCATTTAATTGCCTTGTAAATGGTTGGCTGCTCTCGCCGTTAGCGTCCCACCGGTAGCCCGAGTCGATTGTTGTCGTTGTGTTGCTGCTGTCGTCTTACGCAGTGGCAGTCTCAACATGCCACAAGTTGCACGCATTTCTCAGCCTCTCGATCAACAGAAGCAGCAGCAGCACTAACATTTTGGCATCTGTTTGTTGTATCACTGATATCGAGTTATATTGACTGGCTACCGATTTTGCACCTGTTTTTTTTTTCTCTCCAGTTGTGTTGTATTTGCGTGAAATGCAATGCGCCAATGGTTGATCCCGTTGATAATGCGTATACATAAAACTAGCATGCCACAGTCGTTTAACTGCGGAAATGAGTCGCCAATTCCAGTGAATAAAACAAAAGACTTAGGCAACGAACTTAAGTCGCACCTCATCGTTGTCGTTGTTGGTTTCTGCCCTTGTTGTTGTTGTCGTTTTCTTCGTTGTGGTCGAACTTGCTTTATATATTGGCTGACGTCCAAAGCACGCCACGACACGGCACGAACCAGCGAACTCGAACTTGCAACGGTAGCATACAACAACTCTAAATTATATATAAAGCACATGTCACCAGGCACATCCGCGCATACAAATTACAATGATGGAGCTGCGGAGCAGTGGGAATAGAGGGAGTAGAGGGACCAGAGGCGTTGCTGGCAATCAATGAACAACTTCTAGACATGCGCAGGGCACAAACCAAACTAAAAACAGGGCGAGGCCAATGATTGTTTTGTGTTTTTTTTTCGCTCATTTGCGTGAATTATGCAAACGACAACTCGAAATGATCAAAATGCAATTGCAGAAAATAAAAAAGGGCTTAGCCTACAGATGTAAAATACTGAATAAAAAAAAAGCAACAGAAGTTAACAACGAGAAACCGATAGGCTTAAGGAAGTTTTTGCAATGAGTAGATAAGAAATTGATTCTTCCTTGAGTCAATGTTCAACAGCGATAGGCCGATCCGATGTTAAAGTTATGACCTTATAAAGATGAAAGCCCACTTTTTTATTGTTCTAAGATGCACTTTTGATAAAATTTATTGGGCTGAGTTATAAGTAATGAGAAATAAGTTCAATAAACAAATAAAGTCGACAAGGTTGTAAAGGAGAACAAATGCTTTCGAATTATGCTTTACACTTCAGGGGCGTTTACTCAAACGCATTTTGATTAACTTAGTCGCTTATGATATTTCGGTAATGAAATAAAAAAGAAGTTGGATCAAAGCTAATTATTTCTTATACATATTTAGTTCAATAAATTCCTTCGTATAAACTTCATAAAGCCAATACAAATGCATAGTAATAACCACTACTCGCACCGATCGCCAGTTGAAGCAAACGGACTGACACGGACACGAATCCAGACAGATGGATCATCATTATTAAAGCACTTGCAACTCAGCATCTCAGCACAGCGCTAAACGCTAAACACAGAACACTAAACACTACAGCAACAACAACAACAACAATAAAGGTGAATGCACAACACACAAATGTACAAATGCAACACAACAGACACTGGTCAATAACAGCTCGAAGCATTACCAGCAACAGCAGCAGCAGCAGCAAAGAACAAGAGCTCTTTTGGTGTTGGCTTTGATGTTGGACCGCCGCGGCAAACGCTTGCTTTGTGGCGCATTCATTGAAGGCAACGCGCGCCTCACTGACACCTTCACTCACAAATGGTCTAAAAGGCCGCTCAGCTCGGGCCATTAGCCAATATAACTGCCACGCAACGTTTTGTATTTTATCATGTCTACAAAAGTCAAAAAGCCATATTACATCATAACGCACCAAAGACACAGATCCGAAAGGAGAAGGAGGAGGAGGAGGAGGGAGACCTTAAAGCTGGATGCTGATTCGTTTCGTGCCTAAGTGGCCTTTTTTACGGTTAAAGAAAAAAGGGGTTAAAAGCAGTTCAAGAAGTGTTCTAATAACAAGCCAAAAAATCAAGATGAGAAAGATGAACACAACATAAAAAAAAGACTATTTTACATGGAAAACCCAGAGCGGTAGGCAAGGGAAAATTGTTTGCATTTGTCAAATAGTTTTGTCGGCAACGGGTTCATTTTAGTGTTTTAACTGACCGCCGCATCCTTCTTACCAAAATGGTTCGCAAACAATACAACGTGGGCCAAGTTGGTCTAATAAGCCGCACTCTCGCCCAGATCATGTTGTGCAAACAGACGGACAAATAGACAAACGAACGGATGGACAGAGATGGACAGAGGGGTAGACGTTTGTTGTCCAGTAACTGAAAAGGAATCCCGCCTAACAAGATGGTACCATGGGCATGAAAGGAGTTTATTGTGCGACGCGTCGTGTCGGTCACTTTGAGTGTCATAAAAAAAGAGAACTGCTAAAAATCAAGAGCAGATCGAGTATAATGGACTTAGAAAGACCCTGCAATAAGGCATAGCAAAAATCCAAAATTACATTATACAAAAATACTTATCCTTAGAGAAAGTAGTACACAAGATTTAAGCTCATCATTAAGATTTAACACTTCATAACACCCTTTTGTAAGTCGTTTATGGCTACAGGGTATCAAAAACGAAATACAACAGCACGGTGCAGGAGTTAAAAAGTTAAAAGCCAGCTAAACAAAACGCTCGCTGCTCGCATTTGTGTTGACCAGCTAGAGCAGTTAATTAGAATGTGCCGAAGAGGTTGCCCAGCACCAAGCACCATCATCATCTTCGACGTCGTCGTCGTCGTCGTCTTGATGGGCACAAGTGCTCAGCTAGGTGCTGAGTTGAGCCAAGCGAAGTGCGCTAGACAAACAACTAACCCGGCTAAAGGCGGCTTGATTGAGTGCCTCTGGCTTTTGGCTTAAGGTTCGGTGTTCAGTATCGTAGCTCTGCATATGAAAATACCAAAGTCAAGTATGAAAATCAAATCAAGTCATTGGCAGCCACCAGGCAAGAAGCCAGCAGCAGCAGCACCTAAATCCACTCACTCACTTACTCTGGAGGCGACTCACAGACAATGCGATCGTTCGCTTTGGGGCACAGCTCATGCTGTGTGCTTGTTGAGCTGAGCCTTGGCAATATTTACCAAATGTCAATGCAAAAAAAAAAAAAAAAAAAAAATTTTAGTTGAAGGTGCAATGCAGAGAAGCTCTCTGTGGCCATGTGTATAAAGTTAAGTACTAAATAAATTAATACGAATATTAAATGCTCTACTAAGATGCCAAAATTCATTCTAAACTTCGGTTGTAATTGATTCTGGAAACATAGATTTTATACTTTTCAATTGCATACTAATGATGCCTATAGAATATTCTTACTTTTAAGGATGTTGGTAATAAAAATAAAATATTTTCTCCTAATATTATAAACTGGTATTTAGGGTTTATATTTTATAAATTCGTACTTGTATATATCCTTACTATATTTTATTTTTACTCATTATTAACCACATTTCCATTTAGCAGGGTATTTTTTCAGGCAAAGTTTCCAAACCACAAAAAAAATCAAAAACGAACGAAAAAAAAGGAAAAAGAATATCACTTAACACAGGCGCAAACGATCGCGCACGTTTGGTAATGGATCACACGATCTGCAGGCCAAGAGAATCAAGTTGGCCCAAACTGTGTGCTTGCCTCAGCCTTAGCCTTAGTCTGGGCCAAGATGCACATGTGGCCTGGCCTGGGTCTCTTTTCCAGCTTGCCAAGTAAATGACATTGACAGTGACAATGTGCTGAACAGCTTCCAAGCGGCTGCCTTGCTTGCTTGAAGTCAGCCTTTGGTTGCTGCTGCTGCTGCTGCCTGGTCTTAATACGTGCACTAAGCATATCAGTTAACCATACAATAACCCGTAAGTGTTGCGAGCTGCTGAGGAAGCTTTAGGTGTCAGTGCCGCTGATTGCTGGGCAATGGTTTTTTTCGTTTTGTGAGGGGGACTTGGGAGGTCGCACTCTATAGCTGTAAAATCGAATGGGGGGATCCTGAAAATGCTCAACCCTTTTCCACCTGGAACAACATCCACAGCAGCTGCTGAACTCTTCTCCTCCTCCTACCCCTATGGCATTCCCACATTTAGACTAATTTAATGAGCAACAACATAAATTTTGATGAGTCCCAACCGACTCCTGCTGATCAGATGATCGTTATGTTAGTTTCGTTAGTGTTGGGTTACCAAAACGAGGCAACGAACACACGGTTTATTTCCCAACAAATTTTTGAGTTCTTTACGAGCCATCAAAATCACTTGTGGACCACCACTGGCCCTTAAATCTAATTTCGTTTTACCAAAACTAAACCAAGGGTAACAAGATAAGCCAGACACTAAAAAACACACACACAAACACAAGCAAATGGCCAGATCTACAATACGATGGCGATAAGCATCTCGGATTTAGCTCGAGTCTTGTGTGTTGGACTCGTTAGGAGCCTGGATGTGATGTTCGAAAGGTGCTGGAAGCACAAATTAATATTTGTGCCAGCCACAGCCGTGTGCGGTCTGTGGTGTTCTGGTCCTATTGCCAGCCAGGGGTCCCCCCTCTCTACTTCTCTCCTTCTCTCAAACTCTCATACAAACAAGACAAAAGGACATCATCAGCACAGAACAATGGGCAAATTTGTCGTAAATCGAAGGCTAAACCAAACACGCAGAGAAAGTTAATAAAGGATTTGCTCACAGGTCATCCAAACAGATACAGATACAAATACATTTTTTTTTCTTTAGCTGCCCTGCTTGGCATGCGTAAACTCGACTGAAGCTTGACCCGCAAGTTCACTGGACACGCACTGAAGCCGAAGAGCCAGCAAAATGATCAAGACACACAAGACAGAGAACTGGTTGGAGTAGGGGGTTTGTAGGTTGTGATCTGTTTGGGCCGTTGAGCATCGTACCTTAATCGCTGCATTTTAATCGACACGCAAAGTTCGTTTAAGTTAAATAAACGTTTAAACGAGAACACAGAGAATGAAGCAACAACAAGCGAATGGCATGCGCTGCACGCAGCTTCAACAACAACAACAACATCAGCAACAGCAAAAAGAAGGGCTCAGGAACTGGGAAAAACTTAAGAGCTGCACAAACTGTAAGCTGAAAGAGGAAATTCGGAACCTGCACCTCCATCTCTCTGTCCGTCTGCTTATTCGAAGTGCGTGTGCATTCACTGGGTGTGTACGAAATGTTTAAATTAAGCTGGATATCAAGTGCACCAGATCACTAATTACCAGCGCCAGCCAAAGCTACAAAACGCTTTAAAACAGTCAGACAACAAGAAAATCTTCTTCTCCCATATTTGAGCATCGTGTGAGCCAAGCGCCGCTTCATGGCAAAAAGAGAGAAAAAAATGTAAGCCTCGCAAGTTTTTTGTTTGTGGGCAGCCCAAAATCAATAAAGATCGTACCCAGATTGTTGCCCAGTGTTTGCTTAACTTTCGGGCGGCCCTTAAATGGGTTAATGTCGTCGTTCTTTCTCTCTCTTGTCCCAGGCGACTGTGAAACAATGGAGCTGTCCGTTACTTGATAGCTTTCGTTGGCATTCAAATGCAGTAACTCAAATTGATATGTACTTTAACGTAAATGTATGTTTGTGAATCGAGATCGGTTGCACCTAGAAGGTATACTTTTCCCAATGTGATCTATAGCTTATGGGCATTACATGAAGTACATAAGATATAAATATGATTTTAAAACTGATTTCTTAAATATATGTAAAAATGTATTAGTATTAAGAAGATCATAAGATATTTAACACGTTGGTTATCTTCCTGTTGAACTTTTATGCATAGTCTCGTATTCAATTTCAATTAAATCATATTTACTTCCTGCATTGTCTGACTGACATTCGTTTTAAAAATCAACTTAACATTTA
Source organism: Scaptomyza pallida (assembly GCA_018152965.1). NCBI lineage: Eukaryota > Metazoa > Arthropoda > Insecta > Diptera > Drosophilidae > Scaptomyza > Scaptomyza pallida. The sequence continues at coordinate 3,256,367 of JAECXP010000238.1, forward strand.
TCTAAATAATGTGATCTTGGGCTCTTCAGCTGACACACATGCATATCTGTGTATAAAAGCAATTCTCTGGCAGCTGTCTACAAAAACGATATGACATACGATGGCCTATACTTAGTTTGTTTTGACTATTTGTCAGTCAGCGTAACACGCCCCAAAACATGAAGCTATAGAAGCCACTGCCATAGGAAGCCATGGACTGACTGTAATTAAGGCCGCTACCGGACACAGAAACCGACTGGGTTCAACAAACAAAAAATTTGCTGAGTTGCTTATAGCCATATGTAGTATATGCATAGTGTATATGTATGTATTCGTTGGCCACGTTTTGCATAATTTCTTATTAAAACATGTTTCCATTATAATATGTCAATAATGTTTCGTTAGCTGTCAGTTTGAAATGCAAATTCTTAACGGCAATTGATTAGATGATGCATTATAGCTGGAAAGAATGGAACGCGTTAAGCAATTAAGCATAGTATAATTTAATAAGCATGTTTCTAACCTATCATATATACTATTTTATTGTATTATCTTCAAGTCAAGGTACTGGTATTACGCCCAGGTGTTTTGCACTATTTTTAAAGATGTGCTCATGACTCTCCCATCTTACCTCGATACATACATACAAACATGCATATGTGTGTGAGTGAGTCGCAACTCTATTAATAATGCATCTTTCATGGCGCATACATAATAAAGCATTTTAAAGCGTTTAAATGCCTCTCAACGCTCAAAAGGTTGGAGTCTGGCGCCAATGGGTTCATGTAATATGATCGGGCCCGCTTGTTTTCATATGTTTCTCCCATCAAGCTCAATACATTTGCGGCGCCTGCATTTTGACAGTCAATAAAATTTTGAAATGTTATACTTTTCGTTTTGTTTTCTATGTCGCATCGGTTTTATTTTTTTCTTGTATTTTGTTTAGGCCCTCTTGTTGCCTTTTGTTCTCTAAATGGCTTTTTGATTGGAGAGATTGGAGCAAACGATACAAATGAACCACTTTTTCAGTTTGACAGCCAAAAAATGTTTAACATTAAACAAAAGACTTAGGCAACAAACTTGACTTAGACAGAAAGTTGATATTTGTTTTAAATTAAAACTTTTAATATCTCTAGAAAAATATTATATAGTCGTTATTTTCCATTGGATATTTGAGTTTAAGTAACTTTTTGGATTGTTTAAAATCGTTAGTAAATTTGCAAAATTGTGCAACAGTTTTTTCACCTCTTACACCTTAGTTGGTTGTGCTTAGGGTATTAAAGGTTCGTTGTACGGCAGTTAGTTCGTTCGTTTTGAATGGTTTTGTGTTACTATTGACTGTTTAATAAACTATAAAGATAAATTTAGAAACAATGACGACAAAACACACTTCGGAATGTGATCGAGCGGCAGTTAAGAAAAAACACAAAAAAAAAAACGCACAATGGCGTGCGCTGGCTTTTTAGAGCTTCTTTCCCCCACACCCCACTGCCTGCACTCTCCTCCCTCCACCTACTGCAAGCAGCTCATCATGCATATTGATGATATGCTTTACGTTGCTCTCTCGGGTTCAGTTCATTGTTTATTGTCGTGCGTTAAGGCGTCAACTTTTCTGACATAGCCACATTTTACAATGCTCGTAAACGATATGATTATTTTGTTGTTGTTGTGTTTGTTGTTTGTTTTTTGCAGGCAGAGTTCGAATGTTCGATCGTCTGATTGTCCGATCCTGCATAGTTTTCATATCATTCATCATTGGCGGTCTTCTTGGTATCTCTTTCTTTCACTCTCTGTCGCTGTTGCTGTTGTGTTTGTAGTCTGGGGCAGCCCATATACAAAGTTCGGTGGGCCGACTGACGAACTGTTCGATGACTGCCTAATTAAGTGATTAAAATTCTGATCAACACCGTTGCGTATGACTTTTGTATGTGTTAATATAAAGTTTATTATTTGAAGCAGCACGTGGTCGACCGCTGCCTGTCACCGACTGTAGAGTCCAATAGGCCTCTGATTTTTCGGGCTCTATACATCAAATAGACCCATATAGGTACAGCTACTGGGCACGAACACACTAAGAGAAATCACCAAAAAAGTAAGTTCAACCTAACTATACAAATCACTTAAAAAACTGCAAAGCTTGTAGGGAAAACTTACTAATTGGATTTTTTCGGCCAAAACGTTTAAAAATATTTAAAAGTTAAGTTTGAGAATCACATTAAAATACATTTTTACGTCATATCCATGTGTTTCCATATCCAAAAGTATTTCAATATAACCCACGAAGGATTATTATCTCAAATCTCATATTTTTCTTCAAGTGTACACCATGTGGCAGCACCCATTGGCCCATAATGCTGACTGGCCACAGCATATCAAATAGTCTTGTAGGCTTTACGACAAATATCTGTGCGTAACATTTGTGGCATTTTTAATTTACAGCAATCATTGCATTAGACGGCAGACCGGCACTTAAGCATTACTATATCGGTTTTATTATCGCCCATCATCCATCGATGGACTTGAGTCGAGTCGTCGATCGACTTGCAACAAATGTTTCAACTGCTACGCTGATAAATTTATGCCAACCGATTTGGCGTTGACAAACGGCAATCCCGATCCAAAAAAACACCACGCCCCATTTGTCGCCCGTGTCTCAGATACAAACGCCACGATTTGAGTACAAAGTAAAATAGCCGCGTGGCAATCAATTCTGGAATTGATACTATCATATCATAGTAGAATATGGAATCTGACGGCTTAAATAGAATATTAAGAGGTCCAAACAAATTTTGACTTATCAATGTATAAACAACTTTAAGTCTTTTTTAATGTTCAAAAACAATATGTTAATTTTTTTTTTTTTTTAGGAACGTTCTCAAAGTTGTCTGTAGTTTGTATAACACACTAAAAAAATATTTTACCCTGTAAAGGAACATTTGATATACTCAAAATTTGAATACAAATAGTGTCCATTTGTAACTGAAAAATAATTATTTATTTTAAGTGCTGCATAACTTTAAAACGTGAATGAATTTTTTAATATATTTTCTAGTTATTCCTTGATTTCTCAAAAAAATTTTCTTGAAAAGGACAAAATTGTATTTCTTATTTCTTTATTTAAGATTAAGATCTCAACTTTATAGTTTTTAAAGAAGTGAATTTTCTTTTACTATAAGCTTTACAAAATAGGTGAAAATCATTTTATCAAAATTTTTCCAATCCCAAAATTAATAAAAACAAACGTTGGTAAATTAAGTTTTCATAATTTTTTATTTTTCTTGCATAAAATTAAAAGCCAATCTCTAGGACAAACACTAAAATCTAGAATAGAATACTTATCAAAATAATAAAATATTTCTAAGACTAAACAAACTTTATATACAATACATTGAGGAATAATGTTTTTTTTTTCTCTTTTTTGTGTTTTGGTGGGTTGGGTTCTATATGAAAGGGAAGGTGTAAATATAAAATACAATTCTCTTGATAAATTTAACTTTTTTAAAAAACATATTTACAATTAGCGACTAATAAACCAAAAATAACTACTTTTCGTTTCATTTCCGTTTTGTATAAATAATTTTTGGATTTGAGCTCAATAGAGTGTGGAGTGTGTGTGTGTGTATTTGTGTGTGCTGCAGCTAGCTGTCTCTTTTTAGCAACAGCACTCAAACCTGTCCATAAAAATGTTCAATTTCGACGGCGTAAATCGAATTCAAACCGTACACGAAAAAAATATACAAAATACAAAACAAAAAAATAAACAACAACGCTAACAGAGAGTAAAAGAAATAACAACAACGACGACGACGACGAAGCAAATGAGTTGATTGCCTGTTTGGTTTTTTTTTTCGATTTGTGTTTTTTTTGGCTCCACCCACAACAACAACAACACAAACACCACACACTAGACGCAAACAAAGATGCCGCGCATAGTGCTGGCCGCATTGTGGGTCACAGCGAAACCACCAAATGGCGCTGGTGGTGGTGGTGTTGCACTGTTGAGCTTTTGCCGCTTGACAGCAACCACAGCTGCCTCCGCTGACGATGAAGACGATGATAATGATGACGATGATGATGATGTGATGCTGCTGCAACTGCTGGCTGTTGTTGTGGTGCTGGCGGTGCTCTCGGCGCACTCGGCTTCCAGCTGATAAAACTTGCGACGCGGCGCCATCTCATGCAACTCATCCTGCAGACTGCACACATCGCTGTCATTGAAACTGTGAACTGAACTCCTTGATGTTTTCATGCTCAGATCCATGGGTCCATCTTGTGCAGCCGTTGTTGCTGTTGTGCTTGCATTTGGTGCAACTGTTTCGGCGCCAATGGAGCAAACGGAGACAGGTGAAAGTGATTGCATTTTGGCCGTAAAACTCAATGGGCTGCTGCGAGGCGAGTCAGAGGCGGAGTTGCAGTTGGTAATGGAGGCTTGAGGCAACTGTTGCTGTTGTTGTTTGAGTGTTGGTGTTACTGTTGGCGTTGGTGGTCTGGCACGTATGGCAACCGGTGTGTGAATGGTGTGCAACATTGGACTGCGACTGTGACTGTGAGTGTGACTATGCTGTGACTGAACATCACAGTCATCATCATCAGCCGACAAACAGACATCAATGGGTGAAGCTGCAGGTTGTGGTTGCTGCTGTATCTGCTGTTGTTGCTGTGGTGGTGTAGTGGCAGCAGTGGGTGGCGTATAACGATTCTGTGACTCCAAGGAGGCAGCTGAGTCAACACTCTGACGATGCTTATACATCTCCTGACGATAGGCAGCATCAGCAGCAGCCGCTGCCGCAGCACTGGCATGATAGCCGGAGAAGAGCAAGTGTGGCGGCAACTGGAATGCCGATTGTGGTGTTGCCATCATGCTGAAGAAGGGCAATGCAGCGGCGGCAGCGGCAGCATCTGCTGGATGCCGGGCACCAAAAGGTTCCGGCAAATGATAGCCCGGATAGCCCAAAAGCGGCGGCAAATGTGATAGGCGCTGCTGTTGCTGTTGCTGCTGGTGATGTTGCTGCTGTTGATGCTGTTGCTGTTGATGATGTTGCTGCTGCTGCTGCAGATGTGCTGCCAAGTCACCAAATCCGGGTGAGCTCATTGGTGAACCAGTGCCATGTCCAGCCGCCTGCTTGCCAGCTGCAGCAGCTGCTGCCTGCTCATGCTCCTGCAGCAGGCAGTGAATCTTGAACCAGTTGGAGCGACGACCATAGCGGGAGCCACCCTTCGACATGCCCACGTTGTAGCACTTGCGCAAACGGCATGCCTTGCATGTGGTGCGATTCTTCTTGTCAATGATGCACTTGCCATCGTTCTTGCATTCGCTGATAGTGCTTATGTTATTATACGAGCGACCAAAAAAGGACTATAAAGGAGAAGAAGAAAATAGTGAAGGATGGGTTAGCTAACTTGTCAAATAACTAAACATAGCTCAAACGTATTCGTTGCTATTTGTTTTGAGTGTGGTTGAAACTTACCTTGCAGCCCTCGCATGTGAAGGCGCCAAAATGAAAGCCCGCTGCGGGCTCACCACAAACTTTGCACGTCTGATTCATCTGTAAAGCAAAAGAGATAAGGAGATGAGTTAAGCACAAGTTTAATCCAGAGGTAAATGCAATAATGAGCACACAAGTTGAGTATATCAACAAAATCTATAGTTTCACTTGTTTTCTCAGTTTTTTTTTTTAGCACTTTTCACATTGTGGTTTTTTTTATTGTCATTAATTAATAATCCATTTAGTGAGCGTGTGTCAAGAAACTAACCAAGTTGAACACCATTTTGGCAGCTAGCCAATATCAATCAATTTGTTTGCTTGCAAATAAAAAATTCTCGTTCTTCCGTCAGTTTGCAGTTTCGAAAACGTTTTCCGCGTTCTGTTCGTTTGCTGCGCTGCTGTGCGACTGATGCTCAAACAGCTCCTGACACAAGAATTTATAGGAAATACAAAATCTTTGGCATAACGAGGAAAACAGTTTCGGTTCGGTTCTGTTCTGCTCGGCTCTTTTTTTATGATCAGCTGCGTGGGCAGGCAAAAAACTTAAGCTGCCGGGGGATTATGCAACCCTATGCGCTGTGTTCTTAGCGCAGGTAGAAAAAACTTGCAGTTGTTTTTTTTTTATTTTCTTGCATTTTTACATGAAGTCATTACGCCTAAAAAATTATATAGAGCCCTAGACCTTGACGTTGTGTCATAAAAATATGTTGGCAATTTTTTTGCGCGCCCAAAACACAAATAAAAAATATGTTCTCCTGTTTGTGTGTATGTATGTGTGGGTGTGCGAGTTTTTTTTTCGCTTGAAACAGTAAAAAATCAAAGTAGTGCAAACAGGGCTCATAAAATAAGCCGTCGGTTGCGACCCGGTCGACTCGCAAAAAATATGTATATATAAAACGTGAATTGACTTTGAGTGTGGGCGCGTTTTTCCTAACTGATCTTTGTTAACTTACCTTGGGTTCTGCTTTTGGGTTTTTTCTTGTTGTTTTTTGTTGTTTTATAGCTGATGACTTTTTAATTGCACGTTCTTTTTTTTGGTACTTTCGATTTTCACAACACTTTTATTTTATTTTTTTGTGTAACACTTTGCGATCTATATGGATCAGTCTCTGTCTGTATTATTATTTTTTTTGCGCTGGCGAGTAACGTACGAAATTCTGTTGTGGAGATTTCTTAATTCGATTCTGGTTGTGCTGGGTTCGGTTGATTTAAAAGGCACGCAACGCGCTCTGTACTCACGATGTGTAACTCACACCTGGGCTACTAGCTGACGACTGATTTCTTGCTCAAACTCGTTGCTGTCAAGAAGCATTTTCAGTGTGTCGCTCGGTTGGCTAACTCCCAGTGCCTATATATGTACGTACGTATGCATACAGACTACTCCACACAAAACACAACCACCACCTATACTAGTAACACGAGTTTTGTAGCTCTCTCTGATAAATCACAGTCTCAATGCTCATCGGACTCGATCGTTCGCATATACTTTGTACTACCACCGCAGAGCGCAAGTAAGTCGCACTCAATTGTGCAGCGCTCTCACGAGTTCAGCTTACCTGAGCGTATGAGTCGCTGTTAATGCACTGTTAGCTGGACGCTGTTAATACTCAATGAATAAGACGCGCACTCACTCTCTCTCTCTCTCTCTTTTGCTTGCTTGCTCGCTTGCTCGGGCTTTGGGTACTCTTTTTGGGGCTCGAGTGCTCCGCTCAATTTGCATTGCTCTGATATTATTCGTTATTCGGTTATTTATTAAAACTCGCACGTTAAGGGCAGCTGAGCTTTCTCGCACACACTCATACATACATACACAGCCATTGACTTCATTTTTAACAGTTGCTCATTTTATTTAGCATGGGCGGAGTCTCAAAAGTGTGCCCGTTAATTTATTGGAGTTGCACACTTACATTCACAAGTGTGTGTGGCTATATGATAGTGTACAGTTAAAAGACTTTGCTTAAACGTAATTGAAATGTTTTAAAGGCTATTTTAAGAGTTTTGCTTGCGTTCAAACTTAATAAAAAAAATTTCCAGCTTACTACAAATATCTACATTCATAATTTCTTAACCCATTCTGTTCCTTACCCAACCAAACTGCATGCATTAACCCTTCATTATTATCAATTGACTTCATTTTATTGCAGTCATGGGCACAATCCTTTTAACATCTACCACTCTTTTTTTACAAAGGAAGAGTTAACTCTTTTTATGCACCTTCATTATATTTGCGTTGAGCACAACCCATTTTTAACCTTAGCTACCTGGCAAGGGCACACACATTAACCCTTTTATGCCAGACAATGCCAAGTGTGAAACCGAGCAAAATCTGTTTTGTAAGGAAGACTTTGAATAGGTATGAATAGATATGTCTCAACAAAATTAAATAATATTGATATTAAGAGTTAAAATAACTTGCACTAACTATGTTTAATACATAACAAAAACTCTTCATATTCCTAGAACTATTTTTTGGTAGTTTCCTAAGCTCTTTAGGCAAACTAACCTCAATGCACGCTTCTGCTTTTAACCTTTAAAAAGCAATATTACATCAAGCGAACAGAAACCAGAAACATTTCCAGCTAAACGTAACAAAGGCTTGCAAAAAAGTCAAGGAATATAGAACCCAGTTCATAGGACTTAACTTCAATGACCTTGCAGATTGTTTTTTGTTTGTAATCGATTCAATTTAACTGACTTTGCCCGTTCGCGTTTTCCTATTTTTTCTTCTTGCCCACAATAAAACCAATAAATGAAACGAAAAAACGAACGCAGACGAAAATGTTTTAAAAAATTTTGCGAATTTCCGCAGCTTTTTTTTTTTTCCTTTTGGAAACAATGCAAATGGGTAATTTTTCCCGCGTAATTAGTTAGCCCGAAAGGAAAATGCGACAAAAAACTGGCAGCAACGAAAAAAAAATAAGGACAAACAGTGCGACATTGTGACTTTTAATCCGGTTTAATCCCCTGGCTTAAGTTTTTTGCACCCACCATACAAAAACGCAAATAGCGGTACGTCTTTTTGAGTTCGTCTCCGAACGCGAGAAAAACTGCATCGAAAAAATGTCAACGAAGACGCCGACAACGGCGACGACGACGAGTTGAAAGCGCGAGCCATCGGCCAGGCTCATCATAATTATGATCCTAGGATAATCGGCAGCTTAGGTATGCTGATCCAGCGATTAGGTAACGAAATCGCGTGCTTAGGTAGCCGCAAAGAACTGCCCTAAAAAACAAGAAACGAAGAAAATTGTTAGCCGGCCAGCAACGAGGAGTCATAAAGTCAGCGGAACCATAAAAAGTCGAGCAGGCCGTGAGTAACCCGAGCCGTGCAAAAAGATCACACTTTCCGCTTAAGTGGCAAAGGGATGAGTGAGACGTACTCCTTGCTCTCGGCATATGGTTTGTGATATTTTTTTATTTTTACCATTTGCAGACAGCTAAAATTACCGGTAAGCGTACACTCTGGTAGCATCCATAAAAAAGTCAATTGCCTTCGAGAGAGTTGCGTAAAAAATGCGTGCAAAATTCCCTAGAACCAAGCCAAGGACACGCGCAAAAAAAAATAAAAAACAAAACGGAAACCTTTCCTTCTAAAAAGGAACCATTTCGTTCTATTTATGTATATGGATTTGTGCGTTAAAAAACTGCGTTGACTTTTTGACTTTACGGTTTAAAAAAGTCAACTTTTTAATTGGCCATAAAAAACGCAAAAATAAAAAAAAACATTGCCAAACTGCCGCAAGTCGGAAATGGCTGGCAGCTACTTAATACGAATATTAGGCCTTCTTCTCTCTGATTTTTTTGCCAATTCTGTTTTATAGATATTTAAATGTATACCTGCTCCGTTTCAGCTATAGACAAAGAGTCAAAAAGTCAACTCGTTCGCATTTACATAGTTTGATTGCATCATTTGGCCAAATGGCCATATAACAACAAAGCACATATCAATCAACACACTTTGTATCTGTATCTAATGTGTGTAGTTGTATCTGTATCTCTGTATAGCTGTTAGCTGTAGCTCGTGTTAAGCTCGTGTTGCTCTCGCAGCAATTTGCATATTTTTGATTTAACAGCTCGCTAGATGATTGCTCAGATCTCAGTTAGCTTCGTTTTTGCTGCTGATATACACTTTGTGCGGTGGGGTATTTAGGTTATCTTACAAAAGATGTTTTCTCAAAATATTGGGTTTTGGGAGACAAAGTTTCGTATAAATCATTATATATTATAATATTATTATAAATAAATGTTTTTGGGACTTATAAAAATATAAAAATACATAATACAAAACGTTAAAAATCAAGAGTATTTTTTTTCTTCACATTTTGTAACTTGTTATTTCTTGTTTTGTTTATCTTATTTTTTGTTATTTTTGTGTGTTTTCAGCTTTGTTATTGTAATTATGTGTGAATAATTTGCATATTCGATGCGCTAACATTCATGTGATGTACCATTTTGGTCCACAAAGATAAGACTTGACGTCTTCTAAACAATTTTACAATATATCATTTTTACACAAAACACACACAGAGACATACGTAAGCATCATTTGTTTGACTTGGCATCAGCTCTAACCTGGCCATTAGTCAATAAATGGCTAAAATGCTGAGAGATTTGGCTGTAATGCGTCGTTTGAACTCAGGTGTCATTAGGCCAAGTTTTTGTTTGCTCAAACGAACAATGGTAATTTATTCATTAATTGCAATGACTTTAGTTTTTAATTTACTAATACTAATAACGGACAATGGCCGATAAATGTATGCTGTAAAATTTATTAAAGCTGCAAGTCTAATCAAAAGTCTGACACAATTTAAGAGGTGCTTAAAAATAGTTACAACCCACTCGGACCATAAAATTGATTAACCGGCAATATAAACTTGTGCATAATCGAAGCAATTTTTCTCGATGAAGTCATTTTTACATTGTTGTAAGTTAAACTCAGGTAAGATACCTAACTTGTACACTACATTTGAAAGAGTATAGCTCATTAGTTGCGATCATCATGGCCGGAAGCTCTAATAAAGTATTCACAAAAATACAGAAAAGTCCATAAAACTTGTTTAAGCCATTTCTTAAGATATCCGATTGTGATAAGTTGTTAGTTTGGTTTTAGGATCTGACAAATGGCTTATGTTTAATTGTGTTGGGTAATGTGTTCATTACGTTTAGTGTTGTTTATTTAAAATATATTTGTATAAACTGGTTTCATGGCATTTGCTTTGCCAAATTGATATATTGCTTTCGTTTATTAGTGCTCTATAGAACAAATAATTCTCAATAACTTCTCAATCTATCTCCCTCTAGCCTATGTAGAATCTTAAACATTATATCATAGAACTGTCATATTTCTATGTAGTTTGCTATTGTATTGGAATTATGAAATTATGAATTATGCAAATGCAAACGATTATGATTATTGATGAGCGCAGATAACACCCTGCCAATAACACCAAAAATATCTATACATATATATTTGTCTAGCCGAAAAGGGTTGCAAACGTAGAACGTAATATTTTGAGCAAACAATGTTAAAATTCAAGCATAACAGCATAAATAATAATTACGATATAATTATGACAGTTGGCATTTGAGGAAATGTGTATTTTTCGTTCAAGGAATTTGCATTTCCTGTGCATGTGTACCTCTTTTTGGCCCTTTTGGCTTGTTTAGGAGCAAATCCAACAAGCTAGATGGAGTTTCCACTGATTTAGAACCAGACCGCCAAGCACAAGCAGATATGTATATCTCAAACTTCCCACGGATCAGAGATCATGTCGAACTAACGATATGTTAATATACTAACTCAGTACCCACATGTTGAAGATTTATTTTTAGAGTTAAACGGTATTGGGCAAAACCCCATAACGGAAGTTCAAGCTGCGGTTTTGTGGCAGCACACAAATTTTCCAAAAATATTGTACTCTATGCTCGGTTTTTCACACACTTTCACTCGGTCGGTCTTCGCTCTCTGATCGCACTGATCTCGATTAAATCCGCCAACAACTCGTCGGGACATTGGGACTTGTTTGATTCGATCCTGGCTTTGGAATTTTGACAAATTGCACAAGTTGTGCAGAAAAACACAGACTCACACACACGGTTCGGGCAAAACATGAACTGATGATCCAAGTCTAATGCTCGTTAATCCAGTTAAGCCACACGCAAGTTAAGCTAACGGGAAATAACGTAGTCAATGAACAGATCGCTTGGAAATTCCCTCAGTGAGCAACAAACACATTTTGTGGCTTGTGCGATATCGTTTATATGGAATATCGTATGCATGATCGTAATGAAGTGTAAATGCTATCGAGAAATAATTTAAATGGAAACTATAATTCGTGATTACAATTAAAAAATGCTTTTAATTGTATGATCTCATTTTTTCTATAAATAAGCGGTATGCAATTGCAATCACGATTTTAAATATGGCTAGAGTTAAGTTTTGATAAGTACATATCGATCAATTGTATTATAATTGATTATAAACTATCTTTTTTAGTTTGTCACGATACAATTGCTTTGATATCCGGGTTAGAATTCGATTAAGACGATAAGTATTTGGCATTTCCTTAGAAATCTCATCAATACACTCGAGCTCGAAACAATTATAAGCAGTTAACTCATCCAGTTGGCCCACACACAAACAAAATTCAACGAAACTATTATAAATTACTGAAACCCGGCGAACTCCGTTAGCACCTCGTTTTTTAAAACTTTTCGTTTGATTAAAGTGACGAATATTTTTAAAAGCAATATTTTACTTCATTAAGTAACAGCAAGAAGTGTCAAGACAGAACGTAAGCGAAGAAAACCAAAATATAATATGAGAAATGCCCGATTGAGCTGAGATCATTGGCATCATACAATCGCTTGGCATTTTAATATGATCCCACTGCGAACTACAGTGTTGATGACAATTTAGATATTGGAACAATGACGACTGTATGTCGATATTGCAATGCGCTAAAGTTCAAAGAGAAATGGCTGGATTTGCTGCGCAGTGAAAGTCAAACTTACACCGCAACACCCACTGAATGCATTGTTCGATGAAGTGTTCCCGATTCCAACTATTTTCTTCACACATCCTTGAATACAATAACTGTAACGACCAACTTGATAGCGTGAAATTTCATCTGGTGTTCAGATTGCAATCCTTAAACCGCCATATTACTGCTTTCGTTATGCAGTTCGACTATTGTCATTTGGTGATCTACGCCGATACAGCTGATAACCATCGTGACGTCTCCGCCACTAATTTCCGTGGATATCCTTTAGGCACTTTCCATCGACCATGCAAGGTGATTGGGGATTGATGGCACCACACGGTCCATGAATCATATTAGTAGTACAACACCATGTAGGTCTGGATCGACTTCATGATCAGGAATCTCGTCACATATGATATCATCTATTTGGTCAGGCTGAATTCATTTCACTAACCAAATAAGAATGTCGTGCGGCAGGCCTCGCTTTTGCATTCGATTGAATACATCCATACGTTCTGTGATATCTTGTCTACCACTTGATGTTGGTCGAAGCAGCAATTTATTAATTTCTAACCATTTTGATTACACGTAAAAGAAATAAAGAGATCTGGCCGACCGTAATGACGAACATATGTCATTGCATCTTGTGCATAGTCATGCATATGACGTGGACTACCAATGTACGTCGCCGGCAGAACAGTTAATCTACCAATATTAGCTGCATTTCCTTCAGTACTAACTGAATCACGTGAATCATGACCAACTGCTCGAACCAAGCAATAAACCGATGGGTACGGAACCTTCTGAGCTGCAGGAAAGTTCGTGCCGAATGGGGACCAACAACGCAGACCAGAGAGGTTTACGGGGGCACGCCGCAAGGCGGAGTCCTATCCCCTCTACTGTGGAACCTGGCGGTTGACGATCTCCTCAAGAAATTTAAAAGAAGAGCGCCAAGGATAACTGCCTATGCGGACGACATAGGCATAATCATCACTGGCAAATGTCCATCGACGATTAGCTCAGTCATGGATGAAACGCTAAAGGAAGTGCTGAACTGGGCCACAAGAGCAGGTCTCAGCATCAACGCTGACAAATCGGACCTCATTCTCTTCACAAGAGATACAAGATGCCGAGATGGAGCCCACCAAGAATCAACAACATACAACTACTTCCCAAGACTCACGTGAAATACCTAGGAGTGATATTGGACTCAAACTGACGTGGAGACTCAATGCTGAAGAAAGGGTGAAAAGGCTACCAACGCGCTCTACACCTCGCGGAGGATGTTAGGCAGCAAATGGGGTCTCTCTCCCAGACTGATGCACTGGATCTTCATTTCGGTGGTGAGGCCAATACTACTATACGGCGTACTGGTATGGTGGCAGGCCACGGAGAAAGTCACATACCTAAAGCTGTTGGAAAGGTACACGGCAATCCCTAATCTGCATCACGGAGCCCTTCGGACTACTCCAACAAGGGCACTGGAGACGATAACAGGGGTGCTACCAATCAACGTACAAGCCCGTCTAACTGCCGAAAGCCGCCCAACGCCTTTGTGCAACGGGAAATATGAGACTGCTAGGCTACGGTCATGGCGCAGTGGGAAGGAGCTCCATGGCACGGACTACATGACTCCCAATCGACCTAAGGCAGTGCCAACACTAATGGGACCTGAAGACTGGCGCGAGGTGTTCAACAACAAATGCGGTCAATATCTTCACGGACGGCTCCAAATGGACGCGGAGTCGGGGCGGCGTATACTGCGCCTCGCCTGAATTAGCTTGAATACAAGCTGCCACCACTGCGCATATTTCAGGCTGAGTCTTCGCGATACGGATGGCCTAAGCGGTAATCGATCGGGGTCTTCACGAACAGGGTCATATCTTTGTGGACGCCAAGCAGCCATAAAATCGCTCAGTCTGCTCTCCAACCTCCAAAATGTCCTGGCGAGCAGGGATGCGATAGATGAACTTATGGATTCCAGTGGTCCACATCTATTGTTCCCAGCCATCAGGGCATTGAGGCAATAGCATGCAGACCAATTAGCAAAATGGCGTGCGAACGCGAAACATTGCTGAACACGTTCAAGTCTCCCTACGGGCTCTATACGCCGACATGGAGGCAAAGGCCAACTATGATGCAGACCGCATATGGAAGAACACCGGCGGATGTAGAGTAGCAAAAACGATGTGCAGTAACGGAGCAGAAAACTCTCTGACTTCGTGCTGAGTCTACAAAAATGACTGCAGACTGCTCACAGGCATATTAACAGGTCACTGCCTAACAGCCTCACATGCAAAAAGATGGGCCTAACCATAGAAGATGGCTGCGGATGCAAGAGCCTGGAGTGGAGGAAGCTGGAACACTTGCTATGCAAGTGCCCGGCGCTGGCTCCATCCAGACTCATGCACCTCAACAGTCCGTTCATGGACTCAATCAACGAAGCAGCGAAGAAGCTCTGCCCCAGAGCAATGCTCAATTCGCTAAAAGTGTGAACGTGATGAAAAACCTCTAAGCTCCGTTTTATCCCCCAACCTATCCGGCATCGCTAGGGACCAGCAGGTCTATGCGCGACCACTCTGGAGGTCGACCGGTTTAAACTAAACTACTAACTAAACTGAATCACGTAAATTGATGTACTCCTCAGAACGCAGTTTGGCTTGGTACAATACTCACAAACAACATCCATTTGCCCAATGCAAACGCTACGATGCAAGCTGTAATCATCGCGGCAATCGTATCAAGCTGCTCGATTCAAATCAGCTCTTGAGAAATATCCTCTGCATCGCTGAGCTGTTTCCGGGCTGCTTCCTTTGCTCTTGTGATTGGAAGCACGAAGTTAAGCCATACTATCCGGCGCTGTTCCGTGCATTTCTTGTTCTTCTTCTTCTTTCTTTGCAATATTTCGTTGCTGGCTTGTATGTCTCGTGCGTGGCCGTGTTCCACGTCGTCCTCTGGCATTTTAGACTATGGACAGACTGGTGAATTTAACCGCAAATGCACAATCACATAATTTACACTGATCAACTTACCACCTTAAAGACAAATGTTGCTGTTGAAATTTAATTAAGTTTGCACATAAACGTGTTTCCAGTTGAACTGATAACAAACGAATAACTTTATCGTCAAAACTGAACATATTACAATGAGAAGCTGTCAAACAATGTAACGACATGTATCCAAAGGTACATGATAAAGGTTTTCGTTAAGGGTGTAAAACTTTCCCGGGTTTACTGCATTCCTGTTGAACATTTTCCTGAAATTTCTATGCTAAAAACCTCACAGCCCTAGACCTCCAACGAATGAAGCGTTGAATCGGCTCTTGCGTTCTGAGTTGATCGTCGAATTCGACTTATTTTTATATATAGATAATGAAAATATGAATTCACTTATCAATATTTAACGATCTTCTAAGCCCGCTTTTGATTTGCAACACACATACACACACACGCACACACATTGGAATAGTGCTATTAAATCTGACCGGATGCGTGCCCGCAACCCGCCCACTCTGCCACTTGATCGTCTGTTCTGTGGCAACAAGTGCATAACGCCAGTTTGCCACAAAAATAACTCAGTTATGCAAAGCGCATTTGTGCAACGACGACTTCTTGACGATCGTTGACGGTACGCCTTGGCATTCAGAACGCACGGCGTTTCCTGCCCCCAGCTCGGGTCAAAAAACTCGCCCACACTTTGACTGACGCAGGGAATACTAGTTGTTGTTGTTGTTGTTATGGAGTTCTTGAATCTGTTTGGCGTGTAACTGTTTTAATGCCTAATTAATTGATTGGCCTTTGAACGCATTTTGAATGCAGAGCCAGAACAAGAGAGTCCCTTGCATGTTTGAGCACAAGCAAAAGCCATAAAGACGTCTGACTGGCGCCGCTTGTTAGGATTTAGGGGTTTACTTTGACTACAAGTACAATATTTGGATTCTCAACTCATTAGCATGCCAAACTGTTTTGTTCTAAGTGCAGCGCCATTCACTGGGGGCTTCACTGTACTGTTCCATTTTCAATTAGTTGCACGTTCGATATGCTAATGATCACACAAACAGAGAGAGGGTGGGGAGTGGTACCACAAGGGGGATCATAGATTTTTCACCATATCATGTCCTGGCGGTGCTCTCTTCCGCCAGCTTTTGGTTTCGGCATTCGCAGCGGCACTTTGAGACCTAAACTTACATGTCATTTGGCTTAATGTTCACACGGGACAATTTATATGCTAATTTGCAGTGGGCATCAAAGGCCGCCGGTTGACTGACGTACCAACTGATGAAGGTGTTAGAAATGTAATTACCTTGCATTTAAATGCTCAATTAGTGCGCAGACAGCCAACCAACAAACTGGCCAACCCGACAAACCAACTATGTAGTCAAAGACGACGCACTTTACCTCCCATCTGCCAATGAGCCTACAACGAGTATTAAGCTTGTCGGTGCTCCATGTGTGATGATCGTTTTGTTGTCATGATTGGTGGAACCGCTCACATGTCACAAACGAGCGCAACGAACTTCAAAGGAAAACACATCTTATTCGCATTTACGCACAACGAACAACAACTATAAGACTCTACCACCCTCTATAACAGATCATTGCCAAAGTGATTTAAAAACTTTACTTAAAAAGCATCTTATTGCTTACATTTAACTAAACAAGACAAAAACGTTTTATGTTTATAAAAAATCTTTTTGTCATTTTTTTTATTCAACATTTTCAAAGCACTTTTTAGTTCTGCAGAAAGTGCGTGTTTTATTTCCTCCTAGGATAATTGCCTTGGGTTCCTTAAGTGCTCTTAGTGCATTACTGTTACCTTTTCTGCTTTTTTAACATAATTAACATATTTCTATATAACAAAATATCCTACAACACCATATTAATAAAAAGTAACTTATTGCTTAGCTCTTAGCTGTATTAACCTACCACGGAAAGCCCTCTCCCTTTAGTTCTTGTCACCAAGTTAATCTCAAATGTCATATCTCCATTGCAAGATAGCTTAAACTCCTTAGTCTCAGCTGTCTGTTTGCAACTTTCGCTAGGCATATCAAATCTGCACTCTATTTTTCAGTTATCACAGTTTTTTTATGAGCTCAAGTCAAACTTATCTTAACTCCACTCAGAGCCTAGCACTTTGTGTTTTTTCGTTCAACTTTCCCTTGGCTCCTTTTTGGGTCGCTAATCTATAAATATACTAAGTGATCTGTAAATTGTACACGTTGCTTGTCGCTCTGTCTTTGTTTTAGTTTTTGTTTCTTGTCACACGCTTTTTTCCGCTGTTCCAAACAGAAACAGGTCCAGTCTAGAAACGCACGAAGTCTTAGTTGTTGCCTTAGTCTAGGCCTAAACTCCTAAATTATAATAAACGTGTAATCGTAATGTGTGCTTATGAACATAATCTTCAGGTGATTTGGCATGAATTAGCGATCCTAAATGTCAAAAGAGCCAAATGATAACAGTTCAGAGACGATGTCTTCCCCTTCTTAACTGGTTCCCCCTATTAAAAGTCATAAAAATCCGAATCCGCAATTCAAAAAATCAAATCCAAACTGAACGATTGATTCAAATGTGCATGCGAACGCATTTCGCAATGCCAAAGCACATAAAGTCCAAAGTGTATATGCCAAAACAGTTGACTCGACCACAGCGAATGGTTATGGAAATAGGATTGGGAATGGAAATGGGAATGGGAATGGGTTTACGAATAGAAATGGGAATGGAAATCGGTTAAATGGATGCACAGTTATGGCTTGACTCACAGATCACAGAGTATCGCGGCCTGCACTTGTTCTAGCAGCTGTGTGATGCTCTTAAAAATTTCGTATTTTGTACAGTGCCTGATAAACTGGATGATATTCTTGTCCCCCTTTTCCCTGTCTCCCTCTGTAGTTGTGTTTCTATGAGGCAGATTATATGATCGCGACGACATTTACGACACACTTTGTGGCTATTTATGCGGTGCATGCAACGGACGGCAAAGTTTTTCAACTTGGGTGGTATATCGAGCACCTTTCAGATGTGCACCACTCTCGAGAGACTCCCAACAGGCTCTCATTAGCCTCTGCAGCGGCAGCGGCATCGACTCTGGCTTGGGGGCTATAAATATTTTGATTTGTGGTGCTGCAGTTTTTAACTGGAGTACTCGCAGCGATTTTCCATTTGACGATTTAATGGCCCCATTCAAAATGGATAAGAAGTTGAAGAGGAAGAAGAAGACGAAGTGGACAAGATTTGCGGCATGTTGTATTTGGAGGAGTTGTGCAGTTGAACTCCAATTGAACTCTGACAACAGCTCAAGTGTTTAATGGCCAAAATGCCATACCAACTGGAATCCAATGCAAATCTTGTGAAAGCGATCATAGCAAATTGAAAATCATATTTGTCTTGCCCTCCCAACTTTCCCATACCAAACAAAATATTTGTTCAATTCTCTCTGTCTGTCTTTTTAACGGCATTACGGTTCACAATCAAAATGTGGAACAAGTTCAATCGCAACGCCCTTAGGGCATTCAAAGCCAAAACCAAGGCTGACTATCATCAAGGCATCAGGCACCATCGATCGACCAAACTGGCAACTGGCGATCACAAACCGCACCCGCACCACAGTCCATTGCACCACTGCACCACTGACTCGTGATCATTGTTTGAATCTTGCATGCTGTCTCTCTCTGTGTGTGTGGGTGGGTGTGTAGGTTGTGGGTGTTTCGAACGCATTCGGGATTTCGATTAACAGAAGGTATAGGAAAAGAAAAAGTCCTCTCAAACATGCGAGTGCTTGCAGCAGATTGGGGGATAATCGATTTTTTTTGGGAACAAATATAAGGCATAGGTTGAAATGTGGCCTTTCCCACCAAGACTTTGGTACTGGAGTTGCGTTACTTTTTCAACATATTAGAACTAAATGAAACCTTTCATAGATAAAAATATTTCAAACTTTTTGATCTTATGTTAAAAAGCAAGTTACAATTCTAAGGTGTCTTCTTATAACCCTACACTTTAACATTTTCGAAATCATTTTAAAAACAAAACTATAATAAAGCCCTTTAACTCTAACTTTTTGCTAAATATCCTTTGAAGAAACTGTTGTCAAAGAAAGTTGATTTGGAAAAAGGGTGAATGAGGAAACGCGTCTTTCTCTCTGCATGATGTTGATCAGCAATTAATGATCTGGAAACGGCATGTCAAAGACATTTTTATCTACTGCTGGAAGTGCTGTCATATATAGCACTCTGTGTGCTTTGGCAATGGCAATGCTCTAATCCGTGACCATTTTGCACTGCGATCGTGCGGTTGAAATTCCAAGGTTTGTCAGCTCGTTGGCCTTTGGTCACCTGAGCTTAATTTGAAGCTCTGTTTGGTCGGTCGATCGTTGGGTTACCCCCTTTCGTTCGGTTTGGGTTCGTTTGCGGCAATGATAGCAACGAATCGATAAGTTTTTCTCACACACACGAAATGCTGTAAAAGTGGAAAATGGAAAGTCAGGCGATCAGCAAAGATCGCTGCGATCAAATATGTTATAGAAAATTGAGCACATACCACAAACCAAAACACAATGCCACATAGAAAGAGATGTGAAATGATGTGAGGGGAGTCGGAGTCGGAGATGGAGTCGAAACATTTGCTCACTTTGATTTGTTTATTTGGCTGCCACACGAATCTCAAAGCTCCCTGGCAGTGGCAGGCAGACAGCAGAAGTATTTGGCTGCAGCTACACAGCAACAGCTTCTCTCCTGGCCGCAAGTTGACCTTTCACTGCCGATTTGCCGGAAGCGCTCACCCAAAATATATCACCAAGCGAATATCTACAAAAATGATGATTGGAGCAGCCGCACAACAATGAGAGAGGGCACAGCCAAGCACACACACACATACACACTCCTAACGTGAAACGAGCCTGGACCTCAAGCTCTAACTCTAACTGAGCTTCGAAAATAGTAAACAATATCTGTAAAAATAAAAACGCCCAACACCGCCGCCACCGCCGCCGATGCAACCGCTGCAGTTTGCCAATGCCAAATGCCCATTGTTGTCTTGTACAAATGTAATGCAGCCTCCGGCGATGAGCCAACCAAACCGAGTTCAACTTGGTAGTAGCCCGTCCAGACATAACAACAAAACAGAGTTGGCCTCCGACCAGTCCAAGAAATCATTGCATTCGCGCATCCAAGCGTTGGGTCAAGTCAGCAATTGTGAACTAGTTCAAATCATTGGGCAAAAATCACTGGCTCAGGGGTTAGGCCCAACCCTAGTCTAGGGCAGCTGCATATTTGGTAGCTTGAGAGGTAGCACTTGAGGCTTCCATTTGATGGTGCTCTTAAATCTTTTCTATTGTGGCTCAACAATAGAGTCCAAGCTTACGGGTCAAGGTTAGATTTCTCAATTCAAATGGAAAAGTAACCAATTTTATTGATTTTTTATGTACAACTCCCTATACTTCTTATCGCTCAATCGATGAAGTTCAAGCGATTTAATCAAAAGCATTCCACGTGAATGCTAGACACACGACGTTGTACAATGTGAACGATTGTGGGTACTAGAACCATAAAATGCTATAAATTACTCTATTCCAACATAAGCGAAAGCTATCGCCAGCGAGCAATCAGGGTAGCGACAACTTGCAACACAACTTGTTGCAACTTTGCTGAATCTTGAGACTGAACAACATCTAGCTCATTGATGGAGGCTTTGTTGCTGGCCAGAAACGTGCAGTCCTTACAAATTATGTTTAATTAAAATTTCTGTATTAAATATGACACAATGCTCCGAATTCCGGCGCGAAATGTCTACCCATCGCTCCCAAGGCCCCAACGTGCCTGCTGTAATTATTATGGCACCCCAAAAACTCAGCATCGATCCCAAACCAACTTTGCTTCTGTCCTTGCATCATCAGGCGCATCATTTATGATTTTGTTTTATTTATAAAATGCCCATCATTTTGTCTCGTAGCTGACCTCCTTGCCCCCCCTTGCCCTCTTCGAATGTATTGTGCTGATGATGGGACGTTGTCGATGATGATATTTACAATTTTTTGCGTACATTTGTCGCATAGCTTGAAGCCCCATTCGAGCCTGTGAAGCTCTCTCGGCCATTCGCGCCCGAAACAACAGCCAACTGCGAACTGCGAACAGTTAACAGTGAAGCCAGTCTGAGGCATTGTGTCCATATCTGGTGTTATGACAAATGCTGTATGTAATTATTGTATATTGTATATTTATGTAGCATTGATCTCGCAGAAGGACTCTCAGTTTTAGTTCGCATTATGTCTGTCTGTCTTTGGGCCATGCCATTGGGGGCAAAAAGATATCAGAAATGTCGCATATTAATAACGCCCTGGATGGGGACATTTCGTGTGCTGCGTTTTGTGCCTTAATTAACCCTTTTTAAATTGGGCATAATTAGGGGAGTCAATACACTGTCATAAATTTATAAAAATGTTTACTTGTTGATAACCGAGAAGAAAGAAAATTTAACAAGTAACAAAGCAAAAGATTGAGAATTTAAAAATTTAGTCAAATTATAAATTTTTATTTATTTATATTTCATACAAAATGAAATATAATACTAATGCTAAATTTTACATAAATCTATATAGCTTCTAAATGCTATGAATTGTGCTCTCAATAAAAAAAATGTTAATGCAGTCTTAAAAATATTTTTTAGGCAATAAAGCGATTCAAATGAACATTCCTTTCTAATCTATTCAGAATAAATATTTATAGTGAACGAGGAAAAACCTTCCTAGTTCTTATTAAATGTCAAATATTGAATAAATGAAGCATCGATATAAGCACTAAAGGATAGTTTAGATGAACAAAAATCTCTGAAATTTATTTATTGCAAAAAGCGTATTACATGATTAATAATTATTTTTTTATTCAAATCTTCAATTAAAAATAACTTTATCTGATATATATTTTTTTTCTTTTTTTTTAATCTTCATTTCGTGCAGTGCATTTTCACATTCGTTAATATTTTTGACATTTTTTCGCGTAATTTGTTGATATCAATTTACACAGAACGAGCAGAGAGCAGGACTCTGGGATATAATTATATCATTTCGATTGATCATGCGCCGTAAGTCTTATTTATATAAATGTATTTAAGATACTTAACTGATTATTAAGGCATGATTGAAATACCAGACAGAATCCATCAACTTCTAGCAGTGTATCCAGAGATCCAATTGAACCTGGACTCCATCCAGTTAGAATTCGAGTCGATTCGAGTAGAGCACAGCGGGTGTGCTATATAATTGAAGGACAGGCAGGCTCTGCACTTAAGCTCAGACAGACAGGTGCAGAGGTGAAGAGAGCCCCTTTTGGAGTACGAGTTTGCGTTTGACGATGATAAATGTGGCGTGTGAGGCTGCGATTGAGGATCGGACATAAATGGTTTGATTTGTTGGCAGGTCCTCGCACAGCTTCCATATTCTTCGATATTTAAAGCAACTTTCACACTACCAACAACAACAACAACAATTGCAACAACAAGCAAGAATAACAACACTCAATTTGATGTTGGGCGACAAGCCCTAAAAGGCCAAAACACGCGCAGAGCCAAACCCAACGGAACTGAACTGTTTGTATGTATGTTTGTATGTGTTTACTATAGTATTTTTTTGTGCTGCACAAATTTGGACACATGCTGCATACCAAAAAATGTGTGCACGTAAAAGGATACTTTTTTGGTTCACTCGCAAACAGATCGAAGCAAACGCCAATAATTTATAAAGCGGACAATAAAATGTTATCAAAAAATAAATAAACAACAACAACAAGAGAAGAAGTAAAGGCGCACGCGGACAGCCTGAACTAAATGCCGCACGCCTGCGCAATGCTCAACAAGTTGTTTCTGTTAAGGGGAGTGCCAAGGGGCATGAGAATCAGAAAGCAAAAAACGTCTGCCTGACTCCATCTCCAGGCCCTATGCCAGACAAGAGGGCTTCCTTGAGGCTCTTCGTCGTTGTTGTTTGCTTGATGATATATGAAATCATATAACAGCAATCGGCAGGCAACACACAACAAACACACACACACTATATTTGTGTGTGTGTGTAGTTTATTAAATGACAACCACTTGAAGCGCTTTTGTGTTGCTTTCTGCACGCTTTATTTATGACACTTCAACAAGTTTGCTTAGCGAATTTGCCACACTTTATTTATGGGCTCTGTGCAGAGTTTTGTTAAATGATTGACTCGATAAAGGCAACTCTATTTGCACGTAGATACGCATTAGAACTATCGTAAGAAAGCAACTTACATAATTATCAAAAAATTAATAGGAATAAGACAATGACGCATGGCTATAAAAGTTTTGTCGTATTGTATGAATGGGTATCGTTTATTTATAACAAAATTGATCATAAAATGTGCACGGCACGTTTCGAAATTAAATCATTTTAGTTGAGCATTCATGGGGCTATACTAGATGGAGACGGAGAAGCTTGAAGCTTGGCAATAAAACTCTGTGGCGATCTCGACATTTAAATGATTTTTATAACACTTCAACGATTGAGTTTTTGTATTGTTATTGTTTTTTTCTTTTCCTCCGATTATTTTATGGCGTGGCAAAATTTTAATGACATTTCCCATTGTATTTGGAATATGCAAAAAGGTTTTAATCGCTTTCTGTGTGCCTTATTTTATTTAATAATATAAATGAGGCCATAAAATGTAAATGCTTGGCAATGACCAAAAGCGTGTTAGATATAGACTAATTGACTTTAATTTAAGCAGCAACGTCAACTTAAGTCTCTGAAGTATGGAATAGAAATATGATTGAATAATTGTGCGACGGCTGCTAAACTTTCTCCTCATTCAAAATGAAATCACTTTGTGCACTCGAAGCTCCGCCTTGGATGCCAGATAA
This sequence comes from Scaptomyza pallida, assembly GCA_018152965.1. Lineage (NCBI taxonomy): Eukaryota > Metazoa > Arthropoda > Insecta > Diptera > Drosophilidae > Scaptomyza > Scaptomyza pallida. Next base: position 3,280,682 of record JAECXP010000238.1, read on the forward strand.
CGATCAAGATCGCCAGACTGCCCCCTTTTGGCGGCGCCTTAAACAAACAACAATTTGCCGTTTGTTCGACACATTTGCGTGCCAATGGCGTAATTTACCACTTAACATATCAATTGTGCGGCTATTAATCAAACAAGCCGAGTCTCCATACTTGAAACCAAACTCAGTCGAGAGACAGAGTCCGACTCGAGTCGAGTCGAGTCGATCTGTGCTTTGATTTGTACGCATCGCTTGTCAAACAACTGAAACAATAGGCGTGGGTCAGCAAATGGGGAATCAAACAACAACAGAAAAAACAGAGAAACAAAACGAATATAACATAGGCATTTTTGTTGTTTTTCTTCTCTTAGTTTTTTTTATCGTAAATGTCCATCAAATCATAATAAGAGCATAAAATGTAGAATTTTTTTAACACCTTTATTGTATTGCCATCCCCACTTGAGCTCTTTCATTGTCCGTTTGTCCGGCGCTTGAGACAGTAGCCCTCGCCCCCTCCTCTTCAGCTTGGAGATTGTCTTGGTTTTGGTTCATTGGCAGTTGCGACAAGCATAGCCACAGCCACATCCAAATCGACATCGACATCGAGCTGTCCGATGTAGCCAGTCGATAAACGCCTGCCTCTTCTTTGGCATTCCTCAATCCTCAATCCTTCATCTCACAAAAAACACAATCTCAAGCTCAACTATTTCATTCAAGTTGTCAGACGACGGCGTCTAATTGCTTTTGTCTGCTCCACTAAGGTGCGCAACATTATTTGTAACGCACTCCACAAACACACACACATACGCACACTCATACCAAATAGCCAAGTATAACAACTCAATAAATGAAACTCTGTTTCAAATTCTTTACAACTGCGTGCCACTTCAAAACACTTAAGCGCCAAACTGTATCTTTGATCTTTTGAAACAGTTGACCCCCACTTGACTGCCGACTTTGGGCCAGAAGTTATGTTATTTTTGTACCTCTTCTACACTCTTGTCCGAGAGGAGTAAGTGACTGGGCTATAATGATAAATGTTATGATTCTGTTGAATATATTAAATATTTAGCTTGGTCAATACAATTGGCCACGAAATTCAATTTTTTTTTTTTTTTTTATATATATATTTATTAAGTGAAGAACCTGTACTATCATGATAAGTACCTTAACAACACATAGGTGGCAATGTAACATAAAAACCAAACCACAAAACTTAGTATGAGGATTTTAAATACATTTCATCTTATTGACGCCCAAGCGTCTTGGCAAAACCTTGCCGTTTAGGTCGCCTTAAAGGTCGGGCAGGGAGTAGTCTTCTGGCAAGCAGGCTGCGGTGTCTTAGCAACCTTTCGCTGTATCTGCTTGTGTGCCTTCCAATCTGCTCTTCAACTGTTTGCAGATTGAGGTCCTTGTGGAGTGTGAAACCACGTACGTACCAGGGACAGTTGGTTATTTGTCTAAGTACGCGATTCTGCACAACTTGTACGCGTTTATAATTTGACTTGGCTGCTATAATAGCAGTGCTATTCCCCAAATCTGCAAGCCATAGAGCCTTATCGGCAATACACAGTGTACATACATATATCGCTCTTTTGCATCGCAGCGGCATAATTTGCCCATAATTTTCAAAGGCAAAATCGGACGGAACAACAACAACAACGGACAGACAAACAACAACAACAATTAATTAAAATTGCGAAAAAGCAACATAAAGTTTCAGCCTAAAAGATGCTCTTACTTTGATTAAACCGTCATTTTTGCCACAAAAAATCGGACAAAATCGAACGGAATTTAGACGGACATACAACAACCACATAGGAAGGAGAAAGAAGAAGAAATTACAAATTTACAACAACCACATAGAAGAAGAAATTATGAATAAAATCCCAAATCAAAGCGCATCCTAAAAGTATGCAATGCATGTCTGTTGCGGCGAATTCAAAACCTCTTGAGGTTGTGGTGCAGCGAGTCGTTACAATGTAATTGGTCATAGCACTCAGCCTTGTAATGTAATAAAATCATAGTGTGTGGGAATAAATAAGTTTTACGATTTGGTTTTACACGACAAACGAAATTTTAGATTTTATTATAATATTTTTTGAATGTGTTTGTTCGAAAAGTGGTTTTGTAAATCATTTTTGTTGCTCTCTAAAATATATTTAATATAATGTATTCCAAAAATGATTTTTAGCTTGTTGGGAAATATGGTCTACCTTTAACGTTTTAAGGTTGGGAAATACGGTCTATCTTTATCGTTTTACGGCTGATGAAGTTGGGTCTTTGACTTGGCTAAATTTCCCTACATCTGAAAAAAGTATCACATTCTTTCCGGACGCAGCAAAAATATCTTAAGTTTGACATATCCTTGAACATTTTCAAAAGTAATTTTAAGGCTGCAGCTTTTTTAAGTTTGCTAGGGGACTTGGGATCAATAAAGGAGCTAGAGTCAAGTCATTTTGTATAATTTATACCGTTTATTGAAGTTTTGTAGGAAGGATAACTATCGGTAAAAGTCTTAAGCTAGCAATTTTTATATAAAAAGAACGGTTTAATTTCATCATTTTCGTATCATTTTCCCAATAAAGCAATCAAAATCGTTTTAAAAATAACATATTTAATATACAAATTAAAAACTCATCAAGTGGTTTTTAATGGATGTGTTTGTTTTGTTTGTTATCTGTTACTTTGCCGATTGTATAAAATCCGTTGCTACCAGAATCGTTTAAGCTGTTTCCGAAACATGATATATCGCGCTTTGTTGAGGCTATTTTTAATACTGACTATATCAGGCATTAGTCAGGCAAAGGTACACTAAAGCAGAATAACATTATATTTCAATTCACCTTTATTTATTCCCACAGCGTGCTTATCGAATTGAACTCAAGAACTTAAGCTGTGCAGCTAATGACCCTCTGATTGCAGATGAACTAACATGCATAGTCCATAGAAAGAGCATAATTCCAACGTTATCCGTGCGCTTTAGTCTCAAGAAGACCATTAAAAAGTTTGATATCTTTTTCAATGTGAACATTATGAAGAAGGATAACAGCAAACTGAGCGTTGCCCATGCCAAGCTCGATGGCTGCAAGTACTTAAGCTCATTCTATGGCACAAGCAGATATGGACAATTCTTTAAGCGCATTCAAAGCGCCAGCAATTTACCCAAAAAGTGTCCCGTTCAGGCAGTAAGTATATCTTTATGTTTAAAATGTACTAATATTTACTTTAAAAAATAATTTTCAGAATCAGGTCTATGAGATACGTAACTATTCCATTTTGGCGGATGAATTTCCTCCTGGAGTGCCGGCAATGACATATCAATTGCTTATCAAAATATTAATGCCGGATAATAGTGCATTAGCCAATGTTGTGATTGAAGGTTCATCTGTGTATTGAATTATAATTTGCGTGAAAAAAGTTGAAGATAAATAATAAAAAGTTTTTCGTATTGAGTTCAAGTTGTTACAATACTTTACCTTGTTGCAACAAAAGGGTTGCTGACTGATGTATCACTCTGCCTTTTACATTAGGCATTTACGACTTCTTAGAAACACTAAAACTTTAATGCTAACAGCTTTAGAAAGCGGATAGAAAATAGAAACATTAAGAACATTTCATTAAACCTTTTAATTTGAGTAATCAGTTAATTTATCAACACAAGTCATACAAATTAAAAATACATTAAGAGCTTGGTGGTAATTTTGGCAATTTTTAAAAGTTTTTTTCTCTACATTATGCTATAAAATGCGCTGAGTGGTGAAAGTATAGTCTTTGTTTAAGCACAATGGATATTCGAACTTTGCTCTTGAAGCTCGCAATTCTTATTTCACTACGCTTAAGTCAGGCCAAGGTAGGAAACAAACAAGAAATAAATGTTAATTATTTACGATCTCCTTATTAACACTTACAGAGACCCTTTATAATCGAACTCTCGAATTTTACATGCGTTACCGTCGATGCTTCGTTTGCGCATGAATTTAGCTGTGTTATTCATAGAAAGCGCATTTATCCAGGCTATATCGGTGCGCTTTACATTGAAGAAAACACAGCCACATTTTGATATTCAATTCCATTTGGATGTGCTGAAAAAGGATAACACCAAAATGACGATTGCGAATACGAAACTGGATGGCTGCAAATATTTGGGTGCATTCTATAGCAATAATATTTTTGGAAAGTTTTTCAAACGCCTTCATGCTACCAGCAATTTACCAAAAAATTGTCCAGTGCAGGGGGTAAGTAGAAACTAATTCATTCAAATGATGAAATCTCTATGTTATATGATTTTTAGAATAAGCTCTTTGAGATTCGCAACTATACTTTCCTGGCTGATGAATATCCACCTGCTGTGCCCGCATTAACCTATCAATTGCGACTTCAAATAATGAAAACAAGTATTGTCGTTGGTGATATCTTTGTTCAGGGCAGTGTCATCTATTAATACTTTCTTTAATGTTTCTAACTTTCTGAATTGCTTGTGAATTCAATTTTCAAGTGTACAATAAATGTTTGCGAATTGAATTATTATTGAGGCGATGAAATGGAAAACGTTACATAGCAGTCAGCTTTGCAGCATGAGCTTTGAACTTACCGTTTGACTTTGGCGCGAATTGTTAAGTTTAAAAACAAAAAAACAACTCACGATTTCTGTCCTTTTTTGTGTATATATATATTTTTTTTCGATGCTTTTTCAAATTCGCAGTATTGTATTTTTTTTTTTTTGAAAGCAACAACAATCATAAAATGTTTTGAGTTTATTGTATAGGTATTTGTTTTTGTTTTTTGTCTTGTAATTTAGGAATAGAAATTTTGCAATATATATATTTAATACATGTATTATGTATGCGCACATATATATTTCTTTTTTGTTAAAAACAATAAAGTAACAAATGTCTTAGGGATTACACACACACAATAGTTTATTATTTACCATACGCTTGTATGTTTGTATGCATGTATGTATATGTATATATATTTGTTTTGTATGTATGTATATGTTTTGTTTATTATCATATTTATAATAGCCACATTTCATAGAATTAAGCATTACTATCTGTACAAGAATTGCATTTATGAGAAAGAGGGACGTTTATATGGTTTCAGAGTTGCCAACATCTTCCAATATGATGCTGCAATAAACGTTTCAAAAGTGAACTCAAATAGAAAAAAATTTTTAATGCATTTTAAACTTACAGACGTTTCCTTAAAGATTTTCGCTTTCTACGCAGCTTTTTGTATGTGAATTTGCTCGGTGAGATTTTATAGTCTTCATCGAATTCCAATTCGAGTTTTATTAAATTTTGCAAATTCAATTGGCAGTCCTTAAAGCAATTCATAACAACATATTATATTCTAAATATCATTCCATATCATTAAATTCTTACCTCCAAGTTCTTAAAATGCCAACGTGAATCGCTTGGTGAGCCACCATCGCTGGTCATCTCGCTGAGACAGGTGCGCATTGTGGGCCAACATTGGCAACGTTTATTGGTTATCTCACAGCCCGGCTCTAATACGATAGACTCATCCTCAGTGCAGTTGCTAAGCTGGTTAAATGTGAGAGCCGTCAGGTGTTGCAAATCTGTCAAAAAACGAAAACCGAACCCAATTAGATGTGATGCATGTGTATGTTTCAACAAGCACGACTAGCATATACCCTGTACACAAGTTGTTATTGTTATTTAGTATCAAGAACATAACTTGTACATATATCTGGCCAATATTGATTACATTTTGGTAACAACAAGCTACACAAATCTTAAAAAAGAAGGTTTCTTCATGACTTTCGACTTTCTTTTCTCAAACATTTCAGCAAAAAATGTGTTAATAGAGAAGTTTTTGATATATTACTTAGCTTAAACTAACACATTCTCTTAGATTGATTACTATCATATACAGTCGTGTCTGGCTATAGTGAACTTTTTTTGCAAGGAATGTTCACTATTCCCAGGTTGTTCACTCTTTCACTCTTGTGTATGAAAATGCTAGAGTTAAAATCAATTAAATAAAGTAAACAAATTGAAGTACATATGTATGTTTTTTATTAAAAGAAACTGTAAATTTTTGGTTCACTTTGGTTCAATCTAAGTGTTCACTATTTCAAGGTATTCACTATTTACGGTGTTCACTATATCCAGACACGACTGTACTTATAATTGATTATTGTTTTCCCAATGCTTTTAGTCAAAGTCGGTAAAATCTATTCGGTACTGGTATTTTACTACAGGTCTTATAATTATATTAATTTTCAATTGAATCATGTTTTTTTCTAACTAAATACTGATTTTAATATCATTTTCATAGGTAAAATAATCGTAAAACATGTGCAAAATTCATATGAACACAGATATAAAATACGCTGAAAGCGCTTTCAAATTAAATGAAGCTCGTTTGCATTAAAATTCCACATAATTTGAATGAGTTTATGCATTTATATTTGATTTTATTTCATTTGATATTAAATACGTTGCAAACGCGCATTTTAATTGCAGCATTTTCCCAACTAAAACATGGATTATAGCGCGTCTCTGTGACTTAACGGTATACTTTAGTTCAGGCCAAGGTAAGCGGATTATCGTGTTTTATCTTAAACACACTTTTCACGCACATTTATTTTATTTAATGGCTTATTCCCTCAGATGTCATTGAAAGTGTGACCAAACAACTTAACGATGTTTAAGCCTTCGATTCGGGATAAGCACAGCTGCACTAACTATAGGACTTCTGGCGAAAACTTCACAGTTTTCAATGCTCTTTGCATTCATTGTTTATTGTTTAGGAGATTGAAAGCAAAACAAAACATTTAAAGCTCTTCATACTCGTTTAAGGCTTTAGCAAATGGTTTCAATTTTTGCCGTAAGTACCGAGATTTGTCTAAAAATATCTAATACGTTTTGTATTTATGGAACAAATGCTAAGAGATACGTAATTAAACAATGCTTTCTAATGAATCTCGAGTCTTAAACGTTGTTCTAACTTATGCGCCTTTTATATCTCAAAAAACATATTTTACGGCCAACATTTGGGGTTAGTATCATTTGGGCAAACTGGATAAAATGCTAGCGATTTATGTTGAAGTTAATATGCACTTAAGGCTTACCCATGCACACACCCAAACCGCTGCTAATGGGCAGTTTGGTAACACACTGCAGGGGCGGTTCGCATTGGCCGGAAAAGCCGCCGGGTCCTCCGCATGATTCGCCCAGGGTTTTGGCGCAAATGCGACAGCATCTGAACATTGAATGGAATTAGAGTAAAAATGTGAATAGCGAATGCGAAAACGCATAAAAATTGATGATATATGTTTGTAGTAGTTGTTGTCTTTGTTGTTGTTAGTTATGTAACTTACTGGCAGGGATCCCAGAGCATGAGACCTTTGCCGGGGCAGTCGAGGGCACGGATGACATCGCATTCCTTGGGATTGCAGTAGCATTTGAGTCCATTGACAACATTGTTGCTGCCAGCTGCTGCCATTATCAGAAGCAGATAGCAGCACAAATAGATGAGATAGATCCGTACGTTTAAACGACCAAAATAACTTCCGTTACGTCGCATCCTATGCGGAAGTTTCGCTTTGTTGTTCTGTTTGACTGACGTTCCACCGGGTGCTCCATCTTCTACATCGTCTCCCCATCCTGCCCCGCCTGCTGCTGCTGTTGCTGTTGTTTTTGTTGATGTTGCTACTCTGGCTGTTGTTGTCCTTCTCATTGTTGGTGTCCTTGTGCGTATGACTATATTCATGCCAATGCCTCTATCTCCGTTCCCCGCAACAACAGGACCACCTCCATTTCCACGCCCACCTCCGCTGCCGCCGCCGCCGCCGCCGTCGCAGCCGCCAACCTTTTGTGTTCTTCCGCCCATTTATAGGCAATTTTTATTGTGTTGCTCTCGCTGGGTCGGTTGGGTCTGTTCGGTCTGTTTGGACTGTTTGGTTGCTCGCCCAGCAATTTGCATGTTGACTGCAAACCAAAAGCGTTGTTAAATGATTAAAATGCCATAAACTATGCCACGCCCAGTGGCCGAGGCTTTAATGGTCTTTTATACATACATACATACATACACATACACATACATATATATGCTAGCTGTCGCATGAAATTTCGGAAAGCGAAACGACAGTCAGCCTAATTTTACCGCATTACGCCTAGCAGCATAATTCTGGTAAAATGGCAAGTTATTCCCCTCCCCCTACCCCCCCTCTACTCAATACACAAACTGTTTTTGTTTCTGCTGCTGTTTTCGTTTTTCATAGCATATTTTTGTGCTGCATATTAAAATAGCCACATTTTGTATGCATGGAAATTCTTATGCGGCCATTTTGCCAAAAATCATTGTTTACAGTAAAAGTTACTGCATACATACATACGAACATAGTACGTACTTGTATAATGTAACAATGAATATTTGCATTAATTAGTTTTGATTCTGTTTAAATATGACAAACTAGTTCCAGCTTGTGGTATATAAAACTCTTTTTTCATATACATATTGAAAAAAAAAAATAATTTCTGTTTGATATGTAATCCGCTTATTTGTGTTATTGCAACATTTCTACAGAACTGAATTGTTCAAATCCCACTAACAATATTATCAATTTCTAGTCTGAGATTCAACCTTGTCAATCATTTGCCTCAGCAGACAATTCATTTACGAAATGAAATTATTTTATACATATTTGATTCTCTCATTTTTGAAGTTTGCAATTCAATTTCTTTGTTGTTGTTGTTTTTTTTACGGCATTTATTGTAAATTTAATATTGCTGTCATCTTTTTCAATTGCATTTCGAAATCAATTACGCAAAATGTCATATGAAAATGTTCATCAGATCCAAACAGTAAATGCAATTTTTGCGGAATCCAATTAATTCCATTCGAATAAATTACTGAAATTTCATTTAATTTACACATGAAAAACATTGTGGCATTGTTGTGGCAACGGATGTGTGTGTGCATAAACATACACTCACCGGCACACACACACACCAGCACGTACTCAGCACCCTTAGCTAACTATGGCCTAAAGCAAGTGTATATAACTTTGTGCCATGAAAAATTAACTCACAATTGAAGTTGTAAAAGTTTTTGCGCCGTTCGCAACTACAGTTAATGATTACAAACACGAGTCAAGCTATAATAATATTTCTGTGATATGCCAGGCACAACTTATCTTCAAAGGCAGCAAGCAGAAAGTAAAAGAAATTGTAACTTTTTGATGTGCGCCGCAAAGTATGCAATGCGAAAAGTTGTCGCAATGAATGCGAAACAGCTAGCGAGACGGCCATCATGCTTAACTAATTTGTATTTAACAATATATATACAACAATGATGTAGTGTGTACTTGGGGCCGTTTTCAGGGACAGTCGATTTTCGGTTGGCGAGTGGCGAAATAATCAACATTTTCACTTTGTTGTTTTGCAGCCATGGCTGTTTATGTACTACTAAATCCATATACATACGTATACCAATATACTTGTTTGTGTTTAGTGTATTTGTGGAGAGCGAAAACACTTGTGTATTTGTGTATTGCCCGTTACACAAACACAAACGAACACACACACACACACAACTGAAATGTTGTCCCATTTATTTATGTTGTTGTTTGTTGATTTTTCTTGTTGTTATTGGTGTTCTTGTTTTCTTTTCTTTCTTTATACTCGTTTTGTCAAGCACTTTTCGATTTTGGCATTCAATTTTGATGGGGGCTTTTTGAGTGGGTTTTCTTCTTCTTTGTGTTCTTCTTCAATTTCACTTGTTTTTTATTTATTTTTTTTGGTTAAAAAACTACACAAAATGAACGTCAAGTATTCGGTTAACCACTCACACTCAATCTACACACACACACACGCTTACACACACCTTTGCAACACCTAGGGACGTGCGTTCTTTGTTGAACTAGGCAACAACAGTGGCTCTAGTATGTTTTTGGCTATTTCAAAGCCGTTCATTGGCCGCTCAACGTTCGATTCGACGATGATGATGATGATGGTAATAATCACGTCTGGCTATGTGCGTTTTGTTGCCTTATGAATTTTTCATGCGCTTTTGTCTGCCGCACGCGGCCATTTGTGGCAGTCGACTGACGACGGAACCGAACTTGAACACCTTTTGCCAGTTAGTCCTGTGCCGACAGGGAAAAACAAGTCCAGCCGACCGACAACTGAACAAATTTCCCAGTATTAACGCTCTCTGAGCGTCGGCGCAGTGTTTTCGGCTGGGATATTTTGCGGTTAAGGGGGAGTTGGAGGGGGTTGGGGTAGGGCAATATTATCAGACGCGACGGATGCAAAGCATTTGCCTTCAAAATATATAAGTCATTTGGTTATTGTAATTACAATGGCATAAAGCGCAGGAAGACGCAGCTTAAGGCACATCAACAAAAACACACACACACAGACACCAACACATACATATTCATATTTATATCTTCATCTTTATAGTGCCTAGAGCCCCTTTTCTGAGTGGGCTAATGGGGCAATTACGAGTGTAAAATCTCATGCTTTATAAACTTTGACGCCGTGTCAGCTGCTAATAAGCATTTCCAAATGCCATAAAAGCCGCATGGACAGCACGCACACACACACACACACACACACACACAGAGACTGACAGGACACAATATTTGGGGAGGACTACCCCAAACCAAACCATAGCAAACCATCTGAGTGGCACATTCAATTTTAGGGGGCGTTGCGTTAGAGTTGGGTGGACTTTGGCGCTCACCGCACACTTTGCCCGCACACAACTTGCAACTTTTCCAATTAGCGGGCAAAAAAAAATAACAAGACGTAGTAGAAGCTGAAGCAGAAAACAGACGTTCGAGCCATCTTCGAGTCCAAGTTGGCATTGGGCTTTTGGCTCTTGGTCTTTGGGGGCTTCTTGGCCACAGCAAATGTTGCGTAAAACAACTTGCCGATGCGGGCTGCTGCTTTTGATGCCCCCTTTCCTCCCCCGTCCAACCCTTCGCACCACCGCAAAACCCCTTTTTGCAGCCACGTTTTTCGCAATTGAACAAAAGAGCAATCGGGAATTATGAGTGGAAAGCAAACTTTTTAACAACAATAACAACGACCTCAACGAAAATACCAAATAAAAATATATATATACATATATCACAGATGTTCTTCTATATATATACAGAAAATAGTAGTTGAAAAAGCTTCAACACAAATTGATAGAGTGCAAAATAATGTGCAACAATGCTTGGGGCGGAGACTAAAGAATGGGGATTGTATTCTGGGGGGTTAAACAGCGCGTAAATGTAAATCTCTTTTGTGTATGCGCATTTCAACTTACATAAATCTACGATTATTTATTAATACTTTTATATATATTTTGTACAGTTGTTGCCCCGGCGGCAAAAACTTTTGCCTCAAGTCCTCAATTGTTGTTGCTTTTGCTTCTTCATCTTTCTTCTTTATTTTTTTCGTGTTCTCTGCTCACATTTCTTCATTGCTTTACAACTTTTTGATGACAGTTTTATTGGCAATTTTTTCCTGGAAAAATAAAAAAACCAAACGCACAATTCTTTTGCATATTCGGCTGAGCTGGCAACGCTGGCGGGGCACTTAGAACAGCTGTTAGGATTGGCTGGAGAATTATTACAAAATTATGGTCTATTTTTCATAGACTTTAAGTGCCTTGATTAAACGAAAAAGCAACTTTTTGGTTGCCCCTGGGGCAAAGGTGGGGGTTGGAGGTGGGGCGTTTTGTACATTTTATAATTGCTAATTGGGGAGGATAAGAACGCCTGAAACATGGCTATTTATACGTGTATAGATTAATTTTTTGTGGTTTCTCTGAGTTTTGATTAAGTTAAAAAATAAAATGTTTTCAGGTCATGAAGTAAATTGATGGCTTTTGAGATTTTCAGTTGAAAATTGCATTTGGAAAGACTTTGCTTTTTAATGTTGAGCTTAACAAGTTTAAGTTTCATTTAACAGCTGAGCTTTATGCTTAAAACTTGTTGTTTTTATGTTCAGCTTAAAGTTTTCGTCTTTTTTTATGTATCTCTTGAAATCTGGAAAAATTGTTCATAGACATTTTCATATTCATTTTATGTTCTGTGTTCATTATTTATTCATTAATCTGCGTTCCGACAACAACAATTTTAATTATGTGCTCATTATTTTTACCACCAAAGTACACAACACTTAATGAGGCTCTTTCAGAAGTTGTATACAGCAGCGGCAGCAGCAGGAGCACTTAAGGGCCCCAGCAAGCGATCCTTGGCGTTGCCAGATCGTTGTTCGTTGTTGTTCGCATTTAGCGAAACATTCGCGAAGAACATTTGAATTACAAATTAAGCCAAGCATAAAGCCAAACCAATTTGCGACTGCCCACACAATTTATTTTTAACAATTTTTCGTTTTTTGTTTTCAAGGGATTTGCGCTGGGCCAATTTACGCAATGGCATTTGGGTGCGGGGTGGGATTGAGCGGTTCTGGGAATACGCGGACCAGCGCGTTTTTAAGGGCAAGTAATTTGCCACTCGTCCATTTTAAATTACATTAGTTAAGCGAAAGGACGATGCTGGTCAAATGCATATTTTTTCTTTCAATTACTTACGTCAAGCGGCGGGCTAGGGGTAGGGGTAAGGGATTTAAGGTTGGGGTAGCTTAGGATCAAGTAAAGCCAAGTGGAAAAACAACTGCCTTGCAGTGTTTTCTTAATCAAATTTGCATATAAATTGCAGGCAGGGCATCCCGACTTCAACTTGATTTCGATTATTTGATGAAAGTTTATGGAGTTTTCCCACAAAACAGGGCCAAGCTAAGCAGCCAACTCATCGAGGCGGCATCGAGGCATCGAGGCAGCCAGATGGCAACAGATCCGCAGCACAAAGCCATATCCACTGCCACATTAGCCGCATCCTGTTGCCAGCTCGCATTTAGCTTGTCAAAATGTCGACTTGTTTATCTTTAAGATGAGTTAGAAAACAAAATGCAGTCACGGCTTGACCGCGAGATACCCTGTAAAGGGTCAATACTTATGGTATGCAATAAAAAAACAAACTAGCTATAAGAAAGTGTTACAGGCTCTAGTCGAGAAATGCCGACTAGGACATACCCTTAACCCCATACGTAACGCGAACAGTCATTGGTGTGTATTCTTCCAGTGACGAATTTGAACAAACTTCAAAATGCAATATCTCAGGAGTTTGTTAACCCATTTTGGTCAAAATGTTCATTTTTTTTACCAACAATAATGAAATTCAAGATTTATTGTTATCGATCACATGTGTATATCGAAAACCAGAAGAGTTATCGATATAAAATGATGGGTTTTTTTTAAAAGAAAATATAGTCAATGTCAAGAAAATGATTGATATTTGTCTTAAAATCGCTTTGTCATTAAGGCAGGCAGTTCGGGCTAAGGGTATCCTTTAGTCGCGTTTTTTAAAAAGGAGTCTTCTTATTTGTTTAATATTCGCTTAAAAATTATTTTAAGTGTTAACACTTTTCGATAAACTGTTATTTTGAACAGGAAAAACGTCCTTAGGTATAAAATTCTTGTAAGGAAAAATGAATTCTACTGGCACAATTATTTATTTATTTTTTTTAATAAAAGTAAGCTTTAAATTCATAGATAAAAAACTGGCTCCTAAGGCCTTTTGGCTTAAATCCAGGATTTTGCTGAAAAGTATTAAAAATATCATGGTACCCATAATAATCACCACAATGCCCAAACCATTACACAAACAAATCAGCAAATGTCTCTGAAGTTTCCTTAAATACCTTAACTAATGATCAAGAAATGATTCTGGGAAATGATCTTTATTCATGTGATAAGGATCAATTTCGGAGAATTATGTCTCTATGAAATCCTCCATTGAATTTCAAAAACATATGATATAAGCAAAGTGCAATATAACTTTATTATCATCGTGAAAAGTTCTTGCAATATGTATTGAAAACCGCAAATAATATCTCAAATAATAACCAAATACTTACGATTTATTGTTCCAAGCTCTTTTCACAAAGTATTAATAAATAAATTCAAAACATATATTCTTCAAATCGTTAATTTTCGAATCGATTATGGCTTGAACCAAGTACTTTAACCAAGCATAAAAAAAGCAAAGAAAAGATTTCAGCATTGCAATGGTGAAAGTTTTTATCACTTGCTTTTAGTATGTATTTTGAAGAAGCGAACGGATGCTGTTCACAAATAAATTTTATGTGTACTCTCAAGTCCCAAAAGTGTGTTCTTGTGTGTATATGTTACACACCCGCTATTTGCCATCAAACACGCTCGTTGCGATTTTATGACCATAGAGGGTATAATGATGACGCTGAAGCTGATGCTGACGCTGACGCAACGTCGACACAATCTGGAAAATATGCAATGCTCGCTGCGTCTGCATTTAGCTTCGTTTCCCCCTGACGAGCACAAAGGACGAACCCACGAACGAATGAAAAACCACGAACGAAACAAAGATTCCGACATTTTGGTACTCATGCTCGTCCTCGTCGTTCATCGTCATCGTCCTGGAAATGAGTGAAGCTAAAGCGAACTGGCTGCCGGAGTGGCATTTAATGCACAGCCAGATGGACAGTTTTGGGATAGTTGGATAGCTGAAGGACAACAGTGGGGCGGACAACAATGTCTGTGTAAAGAAGGGGAGGGTAGGGACGACACACAGTATGTGTTATGACCAGCGATAGTGCGCAACATGAGGCAAAATATTTGCTATTGGGTGTTTTGTTGGCTTGGTCAAGCTCCAAGAGTTGTTGCTGCTGCACGTTTCATTGCCCATATGTGTGAGTGTGTGTGTTACGTACCCGCCCCCTCTTTGTCAGCCATGTCATATTTCATTTTAGCCAAAGACCTAATACCTTAAATGTGACGCTCAACACACACTCACATACAAAACTTAAAGTCCGTCCTAATGCGTCCTGAAGAGGAAAACATGCATGCAAAATTCCATCCACAACGTCTTCATGCCTGGCCACACATGTCGGCCAGCGAGCCGCCTGCCGCCAGCCGCCTACCGCCTGCTTGTCGACTCAATGAGCAAAATGAAATTTATTTCATTATAAAACCAGAGAGAGCCAAAGCATAACCTCACCTCTCTCGCTGCTCGTTGCTCGTCTTGGCCAGACCAAACATTTGTTTTAGCTGAAAGCCGCAAGAAAATTTCATTTTGAAATATGCTTTCTGAAATAATTTCGCTCTTATGACAAGAAGAAGGAGGGGGGGAACGGGACCCATTACCGGGGCCAGCAAAACGTTGTCGACAAGCGCAAAAATTGTAATATTAATTTTGTGTATGCGACACAAGACTCGAGGAGAGTTGTGTGTGTGGCAGAAACGGAAGGGCATGCCCTTGATAAACCCACAAACCGACATTGCAGCAAAACAATGAGCAAGGATTCATAATGGAATTTCGTTGGCAAACAAAAAGTCAAGACGAAACGGAAGCAAAACAAGGGGGAATTAGATGGCAGAGGGGGAGGGAGCTAGTTGATGCTTTCTAGCTTCGAGCAACTTTATTATTGCCCATTGGCCCCATTGCCCAATGGCCATTGTGTGTGTGTGTGTGTGTGTGTGTGTGTAAAATTTGTAGGGGCAAAAGCGAAAAGTGTCACCGGGGAATAAAGCTCATCAACGCTGATGGCCATGATTCAGCTCTTAACTAAAATTCAAGTTAAGCACGCAAAAGAAACTCAACACAAAACTAAGCCAAAAATCATAGAAGATAGACAGAATGGGATCCGACCACAGAGGAAGCCCTACATAAACTACAAATGGACGAGGTATACTAGTTTGTGCGAATGAACTGAAATGAAATGAAAATGAAGAAGTGAAAAGCGCATAGCTGAGTAAAATCTGTTGCCATTTTCCGTTTGCCATTTCGCTTCCACTGAAAAGGTAATCAAAATAAATGAGCGACATTTTGTTAGCTGATGAACAGGATAGGGAAATGGAGATGTGAATCAGGTGGAGGGGGGGTGGGGGGGAAGGCAGACTTCCATTTTGCCTAGTGAAATAACTCGTTTGGATTTTTGAACAATGAACGTTTAGGGGTTTTCCTAACAGTTAAATGACGGAAAAGGGACCATGTACAGGAAACAGGAAGCGAAATGATGGCAGCGATTTCCTCGTCAAATTATGACTTGTTTGTTCAGCTGTCAGATGAATTTTCTCTCTTCATAGTATACATGTGTAAGTGTACATGTATATGTGCATGTCCATGACGATGACGGTGCGCCTTAATGTCTGTATCTATGAGTGTATGTAGTGTGTGTGTGTGTGTGTGTGTGTGTGGAAGACCAGTAATCACTTGGAAATCTGTTGGGTTCTATTAACAAAACAGCAGCTGAATGTGAAGTGAAAATGTGGTTCAAGTGTCTTATGAAGCTTTCGTGCTGCATTAATTTATAAATGCAAAAAGCCTTGGATTAACTTTCAAAATAAATATAAAATGTAATAAATGTATGTATTATGAATGAATTTGCAAGGTGCTTAAGGTGCAGCTGAATTATTAATTATTCGTAAACAATCCCAAGTCTGAAAAGCTTTCGGCGTTTGAAAGTTGATAACTCTTTTTATACCCTTAACCCATAAAATGGGTAAATAAGGGTATAATGGTTTTGTGCAAATGTATGTAACAGACAGAAGGAAGCATCTCCGACCCCATAAAGTATATATATTCTTGATCAGCATCAACAGCCGAGTCGATCTAGCCATGTCTGTCTGTCCGTCTGTCCGTCTGTCCGTCTGTCCGTCTGTCTGTCCGTCTGTCTGTCCGTCCGTATGAACGCGCCGATCTCAGAGACTATAAGAGCTAGAGACTTCAAACTTGAAACTTAAACTCTCTTAAGCTATGAGCAGATCAAGTTTGCTTTAAATTTTCGATAACATTTCTGGTTTCCGATAAACACATGTGATCGATAACAAAAATTCTTGAATTTCAAAATTGTAAAACGAGGTTCAATACTATTGATAAAATTATGAACATTTGAAAAATTTGATTAAAATCGGTTAAGAAACACCGGAGATATCGCTGTTTGAAATTTGGTAATTTTGGTCATATTGGTCACTGGGTAAATATCACAAATGACTGTAAGCATTACGTATCGGGTTAAGGGTTGTTGTGTTGACTGGCTTGTTGGCTTTAAAGATGGATATCTTTTAAGAAAAATGACATTTTCATCGAAATAAATAACAAACAGTTTCTATTCAACAAAATGGATTTAAAACATATTTCTAATAGGGTTTTTAAAACTTATTTAACAATCGGCAAACTAAAAATATTGATGTTTTTTTTTTATTTAATAAGAAAAGTTATTATTTTTCCACAAAAGATAAATTTTAACTGCAAGACAAATGCAAATTTAAAGTGATAAAATAATTGAACAAAGCAATATTCCTAAGTAAAATAAATGCATATTTTTTCCTAATAAAAAATTGTTAAAATGAGATTTGCATCTATAAATATAAATAAGCAAATAAGAAGGATATAGTCAAGAAACCCCTACTAGCACATACCCTTAACCCAATGACCAATTCCAAACTGCGATATTTCCGGTGTTTCTAATCCGATTTTGACCAAATTTTTTCACATGTTTATGTTTTTTTTATCCATTGTTTCAAGCTTTATTTTCACAATTTAAAATTCAAAATTTTTTCTCCGATCACCTGTGTATTTTGGAAACTAGAAGTGTTATCAATAATTTGAAGCAAACTGGTTCTGCTCATATATGGTATGGCTCATATATGGTATAGGAGAGTTTAAGTTTCAAGTTTAAAGTCTCTTGCTCTTACAGTCTCTGAGATCGGCGCGTTCATACAGACAGACAGACAGACGAGCTTGACTTAATCGCCTCGGCTGTTGATGCTGATCAATATTGATACATATATTATTTCATAGGTTCGAAGATGCTGCCTTTTGTTTGTTACATACTTTTGCACAAAACCCTTATACCTTCTTTTACCCATTTTATGGATTAAAGGTATAAAATCATTTAAATTTTATGTGACAAAATAATTTTACGAATGAAGTTTCGTTACTGAACAGAATACTTATTTTTCCTTATTCAAAACAACTGAAAATAATATTTGGTACCCTAAAAAATAGTTAAATAAAAAGTAATTAAAAATTTCGCTTAATCAATAATTAAAATATACTTAATTCGAGGTAAACAAGACTTTTACGTTAGAAAATAATGGAAATAAGTAATACTTCCTATAACTATGGATAAAACAACATTTTTTCGTGATTCATAAGAAAATTTACCTAGGGAATTGAACAGCAGCGGAAAGTATTTATTGATCTTAAATTGTTGGAAATAAAGTTTCAATAGAACGTTTCATTTTTGGGGAATTATCCCAAATCAGCGTTTTTGGATAACTTAAATATGTTTTAATTATTGTATATTTCATATTCCACATACTTAAATCTAGGTATTATGGTAACTTTTGATTAAATCACTTAAATAACAAACCAAATGGCAATAAAATCCAAGTAAGTTGTAGAAATTCAAATCATCAAATCATTTATTTTTATATAAATAACCCTCAAGCAGGGGAATTTCTCTCTCTTTCTCTCTCTACGCATTTCCCTTTCTCTTAAAGTAAAGTAGAGTTTCATAGTTCAATTCCCAGTTTGCAGTTTAACCTTTAAACTACCGTTCTGTGCCTGTGTGTGTGTGTGTGTGTGTCGAGATGCGTCGCATTCACAATAGAGCAAAAGTATGCCACTAAAAAGACACATTCTTATCATACTAGGTTAGTATCCCCGGCATGGTCGGTCGGTTGGGGTCAGAGGTGGAACGGACTGAAAATTCAATTTGCGATTTGTATGCATCAGCATTTGGCAGGAGCTGGAGCAGAAGCGGTCTAGTCTAGGCTGCTTTCTAGCAACGATTTAGCAACAGTTTTAAAGCCGCCTACCAGTTTGGCAGCGAACCGCCCATAAATTACCATTTGGCAGCTACAAGCAACGCCTATCCGGCTCCGGCTCCAGCTCCGGCTTTAGTTCCGGCAACGCCCTTCAGGCTTCATATGGCCAAAAGCCGCAACGCATTCAGAACTTCAGGGCTTAAACAGTTTCTTTTTTGTTCTTGTCTGTTTTTCGAGGGATATGCTGGGTATTATATGCGCACTTTGCCCGCAAGTCGTTTGCTTATCAGTTTCTCTCTGCCGGTCGTTGTCCCTTTTCCTTTTGGACAGCTAACCAATTCGGCGCGAAATGGCTAAGTGAACGGGCATAATGATGGCACAAGGACGATGAGGATGTGGATGTGGATGTGGATGAGAACTGAGAAGTCGACACGTTCTTTGGCCCCTTATCATCGTTTATTGTTGTATATATATTTTATTTAGAAGTTGCAAGGCGCAACAACTTTCGCTTTGCTGGCCTTGTGCCTTGGCTCGTTATTATCCTATTAGGATGTGACAGCAGCTCAGAAAAGTTTTCATTCGCACGCACACATTGAGAGACAGACACCAGTGAAATACACCCAAAGCGAGCAGCACACTAACACACATGTCTTATACATAACGCTTTTTATATACTTTCGTCTTTAGGACATTACAAGCTCGTTAAAGTGAAATCAATGTTGTTTTTGTTGCTGTTGCTGCCTGCTATTCATTTTGACTTTACTTTCAGTCCTCTTTCTCTCTCTGTCTCTGTCTGTCGTCGCTGTTGTATTTGGCCATGTCTTTTTATTTCATTATGAGGATTTGGCTGCCTTTTTGCTGTTATCTGCGGCAGTTTATATGCCGCACCGGAGGCTGAAACTGACCATGAAAATTGTTAAGCCAAATATGCGCACAATGAAATAAACTATAGGCTATAATGGCATTTGTAGCTCTTACAAACTTGGCCAAGAGATGATAGCTAAGCCAACAACTAACTTACAACTATGCCCCATTATCAGATAATAACAACATCTCGACAATAATCATCTAATAAAACTTGACATTGCAAAGAAATTATCCTGCGATGTCATCATAATCATTAACATTACGATTATGGCCAAACGAATAGCTTAATCATAGAATAATGAGCAACAAATCAATCAAGGAATACTATTATTTGAACCATTGGATGTTCATAGAGTGTAAAATGATTTCACTTAACTGAAAGTAAGTCCCAATAGATTAAGGAATCTTTTGCTCTTTATCTTTGCTATTTTGTGCAATGACTACACTTTAAAGTCTTAAACGATTACTCATACTCTGTTGATGTTGGCAATTAGTCACCTGAAGAACGATCTCTGCATGAGCAGCACTTGGCAAATGCCAAGGAAACATTTATATATTCGATTGTATTTTGTTGCAGTTGAACATTTTTACATTAATGTGGCAGGGCGCGGGTGCTGTCATGAATTTGCATTTGCATTTCACACACGCCTTGGCCTGGAAATGCGGAATGGTGGCAACGATCTCTTAATATTACTTACACACACGAACATTACACACGATCATATATGTACATATGTGGATAATTGATCGATCGGTTGGTTCGGTCATGGAATGGGAATTGGAATGGAAATGGAATTGCACGTGACGACGTGTGCGTGTGTGTGATGCACTCACCACTCACCGAATAAACAACAGCAACAAAAATTCCTTAGCGGCACCATTTTTGAGTGTTGTGTGTGAAAATTTATGGCGTGCTCGCTAAATTGCTTGCGACGCACGTTAAAGAGTTTGCCAAAAAAGATCTCGCTTATATGCATATACAAACACATTTTGTGTTAATTATGCATGCATATGTAGTAATGTTTTTGTTTGTGGCCAAAGCTCATCAAAAGCTTTCGCAGTCCCAAGAGCATAATAAATGTGCAAAAGAAAGAGCAAGGCGAAACATACATATGCGAGAGCGCACAGGTAGCCGGCTAGCCGGTTAGCCGGTTCGGCTGACCACCACTTAAAATAAGAGCGAAAATGGGGGAGTGTGTGAGAGCGTCCGAGTTTTAAGTGCTTCGCCGCAAAACCGGCTCACAGTGGTAGATCAGCTGACGATAAGAATTGCTGCGCCAACAGCCAACAGCATCTACATACTTAACTTTTTCCCATTTATGAGATAAGAGCTTTGAGCAACAAGTAGTAAAAATCTTTTAAGCTGATCACATGCTGGCCGAAAACGTTCAAAGTGTTGTGACTCGCGCCCACTGTGCGCTGCTCAAAGCTGACGATCGTCGTCGTCGTCGGCATCGTACGGCGTCGAGCGTCGGGCAGCGAGCTTAAAATTGTATGTCGCAAACTTGAACGGTTTAGTGAGCGAGTGATAGCCAAAAGGGGCACGAGTACGAGTCTTTCAGGCCAGTCCGGTGTCAGCGTGCGTTGTGATGTGATGTGTGAGACACAGCAAAGATGCTAAACGATCCCAACTAAATAAATGTAATATTTTCAACAATTAAAAAAGTTCCAAACGACGCGGCGAGACGTGAACAAAAAAGTGAGCGCGTTTAAAAGAGAAGCAAAAAAGATAAGGTGTAATAAAGTGTGAGGTGCAAAGTGAATAAACTGCACAGAGCCCAAAAGCCAGGCAGCAAGCATGTGAAGTCGTTGGGTGCCGCAACCAGCGAACGTACAACAGCAACAAGCACAACAACAACGACAACCACAACAACAACTACAACTACAACAAAAAGAAACGATATTTATGCTCTGAATATTGGGAGAGCTTACAAAATTTACGTGGCAGGTGTGTAGAGCAAAGCGTCGTGCATTCCACAGAGATTGTACGTACACACATACACATAATAATCTATAGTATAAGTATGCGAGAGTGTATGTATGGATGGCATTCACCGAAGTAAATCATGCCACACAGTTACAGTGAAGGGTCTCGCCTCCATCCTTCTTCCCTACCGCCCGCAACAGCTGCTTGTATGAATGCACATATTATTGGCGATTATATAAGCCGCATTTTTGCTCTTAGCTCTTGGGTTTTTCATACCATACCATTTTTTTGTACACTTTTTTTCTACATATCTTGTTGATTCTAGTGCGCGGGGCCTTGGATAGTTAGGCGAGAGACAACTTTGTATGCTATATAGTAGATAAGATAGCGCATATCTAATAATATCACACACAATACTAAAATGAGCATAGCGCAGCGCATAACGTCACACAACAAAATACATACATACATACATATATTAGAAGAAAAAAATGTTTATATTGTAGAGCTTGGGTTTCCAGTTCCGTTCCAAACGATGCCATGTGTGTTACGCATTTCTGTTCATACTATATTTAAACATTATTCACTGCCATTCGCTAAATAATAAACAAATTATAAATAGAGGTAACTTAATAAAAATGTACAGTATAACAAGAAACTAAACAAAAATATACATACGTACATACATACATACATATGTATGAATTTACCTACAAACGCGGAGAGACAAATGAAAAACGCACACAAACGCCGAAAGCTTTTTTTTCGCTTAGCACACCACAAACGAGAATATGCTGCATGTGTTTGTAGTTGTTGCTTGCGTGTATTTTGTTTACACAAAAATCAAGGTTAAAAGCGCAAAGCGACATGCGTAAAAGGTGGAAGCAAATACAAAAATATCGCTCAATAAACGAGCAATGATCGAATAATTGTATGTATGTCTATCTGTATGTGTGTGTGTTTGTGTATAGCATTTACCAAAAGTACCAAAATGAACCATGGAAGTCTATTAAAGCGTTAAAGCATAAAGCATAGACTAATAGTATAGGAGAGCGTCCATGGCTGCTTGGCATGGTAAGTTGAGCTGTGCCTGAAACCAGAGCAAATACAAAACAAACAAAACGAAAAAAAACAGCAAAAAAGAACCACAACAACAACAACAAAACCAAGACCAAGAAAGTTGAAGCTTACGCTCACGAACAGCCGAAGCTTTCATACTCTTTAACTCAAATAAACTCTTTTCCAAAAGAGTTGCAACTGAGCTGAAAACTTTTTTTAAAGTGCACTTAAGGTCACGGCATCAAGTTTAACTGAGACATAAGTTGACATCAATTGGATGTGTCCAGGCATAAGTTTAAGCTCATATTAATATGGCGATCCCCAAATAAGCCGATTATATTAATATGATTAATTATATACATACAAGATTTGCATTGCCTGATGCCAATCATCAAGACAGTTTTTTTTTTTTTTGCTTTTTTGGCAACCCTTTTCAAATGTTTTTTATTGTTGTTGTTGGGTTCGCCGCGACTGATAAACAAATTATGAACAACTGAAAATGCAAAGAATTTGAATTCTCTTTAAAATTTATTGCATTCAGGTCAAAATTTCAGATAACACAGCACCCTTGAAAGCTATAGATCATTATGTGTGCCTTGTAGCAAAGACAAATTGTTGAGCTTCTTTTTATTTTATATAAGATTACGCTTTAGGAATGTCTGAATTCGGTTTTTTGTGTCTTATCTTTATTGTTATTGTGAAGACAGTGCTCCCAGACCTGAAACTATGAAACATAAATAACTCATGTCAGCTTTTAATTGTTTGTTGCAAGTTGGCATATCATGAAATATGCAACAAACGTGTAGCAAACGCAATTATGCCTTTAGCAAAGTGTATTTAAAGGCGATCGCCGAGTTGTAGAGTTGCCAACTGAACCACAGACCAGCAAAAGCTAAACCAAAGGCCCAGAGCATAACCGATGAGCCAGCCGGCCAGCCCAGGCCACAACCCAGCGCCAGAGCCAGAGCCGGGCTATGTTGGCCCCGTTTGTTGCAATGCGTTAAAAAGAGATGACGAGCTTTAGTTTCTGCGGTAGCTATGGCAACAACCGAGAGCCGCAACCCGTCTCCCTCGACCCGCCAACCGCCTCTCCTCTCGTTACTCCTCCCTACTTGTTCGTTCATTCGCTTGCCACCCGCTCGCCCGTCACCACACGTCCCTTTTCAAGTGCTGCCGTTGCTGCCGGTTGCTGCTGCTTTTGCTGCTGCTGGCTCATCAAAAAAGCCAAAAGTTGTTGAACGTGAAATTATTGTACGCGAACACGAGTAAATACGCCAGCAACACACACACACACATAAATATTCTCATATGCATAAGCATTTTTGTACACACACACACACACATACAGACAGTTAAGAGAGGGAGACCGTCAACTTCGACGCTGCTGCTGCTGCTGTTTTGCATGTGTAGCATCTCAAGATAAATAACAAAACAGCAACACCAACAAAAAAGAATTGCTGCAAACCAGCTAAAACAACAACAACAACAACAGCAACAAAAAGAGCGCACAGCAAAAAGGCATGAAATAGATGCATCAGATTTCGCATTCAAGTGAAATTTATGGCAATCATAAAGCTCATCTTGCTTTCGAGGTAAAAACTTACACAAAAATGAAAGAAAGAAAAAAAAAATTGCCAAACTCTCGACTATGAGGCGGTGACGCCGACGTTTATAGCGGGAACATACAAAAACAAGTAGAAGGGGGAGGGTGGCAAAAGGCGAAGGCAAACGAAACGAAGTCGCGAGTACTTATCGCTGTCGGCTACAAAGACCCATTATGCTCGCAGATCGTTGATGTTGTTTTCGTTGTTACTTTAGTTGTTGTTGTTGATTTTTAAGCAGACAAACATAGCGCTCAAGACCCCAGAATATGTGAGTGTATTAGTGCCGAAGCTCAATCGCTATCAAAGTTTAGTCATCTACACAAATATGTTGTGAGAGATAGAGCGGGAGACGGGAGAGTTGTAGAGACAGACAGATTACAGTAAAGAAAGACTATACGAAAAGGTTACACGAATGTACATACAAACATGAATAAGTACACCTGGAACAAACAGAAATATTAGTTGGAAAACGATGAGTAAATATGTGTACAATAGATAGTTGGATATGTATGTATGTATGTATAAACGGGTATTGTGCTGTCAAGCAATTACTAGATAAGAAAGTTGGTAACCAACCAAACCGGGAAGAGAAAGATTAAAGCGGAACGAGTGTTAAAGAAAGAGCGAGCAATATTAAAGCTACAGAGAAAGCCAAAGTTAAGCATATAATAAGAAAAAAAAATTCATTTCAAAATACATCGACGACGACGACGACAACTTTGTACAAATTGCCTTCAAGTTTTCCCATTAGAAGAAAAATTCATGCTATTTCTGAAGTAAGTTTGCCAACAAGTGTCATACATTTCCGTTGAATACATTTTTAATGATGTTAGAAATAAAAAAATAACTTTGAAATCCAAATGAACTAGCATAGTTGAATGTGTTTTTTTATCGAGTTTATATTTTGTTACTGAAACTGAAGTCGTTGTCGTTGTAAAATGAACTGATTTTTATCACCCTCAACTCGAGTGTAAACACAGACATGAATCATCAAGCATAATAAGGTGGATGGAATTTTCGTATCAAGTCATCAATATTGTAAATATTTAGAGGTGGCGCCACCAAACTGATGCAACCGCTGCATTGAATTGAAATTTAATAAAGAACACCCAAACACAATAGACTCAACGTAGACTCAACTCAGCCAAACAAACAAAAAACGTAATCGAATACCCAAACAAAGTTCGCAAAAACAATTTATTATGGTGTTGTATAGAAAACGTTTCCATTCCATTCAAAAAAAAAAAGTCCGAGTCGGAAGTGTACAATCGTCTGGCGTTTGTTGTTGTTGATTAATTAAAGATTCGATTAACAGCATGATTGATAGTTTTCAATTTTCAATGTCTCATCGTAGCGCTCTCATTTAAAGTCAAATAGTTACTTTGAGAGCATTGCTTTTACGGTTTTTAATGACAAGTTTGCGGTCTCTATAGCTCTCGCTCTTGGTCGCCCCTGTGCTTGCGTTCTGTTCATAAATTGCTAAAATTGCATACGTAAATCTCTTACGTCTTTTCCTCTCTTTCGCTCTGTCTGCCTGTCTGTCGCTCCTTGTAGCATTTGATTGAATGAATATGAAAAGAAGAGACAGAGAGAGAAAGAGCCTTGCGGTTTTTTTGTATTGTGCTGTTTTGTCCTCGGGTATACTAAGAGTTGGTTTTGAAAAGCAACGAAATTGATGCCAGGTCCCAATCTCAGGTTGTGACTTTAGTCAGTAATAACTACCTGAACCCATACCCCATCCTATTTGCCGCATGTGGCACGTTTATCAGCTTTACTTTTGCCTCATTCCCAACAAAACAGAGTGAGAGAGCGAACGAGAACCCAAAAACACTTTTCAGTTTTTCGGGCTTTTGTGGTTTGCTATACATCTCTGTGTGTGTGTGTGTGTTTGCTCGAGATACGAAAGTAAAATTTGTTGCCCGGTTGTTGTTGTTGTCGGTTTGAATGTTGGGTTGTTGCTTTGCGCCTCTCAGGTTGCTGCCTCCGGTCATTAAAAACTATTCGCACAAAATCCAAAAAAGGTTGCTATTTTTAGCAGTGATACAACATGCCTATCCGTCTGTCCCCTCCCTATCTGTCCATCTCCCTGTGTCCATTTGTGACTTAGTAACGCTTCTCGGTGTGTTTACTGCCTTGTTTTTGCACTGCAATTAAATATAAAATCTATATGTAGTGTATAAAACACTTAACAACAGCATGCCGAACGCTAAATACCCTAATTTCCGCCCGTCTGTCTGTCTTATTGGATTTTTTGTGTGTTAATCGCAACATAATCTCACTTAATTTATGGCATGCCTTTATAATTAGGGTTGTATTATTTATGAGCAAATCGTAATGTGGCCAAATGTGTAATCATTTAGTTTTGTCAACATAAATGCCTGATTTATTCACATAACTTAACAAATTTATGATGACAGATGACACTAACGTATAAACTTTTAAATGTTACATATTTGATGACATATTCAACCTATAAACATTCGCAGAGTATATATATATAGCTTTAGTGTATATAATGTATGTTTGTGGTTTTCTTGTTTTGCGGCTATTAAATGAGAATAAAATCAAATGGCAACAAAATGTATTTGACAATTCATTTTTTTGGATTTTTATTTTTTCTTTTTCAGATGAAACAACAACAAAACGAAATTCAATTGGTTTTGATTTTGCAATAAAATAAAAGGCGACAGCAAAACGACATTAATTCTTATACGATTTGAGTGGCCCAGCTCCAAGGTCATATCGATTGTGTGTGCACGACAAAAGGCATTTCCAGTAAAATGTTGAAACCACAAAAGTCTAGGTGCTTGCACCATATGCTAATACTGTCTCTTCTTCTCATATTTGCTGACTTTCAACGGCATGTTGTCAGTGCAACGACACGTAAGTCTGACAAATATTTGCATTAATTAAAAGTATCTGTATCTGTCTCTGCACAAATAATGACGACGTTTTTGCTTTTTTTTATTATGTGTTGATGATCTTATCAAATTGTATGAGTATTATGGTATAAATAATGATTGTTTGCACTATGCCAAATAGAAGTCTTTTGTTCAGCTTAAACAATCCACAGGCGGTCAGATTAAAGATGCGTTCATTCAACTGCAGATGCAAACCATACAAATCCAACTGCAATTAAAACAATAACAAATTCCATAAATGTTACAATAAATTTCACTTGAAAATGTTACAAATTGCAATAATGCACAAGGAATTTAAAGTTTCTTATTCAATTTTGCATTTAATAATGCAACATTCCTCTTTTAATCTCAACTAAATGATGTGAAATATTTCTAGACAATAATTCAATTTTCTATGAATGAAATGTTTATTTCTCATGTTTTTCCTTTTTGCAAAAATGTGAATTTATCTCAAATTCCTTTCTAGTTTGGGCAAAAGACAAGAAAATAACATTTACGTCCAATAACAATGCAATAACAATGTGCATATAAATCGAATTGCATTTCAACTTGAGGAAATTCGATTGCAATTTTCAATTCCTCTTGCTCTCACACTTACCGTTTTACGCAATGACTTGCTGCAACTGGGTGGCAACGCCATGGCACCCTTTGTCAGTGTGTGTCGTGTGGCTTTAAATATTTGCCGCTGCCGATGCGTCTGTCCAATGAGCAATGTCAGCTGCCCGAAAAGTGCAACAATAAAAATCGTTGCAAAATAATTCCATGGCGCCGAACCACCAAAAAACCGCCACCACCAACGACTAAAGGTCACAAAGTATGTGAAAAAACCATGGCTCACACACTCGAGTGGCGCAAAAAGGACAAAGGCCAACAGCTGAATGCTGTGCAACGAGCACAAACAACGACTCAATTGCATAAGTTGACACTGGAGGCGCCACAGACGACACAGCTCCAACGCCAGCCAATGCTGTCGTGCATCATGCAGGATGGGACGACGTGTGGCCAGGGCGTGATGTGTGTCCGTGGCATCTTGAAGTAGCTGGGCCAAGTGTAGATTGCAATGATGCAACAGGTGGCTAATCAGCAGTTGCGCCACCAGATAAAGTGCCAGGCACACTTGTACGCCCAGCTGGCACAAATAGAAGAAGAGTATGGCACAAAAGTACATATAGCTCTCATTCGACATGGGATCATCGACGAGTATGGAGTACGAATAGGCCGCGGAGCCAATGATGGACAAGGCCAAGGCATAGAGCGTCAAATGATCTTGTGTCTGCAGCTTGCGTGCTGACACTTTCAGTTGTGTTGTATGCAACAGTTGCAGCAGCTGGCGATGCGCAGCGTGCAGCTTGTTTATCCAACAAATGATGCGCTGCTGATGCGTCGTATGCCTGTAGAGTGTGGCAAGTGCGGTGCACAGCAACAGCACATAACGATGCAAGCCCACAATGAGCAGCAAGCGATTCAAGTGTATAAAGTCCATACGTGTGCTGACAATGTACAGGGCATAGGGGGAGAAGGCGAGCACAAAGATGAACACCGCATAGCCATGCAGGCGCCAATATCGGCTGCTCTTTACCCGTCCCAGCATTCGAGGCTTTGGTGTGGCGACTGTCGACAGACCCAACAGACGGCTCAGCAGGTGAAGTGTTCGCAGTGTGCCGCTTGTTAACAGTTGTTGCAACGACGTCAACAACCAGTGGGCGCTGTGCGTTGGCCGCATTGCAACAAGTACTAAACGCCACGAAGTTAACACAAGTACTAACTAACGAGAGAGATAGAGCTCCAGTTGTGCTTTGTCATAATTGAATCACGATTAATGCCAAGACTCCAACCGTTGCTGCCCCCGCTGACCTTGTGTCTTGTACTGTCTTGTCCACATTAGGCTATTAGTCTGATTGAAATTTCCATTTAGATGAGGCGTTTCCCGTTCGTTTGTTCGCTTCGCTTCGCTAGTTTAGGTCTGTGTCCAACAAAAGGATTTCAAGGCTGGTTAGCAATAAACATGAATTAACTCTAGCTTCTGAGTACTTACTTATGCTCAACAAGTAGCTAATAATACACACACTTCAAAGTCAAGAGAGATTGAAGATAAAAGAGATTAACAAAGTCACAGAAGTTGATTTATATAGAATGTGATGAAAGGATAAGGTAAAGTTCAGTATAGGAAACGCCTATTAGGACATGTCAATGGTATAAAAATCTTAAATAAGTAAAGATCTTAAAAGATGTACTAAAAAGAAATAAAATATTAAAATAATACATATTAAACTGGGAAATTTAATAAACAGATAGTAAAATAATTTATTTTATTAAAAAAAAAAGTGTGTTGAGCTTTTCCCAAACAAAATAAAATAAAAAAATATTTTTTTTTTATTTTAAATACAATATGGAATGGAAAGAAATAACCTGCAGTAATTTCATATTTACTTCAGAATAAAAACTTATTAGAAAACTCTAGCCGAAAAGTCCCTTCTGGTAACATATACCCTAAACAAGTTCCGTAAGGCGTATACGTAATATTTGTATGATATATAGCAAATGCCGGCATTACAGCATAAAGACTAAAACAATGTTGATCAATTTTTCGCAGATTTTCCTAATTATATCCATAGTTTCAATTCCACAATTTTTGAATCCAAGTTTTTATTGATTCCATCTCTTTGTCGGAAACCAGAAAGCTACAAATATTTTGAAACAACCAAACAGACAGACCGACGGATGGACTTGGCTAAATGGACTTGTTTATTGAGGACGTGGACAGCTCCCGCAGGCGGACATCTCCCGTAGACGGAAGAAATTTATTGTATAGTTTAAAAACACAAAAATATCTCAGTGAAAAAGTCACTTTGTCGTTTATCAACTTGATTCTTTACAAACTTAAGAGATAAATGCCTAAAGACTCAACAGATGTTTTTGTTGGTAACAAGACAAGAATTTGTTTCAGCATGAATATAATAAATAACAAGATTTTAGCCGTGTTACCTTTTAACAACTTCTCATTTTGACTGCTAAAGAGTTTAAGTTCCCTCAGTTGTCATTTCAGTTTGTTATCTGCGCAACAATTGTGCCTTGCCGAGATTAAACTAAATCCAGCTAAAGCTTGGCACATTTTCATTTTTAGTTGTTCTCTCCGTGCTGATTACATGTCAATGCTTGAAAATTCCCAGGTGTTGCTGCTGGCATTAAGCTTCCTTTTGTTTTGAGCTGTCTGGGAAGACATGTTTTAAAATCGTGCTTCCAATCAGTGTCAAGAGATAAACTAACAATTTAAATTGCTCGCCGAGTGCGGCTAAAGTGACTTTAGTGGGTGAATATTCCCATTCCGATGCTCTTCTCCTCTTCTCTCAGAGCTCTCTGCGTGTCGTTCTCGTTGTCGTTGTATTATTAAAAAAGTTTTGTGCTTTAAAGAGTTTTGCCCCCTTTCCCCCTTCTCTTTCTGTTACATCTCTTTTTCATGCAACATAAAATGCAAAACACTCGAGTTCTATATGTACTTTAGCCTTTATGGCAAACTTTCGACGCTGTTTATAAGTTTTACAGAGCGAAAAAATAAAAAAAATAAAAATACATATAAAAAAAGAATTTGTCCATGTAGCTGCAACTTTTTGTGTGCTTTGTCCTGTTATTGCCCCACTCGTTTTCGCAAGCTTCCCGCATCGCCTCTTTCTTCTCCCTGGCTTGTATATTAGCTGTAGGCAGCCGAGTGTGCGGTTTTTATCTGGGTTATATGACTCTCTAGCTTGGTCCTGTCTCCCACTTGGTTCCTTCCTTTGGCATGACTTGCCTCAACTGGACGCTCTCTCTACTAACTGGCTGACTGTCTGTCTGGTTGTCTGGCTGTCTGACTAGCTGACTGTTTAGTCTGACAGTTGCTTGGCATTGCAGTCTCGCAATTCTGAAGGCTAATTCATTCACATTTTACGCTTTTTCGCTTAGCAGCCGCATTGAAAAATGCTTTTTTTTTTTTGGTGTGTGAGACTCTTTTCTCAGCTTTGTATGCGCTCCCCCATTACCATTACAATGGCTAAAAAAAGGGTTTTCACACACAACAACAAAATAGAAGAAAAAGATGTGCAAAGCCAGCTCAAGCAGACAGACTTGAATGGTATCTACGGATCAGCACAGAGAATGCAAAAAAAAAGTAGCTTTGATTAAGTCTTGTGGACTTTTAAGAATGTACTCTTAGTGCCAGTAATGGAAAATTTAATTATGCGTAAGCAGAAGTAGTTTTTTCAATTTTTTTTAGAAAGCCATTAAGTTCAAGTCTTAAAGCCAAATGCACAAAATATACATATTTATGCAATGGATAAGCATATTATTACTATACAAAAATATTAAGTATACGTTACTTTTTGTATCCATGTTAACGCTTTGACAGGTAATTTAACTTCAAACTATTTCAAAAATAAAAAAATCGAATCTTTTGAAGCCCTCACGGCATCTAATCTACAAATTTACTTAAACTTTAAATACCAAAAGTTCCCTGCCCACCAGCACCACCCCAAATGCCGGCCAGCTGTGAGCCAGCGCCTTGGCGGCGCTACACTTCAAAGTCAAACTGTGGACTCAATACAAAATATACAAGCGGCAAACAAGTGTCCCAACTGTCTAAACTGCCCCGCTGATAAGAAACGACGACGACGGAGACGGAGACGACAACGACAGCTAAACCGACAAAATAAAAATAACGCAGAGAAACGAAAAAAAATACAAAACAAAAAAGAAATTAAGAGAGGAAGGAAGAAAAAAAAACTTTAATTAAATAAAGTGTAAGAAGTTTGTTGAAGGCCCTTCAAAGCTGACAGCGTGACGCGACAAGAGGGGCGGTGTGGCGGTGAGATGGAGAAACTTAAGGACACCAGACAAGACGGCTGCATGAATTTCACTGTAGATCAAACAAAGTCCAGAAGGAGCAGTTCGAATAAAGTTCTTAATTTGTGCAGGCGGCGATGAGATTTCTTATATTCCACTTAGAGAATGATTTTTTGATATATCTGATATATATTTATCTTTTGTCCTGGCCCAAAAAGTTAAAGGGCAAAGTTCATTGTTGTTTACTGCCTCGCTCATGCTGCGGAAAACTTGCAAAAACAAAAAAGTCCGAATAAAATAAAATTCCCATTATATGGGCGAGTGAAAATGACAAATTAACTTGAGCTCAAAGGAAGCCGCAAAGTTTCGCAGCTGCCAAACCCAATTGGCAAACAAAAGTGCGGCTGAGTGTAAAGGTAAATTCGAGACTTTAGTGAAAGGTTGCCAACACCGAAAAGCGAAACACGAACACGGACACACAGATACATACGAAGGAAGCCACTAACAAGCTGTCGATTCAATTAAAGATAATACGTTGCGAAGAAAGCTGCGAATTTCTTGTTAATTTATAATTATATACGCATATCAAATTAACAATCTAGTGCGAACAACAAATACGCAAATAAAAGTGCGTAGGTTTTATCATTTCATGTAGATTTTGGATTAAGTAACACGATTCTATTGCTAACTAAATCTAACTTAATGTGCAAATACTAACACGCAACAGAGAACAGTTTGAGTAAACAATCAATACGAATACTAATAAAAATCCATCTTTAGTTATCTCTTATTCCATGGTAGCTTACAAAAAGTACTATTTTAAGCACAACAACAAAAGTTGTTCATTAAGTTAATATTCAAAGTAAATTGCAATTTTTGCAAACTTTTTAAGCTCTTCATTAGGTCTAACAAAATGTATCTCATTGAGTGCTTAGTAAAATGTTTACACTTCAAAACTTTACAGCTTCACTTCATTACGTGTAGCACAATTTGAAAAGTGTAAGATATTTAAAGAGATTTTACTATGAAACAGGCTTTTCATGTGAAAAAGAAGAAAGTCTTCTTAACTGCTTTAAAGTTAAAAGTTTGAAATAGTTTTTAATTCTAGTTTCTTTAATGCACCTACAAAAACATTAAGACAAACAAACTTTAACATTATTGAGTGCTAAAGAAAAGTTTTAAACTTTTAGAAAATTTTATCAACTTAACACATTGCAGCTATCAATATTGGGAGCATAAAGGCAAAAATACAGCAATAAACTTGTTTTCAACAATAATTTTTAAACAAAACTCTTGACCGCATTTGGGAATGCGTACTTCTAAACCTCTTTAGCTCCTCTTCACAACTTCTCTAAAACAACTTCACTTCATTAATATAGCACAATTTATTTACGTATTTGAAGGTTTTCAATAGTTTTAGATATTATTTTGTCTACATAAACAACTTATTAACTTATTGTCTGCTAAGCAAACTTTGAAGCTCTAAAAAAATACAAAAATGTATCTTCTCTTGATTGAAAACATTCAATAATAACAAGCGAAAGGAATGGAAAAGTTTAAGGAAAACATAATTATTTTTTTTTATTTAAGTTAAAATTTTTTATAAACACAATGATTTTGGTTTGAAAAGAGTCAAAGTTGTACACATAGAAACAAGAGATATACATAACAACGTTTAATCTGAATCTTTTAACTGAATTTTACTTAAGTTTCTTATAATTTATTCATTACATGCTACGACAATGTCGTACAAACTGTAAAAGTCAATCTTATTTACCACGATTTTTATGCTTGGATTTCTGTTTTTTTTTTCTGCAGAGTTGGACCTGTCACCCATTCCTCAGTTGTGCGATCCCATCGTATGCCCCGCTGATGCGGACATGCAATGCCCGGAGGACAGCGCCATACGGGAGATACGTGAGATAAATGCGGTGGATCTCTTAAGTTCGAATGTGGTGGGCAGCAATGGGGCACCGATTGCGACCACAGAGAAGGCCACATACAACAGCAGTGCGGTGCCGGACGAACTATTCGCCCAGTGCTGTCTGTCCAAGAAGTGTCTGTGCAAGACGTGCTACATTCCCGACTGCGACAGCGACAAGGGCGAAGTTGTGGTCGAGCTGCAGCCAGAGGCAATGGACACGCCCGGCCAATGCTGCGGCAAGTACGAGTGCAAGCTGGAGCCCAACTGCACCGAGGAGTGGGACACTGAATACTATTGGCTACATAGTTGCCAGCGCTGTTTGTGCAACTCGGGTGCACGCATTTGCCAGCAGAGTTGCGATGAGAACACCAATGCCATATGCGAATCAAAGAATCTGAACACGTTCTTCAAGGACGGCGAAAGTTGGGAGGATGGCTGCTATCAGTGTGAATGCGTCAAGGGTGAGGCGAAGTGTGTGGTTACACTTTGTGGACATGTCAATTGTCCCAGCGAACGTCAGGTGCAGCTTAAGGGCAGCTGCTGTCCCGTCTGCTGGCCCAAGGGTGAACCCATGCCGCACGAGAAACCTCGCAACTACGACGATGGCTATGGCTATGAGCATGAGCATGAGCACGACCAAGAACCTATTCCAGAACGGGTGGAGACGGAGCCACATCTGGAGCTCGATACCGAAACAGTGCCAATAACCACAACAACCGCAGCAACCATTACCAGCAGCACCATCACCAGCAGCAGCAGCAGCACCGTTGGCACCATCACTCAACGTATGGAATCAATCATCAATTATCCCACTGCACCACCTTGCCAATCGCATGATTTCCCCAACGTCGTCGAAGTTGTGCATCAGAATAGTTTACTAGCTCATCTGTATCCGGTTACCATTGGTATTCTTGCCGTCATCATTATCTCCATGGGCTACTATATTAAGCGTTTGCATGCCAAACAACGTTCCTACCGACCCGTTTCCAGCATCGACGAGAAGGTCTAAGTTACAGCCCAACATTTAATTAAACTTTAGAAATCATAGAAAAGATGCAGAACTTTGCATTGCAGCTACAGAAAGGGAGAAAAAAAGCAAAATTTAAACGAATAACTTTTGTTTTAATATGAATTTACATATTTTCTTTTCATTTCTTTTTTTTTTGGTATCTAAAAGATCTCATTTTTAATTTCACCTTCACTTCCAAGCAGACATCCGCAGACGCAGCAAGAAAGTAAAAAGTATTCTTATGAAATTACGCGCAAAGAAAAGTTACTATAACACAGAAAAATAAATAAAAGAAGTTGAGAAACGAGTTGTATATACCATCAAAAGATAAATAGTATTAAGTACACCAATGTTTTATTATTATTATGCACGAACTAAAATGCCAAAACATATTTTTTCAACATGTTATATGTATGTTTATGTAGTTTATGACGAACGCCTTTAAAAGCGAAACAAAAAAAAAATGGGTTATCCTAAAAAAATACAAAAAACTTAATAAAAAAAAAGTAATTCGAGAATTTGTTCGCCAATTGTTTTTTGTGTAAACTAGATGAATTAAGTTAGCAAAGCTAAGCTAGAATATCTATGTGATATTTGTTAATAAGTGTATGTTATAAACAAATGCTATAAACAATACAAACAAACGCAAATGAAACTGGCGCGCTATCAAAAAGTATTGCAAATGGATCAATTTTTTTTTATAAATTAGCTGCTGATCGTTGCCGTTAATCTATTAGTATATACCATATACCATACTATATACAATACATATAATTATTATGATAAAGTCTTAATAAACAAGCCGATAAGCAAACGCGAATAATATGCCAATATAATGACTTTTCTTATTGCAACGCATCAACTCAATTGAATTCACTTTATAGCCACTTTTGGGGGTCATTGATACATGGAAATTGCTCGTTGTTGTTGTTATATATTTCTGCTTATGGCCTGAGCATGAAGAGTAAACAACCAGAAATTACATTAATCAATCAATACAAACAATAATTAGCATCCAGTGTGTTCCAATCAGCATGCCAGCTGTGTATGTGTGTATTGGTATGTGTTCCTTACAATACAAACATATGTACGTTTGTGTATGTCTGTGGGCGAATTATTGCATTCCAGATTCGTGTATGCATTTATGCCAAATATTTATAATTTTCATTAGGCTCAATTGCAAAATTCATCATTCAATAAATATTGTTTATTTTCAATTCGGTAATTAAAAATGGCATTCATTAAGAAACGTTTTATTAAGGAACTGTTTATAGATGAAAGCAATATAAACAATATTCTCTTAAACAATATTTGCTCCAACTTACAAATGAGTTTTTATCTTTGTGCGAATCCCTTAAGCCCAATACTCGTGGAAAAGCCGATGTTTAAGATTTTCTCAAAATTTAAAAGCATTTTCGAAGCAATAGAATATTATTATTTACAGGTACAAGAAACTCAGTTTAGGAAAAAAAATTCCTGAATGTGAAATTCGGATTCCTGACAAACGATTCGCAATTTAGATTCGGATTCTGTTAAGGTATTTTTATAAAAGTGAATGTTCGATTATTATAAAAATTTTAATTACTGTTTTTTCATGAGAGGTTTGTATAATATGCTCATTGATGCCTCTCGCCACTAGGTAGCGCTGCAACTTCGCCCGTTTAACCGACTGTCATGAAAATCAGTATGACCAGGTATTTTTACACACAGGAAACGAATATGATATGATATGCTCATTGATGCCCCGACGGATGGACATTGCATCAAACAAATATTCTACTGATAATTAGAGTATATTAAAATAAAATGGAAATATTGAAAAACTCTAAGCTCTGTGTTTTTGGATGCAGCAACTAGCCAATACTAGCATAAAAATAAACAAAACTTAAATGTTTCCATAGAATACGCATTTTGCTCTTCACTTTAAAAATTAAAGCCCCAGTTTCGGCCTGCACCAGCCAAATACAAAATAAATAAGTACACAATACAGTCTCAGATCTGATAGCCATATCGTACATCTGCCAAAGCAAATAGAAGCTGAAAGGAACTCGTGCCACCAAGAGATGACTTTTTCCTTTTAATTTATTGGAGTATCAAACTCGGTCGCTCTCTTTCGAATTCAAAGCACTCAAAGACTTGTGAAGTGGGTTCAAGGTCGCAAAAAATGTTTTGAGCTGCAGAAATTTCCCCATTTGGCTTTGCCTTTGCCCAGCGCTGCAGAAAAAGGTCCTCGAGGCGCAACGGGAAATTGTTTGACTGAGGCTGAAAATGTGATGCCATCATATGATTTATAATATGTAATAATTTCTATGCATTGGCATTGGGACCCCAAGCAACAAAAAGAAAAAGTTCAAGAGCAGCAGCAGCAAATGCGAAATATCAAATACAAAATACAAAATACATACAAGGTGTCAGGGGAATTGAGAGCTTGTGTGGGCGGCGGCGTGGCGGTAGCACCTTCACACACAAACAGTCACTAATACATACATACACTAAGCACAACATGGGGCTGGCTCTTCAAAGATGGAGAGCCCAACAATGCCATACATTTGCCTTAGATTCTTATCAAACACTAAAATGTCATGAATAAAACACATACATACACGCATGCATATATGCTGGTATAAGTATGTATGTGTGTGCGTGGGTGTGTGGACCTCACCCCCTCTTGCCGACTAGCATAGTGATTTACAAATGTCGAGGACTAGGTGCCGTGTCGCAAAGCTCGACAAAAGAAAAGCACACCTAATAAAAATGGTGTTTTGCTGCCTTCGGTTTTCAACAGGGGCGCAGGTATTGACTGTGGTAGGTGTTCAGATAGGCGTAAGGACCAATCGCTTCAATTTGGCTGAAAGCAAGGCAAATACTCGCTCGCATTGTTACAAAAGGTTACACGTGTTCCTGCCTAACGATTGCAGGAGCGCCTCAAAGCGCAAACGTTTTGTACGGGGATAAGCAATGGCAAACAGCTTTAGGGAACATGGCTGTTCGGCTCGGGGGCAAAGGCACCCCAAGGCTGGGCAATAGCGGGGGGTGTGTTGGTGTAAGGTGGCTAAAGGCAACCAGGACTGCCTGCCAGGCAGCCCAACAACTACAAAGGCATAACAATAACAAAGGCATAACACAATAGACTTCAAGAGCTTGGATGACACTTTGAGTTATTTTGTTGATGCTGTAAAAACACGAGAGAGCGAGCCCAAAAGATATGCGATGGTAGATTTATTGAAGCGAAGCAGATAGAAAGTCACACAACTGTGAGAAGCAAAGAACAGAACAACAACAAAAATACAAAAAAAAAAAGGACGAAGAACAAGAAACAACACTAACACCCACACACACACACACACACACACAGAGAAAAAAAGGTGGAAAAGCAGGCTGCTTAAAGTACCGTTTGATAAGGGCAAAAAAGGCACCCAAACCCCCCACATAGATAGTGTCCAGTGCCGAAGCTTTGCTTTACTCAAAATATATATGTACTAAGTATATACAACAGTAAGTATGTTTAAATGGGGTATGATAAACTCAGAGACGCCCAATGTTAAAAAAGAGTGGAATCATTAATTAACCATACTATAATGTAAAAAATAGATTTTTCAGGATGATTTTATGTTGCAAATGATAGTTCGCGTCATTTAAAAGTGAATTATTTTAAAATAATAAAGTCTCTTAAGGTGTTATGATCTACATAAAATCTGCTTTAAAACTATATAATTCCTAGCACAACCATATTGTTCCCTTTTAGAAACTAAGGGTATGAGTGGGAAAAAGTTTCCAGGAACGAAAGCATACTAATAACAAATGCT
Source organism: Scaptomyza pallida (assembly GCA_018152965.1). Classification (NCBI taxonomy): domain Eukaryota; kingdom Metazoa; phylum Arthropoda; class Insecta; order Diptera; family Drosophilidae; genus Scaptomyza; species Scaptomyza pallida. Next base: position 3,319,439 of record JAECXP010000238.1, read on the forward strand.
AACAGGAATATTATACAAAAAATGAACTGTTAAATAAACTACTAACAATATATACAAACTTTACCTTAATATATTAACTTAAGTGTACTTGAAAGAGACAAAATTGTTATGAAACAATTTTATCACAAAGTTACGTGTCATACAAAATGTCATTTTTAAAGGGTCATAAAATTGACAAAAGTGCGAATTTAATTGATTTTAGGGTTGATTGATTCTTTTGTGCTTACTTTTCATGAGCTGTGTAATCAATTCATGATTTTTCAATCGTTTTAGTTTGATTAAATATTGATTCTTGAATTTATTATTATTATTTATTTACTTACAATTCACAAAACAAACAGCAAAAACTCATTAGAAAATATTACTTCAGACATGCAATCATTTGTAAAAGCTAAACAAACGACACATTTACCTCACTTTTAATGAAAAAGGGATACAAGTCATTGATGCTGTAAAATGTATAGCTAAAAGGACTATCAGCAACATTACGATGAGTCCACGAGTCAACAGCAAACTGTTGAAAGCCATTCAATGAAAGCAAAAATAACGGAAGCAGAAACTTTAAGGAACAAACAAGCAAGTGGAAAAACAGCTGCAGAAGCCATTCAAATTGTCGAAGCAATCAAATTCAAGTCTCAAGATCTGTTGCCAAAACTGGAGAGAGAAGGGGAAAGTCAAGGAATATAAGTAAAAGCAAACATTGAAAATTTGTAAGCATTTAAAGCATGAAAATTTGTTGAATGGCATTTAAGTGGAATTTGTATTGAATACAAAATGGTGAGAATAATATTTTATGCGAAGGACACGATTTTGTCTGTTGTCAAAATACAAATATACAAATATTGAATGGGACGAAGGCAATAAATCATCAAAGACGGCAATCTATTTATTGATAGCCACAAAATGACTGCAGGCTATTTACATACATATATATAAATAAATATGTATACATACATATGTATCTATGTATGTATGCAAATGAAATGCCTCATTCATATATCAAAGCCACATTAGCCTAAATTTGAATTGGCACACACTTATAGAAAAACACACACACACTTGCACACGCAGATACATATATTTGAAGCAAAACCTCAAGCACATGTCAGAATTAAATAATGTAACGCACGATTGCTACTCGACTCTTCAAACCGCACACATACAATCATACATATGTACATTTTACATGCAAACAGTCAGGCTGCCAGACAGCCAACAATCCTGTTCAGCAGCTGGCAGAGAGCAAGAACGTTCTCCACATTGTAGTATGGCCATTCAGGCATCCTCTAGCAGCAACGACACCAGGCAAGGCGCAGTAAGGCAAGGCGCAGTAAGGCAAGGCGCAGCAAGGCATTGGCATTGGCTTTTATTTGAATTTGGTGCGTGCGGCTGTCACTTGTCTGTTACATTCGCCATGTAAACACAACCGCAGGCAATTTTGGCAATTTGCGTCAACAGGCGCACACAAGACACACACACACACACAACATGGATACCAAAAAGAACTACCCATCCCCCTTCCTATTCCCCTCCTTTCTATCACAAATAAAAAACATGTTACAATGTTTGCGCTAGTCAATAGAGCTCGACAAAAAGATACCTACAAAATACTTGCAAATGTATATGTTCCATTTGTGGACATATGAGATAATAATATAATAACAAAGTAATCCTTGTTCCCAGTATTTGGTGTTTACATGTATTTATTAAGGTATATTGTCTTATACTTAAAGTGCAAGAAATAATATTTTTCGTTTTTTCAATTCGTCATGAATTCATAAATATATATGTAGCTTCCACAATAGTTTATGACGAAAAGTAAAAAATGTATTTTAAATAAAATAGAATAGACGAAATGTAAATCATAAAGTTATATTTGGAAAAAAAATATTGCTTTTCGTAGAAATTTTATAATCTTTAACTCGTCGAACTCTTTTTTCACATTTTGCACAACCTTTATGGTAATCCCTTACATTAAGACCATACAATTTTATTGATATAGGGTATCAAAAATATAATATTTAGAGTAGCAGACGTTTTACGAGCTAAGCGGAAACGCAAATATAAATCGGGACCATTGCCTAGCAGTGAGTGGAGCCACATATGAAACGTTAACTCTCTCCCCCCAGCCCCCACTTCCTCTCTCGCTATTGTGCAACAAGAATAAAAATGAAAATATTTGCCATGCGACAACAAGGTATGCAAAAGAATAAAAAATAACGCAAAAAACAAAGTAAACGAAGCCACTATGCTCTGAAAAAAAATCAATAAAATATTTAAAGTCGTATAAAATGAATCGCAAATAAAACTTTTAAAGCTTGTATTGAATGACACGGATTTTATAGCATATTAAACAAATATGCTTTAATATGCTTTATATACGAATGTAAATGTTTTATCAAATTTCTTTCTCCATAATTTATTAACATAAGCAAATTCACATATTAAGATATAATTTTCCTGTGAATGTAATTGGAGCTTATTAAATTGTACGCATTGTTAAACATTTGTTATTTTAAGACCTAAAAATAAACTGATTAAAAAATTATAAACATAAGACGGAGCGCGCGTCACATGAACATTTTTATTACACGCTGCTTGCAGATGAACCCAAAAATATTACAAAAAATTATCTTTATAAACACACAAAATATCGTATAAAAACCAAAAAAAAAATAAATGAAAAATTCTCAAGAAATGAAAATTTGCCAAAACTCAACAATGTCACACACACATGCACCCACACCCAAACACACACGTGTAATTTTTGTATAATGTAGCAACAAAATACATATAGTATATATTGTATGTATGTGTATAAATATTTGTGCAAGGTAAGCAAAATTCTTATACTCTGATATTGAAGATTGAAGAGTATATTTATTTTCTGCAATGTTCGTTAGGACTTGTCCGTCTATTTGATACTTGAACCTTTGCAAAAGTTTTTGTGTAAGGGTTGAATAGATGAAAATCGATAAATTCACATATTTTCAGAAACCTTAAAGCTAGAGATACCACATTTAATAAGTAGAGCAAGTAGCACGCGTTTCAGTAAAAAAGTATTGAAATTCTTGAGCTACGCCTTCCACCCCTGTTCTCACCGAGTTTTAAAACATCAAAAGTCCATATCTTTAAGGCAAGACAGATGATGACGTCCCCGCTTTTTGTTATCGCATTTATGTATATATGCCAATTGTTAGATAGAATCAACAAATTTGGTGGAAAGGTAGCTTGTGATATCCACCTGCCATTTATATTCGGATATTAACATCTTTTCCTTTTTAACAGCTAACCCCTTAACATCCTTCTTTTACTGCTGTTAGAGTATTCTGCAGTCTATAACGTCCAACTGCGACGTTTTAACTTGTTCATATTGGTCGGTGGCCGCATCGTCTCGTTTTCAGATTTCGGTTTGCGACATCTACCTATACCATCTACCTATACGGTAATGTATGAAAGCCAAAGACAACAACAACAAGATAGAAAACAACAATCGAAATTGGAACCTTTAAAAATTTGTGGCGTAAGCATCTGCATGCACCACTAAAATAAATCAAGAAATAACATTTACACGTTCCGTTTTATGTTGTATTTGCCACGTAACAATAAAAGCAGACGTCTCACGCCCCCATCCTTTCTAACACCTAACCGAAACCTGCTCCTGCTCCTCCCAACTGTAGAAGCGGTAAATAGGGACAAACGGGACATTGTACAACAGAGGCATAGGGCACACACACACACACACATAGATAAACGCAGGTTGTACAAAAGCTGCAAAAGGCAAAGCAGAAAGCCGAAAGCCGTAAGCCGTAAGCTAACCGAAGACAACGCCACAAAGGAATTATTTACTACGTGATACAACACTAAAGTCATTCCACGGTATAAATGTGTGTGTTGGCTTGTGTGATCATCCCACACCATCCCCCAATGGGTGGCCGCATTGGCTCTCGAGTACTGAAGGGAGTACTATTAATACATAAAGAAAGCATTTCTCACCCATAAGCACACAAAAAAGGCCAACAGCCGACAACAACAAAAGAGGGACGAACAACAGCAGCACAGAGGCACGCGGCGCATTATCCAAACGACCGCGGCAGCAAACGAATCAACGTTCTCATACCCTGGAACTTGTTGTCAACTGTTAAGGGGTAGGTCAAAAATACATTAAACTAATAATTGTGTGAAGAACATTTGGCTACCATATAAAGATCTATAAAAGCAAGTCTAAAGAGAATAAATTTAAAAGTTTAATCAAGATTTACAGTAACTTAAAACTGGTAAATTTCTTCTCCCTTTTCTGCTTTGTTAAGGATATTTTTGTTTGTATTTTTAGTTATTTTGTAAGTAAAGTTAAAGATTTATTTACAACTTTTCTGTCCTTGGATTATTATTTTTAGTAGTTTTATTTTTAAAAAGAAATCTAAGATGAGTGAAAAATTAAAGTATTTATAAGTTTTTTAACAAGATTTTTTAAATTCCTTATTTTATCCATGTTTAAATAATTTTTTAATATTTTATTCTAATATTTATCCATAATCTTTTTTTTTCATAAGTAATAATTATGATCTTTCAAAATCGTCCCTGCTTTTAAGGGTGTTTAATTGTTTGTCAAGATCTCAATATGCTTTATCAAATTTTTGTTCACGTTGTGCTTGAATACAGCAACAACAACAACAAAAAGCCGCTATTGTGGCCCTAGCTGTCCGACTGGAAAAAGCGCAATAATAAAATTGGGGAAATTGGCTTTAAGATTGGGGGTGTAGTGGAAGCTATAGCTATAGGACGCGATGCGATGCGCCACAGACTGGAAACACTTTGCCGCATCGTAGTGGCAACCTAATCAGTTGCGCGCCAGCTAAGTAACTTTATTAGACTATTATTTTAAATTGCCCTGTCTCCCGGCCATTGTGTGAGAGTCTCCCTGGCCATCCTCTTTTTCTCTCCCTCACATTCAATTTGTGTGTATGACCAGTGTTGGTAATCTGAACTTTAACAGAAGCTATTGTGAATTGCTATTGGCACTTTGTGTATCAGTGTGTACGTGAGTGTAAGTGTGTGAACGTGTGTGTACGTGTGTGTGTGTGTGTTTGTAATGAAAATAAGAAAGTTGCATTGCACTTTGTAATCGCAAGGTTGCTAACAATTCTACAGGTCATCGATGAGCACTAAAAACGACTGCACGAAAAACCGATTTGCCCATTTAGATTGGAATTTCATTGTGTAGTCCAACTTCAATGGCAATAAATAAATAGGTTATCGACAAATCTAAAGAGATGCCGGCTTTTGCATAGTCCGTATTGTTGTGCGTTTGTACCAGCTTGCAATCATTTATGTGAAAGCAAATAATAATAAATAGCAAAAGAAGCAACGAGAGAATACTTATTTCCTTGACTGTCAGAATGGTTTAAGAAACTTCCAGTGAAGGTTAAACTTAACCAAGTCTTTAAAATTCATTGAATGAAATTGGGAACTTTAATAAATAGTCTTGTGTAGATTTATTGACCTTCTTTTGGACAGACTAAACCTTCTTCAAACAAAAATCTCATCCATATTGTAGCACCTTAGAGCAACAAACACACACATAAATAAATCAAAGTCTTGTTATAAATAGATCTGCCTTGTTGTTGCTGGTATGTATATTCCTTGAATGGCAGCCTAACTGAGAGTTAGCTGTCAATAATAGAAACTTAAATCAATAGATTGTTGTGTCCTTTCTTTCGTTTATAATGAAATCGCAGCCACAAATAGAAATAGGAAATAAAAAATGATTGACAAAAAGGGTTAACAGTTGTTGGTACTACTAGTCGCAGTCTCCATTCACAGAGCGAGTTGGTCCACACTGTGTTTTCCAATCTTATTGACATCCACTCAATGGTCGTACACACAGACACACAGATAGCTAGAAAGGGTTCGTAACGAAATTCACTGTTAACCTGATTCAGGGAAGGCTCAGTTACGACAACCATTTGACAAAAGCAGAACGCTGTCCAATCCAAATCAATAGACCAGGCACTTGTCAGTTCTAATTGCCTCTAAAACCAGCAAAATTGTAAAGCGTTAAGCTGCACATCCTCAGCATCCTGCCACACCCGCTCCACTCTACCCCTTTGAGGTCTGTCCAATGTTCAAACTCAATCAAAACGTTCACGTTGCGAAAAGTTCAAACAATGAACTGGCTTCCTTCCATAGAGTTAGTGCTTGCTGGTGGTGGCGGTGGTGCTGCTGCCATTGAGCTAAATAGACAATTTTGCACACAAATCCATTTAATCTAGAGATAAATAACATTGAGGGCTTACAACCAACCAACGTCTGGGTGTGTGTGTGTGTGTGTGTTACCTCCCCCTGAAAGAAAACAGCTTCGGGGGGGCACTTAACGCACCCAAAAATTTCGTACGCAGCACTAGCGTAAAAATCCTAATGATGATTCTTTAGACTTTCCAGCACCATCCAGCACATCCTGTGGCGCTCCACAATTGCCCGGCCTGAGAGTTAAAGGGACACCCGCACAGGCATCATCTTCTTTTATTTTGTTGGGGTTTAGGGACGCATCTTTGGCTTACGGCTGCTCGGCTTCTACTCGTCGTCGTATCGATTTAGCAGCGCTGGGCAATAAAATCCACTGTGATTAGGTTAAAACTGTTGACTTTCAAACAGGGCTTCCGGTTGCCTGCCTGATGTTTTGCCTTTGTGTGTGCGAAAGTGCGGCAAACACAAAATCAAAATAGCTGCCCCAAAATCCCAAGACTCCCACTTCCACTGCTGTTCCCATTACCATTCCCATTCCATCACACACGTACACAAACACCAAATCATTTGCCAAACGTAGTAGTGAACTCTGTTTTGGGCGGGTTATTGAATGACTGTGCAAATCGAATGAGAGATAAAAATTGCTACAGCAGCAGCAGCAGCAGTAACAGCAGCAGCAATGTGATTCTGCGGTGACTCTTGTGTGACGCTCATTTATTTAATGGTTTTAACTTCCCAATTTCCCCAATTGTCAGACGTGTGCCTGGCGTGGAGCCATTAACCCAAACGTATACGCATTACGTATACGAACCATTTATACACTCTACACTTAATTAACCGTTCAGTCTTCTACGCTGCTCTAACTTTCAGTCTAAATGCGAACTGAGTGCGAGTTGATAGCAAATGATAAATGAGCTGAAAACAACGAAAAAAAAATAGTTCTGTTCGTTTTCATTATTTACATGCTGCATAAGCCATTTGTAGCTGCCGCTGCTGCTGCTGCCGTTGCTGCTGTTGGCAAGTGTATTATGTGCTGATGCAGCATTTCAGTGTGCTGATAAAATGCTCTAGCAAACTAATGAGTTTCAAATAAAAATAAAAATGTAAAAATGCGAATGAGATTTGGGAATGATACTCTGTATGTGTGTGCCGCACACGTGCACCCTAACCTCAAAAGGTGATGGCTTGAACCGCAGTGGGTGGTTTGGATTGCGGGTACAGTGGCTCACAGCTTAATTCAACCAGAGTCCTTTAAAACATCTAGTATAAAATGTAAACGAAAAGGAATATCTAAATAATTTAAATGCAATTTGTTAGTCTAATGATTCAAGTTGTAAAATATGAATTTGTTTGAATTTTAAATATTTTTGCAAACACAAAAAATCAGAGAAAAACAATATATACATCTGCATGTAATAGGCTGTGACCCACTGTATGGTATATGCACACAAACATATCGGATACATTATGTGTAGTATAGTTGGTTGCGACTGATACTTAAATCTGCTAAAAATGCTAACAAAACAAATGGACACATGACATTGCAAAGTTTACAAATGCAAATCAGATGCTAAACAAACTCGACGCCCAGCAACAAATATGTCATAACGGGACACAAATATGCACTCAGCACATGTGTGTGTACGTGTGTGTGTGTGTGTGTGTGAGTGAAAGAGCCAAATAGAGCGAGAATGAGATGGGTTGTAGATAAGGAGTGAGATAGAAAGAAAGAGAGAGAGAGCGAGAGAAGCCGACATACATTTATGAGCTCTGGCCTGTTTGTCGTTGACTTTTTCAAAAGAATTGTATAATATTTTGTGAACTAAATGTGTATGTGTGTGTGTGTGTGTGTCTGCATGCAAAATAAGCACACATACGTAAAATAACACACACACAAACACTGACACATGTATCTACAAGCTGTAGCTCAAACACAGGAAATGTAATTTGCATAAGAATAACACAAACACACACACACGCCGACTCGCATACACATGCTTGCAGATAAAGAGAAAGAGAGAAGGGAAGCGGGAGGAGGAGGGGTAAAAAGACACCATTGCCAGACTGGGGCATATGGCACACATATTGAAGTATGGCAAAAAGGACCAAACAACAAAAGCAGCAACAGCACCAACGAAGCAACGAAGCAACAGCAGCAGCAGCATCAACTGAATGACTGGAGGGGGCTGGTCTGAAGTGTCCTTTAACGAGATTTGCATCTCATCATAATAATGTAAATGACATAGTATACGAAATAGACAAAGAGGGAGAGAAAGGGGCCAGAGGGACACAAGCAAAGCGAGCAAGCAGAAGCTATATTTTGGCGAGTGGTCGTTACATGGATTTAACATAACTAGCATAAAAGGGTTTATTAAAGTGCCGGGGCGTGGTCCGTAACACATTGTACATTTATTTTGGATTACATGCAGCAAATGTGATGTACTACTCGACTCGACTCGACTCGGTCATAATTTAGTCTCCATACAAATTAGCATCGGGTGGGGTTGAGGAGAGGGGCTGGCAATGAAATTGGTTTACGGCTTACTGCAACAGCTTGCAATAACCAAATTGAATACGTGTAGTTAAGCCATTGATTATGCAGTTAAGAGCTGTAACAAAGAGGATATGCACTGGGCAGCACTGTTTAATTAGAGAAGCTGACTTTGAGTATTATTTAATTGAATTTCGATTTGATTTGCTATTAATATGAGGATCTAAGCTTATAAGGGTAGACAAATCTCTAGCTTCTTAGAAACTTTATGTGACAGTTGTGACCGTATTGCAAACTACATATGATGGGCAGCACTGTTCAGCCCCAAGTTTTGACCGTTGTCATTATAAGAATAAAGTTTAATATGGAACTCTTTACATACAATTTTTCAACAAGTCATTTCGATGCCTAATTTGACTTTCGCTTCCTTCAAATTAGATAGTTGGCAATGCTCTGTGATGGGCAGCACTGTTAGGCTAAGTTGGCTGCGGCTGCAACACTGATTAACGATTTAAGGATTGATGCTAATCAAATTGAATTTCCTTTTAAAGTGTTTGCAATAAATAATTTAGTTTTTTTTTCAAGTTTTTGCTGTTGCACATTTGTTTGTTTCTTTTTTTGTGGCAAATTTTAAAGTTGCAACTTAAGTATTGATGGTTGTTTGTTAGTTTGTTAGTAGTTTCATCAGTCAGTCATGCAACAATGGTGCCATCGCCTCCACACACTACACACACACACGACAGCACTTAACTCCTTTGGCATCACCTTCCACAGCATTGGTAGTGGTAGTGGGGCAATTTATTTGCCAACACTTTCGCTGCGAAGGGAAAGTTTGTGCGGCTAAAGCTTATGGCGGATATAGCACAGCCGTCGTATACTTAATATATATACATACGTATATATACATATATGAGTCTGTATGTAGTAGTAGTAGTCGGTATCCACGTCCGATATCCTCAACCATGCAAGCAAAAGTTTTCAAAAACTTCTCATCGCTGCGAGTCTAACAAATTCAATTTGTCAGGCTTGCCACGCGTTCTCTTTCTCTTCCTCTCTCCCCTCTCGTTCGCACTCACTCTGAGTCGCTGTGTGCGGCTAATCCATTTACAATTTGAAAGTAAACAAACAAACAAAATGTAACTACTATATGCACAGAATGGAGGCGGATGGGGGCGGATGAGTAGGACTCCGACGAGCACTCCAGCTGGATGCTTCAATGAAAATGCGACAGAAACTTTTACTTTAGCCTTTTGGCTATGCCTGAACACCGCTCCCAGCTGCTTCTGATAGTTTATGCAGTTTGGCGCGCCGACAATTGTAGGCAAAATGTGTACAAAAAAAAAGATATGAAAATAATAAAGCATGAAAGAAACCGCACCACAAAATGAAGGAATTTCCTTTCTATTTTATTATATTTTTATTTTCGAGGCTGTTTTCCCCCCCAACCTTGTTCCGTCTGTCTGTCTGTCAGGTTGTCAGCCGTTTTTTTCTCTTTTATTCGCTAGCCCAACAGCGCTTTTTAAGTTGTGTACTAGACGACGATAAGGAGACAGGGCAGGGGAGGAAGGCAAAGGCAACAGACTGAGGATAATACGTTTTATTCGCGAAGCTTTCGCATGTTTAGCCGCTGTTGCTGCTGCTGCTGCTGCAAGTGCCTCAGGATGTTTGCCAGGAAATGTCCAAAAAGGTAAACAAGCCCGAAAATTTCAAGTGTCAACATTTGGACCACGTCGAGCGAGCACAAAAAACTCTACAATTTTTTCTCTCAGAAAAGCAGGCAAGTCACAGCCACAACGGCACAACGACTCTAATTATATGTCAAGTCATAGTGGATGGGCGTGGCTAGACAGCTAACTAGAAGTGCAGCTAAACGAGGGCAAATCGAAGTGTAATTAAATATAAATTTCAATTTATATGCACAATTTGACCTACATATAAAATAAGAGAGAAAAAGAAAATCAAATCAATTTGTTAAGCCAGTAACTTATTGATTTTGCCATGCTGCATTGAGCTTATTGTACACAAACCAAATACATAATGGAGCTTTTGAAAAATATATATAATAGCCTTAGAATTGATGTCCACTTATTTGTTGCCATAATTCGCTTAGAGCTAAAGCAATTTGCGAAAGCAATATCATTATTCAAATTTAAACATTATATCATTAATCATTAGGCCAAAAAAAAATTTCTCTACTTTAATAAAATTGTGCGTATACGTAATATATTTAGGGATACAGAAACAAGAGCATATAAATAGGTGTGCAAACGATTAATAAAATGTTTTAACAAACTAGGAAGGGTAAAGAAACGCGTTAATCAAACAAGATTGAGCTGTTATTGCTATTGTCGTATAAATTGTATGCCATAAACCAAAGCGTGGGCTCACGGACAGGCGTAGAGGTGGGTATATAAAATACTTTATAGCCATTTTAGACATTTCAATTTTAAAATCACTTTTAAGTTTTTTAGCTCTGCATTAATACTAGATAAAATCTTTTTCAAGGAATCCCTTCTAGTCGAGGAATCCCGACTGGGACATACCCTTAACCCGTTGCTTAACGCGTATTTGCGTTTTTTTTTTGTCGATAGTTTAACACTGCTTTTATACAATTTTAAAGCTTAAGTTTTTTTTTGTTAGCGATCACATGTGTATATGGGAAACTAGGAGTGTTATCGATTATTTGAAACAAACTTGTTCCACTTATAGTAAAAAAGAGCTTAAGTACCAAATCTAAAGTGTTTAGCTCGTCTCTGAGATCGGCGCGTTCATACTGACAGACTGGCTATATCAACTCGGCTGGTGATGCTGATCAAAAATATATATACTTCATAGGGTTGAAGATGGTTCCTTCTGTCTGTTACATACTTTTAAGGAAAACCATTATGCCCTTATTTGCCCATTTTATGGGTTAAGGGTATAAAAACTGTAGCAAAACACATAGCCAGAAATTATAAAAGAAAACTATTTAACCAAAAAATTCCATGTATATTTTTAATATCCCACATTTGCATTTAAAGCATTCAAAAGAAAAAATTTGTTTAAAACAAAAAGAAAAATCACCCAACTTTGATGAAGTGAATAACCTTAATATTGTTTAATGGCCTGCAAACACAGGTGTATTGCAATTTTTTCTGTTTAAGCCCACACGAAATGTGTTTGCCATGAAATTCCCTACACTCTATAAACAGGTACAAAAAAATTTCACATGAAAATTCAACAGTAAACACTTATGTACGTAGCTATGGCAAAAATCCTTTAACCTTAGTCCACACACACACATAAACACAATTGGCTGCATTATGAGAGGCAATTCCAAGTAGTATGCACAATAACCATCAAAGAATGTCGGAGCAAAATGGCAAATAATTAATTAAAAAGTGCTCAAGTTTTGACAGTTTAACGAGCTCTAATTTTTTACTACCGGCCATTGTGCGCTACTACTTGATGAGTGCCCCTCGCTGTCCGACCGAAATGAACTGAAATGGGCAATGAAAAAGGCGCGTATACGCCACGTGTAAAAAGCCAAAGCAAAAGACAGCAGGCTGAAAGCGAGAGACAGAGATGGAAAGCGATGCGAAAACTTTTTGGGAAACGCGAGCAGTTAACCTGAAAATTAAATTCGAAAATGCGCTGCAAAAGCAAAAATAATTCCTTTGCATTCTGCGGGCCATTATATGTGTGTGTGCGTGTGTATTTTGTGTATGTTGTGCCGACGGCGTCATTTCTTGTACAACAATTTGTGAGTTTGCTGCGCGCAGCACTCACGTAATGAGCATAAACTACAGGCATACAAGAACGAAGACGTCACACACACAACAACACACAAACACATATAGCGACCACCTAGATGAAGAGACAGAGCGAGTGAGGTAGAGAATCGGCGCCTGCCGTGCACATAATTGGTGCAAAAGTTTGAAATTATCACGGAAGCACGCCGAAACACGTACGTACATCAGCGTCAAACGGACGCGAGATGGCATAATGCGACCTGGAGGCGGTGTATTCGCTTCTCCTGTTCTACCCGCAGATCCTGCTTTCACACTACACCGCCGCCTCTTACTTCCCCTGCACCCATTGCTGTGTGCACATTGCGGGCAACGCCCCGGACAGTCTATATGTATGCGTGTACGGAAAGGACCTGGATTCACCTTTAGGCAGAAAATTTATTAGAGCGTAGGCAGGTACCTAATCCCGACCCTAATTACTCATGGGCTTGTAGTTTGAGGGTACCCCGTGTAACAATTAGCAACACCAGGTTTAGTCAAAAAATAAAAAAAGTTTTCTTTCGGATGCGATGCACACTTAATCCGTGTGTAGGAGTGGGCTGAGGGAGGCAACGGAATGGTCAACGTTCTAGCGCTTATCTTAAAAGCAAGCAAAAATGTTTCACTTTGAGTCGGATCTAAAAGACTTCCGCACGAATTGCGGCCGTAACAATTAGCTAATGCAGTGTGGGATTTAACTTTGGCCGGCGGAACAGTTTACAAACCGGATACACGCCAAGCCAGCAGCCATGCAAATCAATCGAATGAAGTTGGCTGCATTCAAACGAGCGTAAGAGCGAGAGAGAGTGGGTGAGTGTGGTGGCGCAATCGATATGGCAACGCTTGATAATTGACTTGACTTTGACAGCGACGTCAATTAGCAGTGAGCAGCAGTCAGAAGAAGAAGAAGACCAAATCCGACTCAGCAGCAAGTAAAGTGCATTTATTTAATTTAACAGCAATAGCAACCAAATGAAGCGCATCAAGTTTCAATTGACGTCAACGCCAACTTTTGGAGAGTTTGAATACACATACATACAAACATGCATACATATGTATGTACATATGTACATAGCATAGCCGTGAGTAACACACCTATTAAAATGTGCGGCCATTAAAAAGTTGTTTTTTCACTATGTGGGGGTGCAAAGGGAATTTTCATGCCTTTTTTTGCAATCTGGCACCTGGCAAGTGCAATTGCAAAATACGTTTGCATATGAATTTTTCAAAATGTTTTTTGCGTTGACCTCGTTTACGGGTCAGAGCAGCTATGAAAAGTTTGCCGTGCAAACTAAATTGCCGTTGCACACACAGAGAGAAAGAGAGAGGTAGAGAGAGGGCAGAGGCGAGTAGAGCAGATGGTGATGCAAGAGGCAAGAATGTAGAGTAGGCAATGAAGAGGTGTTGGGGCAGGGGAGAAGCAAGGAGATGAGCTCGCAACGGGACACGGCTTGGGTTACACAGCATATTGAAATGCGATTACAGCAGCCCTGGCGGGAGCGCCATGTTCATTAAACATGCATAAACACACACACCAACAAACATATACACACACACACACACTCGCACGCAAACACACAGTGCCAGCTGTGTCCCCAGGCACATGTAAACAATTTAAATTTGTAAGCGATGTGCTAATTTTAAATCAATTACACGACGTGACGGCACTTTAATGTTAAGCCCAATCCCAAACCCGAATTCAAGCCCATGTCCTCCCACTCCACTACTCCATCTTTTGCACAACACCCACAAAACAGCCGACGACGCGACTTTGACAGCTGCCAGTGCTGCCCATGTACAATGATGCCAACTAATATCGAAATCTGTGTACATACAAGGCTAGCAAGCGAGGCAAGCAGCCAACATTTGGCAACATTTGGTGTGAAAACTTTCCTCTTTCTGGTGGTATTACTTTAAAAGTTTTCGAAACCCTAGCGTCCTTCTATTCATTTCAACACAAATGTACAAAGAAAAAGAAAATCCAACAACAAGACTTGGCAAAAAATAAAAAGTTTTTTTGTCACTGGGTAAGCTTTGTTAGTGGCACAATTTTGTGACACACACACACACACAGATACTTACACACAAATTGCAGGCTAAGCTTGCTGGGAGTGAGAATCAGCAGCTTCTCAACTCAATTTCAGTTTGAAGCCAGCCATCCCCGTCCCGCTTCCCAGTAACCGACAGAGAAAGCAACAGTTTCTCTTGCCTTTTTTTTACATATTTGTCTTAAATAAATACGAGTGTGTGTGTGTGGGTTTGTGTGCTTCTTTATGGATGAAAGTTACGCCGCCAAGTAGAATAAATATAAGTACATACATACAAACATTCAGGCGAATACATATTGACATGTGTGTGTTTACTAAGTATGCATGTATGTGTGTATGTACATAATTTAGTGAACTTGAAACTTGCAAAGGCTTTGTGTATGTACATATATGCATATATATAGTATATTGAATGTAAAAGAGCTGGACGAAACAGACGCCTAATACTCAGAGTCCCTTACCCAAAAATAAGAGAGAGTGTTTCGTATTATAAGTATGCAAAGTAATTTATATTTGCAGGTGTATGTCTGTGTGTGTGGGTGTGCACTGCTTACCGGCACAGACATAAAAAGCTTTGCTTATGAGTGTGGGAGTGGGTGGGTGAAAACCAACATACACACTCACATACATCCGCACGACCACACGACACGACACACACATGCTTATTAAAGATTTAAAGTTTGTTTTTTTTTTTTTTGGCAACAGCGAGGAAAGCAGGAAATTGATATGCACTTACCGGTGGCACCAGCAGCAATAGCAGCAGCGGCAGCAGCAGCAGCAGCAAACGCCAAGCAATATAAGAATAATAAAGAGGGTGCTATCTTGAAACTCCAAAAAACGTATATACACACACACTCATTGAATATTATTTCAGAAGCATTGCCTAAGGTGAAGTTTGTTTTGGCAGCTGTTGTAAATTGAAAGATAATAATCAAGTTGAAAACAAAAGATGGCGGCAAAGTGAAATAAAGAATTACACTTATTTAAACATTTTCTTTCATATCGGCGGAGAGCAATATATAGCCCAATACCTAAATTCAAAATAATTAAAAATACATTGTTATTAATAACTAATGCATCGCTATTATTCCCAAGATTTTTATTGGCGCTCAACCGTCAGTTTGAAATTTGTCCTGTTTCATTTCACTATGTTTCGCGATTATTTGTCATTTTTTAGATTTCCTTTGTTGCGATTATTTGCTTTAACTAGGTGGCAGCGCCATACGTGCGCGCAAATTTAAATCGATGCTAAAAACGCTTTGTGCCCTCTTGTGAAATCATTTAAAAAGCATAAATATATTCCGACAACGTAGTCATATTGTTGCACTCATTTTTATTTTGTAAAAATTTTAGTTATTGCGCATATATTATTGAAAATAATATGTTAAATGCTATATACCACATTTAATATGCACAAAAATTCGAGTTAAAATCAAACCATTTGCAAACATTCGCTGTTATTCAGCGACCAGCTGTTGTTA
This sequence comes from Scaptomyza pallida, assembly GCA_018152965.1. Lineage (NCBI taxonomy): Eukaryota > Metazoa > Arthropoda > Insecta > Diptera > Drosophilidae > Scaptomyza > Scaptomyza pallida. Next base: position 3,335,472 of record JAECXP010000238.1, read on the forward strand.
TCTTACAGGATAAAGGACCCGTTGCGCGTTTCAAGACTATTTTGAAGTTCTCACTGACGCTGTGATCCTCCTTAAACAGCACCACCAAATTCAGCTCGAACTCTGAAATCATTCACAATAAGTTATTAATTAACATAAAATGGAAAACAAGATTCCAACCTATTTTAAAGTTCTTCGTCAGTAGAGTTGGACATGTAAACAATCGTGGCAGTACCATATAAATTGGTATTTCGAGTTTCGGCATAACATTTCCATCTGCTATTTGAATGGTCTGGACTTCTGTGGCATCCTTGGAGTAGCCCTCATCGCAGCCACAAGTCTCCACTCGCACCAATTGCAGTTCAATGGACCTTATGGGCGCCTCTGTGTGCTGCACAGTCAAACTACCCGTGATGGGCATCGTTACACAGGACTCGATGCGATCCAGTCGTCCAGTTATGAGAAATCTTGGCATTGTTACACGTTCCTTGGCATTGCTCATACTCAGGCTAAAGGGCACTGGACGAGATGCCACCTCGCCGAGCGGAACGGGTTTGTATTGCACACAGAATTGCTGTACTTTCTGTAGAGATTTGCCGAGAAAGTTGCGTTTTACGTTTACGTCACATTTTAGCTGATAGTTGATGCTTATGAAGACGCCGTGATAGGTTTCATAAAGCTTGCGTGGTTCCTTTTTGCACACTAGGGGGAGTTCAAAGTGGAACTCTGAGTTGCCGGCACCGAGTTTTCCTGGTGACGATAGCTCAAGACTGTTTTGCAGTAAATTAATCGGTTTTACGGAGTTGTAGAATGCATCAAATAAGCCGACGGTTTTGCTACTTAGTTGTAAGTTGACGACGCCTTCTAGTGTTAAGAGTATTCCATCGTGCTTGGTTTCAGCCGGACACTGAAACTGCACGCAGCCAATAAGCATCTCCTAAGTATCAAGAGTATAACAAGTTAAACGTGTTCACATCATATTGTTCAATACGTACATTTTCATAATAAACTTTGTTCTCACGTTTAAGCTTTATTTCAAAGCTAAAGGCATTTCCGCTCATCTTGCAACTTTGTTGAGATTTAGAAACACCTGTGCCGCTGTTTGTTTACTTTCATTGTTGTAAAAATATTAAGATGGCAAGAAAAATAGTAACAATAACAATGCGTGAAGTATCGATAGGACCAATGTCAATCGATAGTTGGCAAAGAAATTGCGGCGCTGCCATACTGTCAGCTGAGGTTTATTCTATTATTGTTACGCGAGCGCAAGGTGTCTAAAAAACTTTTAAGATTTTGTAAAGTAATCAAAGAAGTTAGCTAAAATGTTTGCATTGCAGAAGACACAAAGGCTTAACATACTGCAAGTTATCCATTTTTTTGTAAAGTGTGAAGCCAGACTAATATTACTATTGATATTTACAGTGCACTACTGCCGGCTGCCTGCAAAAACGTGGGAGTCTTCAATTACTCCAGTTCTTCCCAGTCGAAAGATGATGATGGTAATTCCTCCTCTGACGATGAGAAGCCAACTAAAAAACAGATGAAACCAACTGACAAACCTACAGAAACTGCGGCTCAGCGCTTAAATCGTTTGTTGGGCAGTATGCAAATGCAAACCACGGATCAGCTGACAGGCACCGATTTTCCAAGACCTGGCGATGCGACGCGTCGGCGTAGGGAGGCACTTAAGCAGGAGACGGCCACAAAGAATGTTCTCACTGCGGCTAAGAACATAGCCAGCATGTTGGGCACCGATGAAAGCGACAGAAAGCAAACCGAATCGGAATTGCTGGCCAAACTGCTAGGGCACAACGCAGAAGTCACTTCGGATAAACCACAAGGCGAAGCAGTGGACACCACTGCAGCACCAACCAACACAGAAAAGGAATTGAACTTAAGGCAAGCCTACATTTACATAAGTATTTACAGCTAGTTATAAAAATCTAACTGTGTTTTCTTGCGCCTTCAGTGAACTGATTGTAGGCATGAAGATCGATCGTCGCCAACAGCCGCAGGAGCCGGAGCAAACCCGCGGGGAGTATGTACGTCGCACATTGGCATCGCGTTCCAAGCCAAGAAGCGGGGATCGTGATCGTACACCGCAACGTCCACAACGTCAAGCTAAACGCGAGGCGGAATCTTTCTCGGGCAGCGTCAATTTGTATGGAGGCGAACCGTTGGGTATTTTCACTAAAGGCAATGTCAAGCTACTGGATTCACCGGATATGCTTGCCACCTGGTCTTCGCTAAGCGAACGCGAATTAAAGCTACAGTCAGCTCATCCACCGGCCAACTATTTTGAGCAAATGGTGCAATGGACATCCCAAGGCAAAGTTTGGCGTTTTCCCATAAACAACGAGCAAGATATGCATGAGGAGGCAAACGTTGACTTTTCGGAGCACATCTTTCTCGAACAGCATTTGGAGGGCTGGTGTCCCAACAAGGGACCCATACGTCACTTCATGGAACTGGTATGCGTTGGTCTCTCCAAGAATCCCTATGTAACGGCACAGGAGAAAAAGGAGCATATTCTTTGGTTCCGCGATTACTTTGAGGCCAAAAAGGACATACTCAAAGATCTAATGAGCAGGGAAAGCAAAGATAATGTTAAGAGCGTAACAGCTTAGTTTTGAATGTTGTGAAATATTTGTTAAAAATATATATATTTTTGCTTTCTAAGACGATACATGCGCGTATCAATATATATGTGTCTGTTGCATACATAACTAGTTGAATGTATTATAAATAATATTCGATCTAAATAATATCTAATTTTAGGGGCCAATTCGCATGCAAATGTGCTTTTGAGGCTGTGTGCGGAATGTGCGCTTGTTGTTGTGCTTTAGAATAGCAAAATACGTTTCTCCACCGTCTTGCGGCAAATGGGGCAGCCTTCAATTTGATCACCGCACATCTGACAAGTGCCATGTCCGCACAGGAATACCATATTCTTAATGCGATCAAAGCAAACGGGACACATGGTCTGCAAAAGACAAGGATAAGCCATCGAAATTGAATGAAAACTTTGTTCACAGCTCACCTGTTCCTTAATATCCTGTAGCTGTTGCTTCAGCTTCTGCACATCGTCCATTTGGAAGTTACTGACATTGGACGGTGCAACCATGTTTGTTGCTGGCAAATTTGCAGCATTTGCTGCTGCTGCTGCAGCAGCTAATAAATTATTCTGGCTATTTAATTGATTGCTGCTTCCAGCAATCGGTGTAACGACCGTATTATTCATGGCCACACTATGCCCGGATGTGTTGACACACGGCGGCTCTATGAACTTCTCCTCGGGTGCGGCTAAGCAAACTGTGCCGGCAACGCTGACCTTTTCGGCAGTGCCCATGCCACCGCAGCAGAGGCTAAATGATAACATTTCGTCGATCTGTGTGCGACACAGGACACACTTTTTCATCAGTGTACTACAATGCTCGCAAGCCACCATGTGGCCGCAGGGCCGGAAGAAGACGGCAGCACGGGCATCCGAGCACACAAGGCACTCGTCAATTTTCTCACGGGATGAGACCGTTTCACGGCAAATGAGGCACTTCTTGACGCGCGGTGCGCATGTCTCACAGCAGCAGACATGACCACATGGCTTGAACACTGTGTCCCGCTTGGCATCTGAACAGACAAGACACTCCTCCAAGCTGATGGGTTTGTTGTTGTTGTTTCCTCCAGCGCTGGCAGCGTTACTGTTGCTGTTATTTTTGCTGCTGCTGCTGCTGCTACTCTCCACATGCAACGACTGCGCCATGTCCGGATTGAGTCCATTCAGACCAAATGCACTGCCAGAGGCAACAGTATTGAGTGGTATATTCGCAGTGGCCGACTGATGCATACCAGCTGCAGTTCCAGCTGCCGCTGCGCTTTGAGCACGTGCACGAGCATTGAGACTAGTGCCGGCAACATTGCCCGGCAGTTCGGCATCATCCGTTTTACGTTCGTTATAGCACTTAAGAAGTGTCTTGCAGAGATTCGGATCGGGACATAAGTCCAGTGGTGTTTGAAGTTTACGATTCTTAAGAGTTAAATCGGCGCCATTTGCTGCCAAGAAGCAAGCAATGGATGCTGATGCCTTTTTGTTGTTGGCATTGCGCAGACCCATTAGTAGTTTGCCAAAACCTTCAACATCCTGCAGCTGCTTGAGTTGCGATAATGTATGATGACGCAATGCTTCATGCAGTGGCGTATCGCCATCCTTATCGGCTATGTTCAAGTCGGCACCATCCTGCACGAGCAGCTTAACAATCTGCACATGCTGGCGCTCCACAGCCAAATGCAATGCCGTCTGTAGATTTACATTCTGTCTGTCCATGTTGGCCTTGCCCATGTGAACGAGCAGTTCAGCAATTTCAACATGATTGTTCAGTGCCGCCAAATGTAAGGCTGTGTAACCGTCATCCTTTTTCTCCTCAACAATCCAAGGACGATTCGTTTTCGTTAGGAGTATTTTCATGGCGCTCGGATTGCCCTTAAGTGCTGCATGATGCAATGCATTAAAACCATTATTATTATTCAGCGTTATGTCAGCACCAAAGTCCAACAGCAGCGACAACATTTCATCATGCTCCTGCAATTGTTAAATATACATTAATTACATTTATATAGTACTGAATAAGATATTAGATTTACTTTAGAAATGGCATCGTGAAGCGGCGTATCGCCCTCGGAGTCCTGCAAACTGGGATGACAGCCCAGGGTAAGCAGTGTCTTGACCACATTCAGATGCCCTTTGTTGACGGCGATATGCAGCGATGTCTGACGACGCTTATTGCGCGCATTCAAGTCAGCACCAGCCTTGGCCAGAATCTCAATGACTGCCGCCTCATCACCAAAGGCTGCATGGTGCACAGCACGATCGCCATCCTTGTCCTCGATCTCCACGTCGACAGAATGACGCAACAGCACTTGAATGACCTCAATGTGCCCGTTCTGGCTGGCAGCCTGCAATGCTGTATGACCAGCAAACACACCATTTACATTCACCTCTGGCATGGGACCACCACTGGGACTGACTGCAGCTGCAGCAGCCGCTGCACTCGATGTCGATGGCTGTGCGGCGCCAGCCAAATACTCTTCACAACGATCCTGTCAAGCAATGTTGGATAAGTATATGCAAAAATAGTAAATTGTGTTCAGCTTACTGCGAATCCATTGGCAGCTGCCTTAACAAACTCTTCAGTGGCATCACCAGATACATTGGGCTCAAACAGTTTCTTGAGAATGGCAGACAATCGCTCGCCGCTGGGAATGACAGGAGCACAGGTGCCATCGGCTGCAGCTGCAACGCCGGCAGGTGCACCGCTATTGGAAACCACTTTGCATACAGCAAGCGGATTGTATGTCCAGGAGGTGGTGCCCACCTCAACCTTTAGATCATTGTCATGATACACCTGCTGAACGCGACCGATTTTTCCGAGTGTCAACTGCATGGCGTCTGCCCATTCGCCATGACCACGTTGCAGCATTTTAATGCTCTCCACATCCGAGCAGATCTTAACAATGTCGCCAACTTGGAATTCGGGAGGTGCTGTCGTTGGCGACGAGACCTTGGTGAGTACAGCTGGATTGAAGGTCCAGCGATTGCCCGAATTGTAGGCAACAACAATGTCATGATCCTCATCAATGCCAACGACCATACCAGCATTGCTCAGGCATTCAAACATGCCATCTGTCCAGCCGCCGTGTCCATGCTGCAGTGATTGCACAATTTCCAAATCCAGATCAACAGTGACTTTGTCGCCAATTTGAAAGCCATGCGGCCCTTTGCCTGGTCCATTCTCGCCCAGCAATGGCAAATGATCACGATACACATTGCTGCCCTTGGCATCGTTGACCACCTTCAGATCGGCCATGCCCTCAAAGCCAACGCGATACAAATTCTTAGAGCCATTATCCCAGATAACGTAGGCTGCGGAGCGTGGCGATGCGGATGACCAGTCCTGAATCTCATTCACTTTACCACGACGTCCGACGCCGCCGTCCTGATCCTCCCACTGCCAGTCAACGCCCCGCACGACGCGTGCACCCGGAAAAATGCCACGTGCCAGCACCTTCTTGGACTTGCGACGCGGCTCCACCATTGCACGCTCACCGCCCGGCGTGCTTATCCTGTAGAAGCGATGTCGCAAATGATGCTTGTCCCCATGATAGCAAATCGAGCACAGATCATAATTGATGCACTCGGCACACTTCCAGCGTATGCCAAAGATAGGTTGCTGGCGGCACGTATCGCACATAGTGCCCTCATGCTTAACTCCAGTGGGTGCACTATCCAATATACGCAAATCGTACGCACCAGCACAACGATAGTTGGCTGCAGTGCCATTGTCCCAGACAACGACTACTTCTTCGGCAGATTCAAAGTTACGCACAGTGCCAACATGTCCCTCGCCGCCATCCTGTAATGTGCATAAAGTGACATCATTTGTTTAGTATAACACGATCTTAAGCTAATCACAACACAAAAATTATAATTATAGCGCATTTGCCTATCTTTACGTTCCGTTGCGCACACTCTACTAACTGTTTCACGTTAAGAGTCTCAAACGATCTCCAGATCGATCCAAGCCCATGCACATTGTACACTTATGAACGCAACTTGAATACCCTAACTAAATAATTGACACCTATATAAATTAATACGTGAAAGTTGATACCCTTTTGTTAAGATTCATTGCATACTACATTAATAAACTTACTCGTCGTTGAAAAAGTTCTTCAATTAAATCTTAACTTTAGCATTGAAATTTCAGGGTCGCATTTATTAAATTAAATTTGTGTCAATTAATGGGCAATATCTTAAGAGTAGTGGTATTCTTTGGACATCGTTACCAACCTGCTTGTTCCACTTCCAGTCTGGACCTCGAATAACACGCGCACCAACTCCTTCCATGGAAAAGCGTCGGGCGACTGCAGCAGCCGAGTTAGCAGCAGCGCCTCCACCACCACCATTGCCATTGCCCCCGTTGCCTACACCAGCAGTCACAGTGTTACCTCCGCTGACAACCACACCCACAGAAGTGGCCGACGATGAACCACTGGCACTGGCGGCATTTGTTGAATCTTTTGCCGTTGCTAATGTTGCTGCACACGACATTATCGTGTGTCTATTCAGGGCACAATTTTGATTGTTTTATTTCCACAATTAAATACGTTTTGCACTTTTTCCGTGAGACAAAAAAATGTCTTGCAGGCAATTTTAGTTAGTGCAAGCAGAGTTGCCAGCTAGGCCAATTAGGCGCACACAGACAGCTGCATTCCAATGCAGTAAACGCACAAAGCAGCTTCAGTATTCATTCACTTGGCTCAAGTTATAAATATTATAAGCACAAAATAAAAAACTTAGCAAGCTGTAAGCAAACTTTGCATTTTTTATATATAAATACAGTTAAGATCACGCACAGATTCGTTAAAAGTGTACTGCTTCCTGACAGTTGCCACCTGTTATTGTTGGGGGCTGCCACTTGACTAAAAATAAACCTTCACTCTTATCGATATATCAATTTTATGCATAAGCATAAATATATCGTTACTTAAATCGATATATGCATACATATGTGTGTGCTGCTGTTGTTCTCAGTCATTCTCGCCCTACAAAGTGCCCATGTTGTACTAGCACTTGGGTTTTCCGCTTAAATAACAAAATTGAAGTAAGCGTGAACATTAAAATGTCCAACAGCAACACGGACACTGGGGACACAACCATACTGGCAACAACGAGTGCTTCAGTGCAGGATTACAATCCTAATGCAAACAATAGCGAGCCACTTGAACCGCGCGAGTCATTGGTAAATTTTTTAAAACGAATCACACTTTTTACGACTTTGTCTAATCTATTAATCTAAATGCGATAGATAACCACCGCTGTAACCTTTCTACAAAACACCAAAGTTCGCCACACAACACTTACCCAGAAGCAGCAGTTTCTACGGTCCAAAGGTCTTACTGCACATGAAATACAGTTAGCATGCGAGCGGGCCGGCGTCTTCACTCAAGATCCAAACAATCCCAACACTGTGATCAACATTGGATCTCAGCTGGCAGTGCAGCCACAGCAAACAGCCTTTGGCAGACTACGTGAGCTACTGCACTCAACTGCATTACTCAGCGGTGTTGTCTATGCCATCTATTTGTTTTGGCGGGTTAGTGTAAACAGAAACTACAAAATTATTACATTTGTGCTTATTTTTGATTCTGTTCTAACACACTCACAGAAGTATGTTGCTCCGTACTTGTTTGGAAAACCCAAGAGGAAGCCCGTTGAGCAAGTTTTGGATGATATTGACAAAAAAGTGGAAGACCGCACAGATGCGCTCAATAAGGAGATATCATTGGTCAAGGACCTCATAACACTGCAACAGAAGGAGCAGAGCCAACAAATGAATCGAGAGTTTAATAACTTTCGTTGCGATTTAGATGCTATAAAGGGTTTACTGCTAAATCGCAAACAATTTGCCGGGCCAGTCCAACCGATAACGGTGCCCTCAATACCCGCCTGGCAGTTGGCTGGTTCACCGCATCATCATCGCCACAGTAACAATAGCCAGTCGGATGACAATGAGAAGGCCGACGATGCTGGATCCGGATCAGGTTCCTCTGAAACCGAGGTAGTGACTAAGAATAGCGACTCTAGCTTAGAGATCATGTAATAGCATTGGATAGGCTTATATAAAATCCGGCTATAGATATAAACATAGATTGCTGCATTATCTGCAAACATTTGTAAATTGAACTTACGTCATTATAACGGTTTGCGTTTCCAACTTAGTAATTAGGTTAAATAGTCAACGGCTTATCCATATTCATAGTTGCTACCAAAAGATAACAAACACTTACATATATACGATACGAATATATATATACATATATATAAACTATGAAAACAAGTTTGAATAATTTAAAGAAACTTTAATTATGCGATTTTTTTATTCTATGCGACATGAGCGCCGCTTTTTGTATGTGAGTGGGGTTTATTTAAAAAAAGAAACTAACGAAATATATTGTGTTGGGTAGAGGGTGATGTGGTGGTGGCCAGGAGGTGTCATAATAGTTCACATTATATGATATTTCTTAGAACCTATTAGAATTGAATTTTTATCTAAAGTTGCCAATAATTTGTTATGCTACGATTCTATTAAATTTGCTAATTTCCCATTAAATTTTATTGCAAGCTTTCACAACGGATTCCATTAGGCAGCCTGAACTGAAATGGAATCGATATTGTTAATCCCACATGCATTATAAGGTTCATTGTGCGGTGCGTAGTTGTTTTTGCTTATGGTTTTTATATTGTTATTACAAATTTGGTTCTCTGCGCGATCCGTTAAAAATTTTTTTTTTCGACTACTTAAGTTAGATGTTTTTATCGATTTGTACATACGATAAATAATTAGTTTTGCTTTTAAGTTATAACCCTATATTATTATTATTATAAGTTTATAGTCTCACAAAAGATTGTTTTTGGGGCTTACATACAAATATATTATATATAAAGTTAAAGTGCAGCACAGAATAACAAATTAAAGAAAAACATTGCATTATTCTTAGTGCTTATTGTTTTGTATTTCGTATGTATTTTATATTTAAGGATTATTGAAAACAATTTGTTTGTTTCTAATATGTTAACCCAAAACAAGGGATTAGTGTAACCCAATTCTACCCATACTTTGTATGCAATTTTAAACTCTAATCTAGTGGGTAGCGCGTCCCTTATTTTGGGTTCGATTGCAATAAACAACAGCCAGGCCGCAGTTAGGTATATCAGCTATACATATATATATGATTGATATAAAAACATATGTACAATTATTAAATTTTAAATTTGTAAAAGTTAGTTCAAATATAATATGAGGGCATTCACAGAACTAAGACTTGATTGAGGTGTCGAAAATCAACACAAACCCCCACTGCCAACTGATCAAAAACTTTGAAATATTTTGTGTAAATTTGTTAAACATGAAGACAGTCACCTACTTTTAAAAAACTATTTTACAATGACAATTTCTTCCTGATATTTGTTGTGGAAGCTTTACGTCGAACAGTCCATGAAAACCCTCGGTATATATATATATTTAGAAAACTATGCCTAACATATAAACTCTAAAGAAAGGAAACACAATAGTGCTACTTAGCCCCATAGTGCACAGTTAGCTTGAAGAACAAAAAAAATAGATAAAGTGGTTTTGACAAAACTTTCGCCCAAAAACAAAATCCATTCTAAACAGCCGAATTGATGACGGCAGTACTATTAATGCTAGTTGTTGGTCCAAATGCCGATGCAGATGATGTGCTCGCCGTTGCAGTGATGCTTACAGCAGCCGCTGCTGCCGTTGTTCCACCATCTGGATAACCGCCGGAGGCTGGTGCTGGGGACAGGGACATTGTGGATGACGACGGTGATGAGCAATCGCTTTGAACGCTCATCGTTGGTGAGGCAGCAACCAAGTTGCTGCTGCTGCTCGTATTGCTAATGGTCAAAGGAAATTGCGATGGTGTCCCAGTGGGTGTGTGCGGCGACAGAGGCGTTAGCACGGAAGACGATGACGCCGGACTGCCAATGCTGTTCGATGTAATGGCTACAGTTACAGCCGCTGATGTGCTGCTGCTGCTGCTACTGCTATTATTATTTGCTATGGAAGGCGTGGCTGGTGTCGAGGTGGCAATAGCTGATGAAGCCGTCGATTGTGATGCTGTTGTCGACGGCGGCGATTGCTGTTGATTGGAATTGCTGCCGGCGGCAGCTGCTGCAGTTGTTGCACGTTCACGCTCACGATCACGTTGCGGTCGGAAGGCTTCACGCAGTGCTTCCACACGATTCTCGTTGGGTCCCCATCGTGCATAGCCCGCACTATTCTGCAGCCAAACGACTTGAGTGCCCTGCATGCACTTAATAAGCACCTCGGATCTAAGAATATGAAGTTTGATTAGATTTACAATTGCTGTTTTGCTGTTAACTACTTACTTCTGTAGCATATGCTGGTAGCCATGTCTGTATTCATGCGCCATACCCAGCACGACCATGGAGCGACGCTTGTACATGCTCTCCTCCAACTTCGAAATGCTTTTCCACTCCGGCAAAAACACAATGAAGCTAAACCAATAGTAAGAATACTCATAGTTATCGACAAAGTTGAGTTATATTATGCCTTGACACTGTACCTTAGTGGTTCCATGGAATCCGTGAGTAGTTTATCAATGTGCGCTAAACAGGCATCCATTAGCTCCTCGCATTGCGGCGGATTCACTTGGAAAGAACCGGAAACGGGCTTAAAGTCCAGAAATGGTCTGCAGAATAGATATTATAAGGATTGTTGTCCTTGAAAACAAAATCTCTCTGTACTTACCCTCTGGAACCAAAGTAGGCATCCGTATCAGCAAATGCTGAGCAGTATTGCCGAAAATAGGAATTAAAAGGCGATGCAAAACATTCAAAGCTAACACCAAAATGCCGATGAAGGCACTCAAACGCAGGCACGGGCAACGATGCCTGGGTCAGCTCGGCCTCTTGCGATGAATTCAGGGCATTGCCCAGGAACGTCTGATAGCGTTTGAGCAGACACCACACGCGACCAATGAACAAATCAAATTTCTTGTCATCAAAACAATTGTGACGATAGAGCTGTTCCAGTTTTTGCAGATAAGTGAGATTGATGTACTGAGCATCCGGCTGATTGATTGAAGCGGGCGTGTATTTGATGATCATGTGATCGCGATCTTGTAGGTATTCGATGGCCGGCATGCGGGGTGAGGGCACAGCAAATTGAATAGGATAGCACCACACCTTCTTAAGGTGCGGCGGTGGCGGGGGCGGTGTTGGCTCCGGTATACCATGATCCTTCAGCAACTGCAAATGCCGATCACGAATTTTTCGCGCATGCTCCGCCGACAGATGATAGATTTTGACGCACAACGTTTCCACCGAGCTCTTAACGGTCTCCACTAGATGCGGTTCGCATTGTCGCTTTAAATGTGCCAAACGATCCTGGAAGTCTTCGTAGCTGGCGCCCACTGTGCGACGCAACCATTGAAATGTATCCTCCACATTCCACTTGACCACCTTCTTGGATTCCGCTGGAGCCGAACGTGACTCAATGATTTGCTTGGCCGCCTCCGCATATCGCGAGAGCTGTTTACGTGCATCGCCCGTAAACTTGGGCTTGACAATCTTAATGGGTATATCATTCATGATCTCTCGATACATGGAGCTGGAGATTTCCGGCAGGCAGTTGCTCGGCAGCAATGGATCGCAGCCAGTGTCAATGACCTTGCGCTCCATTAGCCAACGATTAAAGGAATCGCGCGGTGCTTTGATGTTCTCTCTGCGCATGCATAAATCCTCATAGGTCTTAATAAGCTTCATGCAGGAGGCGGCACGTAATGCTTCGATCTCAGGATGCGGCTGTGGCAGTAACGTTGGTGGCCGCTCCACAATCACTGCATTGGTGCACACCTCCAGATCCCAAGGACCGGCAAGCACAAACTTTTTCATTGGAGGCCCACCACCGTGTTGACCCATATGCTGCTGCTGCTGTTGGTGATGCGTGTGCGGATGCGGATGTATGTGCATGTCATCCGACGGCCGGCGCTTCAAATGATGATGCTGATGTTGCTGGTGCGGTGTCATGGGAGTGGGGCCACCAACGCCGCCACTGCCTGCATGGCATATGCCCAAAGGATCTGTGAGGGGATCGAAGGGACGCGCTCCGGGCATCTCCCACAACGATTCGCCGGTCACCTTGTTCCAATAGTACGGCCGATTCTCTCTCTTTGACCAAAACTTTCGCCAGCCCTGGTTAACCAGCTCGGCAGTGAGCTCCTCACCATAGCCGCCTGGTCCTAATGTTGGTGGACCCTGTGGTGTATGCGCCATTGCCTCCAGCGAGGGCGGGGCATGATTCGATTTTGTTGGCGTCGATGGCGACGAGCAGCTGGCTATTGGTGAGCTACCTGCGCTCAATATAAGGCCAGCCGATTCTCCACTGCTTCCTCCGGCTGCTCCCGTTGTGGTTGACGTTGACGTTGCTGTTGTTGTAGCTGCTGCGTTTGCCGATGTTGGCGACGGCGTCATATTATTGGATGCACTTGCCGTAAGTTGATCCCAAGCACTTTGGGCACTAGTTGTTGCCTGCATCATGGGACTAACTGTGCCTGTTGAGGAGATCACCGATGGCGGTACTTGCAGCGTTCCTAGATTGTGCATACTACTATTGTTGTTGGCGGCCATTTGAGGAGCTCTGCAAAGCATTAGACGAAATTAATAAACAACAAATACACAGACACACCAACACTTTAGCAATAGTAACAGTTGATTTTGTTTACGTTTTTTTTTTTTTCAAGAGAGACAGGGAGAGCGCGAGCACAAACAAAAAAAAAAAGAGCGCGTGTGTGAGAGAGCCACAGCAAGTCTGACAAGCATTGAAATACTTCTGTTCCAGCTTAACGGCAAGTAGTCGGCAAGAAACCCTCAGCGAGACAGCAACGCAAGCCGGTGAGTACGCGTAAGTGGCCGAGATGAAAGGATCGTCATAAGAGTGACGCATAATTGTTGACGTTTATGTACGTTCTTTATACATATAAATTATGCCGTTATTAAAGAGCTATGCCCCTTCCACCAAAGCCCCCTTTATAACACCCACAAGTTGGGAGCTTTTGCTCTCGCTGAGAGTGGCGCGCATGGGTTTTGTCAACAAAAGAGAGTGAGAGAGCGGTTGCGAGAGCCGCAACAACCAGCACGAATGAGAAATCAAAACAAATTGCAAAGAATAGAGATTTTCTGCCTGCTTGTGTATATGTTTTGACGAGCGTGTACCTAGCGTATGCGCACCGTACAAATAAAAATATACAAAAATTATTTGCAGGCAACTTTGTTGGTGCAATCCACACACACATACACTCGCACACACTTATAACGATTGCATTACTTGCCATAAACAATTGCAATGACTTCAATCGAAAAAAAAAAACACTAACAACATTCATGAGCTTCTCTCTCGTTTCGTGTCTACGTCACGTCAGCCACAAAAATAATGGCGCGCTTTTTTCATCAAAACACACAAGACACTAATTACAACTAAAAAGATAATTATCAAAAAAGTTATGAATTATTATCCGTTTTGGTAAGTGCATTGTAACATGTTGACGCGCGGGCATAAAATAGTGGCATTTGTCGTAAATATGCGTTTATAAACAACATTGTGAATGCACCGAAAATTTCTCTACACTTTCTTTTCAACCACATCAATATAAACTACGCCTTGCTGCTGCTGTCTCGTATGGTCATATTTCAAACGCGTTTAATTGCCACTAAACTCACCTATTTTCAACTATCCTATTATACAAAACACGCACAACGTGTTTTCAAACATTTATAACGTATGTACGTAATTATTTGATGCGATTTATTTATGTTGTATAAATAAATTCCTGAAAAACTCTTCTTTCAGAAGTACTTCACCAGCTAAGTGTGACCAGACACATCATTGCTGGCATAAGTGGTGTAAAAACAGTATCAATCTATCGAACAGCTATCGAATATTTTATTGAAAAAATAACAAAACAAATAATTACTGCATGTTTACCCAATGTTTTTATACTTTTATGATTGTATATAAAATGGACATTAACATTAATAAAAATCTTTATGTGAAGTAGTCGATAGCTTTTACAATAATGTGTTTTGGTACAAATGTCCCAAATTGAGCACTCAGCTCAATAATCGATAAGACGATTAATTTTGATTTTGAATTTTATTCAACATCAGTCATTGGAGTTATGGAATGTTTACTAACAATAATAAATACACATATATTTCATCACTAATTTGTTGCCTGTAATTTAAGGCATATTTCAACACTGATATTAAGATCCGGTTTAAATCTGTTTATCAAACGTAGCAAATTCAACTTTTTCGCCTTGGAATTATTCGATTCCAGCTCATATAAAGTTGATAAGTTCACTAACAAACTTTCATTCAATGACTTCTGTGGATTCATATTAATTGCGCGCTCGTATAAATTAATGGCATCCTTCAGCTTTCCGGCATACAGCAAGCAGACACCCATATTGTTTAGAATCATTGTGTTGCCCGAGTCCAAATGCAGCGCCTTTTGGAATATCAAATAAGCCTCTGGAAAATCGTTCTTGGCCACAGCGATAAGGCCCTTGTCTACCAGATCTCTTAAATCAGCCGTCGTATTACTGTAAAAAAAAGAGCGCATATTAGATGGTTTCAATATTGATTCCAAATAAAGTCTTACAGTTCGCGCAAGCGACGGGAGACGGCTATCTTTTGTTCGGCTCCAAAAATATCACCGATTTGCAGATAAATGCGTCCCCAAGCTGAATACAATGAGCGCTGCTCCTCTTTGCTTAGGGTAGTACGTGTTAACAGCATTCCACCCATTATATCATCAATCATACTGAATTTTTTCATCTAGCAGAAAATTAAATAGATATTAAAAAAAATTTTAAGGTTTTCACGCTTTGCCACTTACCATTAAAGCACAGTTAATAATTGACTGTAAAACACGCTCAGCTCGTCGCTGCCAAAACTCGACAGCTGATAGATTCTTTAATCCTTCATAGTGTGCCTTGATATCATTGCTTATGACATGCAGCTCGGAAAGGCGATCCAACGCCAAATGCGGTTTACCTCAGATAAATGGGTAGTTCAGCTAATAGAAGCCGAAATGAAAAACATGCTATGGAGCCATGTTTATCCTTATACATCTCCGGATAGAACTCATAGAATACGTCTGGGCCATTGAGCTGTTCAAAGGGTTCAGCTTCAGCCTGCAGCAGCTCATATTCGCCTAGTTTGGCCAGCAAAGCAAGGCGTGTGAACCACAATTGCAGCGAGTGCGGTGAGTGCTTGGCTGGTTGACCAGCACGTCCATAGCCCTGACCATAAATGGTCAATAATCTGCCCGTAAGATTGACAGCGGCACGAAAACAACCAGCGTTGATCAGCGCACGTATGCCACGTTCATCTTGCGTTACATCCTCGACACTAAGAATTTTGCGCTGCTTTAGCTCAGCTTCATCCAAATGTTGAGTCACTGCAATTGCTATAGGATCAGGCTGCAAAAATTGCCATTAGATTGAGCTAACCGAGTTTTGTTTTTTGCCTATTTACCAAATCGTTAGCTATGTGTAGGCCTGGCATAATTAAATGCGTTGCCTGCTTGCCTGGTTCGTTAATCGTTGGAAGCTGCCACAGATTTCGCACATCTTCAGTGACTTTTATTGGTTCTTCTGCTTCGGCAGTTTCCACATACTCAGGTGGCTGAAAGGAGCCTGTAAATGTGCTGGCCAACATATTGATCCTACGCTTTTCAGATGCGTTTGGCGTTGACTGTGTATCCTTTGGTCTTGATTTATTTGCTGTCAGCTCATCGAAAAAACTGGGTGGATCGTTGGCGAAGTATTCGCTTAATCGACCATTTGGGTTGTTTGTCATTCCGTGTTTAATGCGCTTATGGTTTATTTTTTCGTATGTGCGTCAAGTTAGCAACGGATGGCCAGCAACGACAATCGCAACAATCGCAACCACGATATATCGAATCGTTTTTAAATTGTTTTTTGACTTTTTATGAATGAAAAATGATGCAAAATTATGAAAAAATTATATATGTATTGTTTTTATGAAACATTTGGCCAATTTCAATTTTTTAAAATGGGTAAAACATATAGTTAAAAGATTACATTTTTACCATTTCTTAAATATCTCAGCTCAGAGGCATCGACCCTGGAAACCGCCTGCGCACGAAGAACGCCCACAATTTCACCTTTCTAATGAAGTATGATGTGAAAAAAAGAATTAGGTTTTCGAGATATTTTGTTCCAAACAAAATGACTGCCGAAATACATGCCTTGTTTTCAACTCCAAATATCATTTCTTAGAAAGATCGGCCTCAAAAGCGGTATATAGCAAATTAAAGATACAAGTGTGGGGAAGAAATTGCAATTTAATTTAGAGAATCCTATAAGTACGTTATTGAGAAAATTAATTAATTGCATATTAACATCAAAAAGTCCAAAAACAAGGCATTGCGAACTAAAAGTTCCAAAATGAACTAAACTACAATGTGAAAAAAGCTGGATGATTTAGAGCAGCATTTGAACATATTGTAAGAGCAGTTCGCGTTCTTTTTACTTTTTATGAATGAAAATGAACAAATTAGTATAAATGAAGTGCATTTTTGTCATTATTTTATATAATAAAAAACAAATAAAATAAATATTAGTCACTATAATAGCATTATATATTGTGGCGCATTGCCGCCATTCAAAAACAAAACTTGCAACTAAATCATCCCAAAAATTAACATATTTAAGCTTTGGTATTATCGATACAATCACGTTCTGAACTTGTTCTCGCGAACCTATTTTAGAACCACAGTCTAACAGAAAACTCCGGTAGTTTGTGAAATGCGGTCACATTGCACGGGTTAATAATAAAAACGCCTTTTTAACTAAATAATTCAATTCATTTAATTGAATTTTAATTTAGTTACACCAGGTTTGCATAATTACAAAGAATATGGAGCCAGGTATTGAAAGGTTCTCGCCGGAGACACTTCTTAAGTCCGATTCCGACGATTTGGATGAAGCTGAAACAACGAGCTACGCCATCAGGGACAAGAAGTTGCAAAGCGCCAAAGAGAAAGAACTTATTTCAATGGAAACACTGCGTGAATCTCCAGAACAGTGGCCAGAACCATTTCCAGGCATGAACGATTTCGTGACCACAAGCCATACACCAATACACACGCCAAACGTCGATCGTACACCAAACATGACTAAGGAAGACATGGAAAAGATCAATCGTAAGTACGCTTCATGTTTGTACCGCTTAGGTTTGTAACAAAATATTTACAATTTTAGAGCTATCTGCCCTGACACCAGAACAGATGTTAGAAAAGATCAAATCCCTGCAGGATGAGGTTTATCAGCTTGGCTTGCGCGAGTCCAAGGAAATGACACGCGGCAAGCTTTTGGGCATATTTGATCGCCAGCCAATGGGAAAGAAATAAAAAATAATCTTCCCGAATTATGTTGCCGTATTAGACATACTTAGTTTATAAAACTACCATACGCATTAATATGCGATCTACTTTAGTGCTTAGTATTAAACACTTGTTGAAATAAAAGATGAATTTGTGGATATTAATGTAATTTATTCATCTTATGTTACAAGTGCAACGCAAAAACACGAATAAAACACTCGTTTTGTACTTTGAATTCCTTATCGATGTCGTATTTTCTTATTAATGTGCCCACTTTTCTTGGCCGTCGCACTTGAGCTAGATGATAACTTGCTTTTTGTATTGGTGGTGGGTGTGCCGGTCAAATCCTTGGTGCTACCGCTGGCGCCAGCAGCGCTTCCCCGTTCCTCGCTTCGATGGGACGGCGAATCTGCGAAGTTGCAAAAGCAGCACATTAGTTCAGGTCTGTGTAGGTTTTCAAAATTACATGCAAAACCTTTTGATCACTTCTTAAGTTAACTTATAGTTATATGGGCTTCATTAATTGATTCTTGAAATTTTTATTAAAGCATCGACACATATCACAGCCAATCATCATCATCATTATTATCCACAACTAATCCGTCACACTGACATCGCCCTCATCGGCTTGTAACACCTTACCCTTTTCATCCTGCGATTTAATTGTTGTTGCGCCATCGTGTGCAGTGGTTGTGTTCTGGTTAATTGAGATCTGATTGTCGCTGGAGTCCTCGTTAGTAATGGAATCTGATTCACTGGCGCGTTCAGCTGTGTTAATCACATAAATTTGAATGGATTTCATGCAAAAGCTAACACAGGCTACTTACGATTACAAATGGCCATTGATGTTATGCTGGACTTGGAAAACAAACGCTCCGCATCTTTAAATTTGCGATTGCGTTTGTCTGCCTTTGAGTTTGTTGCTTTGTTTGACGTGAGGTAGCGCTCCCAGCCGCGAATGATGTTGCCGCACAGCTGCGTGTCCTCTAAGTAGGAGCCTTCAAATGCGTATATTTGACGCTCCAAGTTGGCTAATTGTTCCTGCAAATCAAGCATTTGTTGTACATAATGCATACAATTTAGTGTTTGTTTGTTACCGAAGTTTCTGCCTTCTTCTTGATTAAGTCCGCCAATTCACTGCGTGTGTCCATTGAGCCGCCCTTGGCATTGGAATTAGTTTTGGTGGACTTTTTTGGTTTGTTGTTATTATTGTTGTTCTCTGTAACATTTTTACTTGTTGGTGAACTCATATTTTGTTAAATTTTACGCTATTTATGATTTGTTTTGTTTATTTCTAGCGATTCCACGTTTTGGCTGCTTGTGACCATCGATTACTAATCGAAAAAAAAATGCAGGCCCTGGTCGACTTTATAGAGTTGCCATACCGACAGCAGTGTTACAGTTTGCATGTTTGATTGCTAGATGGCGCTTATGGTATAATTTGACCGTTTATTTTGAATATTGTGCAATAAAGAATACAAATTATTATTTAAGATAAAACATTTTCGATTTAATGATTTTAGAAGGAGTTTGGTTCACCTACATATCTGGTGAATATGTCTTTGTGTGCCTATACAGCATGACCAAGCTGTTGCCTGCCATGGGGGCATTCATCTTCTTCTTTCTTAAGCTTATTGTTAGGCAAACTATTTCATTACAATGCTCTTCTTAAAATTCAAAGATACATCGTGTGTGTCTGCCATTGACCTCTTGAGTTGGTTATTTTATATGCGTGTATCTCAAACAAAACCCACAGCAGCAAGCGCCATTACCGCCATCATCATCATCATCATTACGAACATCATCATCAGTAGATCATCACTGTGGCTTGTATAGTTTATTGACCCACAGTTCTTTTCTAAGCTGTTGCCCAAAAAGTTTGTTGAACTGCCCGAAAACAAAAAGTGAAGCGCTGCCTACCGCTGCGCCCGCTGCCTCCCGCTTCCCATTCAACAAACTCCCAACTTGCGCTCCCTTTCGCTGCTCTGTGTGCGACTCTCTTTTACTTTTGATCATTTACCATTTCGTTGCTCACGCACACACACACAAACACTAACGCCACCATTTAGGTATTTCACTTTTAACAGCTTACTCTCGTCATACGCATCGTATGCGTGATTTTATTTTGAGCGCGAGCGCTTTTCTTACTTTTTATATGACCATCTTTGGCCCAGACGAAAAAAACATAAAAATCAAGAGTAACTTAATCCAGCGCAAGTAGAAAACAATATCGAATACAAATGCAACGGCGACGGCGACAACATTAGAAAATGAAATCACAACGAAAAAAATAAAATCGAAACGGCAACGACCGTTGCAAAGTTTTGCTGCAAGCCGGTAAGCAAAGTCTGCTGCCACGTCTGACTGCCTAACTGGCTAACTGACTGATTGACTAACTTACTAACTGACTTACTGACTGACTGACAGACTGCATACTGCCTTCAATGTGTGTCAAAAGATTGGCGGGCAAAAAACTTTCATTTTATTTTAAACAAACACACAGAAGGCGCGGCTTGGGCGACTTGGAAAAACTTATTTTCATTTGCCATTTTTAGTATTTGTTTTTAGGCAAACATCTTCTTCCACCTTCTGCCCTCTTCAGCCGCCCCTTCTTTGACAGCTTCTTCTTCTTCTTCCACTAGTAGTTGCTCGCCTGGCCAATTGACTGCAGTTAACAATAATTTTTATGATGAATTGCATGGCCGCGTGTGAAATCTGCTGCGGTGACTGAGGAAAAGTGGAAAACTGCCAGAAAAGTGGAACACACTGTGTGGAAAGAAGCAACGACTGCGTAGCCAACAAACACTCTCGACTAATTAGCTTCCTTTTTCGAAATTCAGCGGCAATGAAAACAAAATCGAGTTCAATGCTTGCAACGATGACGCTGCTACTGAGTTGCACTTGCTGTTGTTGTTGCTGTTGCTGTTGGCAGCAGCAACTTGTTGTTGGCGCTGCAACGTTTTCGTCGTGTTCCAAGAATCGCGCGCACACACACACACATACAGACAAACTTATGTGCAAATGTACAATACATATATGTAGCATGCATAGTTTGTTGCCATCGACGTGGAAGACGCGCTTTCCAACGCGAGTGAAAATGAGTTGCGTTTTGGGCAACAAATGGAAAAGTTTTTTTTCTCAATCTTTTATTTGAAAAATCGCCATGTTGCAAATATTTCGCCTCGCATTCGATGCTCATATGCAAAAAAGCTGCATTTGAACCAATAAATTAAATAAATATATTTGGGGAGGCAGGGCAAAGTCGGCGCTGGCAGTGACATCATAACAGATTGACTGACAAACACACAAATGCACTTGCCATAAAGCACACACACACGCACACACAGAGAGCTTACAAATGAATTCGCTTAACTTATGCAAAAGCTACTGCAGCGGCGCACTCTCTTAAATTACACGCTCTTACGCTCTGCTGCTCTTTTGTGAATGCCAACAACAACAACAAAAGCTCTAGTTTTTTGTTTTTGTGCAAAAATGCCGGAAGAAACTTGATCTTGATTATTTTCTATGCAAGCGAACAGCCGTATAGCCGTATAGCCGAACAGCCGAAGCCAATGAGCACACGAGAGCGCGAGCGACAGAGAGCGCGAGTGCGCAAAAAGTTCAAGTTGAATGTCGTTTGTCGCGGCCATTGCTGCTCACAGCGTCTCTCTCTCTCGCTCACTCTCTTTGTTTGTGTTCGCATAGTGGGGCGTTACAATTTGCACTGCAGCTACTTGTTGTTGTCATTGTATTCATGTGTGTGTGCGACATGCATGCATTTTTGTTCTAAGCATTTGAAGCTTATGTTCGTATTCATTTTTCGCGTGCATTCACTTAGAAATGTTTGCGTGGGCATTGAAAATTTATTAAAATTTTCAATTCTACAATGCGCAATGCAAACAAACAAATAAATATTTTATTAGTACATAACAGTTGTTGTGTATTTTGTTTTGCGGAAAACAAGAGGGCCGTGTGTGATGAGGTTATACTGATCTAGCACAAAGGCACTTTGGTTAACTAGAGCATACTTAGAGCATATTTTCCTGTAATAAATAAATCTGGTCATCAAAAGTTTCATTAATGCATTAGTTGCAGTCATCTTCAAAACTTGAATTCCGCTGACAGTTGAACATTATTTGATCTTCTCACCTTTGAAGTGCATGCTGTCATTCCTTATGGCACTTTAAGTCTTATTATAAGTACTTTACTGTCGGTCACCGAACCCAACGTAACTAATTAAAAAATGCCGACTATTTACCCAAAAATAATGGTTTGACCAACAAAACAAAAACCGAAAAAAATGCAATCAAAGTTAGGTAAGAGAACTGACCTTAAACAATGCTGCACAGATCAACGTTTGTGTTTGGGTATGGGATGCGACAACAGCAGCAACATACTTACGCACAGATAAACAGAAAAACACATTCACCCAAAAACGTCGCCAACAACAACAACAACATTAACGACAGTAAACATTCCATTTCGAGAGACACAAAGTTTTCGGGCAGTTGCAATGAGCCAAAGAAAAACCAAACGAAAGCCAAGCTCTGAAAATCAAAAAAAAAAAAAGAAAAAAGAGAAAAGCAAACAACAACAAGCAACAGCATTGAAGCCAAAAAGAAAAAGCCCAAGAAGCAGTTAGCCGCAGAGAGCCAAACTGAGAGAGACAGACTGAGAGAGAGAGAGAGACCGAGCAGGAATAGTGTGTTGATAGCAAGAGAGTATAAGCAAAAGAGCGGAAGAGAGAGAGAGAGTGCGGAAAGCGCAGGCGAATGGAGTGCACGAGGCGAATGAACTTTGAGGCAAGTCGTCGCTGCCTGCGTTGCCATGAAAGTTATGCAACGCAACACACACACACACACACACAAACAGAGACAGACACACATAGACACAAAGCAGCATGGTGAGCGCAGCTTTGCTTTCGGCTCAGCGCGCGAAACAAGTTAACTGTTTTTATATACATACCTTTTTTTATATTTTTCTTCTTCGGCCTCGCTTTAAGCTCTTGCATTCAGACAACACGACTTTAACTAGTCGGCTGTTTATGTAGGTGTGTGTGTATGTGTGTGCGTAAGTCGTTGACTTTGCATAAGTGTGCCAATTTATGAAACGGCGTGGCCTTCAATGATTAACTGATAACAGCTAATGCATATAATATACATGCACAAAAATAGGCTTCAATTTGGGCTTAAATATTAAGGCAGCATGTTTTTGTTTTTCTTGTGGTTAGCTATAATTTTCGAAGACAAGACCTTAACAAATGCATTCTAAAGTGCATGCGCTGCCCAATTCAGTGGGCCGCCAGCGCTCTTTGTGCATCACGAATTTTGCCACGTTTTGTTTGCAACAGCCAGCAACAGCGTTAGCGTTGCATTCAGCATGCAGCAAACATTACTGTACATTCACCCACTTTTCAAAGTTCAAACACACACACACACAGCACACATAGACATTGAGAAGCGCACAGCGAACGTTTCGCTAGAGAAACAGAAATTGCATTCTAGACGTCGGTGCCGCAAAAAAAAAGAAGCAGAGTTGCGCATGCGCAGCGATCGTGTGTCTCTCACTCTATGTATGTGTCTGTGTGTGTATGTGTGTTGCAGTTACAGTTGTTGCTGCAATAGAAGAAAACTGCTTTCTCTTGAGGCCAAAATAAATGCAACGAGTCTATTCGCAATATTGTGGCAGCATCGAATAAAGTGGCCATTTGCAAAATCTGGCTAAGAACCGTCACAAGAACCAGTCAAAATAAGCTTTATCAAATATTTATTGAAGATATGTGGGCGGAAGTATTAATCTATGTGTGTATTTGTAAGAAAAAAGACATGAGTTTCAACAGGTAACTAAATTTCCCGATTCTTAAAATAAAATAAATCGGAAAACATCTTGCCCTTAAGTTCTGTAACTATAGTTTCATACTAAAAGTCTAGGAATTGCATCTGAACTCGGTTTTTTTTTTGGGGTATTTTTTTATTTTGTTGCTTTCACATCAACAACAAATCTCTTGGGAATCATGCTTTATAAATTGATTTTAGCATGCATTTAAATAAATAAAAAAAAGACTATTTGAAATCAAGTTAAATCAATGAGCAATTGCTTGCCACCTGGCGCAGACACTAAATTTTGTTGCTGCTGTCTATCAATGCAACAGAATTCGAGCCACGTTAAAAGCAAAATGTGCAAAATTGCACACTGTGTCTGTGTCTCTGTGTGTGTGTGAGAGTCTCTGTTTGTATTTGAGTCAAATGTACGGTTATAATGCACTTCAGCATTTCACTTAGTGAACAGTTTGTTCTCTGGATTTTCTAGTTGCCTCGTTGCCATGTTGCCATGTTGCCATGTTGCTGTTGCACACTCTCTTGGCCATGCAAAAAGCACCGTTAGTCGAGTGTTTATTACGCTCCTGTTACAGCATACAAAAGCGGCCAGGCAAACAAACAAACACAGTTAACTAGCGAATGCGGGGGCGATAATGCGGTGCAGCAATGGGGGGGGTAGAGCTGGCAACCCTGGGAGAGTGCAACACATTTCGCTTGCCTACCGATCATATGTAATTTTCATATCTGGCCCGAAAGGAAATTGGTTTTGTGTTTTTTTTTTTCTCTATTCTGGCCAAAAGAAAAGTGCCGAGTCGGTCAATCGCCCAATGACCGCTGGGCGAACGTTCCAATTGCAACTCCTCTTCTACCTCTATCTGCCCTCTCCCCCCCACCACCTCTCTTCCCTCTTGTTCGTGGTGTAATGCATTGGGCCTGCAATCGAACCCAAGCGATCGCGGCGCGTACTCGGCAATTTCTTTCTTTACAGCCATGGCCTTTTCTTATGCTGCAAGCAGAAAAATATAATTTCAGTTATTTGCCAGCTCAGTTCCTCCTCGGCTGCGACTCGTTCGTTCTATGCTCATGCGCTTAGAACTTCCGGGACAAACAAACAGCAAACAAGAATAATGGATAATGCGTTGAAGACTTCAACAAAATAGTTGATGCTCTTTCTTAAGTAAAATTCACTAAAAAACGTATTTTAACATAATATTTTCTATCTATAAGAGATTTAAATAATTCGATTTTTTGAAGTTTATGATCTAAAGATTCTACAAGTTGCCAGAAATTCAAGAAACTATCAGAAAAAATTTGAATTTTCAACACAATATCTTCGAATTATAATATTTCAACTATTAAAATCATAACTTCTCTTCTTAGCTATATGAAAATATCAACTAAATATGTATACATTTATACATATTTTAGATTTTGCTGTCAAACTTAATGCCTAAGCTTTACTACCTCTTCTCTTTACTAGTGTATAAAAAGGCCAACTAACTCTAACAACAGCTACGATGGCGATGACAGCAGCAACAACAACAACAGCAACTACAATAACTGCGATTGCTGCAACTGAGCGCAGAATTAGGTCACTGGGAATTCTTTTTTTCTGTAATTTCGTTGTTGTTGTTGCTGTTGTTTTGTTTTGTTCTTTTGCCCATTTTGTGCAACGTTGTTGTGTGTCTCTTGACGCTGTTGTTTTGTGGCTAGAATTTTCTAATGTTTTTCTTTTTTTTTTTGGCTTATAATGGCACAACTGAGTGCTTTTTTTTTGGCAACGTGCAACGATCCCAGGCGGCAATATTGAGTTGCTATGAAAATATTTGACGCTAATTTTCAATTTGTTGCAAGCCATCAATTTTAGCCAGCCACAAGGCGACCAACACAGAAGTTGCAAGTTCACATCGCATCAAATAACAAAGCATAAATTTTGTGGTCAAAATTGGTGGTGCCATAGGAATGTGTGCGGTTCCAATCGAAATGGGTAAGCAAGTCAAAGATTTATCTATATGAGCAGAATGTAATTGGAGAAGTTGGCTGATAAGAATATGTTGGTGGTAGCTCAGTTTAAGCAGGTTGATGGATATCTTTTGGGTTGAAATTGGTTGAAATGTTAGGTTAGGCAAGAACGCGAGATTTATAAAAAGAAAATTAATAATGAACTGTTTGAAAACTAAAACGTAAAGACAAAAAGTAAAGTCGGAAAACTTTATTAAGTTGCAATTAGTGCTTTGAAATGGTATTAAAAATGGAATGTAACTACATATATTTATCAGAAATTTGAATAACTTATAACTATAGGAACTGAACTTATAAATATATAATTTTAACTATTCATTTTTCTAACTTTTTCTTCAATAAATATTATTACTTTTAGTTTTCTATGCTGCTTTGTTTTCTCATACTTGGAAACAATATACTAGTTGCAATTAAATACATATATAAATCACGTAATAACCATTTAATTTTTTTTATAGCAAACACATAGCCAATTAGCAAGCCCTGCCTATACCTTAAATCATTTAAGCATTAGCTGACAATTGAATTAATTGTACTTAACAAAAAATAGAATGCAACAGCTATATAAATGCCATTTGCAATGATTAAGTGGAAATGGGAGAATGTTGATGAGAACTTTAGTTGCCACAACAGCAACAATAGCAACAATCACAGCAACATCAAACAGACAAAACTGATTTTTCGCCAGTGCTTTGTGCATTTGCGCCTTTCCCTCAATAATTTTCTTGGAAATATTTCTTAGACCGGTTTCATCTTTGGCAGCAGCCGCTGCAGCAGCAGCAAACAGCAAACAGAATTGCAGAATTGTTGTTGTTCTTGTTGTTGGCTGGCTAAAGAACCGCGACGCAGACGCGCACCGAGCTACCGTTCAGATACTGTTATATTCTGCAAAACTGCATCGGCACGTCTCTGCAGTCTCGCATGCAACTCCGAGAGCAGCTCTCTGTGTGTAAGTGTGTATGCTTTTGTGTGCTTGTGCCAAGCTCCTTTCGCTGTGCTTTTGCACACATTTTTCAAATGTAAGTTACTTGCGGTCATTGGCTTTAACTGCTTCTTGTTGCTGGTTGCTGCAGCTCTTTGCAACTGGCTGCGGCAAACTTGAAGCGCTTGCACTTGGAGGTGACTTGCGGCCATTGTACCGATTTTTAGCCAACTTTGCCATTAGAATCTATTGCGGGATTCGGTTTGTGCTGGCTGGAATCTTTTGTGATTGTCTTAGGCCTGCTTATTTTTTGGTTATAAGCTGCCCAATATTGCAGATCTGATTGGGGGTTTTCAAGTTTTAAACCGTGCTTGTTGGCAACGCCCAAACAAAAGACTTAGGCAACGAACTTGCCAGAATATGCAGACAACACAACTGTTGACAACCAGCAACAACAGAACGAACAAGAAGAAGAAGAAGAAGAAGAAGAATCGAAGATCAACGAAGAAAACGAAGTTTGCCGAAGTTTAAGCTCGGCTTGGCTCGGCCATCGCTTCAGTCAGTTCAACGAACCTGCGCTCGAATCTAGGCTAAACATTCTCGCGCTGACGTGCAATGAAATCGAAAAGTACCGTAAGCTAACCGCTACGCAGCAGAGGCTTCTGGAAGACGCCGCCAGAACATTGAACGGGAATGAAGAAGAGAGACGGTGAGAGTGTGGGGAGGAACGCATTTGATTAGCGAGCGTTGGCTTCAAAAGCGGGCGGACGAGGTTGGAGTGTGGAGGGTTTTTATTCTGTTAGCTGTGTGTGGCATGGCCAGAACGTGACGTTCTGTTGTGCCACATAGCTGTTGCTGCTAATCAAATGCGCGACTTTTCCGGCACATTGTCGGAGCGGAAGTTGCAAGCAGCTTTATTAGATTTTAATGGGAAAGTTATTAATGGTACATATTTGGGCGGACCGTAAAGCAAATGAGTTCTAAGACGACACACCCACACATACATACATACATACATTAAGCTCTTTGCGATATTGATGGCTGATCGGATTGACGCTTTTGGCGCATTGACAGCAAGACAATTGTTGTCGTCTCTTGTCGCTTTGCCAACAGTGCGAAAGAACTGCGAAAGCAAAACAAATTGGTGAAAGTTGTTGTTCAGCTCCAAAATGTCTTCTTTGGCCATTCGTCGCCCGCCTTTTGTGTTGCGTTATATTCGCGTTCTTATTTGCCCAAAAGGTTCTACCTCTCTCTCTCTCTCTCTCTCACTCGCTCTGTCTTGTTACAAAAACGGTCGTTGAACCTGTAAGCCAGCTCCAACTTTGCAGCGTTTCGTTTTTCATCTGTAATAATTTGGCGTGTAAACAGCTCGACGGAGTCAACGACTTCTTTGGCGGCCCGCTTGATAACAACAAACTGGCAGCAAGCACTCTTTTCTTGTGGCCCACAGCTGAGTCATCTTGTTTACGCGCAAAATACCAAAAAAATACCCCAAAAAAACATCAGCCGAAAATAAAAACAGCAACAGAGTTTCTTTTCATTGGAATCGGTATTGAGAATTGTATAATTAGGCTAACAGCTTTTTGGCTGCAGTGACGAAAGTGTAATCGCAAACATATACGCACACAAAAACAAGTATGTATAAAAAAACACATTTATGGAAATTTTGACCATGACACGACATCGCATAAAGACGCGCTTGTTCTCTGTCTGTTCTCGTCTCGTCTCGTCTCTGTGAGTCAGCGACCTGCAATCTGTTCTGCTTTGATTAGGGCCAAATGTGACTGAACCTACACGAAATGTAAACAAATTATGTTTAGGGGAATTCTTCATTAGTTGTTAAACTCTAAAATGGGACAAAAAGTGTGGCTAACAAAAGATATTAAAATGATTATTTCAAAAAAGCTTAAGTTAAGTTTAAAAGAGTGCAATGTACCATATTTTTGTTATTATTTTTTATGTGATACATACAAGTTTTATCTAACAGAAAATTTTGAAAGAAATTTTTTCAAAAATCAAATTAGCTATAATTGCAATCTAAACATTTTTTTTGTTACATTTTATAATGTGTTTTATCTTAAATTTAAGTTTTAAAGTTTGTCTGACAAGTTTTCAAACGTTTTTTTCATTAACAAATTTTCTATAATGTTGTTAAAAAAAATACCTTTGCACTAAAATTAAGATCTCTGATATCTTAATATCTTAAAATAATAATAAGCAGTTTGTATCTTCTCTCACGTATGTTTATCAACCTTAGATCTGCAAAGAACAAAACCGCAAACAGAATTCTTTGGCATGCCAAGACCTACATATGGGATAGTCGTCTCCATGGCACATTAGAATTCCCAGCACAGCAACTGAGAACAACGAAACAATTGCTCCTCCGCATGCCTGAAGTGTGATCCTCGGCCTCGAATGCAATCGTTATAACATTTTGATGATCATTTTTTATCGCTTAGCCGAAATCTGTAACAAATGTAATGACTACAAAAACAAAAACAAAACAAAAAAACCTGCTGCATGGCCTCCACTGACAGCTGCAGAGCTTAGAGCTTCAGAGCACATGCGTGTGTGGCGTTACAATGGCGATTGGTAACATTGTCGAGCAGCAAGGGAACTCGGCAAGTTGGGGGCTTGGTTGGGCTCGTAATTATTTTCATTTCTTTCGGTACACATCGGCTGATTGCTTCGGATTTAAAGCTGGTGTTGGTGTTTGTGTATTTTGCTGCTGCTACTCCACTTTGTTCATGAATGTTTGTGTGTATATGTATGCCTGGCTCGATGGCAAGTTCAACGCACTCGCTTGAACTGCTGCAGAAATGACTGAGGCTGAGATGTAGATAAACATTTCCGCAACGCTGCGGCGCCGAGAGTCCCACTCTAGTGAAAAATCTATGTAGAAACATTCTACAGCCAGCTAACAGCTAGCAGCAGCATTAGAAGCAGCAGCCAAATGGCCAAACAACAACAACTAAGCCAAGAGAGTGTAACCAACGCGAGATACTTTCATTGGCTTATGCGAATCTTTCTCTTCTTGATCGTTTTGCCGTTTGCTGTTTGGCCGTTTTAGCAACTGCCTGGCGGCCAACCAGTTTCTTTGGCCAGGCTAAAAAGAAAGGCTTTCTTTCTGGCCAGGTTTGCTTCTTTATGCTGCCGCTGCTGCAGCGATTGCAACTGCAATTTGAAAGTATGACCGAGTGCCCAGACCACAGACCCAAGACCCCAGAGACCCAAACCACAGAGCGACAAAACGGCAATTGAGTAATTTTCTTTGGCACTAACTCTTAGTTGTTGTTGTAGTTGTAGTTGTTGTGTTATACTGCTTCTTCTTCTACTTCTTGGTAGTTCTTTCCAAATCTAGCCAAAAAAAACAACTTTATGTTAAAGTTCACATAGAAGATGGCTGCGATTTGATTGTTGTAGCTGTTGTTGTTGTTGTCGTCGTTCTTCTGTTGTTCTTGGTTCGTTTGTTTGTGGTCATTGAACTGCCCGAAAAAAGAAACCCAAAAGTTCAGGCCCCAAACGCTTGTTACATTCTCTGCCCGCGTCTTACATAAAATATATAAAAGAAGAAAAACAAAACAAAACTTGACGCAGTTCGCTGCGTGCCTTCATTTGGTTAGCTAAGGGGGGGTGAAGAGCTGGGTGTACGCTTTGAAAAGTCAGCGGCGTATTAATTTTTCTAATTTGTCTGCCATGAGGCGAATGAACTTTTCTAGCTTTTTTAAATATACTTTTTTTTTTTGTTGGTTAGTTTGCTTTTATGTCATGTTGTTTTTTCGTTTTCTTTGGCAGCACAGCTTTTAGTTTTTTTGTTTTTGTTTTTTTGGGAGCTGCGCTATGAAGACATAATAGATAGATATAGTCGGAGTTCAAAGAACTCATTCGGGCTCTATTGTGAGACTTCATGTATATATTTAAATAGCTTGTGCTAGTGTCTAGATTTATGGAAATGCGATACATAAAAAGACACATCATAATATCACAATCTCAAATTGGCAATGTCATTAATCAAAATTTTTTTTTTTTCTTTTCTGTTTCTAGTTGTTCGATCGTAGATAGTAATTTAAAATGCGTGTAAGGTTTGCGCTGAATTTGATTAGCATTTAGAGTTCTGAGTTTCGGTTCCCAAGACAAATGCTGTATAAGCTTTTTGCATATATGAAAAGTAAACTTAAATTGAAAAAACTCAATAAGTGGACGTTTGTGAAACAACTAGTTGAAAAACGAGTTTGCTTATCATTTTAAAATACATATTTATGTGGGTTAAGGATATTGTGGACTTTGAATTGAATCATTTGTGACTGGGGAGTGCCCATTAGGTATTCATCGCCAGGTAGCACGTGTCGAGCAGTTTAATAAATTTATGGAATTTTCATGCTGGCATAAATAATTCTTATTCAAAGTTCAGTTTCAAAGCAGTTTCATAAATTTATGGATTTTTCGTGAATCAGTTGCGTTTCGTGATTAAGTGTTATGTATTAAGCTAGTCACGATTTTGAAAACACAGTTAACTTAAATCATTTGAATGCCTCAATCTAACATTTATGATTGTTTGATTTTGGTCAATCAATAATCAATAAATTAGAAGAGCTTTTCAGAATAAAATATTGTTTATGTTCGCATCGTTAATGTTATTTCTGTGTTTTTCTCAAAACTACTAAATTTTTGACATATGCTGGTTCTCAAAAACTTTCTACGTACTTTCTTTAGAGCCCCATTTTGCAAAACCTTGAGCATATGCAAATTCCTTAAAAAATATGCTTACATCAAAGTGCTTTCATTACTTGAATCCATCAGGCAGCTGCTCCATAAGTTACCGCTAACTGAACTCAACTCGACAAGATCAGATGCTCCTCTTCTTATGAAATTCTCAGGCTCTCAACCTAACGGTTTGGCAATCCTTTAACACCATTTGTATGCGTCAGCTGCCCCGTCAGCTTTCAAAATATTCCCCATTCATAATTGATTTCCGTTCAACTCACACTGGAATACTTACTTCCACATTAGACACGAACCGACGCCGCAGCCAACTGTTATCACAGAGAGTGAGAAAAGGCGAGTAAAAGCGACAGAGAGAGCAATCTGTTTTGCATTTACAGTTATGCAACACAATACACAATGCTTGCATACATCCTTTGACATAATAGCCTGTAGCCCAGGCAAGAAATGATCACACTACATAACAACAACACGAATACAAATACGAATACGAACACGAGTCTGAGTCTGAGTTTGAGTATGAGTCGGTGTACACAAACGAGTTTCCTGTCGCCAGTCAAGATATAAAATTTAAATAAGAAAATAATGAAGAAGCTGGAAAAAAGTAAGAAAAACCGCTATGTTGCCGGTAGATGTTGCCTTGTTGTTATTGCTCGTTTGTTACCTTGCTTGTGTGGTAGGCTGTGGCTGTTGCTCCTTTCAATTTCTCGTAATTCTCTCAAATGAAGCAATCGCCAAAGACAGACGTGCAGTTCCGCCCACCAAAACGAAGAAAAAAACTCTCAACAGGCAACGTTGCTGAGACAACAACAACAATCCACAGACAGTTGAACAATAGAGCAACAATAAACACGCAAACAATAGACCGACAGTAACAGCAACAACAACAACAAGGCAACAGGATTTTTACCGTAATCCTTTCGTTTTGATCCGCTTGAGAAGTATATTTTCATTCTGACGAAAATGAGATTTCTACTCATGCCAGAAGCTGACTGATTGAGCAAGGATTAAGCAACCCTGTTGCCGTTGCTGCCCCTTCTACCTGAGAGAGTGCCAGGACATGAGTTGCTTTATTTGACTACGAATCGGCACAAACAGCAGCAGGTACCGCTAAACAAGGGGCGCGGCGTCAGGTGCTGGGCCTGCCTGCCAATAGAAAGGGGAAAGGCGAAAGGATACCAATTTCCCAAATTTTTTCGGCTTGTTTGAGGAGCTGCAACTACGTGGGATTTTTGAATGTGGCATGTGGAGGCGCTGCCATTTGATTGCGTGAAATGTGAAAGAAAATTGATATTTTCTCGTAATGTTTACACAACTTGCCTGAAGATTCGGTACACATATGTTGCATGCTGCTGCTGTGCAGGAAATGCTCTTACAGCCAGGACAGCGGAAATGATGGTAACAGCAGCAGCAACAGCAGCCCAACACACAATGGTTTAATTAAAGCAAGGACACACATACAGTCATAAAGCCATAAATTTCATAGTTTCGTCCTTTCCCGCTTGCCGTCAAAGGGTTGGCTTAGAAAGTTGTTCGTCCGTTTTAGGCAATTAGTGCAGCCTCTCGCTTCTTGGTAATGCATGCATTGTCCTTGCACGGTAGGCAAATGCGTTTTCTACAGAAATCACATGCGGGCCATCACAGAAGATATACATATGTATATATGTATTACCCTTTCGCTGTCTCTTTGTTGCCGGTCAAGTTCGTTGCCTAAGTCTTTCATTTTTACATACAAAAGTAAACTTGAAGAAGACTACCAACAAAAAAGCCACTGTTGCTCAACTTGGAGTTCAACGAACGCACAAAATTCAAATATATATATATATGTATATAATGGAATAAGCCAACAACAATAATACTGCCTCTGTTACAAGTGAGCGCCAACTCAGCTCAGCCCCGCTGCTGCCCCGCCAGCAATCAGTCAGTCAGTTGGCCGTGCGGGCTTACACCTGCCCCCCCTCCCCACATTACAGTCTTTTCCACACGCACCGGCCGAAAAAAAGCACAACGACAACGTGGCTGGAGATGAGTTTGTTGACCTGCAAACTTAACTTTTTTTGGGTATGTTTGTTTTATTTTTCTGTCGGTTTTTGTATTTTGGCCAAGAGACGAAAATGAAATGGAAAAGAGCGTACACACAACGTTCTTTACCTTATTATATACAGACTGTATATACGTTATGTGTATTTTGTTATTGTGGCCGCGAAACACTCTCGTTGCGCGCGCCTTTAACTCTCTCGGCGCGCTCTTGACTTGGTTTTTAAAAAGTGAAGTGAATCATTTTGATACACGCACAGTAGCAGCAGCTGCCGGACACTGGGAACACAACGTACATACGTCAGCCAGTGCTGGGCAATGAGGCTACAAATTACTTATGTGTATTCGCATTTTTGTTGAATTATGTCGAATGAGTTGGGCAAACAATCGAGACGTTACACATACATACAACAATAAACTGTTAAGCTCAAGTTATAGCTGTGGAGATTTCCGTTTGCCTCTGGCTGGCTAACAGGCTGCTGTGCATTTGTTTGTAGGTGTGTCTCTCACTCTTTCGCAGCGGTAGCATACGCAAATACAAACAAATACTAAAGGTATGAGTATTTGTACATATTATGAACACTTATGGATTTTTGAGGGTGTTTATCAGAATAATAAGGGGAGCTGCTGCTGCTTTCTTTTGTGCTTTGTTGGTGGAGCGGGAGCTTATGCTGTTGATAAGATCGCGATGCGGAAATCAATCAGATATGTGTGGGATGATTCTGCTGCTGCTGATGCAACTTATCAATGACTAATCATTGGGAACAGGAAATTTGGCATTTGAATTAGTCATAAAAGACCGAAGATCGATGAGAACAATTACTTAGCGATGCCAAACATTTAAAAGTTAAGCGCCCCTTATGTGTCAAATACCTTACTTCAACTTATTTTTTAATATTTTGACCAACATATTTTTACACATTTTGACTTTAAAATCCAGCCATTTATCAGGAATTACAATATTCTACCCACAGCATGCTAACAATTTTCAAATAATGGCCTTTTCAATAATGTATAAGCAACACAGCCCAACAAAAAAACCCTCCTCTTTTTGGCACAAATTTTTACCTGCAAAAATATGAAGACCACAACGATCTTACAAAAAAGAGCGGAACCAAAAACGGAGAAAGTTATGAGCGTGCAAAAAAGTCCTTGAACTGTTTTTATGGCAATGCTGCAACATGAGCGTGTGTCCCAGGTCCGAACATGCAAAAACAATGGAACGGGCCAACAACACGGCTGGATGGACTTAAAGGTCTTCGCTTGCTAACTGACCTGCGATTGTGACACAAATTTGCGTCACTTCGACAAGCTGTGATCCCGAGAAAATGTCGGTGTCTGTATTTGTGAGTGTGTTTATGAGTTCATGTTTGACAAGCGTGAAAAAAGGACATAAAAAATGGTCGGTTCTTTTAAAAATGTCTTAACAAGGGGCGTGTGTAGCAATAAAAACATCTTGTGAGTTGAAAAAACTTGTGGAATATGACGAATTACTTATCAATATATGTTTTTTCTTTATCAAATTAGGTATCGCTGTGTTTATTGAAGATTTGTAAATAGGTTACTAGTTCCGTTTCAAAATGGGAACACACATCCTGCACAGCCTTTTCTTTATGCAAGTCGTAGTTCCTTTAACTAAGTGGAACGCACTTTTCCAGGTCATTTCCGTTGTTATTCTTAAGAGTAGTAGAACTCGGTCACTTGAGTCATCAGTTAGACAGTGCTCGAATCTCAGTAACCACAAGGCTCTGACACTTCCTTTTATTTTTATCCCAAATCTTTAAGGGCTAAAATTACATAATTATAAGTTGCTACCTATTTTCGTAAAGGGAAAAGTAAGTGATGGAACCCTTAAGCAGACACACAATAAAAAAAAGAAACCCATAAAAAACTTGAGAATTTTCGCGCGCAATGGAAAATGCTTATTCCCGAATTGAATCAACCCCAAAAGTAAAAAATAAAATAGGAAAAACACGCAAAGAAAAAAGGACAACGCCGACAGATGCGACGATTGATTCAACGATTATGATCTAGGCGAGGGAGCAGACCGAAAGAAACCGTCGCGTTTATAACTGTGCTTGCTTTTGATTTCGTCAGGTGTGCCATGATAGAAATAAAAGAGGCTTCTCCTTTTGCCTGCTGCTGCTGCTGCTTGCTGTGGTAGGAAATCGAAATCCTTTTGTTGTGCTGTTTACAGTTAACGCGACGCACATTTGGTAATTATACCCCCACTTCTTCTACACAATCGTGGGAGCGTTCGCTTACAGGATACGCGCAAAAGGCTCTAACGGTTCATAATTATGCAAGTAGAAGCTGTCAACTCCAAGTGCGCAACTCCCACACACACATAATCATATATTTATGTTGTTTATATCCGATTTCAGCTTGTCGTTCTTGTCAACAACAACAAGATTTTTGCAGTTATTTTTTACGATTCATCAATCAGCATTAGTCTAGTTGTTTCGCAGAGACAACGCGACGTGAAGCAAACAGCTGAAAAACAAGAGCGACAACAGCTTAAGAGTTCATTGTTACAATTATGAAGTGTTTGCCAGAGGCTACGGCATAAAACAACAAAGCAAACAAAGCACCCGAAATTGCCAATCAACCTGCACAAATAAATAAATCTGCGCATGAATGTTTATGAGTAGGTTATGTGACTACATATTTGGCAGCCAATACAGAAAGGAATATGCAATGTATGAACAAGATGGAAACTATTTTTGTATGATTAAACTTCAGAAAAACACTTAAGAAAATACCGTTTTAGCTACTTTACACACAAAACAATCGACAGAACCCTGCAATACAATGCAGCTAACAGAATGATAAGCATTTCATCTTTGGCACCAACTTATCCAGCATTTGCCGTTAGATTCTTGCAATTAAATTGCAACTTAGGCAAATGTAGAGCATTTGAAGAATCTGTGTGCAGTAATCAAAACACAATGTGAAGTACTTAAAACAAGGGGAGTAGAAAAGGTAGATAGGGAGAAAGAGTAGGTATTTTTGCTGCTTGGTGGATTGACGAAACACTCGAAGAAATGCTGAACGGGAACGCGGCTGCAAAACCAAAGACGACAACAACAGCTTGAGGCACTTGGCGCTTCTCTCTCTCTCTGTTTTGGAAATACTCAATTGTATAGTTCTCTTTGAGCGAATGTGTGTGTTAACAGAAAACAGTTAACTTTGCTTTTGTATGCGTTGGCCGCAAGACGTTGTTGTTGCTGCTGCTGCTGCTTGCTGCTTCTGTCGGTCATTGGCTTAGCACACATTTTTCATTTCGTTGCGGAAAAGAGTGAATTCCAATGCCTCCTCCTTCGTGGCTGGCTGGCTTGCTGGCTGGCGAGTCGTCAAATGTGCCACACGTTCGCTGTTGCAGTTGCAGCCAGCTTTTTAGATTGATCGCAAATCTACACAAACATAAACATATGTACATATATACTTTCTGAAACTGAATTGCAGTAGGAGCAGTAGCTGTTGTTTGGTTCTAAGATTCATCGTCGTCGTCGTCGTTGTCGTCATAAATTGAACTGTACAGGTGTATATTACTAAGGCAAACACCAGTTCACACTTGGTGCAAATGGCAACAAAACATTCACTTTGTCTGCAGCCTGACGACTGTGGCAAGTTCATTGCTCCTAACCTAATTTTTCGAACATAATCATCAAGTAAATCAGGTTTGGCACATAGATAACAACAACAACAACAGCAACTGAGATGGAGACGACTTCCAGAGTCGCGCGTTAGAATCATCACGGTCGCGACTATCAATCTAGCGTTGTGTGTGTATGTGGTGAGAGCTTTTACCGCAAAATTGGCGCGTGTGTTTAGCACCTTTCGCGCCCCCAACTGTCAAGCAGCAGCAATCATTGTTGCAGCTGCAACTGTGCTGCATAATCAACAACTGCGTCTCCCGCTCTGATCCACTTAAAAAAAAACACAACCAAAAACTGCGGCCCAAACTACACTTGGCAGTGATACAAAGTAATTGATGGCAACAACAATGACAGCAACATCAACATCAAGCAGCAAAAGCAACAGCAGCAACTGCTGCAAGTGGCAGGTAGCTTGTTTGAGGTGGCTGACTTGGTAATTTGATGAGTGACCATTATGCACAATGAGCGCAAAAAACAAACATTTGTGGCCACATTTGGCAATGCATCAGCGATGAGAGAGACAGCAAACAACAGCAACAACCACAGATTCTTAAAAGATTGAGGTTAAGATTTGTGGTTAAGTTAGTTCTGCGGTAGCTGCCAAGCAGGTCCTTTCTATTTGTTTGATTTAGATGGCCGCTTTAGATGGCAAATTCTAGGAAAATTGTAGCTCGAAATATAGTACTTACACTTAAGAACATCTAAAAATTATTTCTCAAAATATATACGAAAAGTATTTAATCTGTTGCTTTAAAGTTTTTTTTTTGTGGAAATCCAACCCCAATTTATATAATTTTTCCATAATTAAATAACTCCACTTAACAAATGACTTAGGCAACGAACTTAAAAAATCACGCGCAATTTCAATTTCAATATATAATAAGTAATCATAAATAAAGCGAAACTTTATTTGAATTTCTAGCGCTGTCATGCAAAATAATTTATATAAAAAAAATGATTGCTTAATCCCAGTAATCAATCACACCAAAAAGCGACACGTCGCAAACAAAAGACTCTGACAACAAACTTACAGGTAGAGAAACACATACAAAAATTGTTCAACCAACAAATATAAAATGTAATAAATTAAAAAGCATATTTATGACCATTTCGGCAGCACTTTAAGCACTCTTGTACTCATTGTCCCTATTGTTGCTGAATATAGTTGTTGTAGTTGTTGTTGTTGCTCTACCATCATTTATTTATTGAAGTGTGGCTGCTGGCGCTGGCCAATGAACTCCAGCAATGAAAACGAACGTATAAAAAACGAAAACAACAAGAACAAAACTGCGAAGAAGAACCAACAAAAATATACAAAAACCAAAAAAAAAAAAAAAAGAAAGACACACACACATGAAAAAAAAAACAGAAATTGAAACGACACAACAAGAAATTTTTTGGCTTCAAGAAGTCATTGAACTTGTTACCAAAAAAAATAAAAACGACTCCAACGCTGAACGTCGTTCTCTGGGTGCGTGAGCTTGGAATAAACTTGGCTCGAAATGAAATGAAAAGAAATGATTGTTGGAGCCCCCGAAAAAAAGGAACGAAAGAGGCAATAAAAGCGGGCGACGTTAATGTTAACGCTTACGACTTTGGCCAGCTGGATCTGTCGCTCGCTGTTCATGTGTGTGTATAGGTGTTAAATAACGCATATGTGCGTGTTTGTGTGTAGGCCTAAAACGCACTTGTTCTGCCCGCTGACAACATTTTATATTTGTATAATTTTTCGATAGGCATTTCACATACATATTTATCTTTTACTTTCAATTATGGTTAGCCAACAAAAGCAAAATCATTTCGAATAACTAAAATATGCGAACTTGCTTTTGGTGTGTGTATGCGAATGTGTGTGGGGAATATTTATTTTTCCCAATTTTTTTTTATTATTTTTTTGTACTCTTCTTAAGACGCAATAGTTTTATGCAAATTTCAAACAACACTTTTAATCAGAAAGGTTCTTTAATAATCCGAAAGTTCTTTAAGTTCTTCATCATCATCATCCAACACATCAACCGAATCCGACAAATATATATATAATGATGATTTATTCACTAAATATTATAATTATAATTGTGCTCATGCCTCTACCTTTTGTGCTTTTGCCTTTTTTGGGCGGGCTAATTCTTTTTTCTATTTCGTCTCTATGCTTTGCTTTTTTTATGATATTTGCTTAAGAATTTATTGACCCCATGTTGAAGCGTTTTTGCTTTCTATGTGCCTCACGAAATCGTAGGTTCTAATGACCACAGCTCCCAAGTTTCTTGAGCGTGTCTTACGCTATTTCATTTCGTTTCATTGTCCATTAGAGGCTCGAAAAGCTCTGAGCGAATCAACTCTTTGTATGCCTTAATTGTTATTTATAGAAAATGATAGTAAGTGTTGCAAAGCTAATGACTTTTTTTTGCGCGCGGCTTTTCTATAGTTTTAAAGTTCTATGGGCCTTCTTTTTTTTGGAAATCTTCTGATCCCACCAACTGATTTATTGTGCGTGTCTTTAGATTCGTTTCATCATAATCCTCGTTGCGGAGTTCAAGGTTGAGTTCGCTTGGTTAATGCTAAAAATATTGATTACCTTTTGCTTAAAGTTGGCATCTTGGCTGGCAACAGCTATTGTTGATGCTGGTATGTTTTTGTTCTATGCCCGCAGCTTTGTTAATTACATTTTAGTCATGTAAATGCCAATTTCAATTAGCTGCCCATTTACATTTTTATTTTGTATGTCTTTGTTGTAAAAATTGTTTTGGTATTTGTTTGATCTGTTGTTTTTATATCATTGTGCTGCCCAACGGAAGTCTTTAAAGGCCCTCTGCCATGTGGCTTTTATTACGCAATAAATGGCTAAAGCTTTGTGATAATACTTGTCATAATAAAGATTTGTAATAATAAATTTTGATATGTTTTTTGTTACTTGTTTTTGACGCATGCTTAAAGTTGCACTTTATTTAAGTGATATTAAGTAGATTTAAAATAAACTTGTGGCTCAAATACATATGTTGGTTTTACTAAATATTTCTCAAAACAAAGTTCTCCCTAACTTCAATCATTCATTTCCCTGCTACTATTATAATTTATGTATTTGTTTTTCTAGCCATGATTTAATGAATCCAGCCAACAGTTCCATTTTGGGCAAACGACCAGTTGAAATAACAACAACAACAACAACACGTACAATTGAGTTGAGACGTTCGCCCATTACAATATGCAATTATAGCATCATGAAATTTAATACGCCAAAACAAACAAACAGCAAAACTAACAACAACAACAGCAACGACAACCAATTACATGCAATTGTGAGTTGTACTGAGTGCTGAGTACTGAGTATTCACCTGGACAGAGAGTGGGCGAGAGCGCGAGACGCATGCAATTACAAACGATAGCAGAGCGACAGAGCTGTCTGTATGTGTGTGTGTGTGAGTGAGTGTTTGAAACGGGTTAAGAGAATGAGAACAAGTGGCGGTCGGTTGCGCTTGGCTTGCGCAGATTCTAAACTTGTTAGAAGAGTTCAACAAATGAGCGGTGAGCGTCAATTGTGAAGATCAATGCTACAAGCGCCTTGAACATGTTGTAATTTTACGCTCGCAACGCTCAATTTGCGCTCACTTGCCGTTTGAATGGCGTGTGTTAGAAGCGTTTAGAACTATTGCAAAAACATACACACAAAAAAGCACAAAATGTATGAAGTAAAGAGATAGAGAGAGAGAGCGAGCGAGTAGCAATATCAGCAGCAGTACCAATGTTCAATGCCAAAGAGATTCCGCTGCTTGTAGCTCTGTCAACGCACTCACCTTGAATGAAAGTTCTGGCCTGTTGCGCTCACCACACTAATACACGCACACAGAAAACCGAAGAGATACCGCGACGACGACGACGACTCGTTGCGCTCAATGTAAAATGATGGCAGCGACTGAGGCAGCGGCTTAACATGTGTGCGTGATCAAGAACCTGAGACACCTGAGCAGCGCTGCGCTGCTGCTGTTTGTGTGTGTTGAAGAGAAAGAAGAGTTGCTGTAGAAAGCAGCGGGCAGTGCTGTTAGCTGTCAATGTATGTGTGTCGTGTAATGAAATGCTGAAAAAAAGTCTATCTGTCTGCGTCGGCGCTGCTGCTGCTGCTTTCAGAAGCCTCTAACGACGTCGCTGCTGCTGTGTCGTTCGACATTGAAGTCGCACCGCGACTCATCCGTAGTTCAGTTTCCCGTAAGCAACAAAACGATCGAGACATGGTATCGTAAGCAGCACGCGTTACGTTTTTATTGCTTTTGAGAAGAAGAAGAAGTCGAAGATGATGATGTAGAAGTGCTCGTTACGGCAAAACCCTCAACCAAAACAACAACAACAAACAAAACTAATACAAAACATATTCTGTGCAACATTACAAAACAACTACAAACAACAAAGTGCAACAAATGTTACGAATTTGATAGCTAGTGTTTACCCTTTTTGATAAGACTGTCTGATTAAGTTATCAAAGCCTAATACGCAAAAATTGTATATACACATACATATACAAATATCAATAGGCAATTAGTTCAAATCAAAATCCCCACAAATCCCAAGTAGTGTGCACTTTAGTGCTAAAAATGTGCATACCCATCAAAATAACAACAGCAAACAAGTGTTAAAAAACAAACAGCATTTAAGCATTTGGATTTATTACGTAATGGATTTAAACTTAGCAGCAACAGTACAACAGCAGCAACAAGAACAACAACAACTGAAACAACTAAAACATCAACACGGATATGCATTTAAACAATGAAAAAATGGTAAGTGTTCTTTTTATGGCAATGAAAATATTTAAATTTTTTGTATAAGTATTGTCAATTTTAAAGTTTGGATACTATTCATAGAATTATTAAACATTCAAACATTTCTCAACCAGAAGTTAACGAAAACGTTCCCGAAAGTTCTGTAAAGAAAGCTTTTCTTACTTTTACCAAACTTGTTATCATAGCTCTTTGACTTTACGAGAAGCGCGCTTCTCTGCAGACAGAGTTGTATTCTCATGAAAAAGCTTACTTTCAATCGGTTCTAGCTTAGTTTTAATCAAGAATTCATTATAAAAAAATAGTTAAGACCATATTATAGGTTTGACGTAGTTTAAACTTCAATCAAGAACTCATCTATCATTAACAATAGCTTACTAACCTCAAAGTAACGCAAGACTAAACAATGAATTCGATTAAAACTCATAGCACAATGACTTGTATTATGTGATTAATGATCATTATTTTGCTTACATAAGATCACAGCTTAATTGTCTCCCAGACTTCCTGGTCTCTCTTTATCTCTCTCAGTCTTAAGCATTACATAATATAGCCAAAAACAATGCAAATGATGCCAGCAACAACGAAAATAAAGAAGTACGTTAAGAATATGCATAAATCTTAATTGCATAACCAATTTGTTAGCCACTTTAATTGAATTATTGCCACTTGTTTAACATGCTGAAGACCAAGTGTGACTTGTTAATTATCTTTTTTACACTCTATTCAAGTTCATCAATACACAAACAATTGTCTCTTTCTTTTTTGCTAAATTATGGCCAAAAGAACAATGCGGGACATAAGTGCGTTTAATTTTAAACCATGATGATGACAATACCAAGACTTTCTAGTGTGAGTTATGCTAATGCATAAAAGTTATTATATAATCATGCCAAACAAGTTTCAGGCCAAGACTCAAACAAAATAAGCTTAGACAAATCCCAAAAAAAGTGATTAATTACTGTCAGTCTAGTAAAATGGTGTCTGTCTCCATGTTTATATATGTATGTAAAAAGTTCTTAAAGCCAAATTGATGAGAAATTTAAACACAAAAAAAGAAACCATAAAACAAAACACCTTGGCCACTTTCCGACTGACTCAGTCAGGCCAATGAAGAGGCAGCTATGGATAGCATTTCATTAGAAAAATTATATATTATATTAATAATCACTGAACAAAATGCAAAAAAAAAAACTAGCAAAGTGAGCAACAAAAATAATTAGACAGAAACCAGTTTCAAGCCTTAAACAAATAAACAGCAGCAACAACAAATGGGCAAACATACGAATATATATAAATAAATATACATATATCTTTTTATATACTATGTATGTAAGCGAGGCATTGTGGGTAGAGAGAGGGAGAGAGAGAGACAGAGACGCGCAATATAATTGGCGACGTAAGGCAGAAAAACCTTGACTTTGACTTTAAATGACTCGTAACAACAACAACAACACACAACGACAACAACAATAAACGTTGTGATATACTGTCTAAACAAAAACAAATTTTGAAATGAAATCGAAACGTGGCGCGAACGTTGAGATGAATGAACAAAGTAAACGCAAAAGCACAAAGGCAAAAAGGCAACAAAACGCAAACACAACAACAACAACAAAAAAAGAGGCAAAGCTCAATTTTCAATATCAAGGTCATTAGCTGCTGCAGCTGGCCGAAGACGCAGTTGCCACCTGTTTTAGCAATTGTAATTCACTTTTAAATGCCATTTTAAATGACAGATCAATAAAAGGGCTATATCAAGATCCCATACATATTGCTTATAATAGATACAACAAAGATTTAATTTGCATTCCAAATGAGTTTGAAGCAAAAGTTGATCTTAATGTATTTTGTTGTTTG
This sequence comes from Scaptomyza pallida, assembly GCA_018152965.1. Taxonomy (NCBI): domain Eukaryota; kingdom Metazoa; phylum Arthropoda; class Insecta; order Diptera; family Drosophilidae; genus Scaptomyza; species Scaptomyza pallida. The sequence continues at coordinate 3,379,275 of JAECXP010000238.1, forward strand.
TTAGAAAATAAATATATTTCGTTTTTATGAACATTGCGTTATGTCAACATACACACACACACACACTTACACTTATGTTTATACACTCACACATGGTTGGACACTCTTAAGAGTTCAATGACTGCGCCAACAAACAAAAGACTTAGGCAACGAACTCAATCTACACACAGCCTGGCAACGGTTTTCATTTTCATTTCTTATGTACGTCAGAGCAAGACAACATACATATGCGTATGTATGTGTGTGTGTGTGTGTATGTGGAGTCTAGCATTAGAATTGATGTTGGCAAGGGCGCGACCAAAACAAAAAGTGAATCTGCCGCTTGAGCGACGCAAACCAGTTCAACACTGCAATTTTGTTGTTGTTGTTGTTGTTGTAGTCACCATCCTGGGGCCTACCACCTCTTCCTCGGGTTGGGGCAGGTTGTACGGCAGGCAGTACAGGCAGGCAGGCAGCATCGGCATCGGCATTGGCATTGGCATCAGGGAATCATTTGCCGTGAAAAGGGCGTTCAACTGGCAAATGCTCATGGGCAGGCAGGCAGCAGGCAGGCAGCCAGGCAGGCACATGGCGTGTGTGTTTGAGGTTCTTGCACTTCGGGGGCCAACGCCAACGAGTTCTTGGCTCTGTTTTGCTGCAGTTGCAACAACCACAACAACAACAAAAACAACAAGTCTGTCGATGCACTTATTTCTTCAGTTCCTCCTTCTTGGTTTTTGCTTTCACGTCATGGCATAAAGGGAATCAAATCACTCTTACTCTTTTGGCCAGCAGCCGCAGTCAAGTTTTTTCTATTTTTTTTTCTTCTTTAAGGTTATTGACATTGCGGCTTCTACTTCTGCCTGTGCCTGTGCCTGTGGCTCTGACTCTGCCTTTTGCTTTCTTTGCATTTTCAAGCAATTAGAATTGTTGCCTTGATTGCCCAGCTTCACAGTGCACTTGCTGCACGCACTGCAACACATCCAAAGACATGCAAGTCATCATAGTGCCAAGCCAGCTTAAGAGAAGCAGATAGAGAGAGAGCAAATACTTAAGAGTATGTCGCACAGGTGTCTCTTTTAAGAGCATGCCAACAAACAAGGAAGAAAGTCGTGTGCAATGCAATGGACAAATGCAAAGAATCACAAGCGAACAAAAGAGAGCAACAACAACAGCAACACAGTCGCAGCAGCAGCAGCAAAAGAGGCATGAAATGAAAACAAGTTCGCCAGTTCAATGACCGACCTACTCAAGCGCGTTATAACCAAAGCAACAAACACAACACACTAACACAGTGAGAGAGCGAGAGGAGAGCGGCGTGCCCGTTTTGAGCGACTGACTGAGAGCGTAAGCGCATGCGTCGCTTTTGCTGCTGCTGCTGCTGCTGCGACTGCTTTTGTTGAACTTTTGCAGCGCGACAGGTTCTGTGTGTCATTGTTGTTGTTGTTGTTTCGACACTATCGCGTGTGGCGTTTGCTTTGCTAGCTGTAAATGCATTGCCATTGTCGGTGTTGTTGTTGGTGTTACTGTGGTTGTTGCTTTTGTGCATTGACTGTGACATTGACGGAGCCAACAATGCTGATAAGCAAAGCCCGCCGCTGTCGATCACCAAAGTTCAGTGGGTGGGCGAAACAACGCTTTTTTAGAGTATGTGTATATTTTGGGCACTGTCTCTTTTGTTTCAAATGAAATTATGCTCATTTACGCGCCATGCATACGTAATTACGTATACGTGCGCGCGGACATTACGTTATGCGACCCACGAACTTCGAGCGCAAATGTAATTACTTTTTATTTAACTATGACAAAATGACTCTTTATAACAGTGTAACGGTATTTTATGAGCTTCTTCTTCAACTCGTTTTGTCATTTTTACAGTTGCACATTAAAACGTGCTTGAAATATTTGTATTAATAGCAGTTGGCGCTTGACGTTTGTTAAGCTTTTGTGGCTGAGAGCTTTAAAGTGGATGCAGTTTGCATAATGTGCTCATATGAACACTTCCGGTTTAGTTAAACTCTTCTAGTTCATTGTCAACTGTCAACGGCGCATAGAAATTGCACAAAAGCAACCCCGATTTCGCAGAGCTTGTCATCTGCATTGCAGCGAGAGAGTTTCAGAGAGCGAGAGAGACAGAGAGAGAGCTTTAGTTTTGCAAAATGCAAGTTTGATGCACTGCAAGAAAGTTTGTTAAGGGCTGGAATGTTGTCGTATTATGACCTTGTTGTACCCTAAAGTAAACAATAGTTAAGTTTTGACAAATAAGATAAGACTTGACTTTGTTTTTCAGATAGCTAAAACTTTAGATAATAATATTTGTTTAAAGTTCTTATCTAAATAAGGGATTCGTTGAGTGGTTTCTTATGGAAAAATGCAATTGAATAGGTATCACTTCTCTTTTTCAAGTGTAGTATGGAACATTCTACTCATTTTTACAGACCTTGCTCAATAAAGCTTAGGCAAAGAACATTTTATTGGCAATCATAGCTATCAAGATAGACCTAGCCCAACTTAAATAACACTGCAAAATCACATGTAGACTGCAAAGCTGCATATAATACGCCCACTACCCCTCTGAGAGCAGCAACCCCTAGCTATAAAAGAGAGACTTTGCAGAATGAAAAGGCTTGAAAATGCCGCCCTTGTCGCCTGCATTGTTGTTGTTATTGTTTCTTGAAATGCGCGAGTTCAGCTCATGCCAAGTGCAAGTGGCAGCCCCACTTCAACCCCTCTATCCTCCCTTCAGCCTATCTGCCTGTCTCTACACTTGTTCTGACTGCACTGCTGCGCTGCCGACGTCGACAGCGACTGTTGCAGCGGGCTGGCGAATGTGGCAAATGCTGAATTGGCAGCCGTTTCAGTCCTGACTCGGGATGTTAACGCGTTGGGCAGGTCATGTCTGGCAGGCGTAGCAGCCGCGTCGCGTGGACCAACAACAAAAATACATATATATAGAAAAAATGTTTTTATAAAAAAGTTTTTGCATATTATACAACCAATAACAAAATTATTGAAAATAAAAATCAAATCAAATACCACAAAATGTGTTCAAACAAAAAAAAAAAAAAAAAATTAACAAATAAAATGATGCAATTTAATCGATTTAGTGCCCGTTTAAGTGTTAGAAACTAGTGTATAATATATTATACATATTTATATAGAAATATACATATATTTTCGAGTCGAAGAGAGAGAGTTAAGAAACAGTGGCAATGTGTTCATCAGGCTATAAAACTCTATACTTTCGAGATAATTTTGCGATAATCAGTTTCTTCAAATCGCGTTTAAAATGCATTTTGGCCGAAACAACTTGAACCAAAACGATGAGACTGAAACCACATTTTTTTACTTGTGCAAAACGATATTAAAAAAAAAACAAAAACCAATAGAAAAAGGTAAATATATGCATTGATATTAATAGTATTGATACTTTTGCTTTTCTGTCCAGCGCATGTCCAGTTCGTATCGTTGACCATGTCCTAGCGCACCAAAAAGTACGCCCCTCCCCCTCCCCACATACCCATGTTCTGTGAAAGTTTTGCTGCTGCTGCTACAAAAGTTCAATAACCTTCCAAAATACGCAGCCAGTAATGGCAGCACTGGCAGCAGCAGAAGCAGCAGCAAAGTCCTGACTCCACGCCAGACACAAACAACAACAAAGTGGCAAAAGGCGTCTGCTGCTCTGCCTGGCTGCATATTGTTGTCTCTGTCACACGCATCGAAATCGAATCGTTCGGGGGCCGTCTGGAGTGCAAAAAATTAAAAGTGAAATTTTTGTATGCTGGCGCTGGCGCCTGCGCCTGCATTCAGGGTCCTTGGCCGCAGTCGCTGCGCTGCCGCTCCGCACACTGTCAAGACCACAACCCAAAGCGCAGCCCAGGAGCCAGAGCATTGAGCACCGAGCACCATGCACCAAGTGTAGCATAACCAGAACCAGGACCTTCGTCTGCTGCTGCTGTTGCTGCTGCTGCTGCTTTTGCTGCTTCTGTCTGCGCTCATTGTGTACAGCTTTTGCTGTCGTTGTCCTGTCGTTTGTGTGTTTCGCTTTCCGTATTTGGTGTGTATCCAACATGCATTGGCAGAAGCAGGCTGTGGCAGCGACGCAGCTAGCCGGGCAGAAGCCGACGACCGTGCAACGTTGTACGTGCCACAAAAGTTCATTGAACGCTAGCCAAGCGATTTATGTATGAAAAGCGAAAAGGATAATGAGCAGCAGTTGTAGCTGTGGCAGCACTGCCGGCTGCGTCAGGGCCCTGCCCCAACATAATGTGGCAAGAGCATTGGCGGCAGAGAGTTTTCAAGCTGGCGTCGTCTGGCGCTTCAAAAGGGTCGTTCGCCTTTTCTGTTGTCTGGCAAAAATTTTACTTTGACTTTTTTCGCCACCACCCACCCTTGCCCCCTTAAGGGCTGTCCTGTCTGCCACCCCCTAATCCGAATTCCCTCCCCCTTCGTGTCTTGAATTTATGCGCATTTTCAATCGCTTTGTCGTAGGTCGTGTTTGTTGTTGTTGGTGTCGTCAAGGTAATGGTTGCTGCTACAAGGATTATTGTATACACATTTCCTTTAGGAGCTGATCTGTGACTTCTTCTTCTTTATCTTTCGAATCTCGGCGTCGCCTATTTTGTTGCCACTTCCTAATTGTTGTTCACAATTTATTGTTGTCTGTGGCAAATATGGCGCTTTTGGCAGCGGGATATGTGCATCATTTAAAATGGGCTGTGGTAGTCATGACATCATCAAGGCTAGTGTACTCCACTCGCCCCGCCATTCCCCTCAACAACCATGTTGTCAACTGTCTGCAGTGCATTTGACCTTTGAGTTCAGTGACCCCTGCAGTGACTGTTGCAAGGGAAGATGATGATGCAATTTCATTAGGGAAATAAGTAGGCAGTTGGTGAAGATAAATGTTTATGTTGTTGAAATGTTGTTTTTACTTAAGAGCTGTACATTTGTATAGCTAAAGAACGTTAATTAACATTTATAAGGTAACATCTATTTATTTGTGTTTAGTAAAAGCCCTTTAGTATGTGGTGAGAATTTAATAACATGTTTTTCAGAAATTATACTGGAAACAATATAAAAGCTATGTTAAACACTTTTATGTATCTGATAACTTTTTATACATAGTATACCTTTTACTAACATTCATAGCATACTTCTCGGCGCTTTCATTGTGTATATCGGTTCCTTGCGCTTTAATTGCAGTCCTTTAGCTTCACCCTGCACTTTCCGCAATATTGATTAGCTATCATATATCACAATCAACCAAATATTTGTATATGTATGCATAACCGCACAAAATTGTAACTCATTGTATGCACGTAAATGCAATCTAATCAGCAATATTAAATATACGTTAGTTTATATTAAAAACACAAAACTTGACAACAGAATGTATAACTTTCACTGCGCAATAAGTCAAAAGAACAAAAGCGAACTAGAATAATTCCTAAAACAGCTGATAAGAAATGCCAAGTGCATAGCGAATGCACAAAAAGTAAAGTGGAAGAAGCAGCAGTAGCAAAAGCTGTAACTAAATGTAATGATAAGCAGTGTAGCGAACTATGAGAGGCAGGGTAGCAAAGGGTGTGCTGAAAACTGCATTCACTTTATGATTAGGCAGCTATAAACGACCTACGTCAAAGCCAAAAAGCTAATAAAAATAGAGGCAATCAATAAATCAATATATACTATGTAACCATAAATATATATATGAAAATATATATATCTGAGGGTATGCAGTAAAAAGTCTGCTTGATTTATAATGCAAAAATAAACAAACAGCAACAACAACAACGAAGCAAAGCAAATCAAATGAGGCGGATACATTACAATTGCAAAAAAATAACAAAAATTACAAAAAAAAGATTTTTTATACATATTCATTTATTAATATATTCTTATAAACAGATTTGTTTAAGGTTTAATATACTTTCGCTTTTAATTGTTGTTTTTGCCATTCGTATTGCAATAAAAAATGAAATTTTTTTTTTCGTTTTGTACAAAACTTGAAACAGCGAGAGCGAGCAAAGAGGGGAGGGTTGAAGTGCGACGAGGCAGTTGCAAATGAACGAACAACTAATTAATATGCGAACACTGACTGAAAGCAACAGCCAATTGATAAAAGTATAGACAGAAACAGAGAGAGCGAGAGAGAGAGTGTCTAAAAAGTGAGAGATTGCATTTCGGTATTATTGCACATGCGCGCTATAACAAATCCAGAGCTGAGCAACAAAATTTTCAAGGTTAAAGTGCAACGAAACCGCAACAATACAACGTTCACAGCACATGCTGCAACCCCAGGTGGCAAGCTATGTAGGGGTTGGGGTGGTAGATACTACACACATATGTTGGTTGACCGTCTGCTCTTTGGTGTAGATACATTTTTTCGATTTTTGGAATAGGAATTTTGGAATTTGCATTCTTTTGTCCTTGGAGTGTAGATATTAATTTCAAGCTTTTATTAGATAATGAGTGCAACTAGTCGTCGCATCGTTAAGCGCACAAAAGATACACACACATAGTTTGAGATACTTTACATATGCACATTGTGTATAAGTAGAAATTCGATGTGCAAGCATTCTATTCGCATGCACATTCTCGTCTTGTGACTCAAGGTTATGATGATGATGATGCTCACTGACTGAATGACTGACTGACTGACTGCTATGCAATCACACAATTCTCCTCCGCTTTGCCCATCTCGCTCGACAACAGAAAGCTCTGGCAATTATTACAAATACATGCATGCAAACACACACACACACAGAACTTACAGCCTAAGCACACAATTTTTTATTTTATCAGCTGAATGCTGCAGCACCCGCCACCCCCACCCCACATGTTCGTCGCTTTTTCGTTTCGTTTCGTTTTTTGCATGCACATATTAAATAAATGCAAGTACTCAAACGTTACAACAATTCTGTCAGATATGTCTCGCGTTATTTTATTTTTGTTTTTTTTTCTCTAAGCACTTTGTGCATTTACATTTCCGGGTTGTTGCACGCCCGCGAAATATGGTTGTTGTTTAGATTCACAAATTGTTTTCTGTTGTTGTTCATGTATCTAAACATCATAATTTATGCAGCAATTAACAAGTGCAAGCAACTAGTCAAGTAACCCATTAATCATCTGTCAATGCACGAAAGAAGGTGTTCTAATAATTAAAATTTTTGATCTCTTAATATTTTTCCTTTGACAAAACAACTAGATAGAACTCATCGTGAAGAGGAAATTACTTGATAAAAATGCAAATGCAACTTCCGCAAAACTAATTTAAAATAATTTTTTCATCTGTAACGCCCTAAGCTAAGTGTTTCTAAGAAAACACCTCAATTGAACTGTTCACCCTTATAGCACAGCCGGCTGCCCTTATCTTCTCCTCTATCTCCCTCTCACTTTCAACTTGAACTGCCCTTGTAATTCACAACTGGCTCTAGCCGGTTCGAAGTGACCAACCTACACCCATCGATCTTTTTCAAAGTTAGTAAGTAGTTCCTAAGTGCCCTGGTTTTTCCCTTGATTACTTTTCATGCATTCCTCGAACTGCCAAATGATTCATATTGGAAATATCGAAAAGACGTTTGAAGATTAGCAGAAAACAAGCAATTTAGGAAGACGTAAAACGTTTCACGATCAACACACACATATACCACACCCCTCGCCCAGACAAATACAACGTAAAATTTTGTTTACAGATACTTATGCGTAGAATTTCCTAGATAGCAGCACACTATATTGCAAGGCCACCCAGGGCGGCCTAGGCTAACACGCTGGTGCAAGCGAGACGACACTATAAGAATGGCCTCTGTGGCAGCAGAGTTATCAGTAGTTTCTCTATATACATGTTGTATATAGGTAGCATTTTTGCGGTTAGTACAGTTTGCGTTGCCTATCGCGCACTTGTCCTTGAATTGAAATATCGCCATTCGTTTTTATTATTGTTGTTTGTGCTGTTGCATTTTTCGTTTCGCAACGCTTCCCCATTGCAATTTGATAAAGATCGATGCAGCAGCGTCGAAGCGATGATGCGACTTTTGCGGAAGTTATTTTCTTCACAGTCTAGAATAACAAATATTAGTATTATGAGCGTTGAGCGTTGCATGCATACTTAAACATATAATAATACATATATATGCATATTTACACACTAATTCTACATGGCTAATGCTATGATATGTGCATACACAGCGTATGCGCAATGTGCAAAAGCTTATCAAAATTCAAATGCACTCGGGAAGACGCCAACAACGACGATGACAACGACGTCGGCGAGAACGTCAGCGGGTCGTGTGCGTTCAAGTTGAATGTTAAACTAATTGCGAGCAGTGTAACGACGACGACAACGAATCGTTTTTGGGTCTGACAATGCTCTACAATAGTAGTTTGTATAGTTTTGGGGTATATTGATTGGGAGTATGGGATGAGCAAAAGTTAAGGAAGCTATTTTAATTGGCCATGAAAATATATTTATAGAAACATTATACATAAGAAAAAGTCTCATAATCATTATTAATAAATATTTTTTGGTTTTTTTTAACATCAAGTTTTATTGCTTTTAACTGAAGAGTATTTAGGCATAAGTAATGCATGATAGTATCATTACTGCACTGCTTACCAACACTTTACCAACTATAGGGTATCTCAAAAATATTCCCTACTTATAGCACCATTTTCACACAGTTGTAAATGCGTTTTGTGTTTTTGTGTGCAGCTATTATTTATTTTTAATTTGCTGCGCCACTCTAAGCACACATTTCACATCAAATTCTCAGCAGCCAGCACCCTCTATAACGGAAAAAAAAACCACCTCCCTAGCACCGTACTCGCCCTACCGCTAATCTCGCCAGTCTCGTGTCCTTCAAATGCAATTGTGCGATGATTAGAAACGCAAAGCGTTGAGCTTTTTACTTTTTGTTTCTAATGCGGGCATATGTATATATATATATATATGTATATATTTGTGCAGCTGTTTATTTTCATTTTTCACAGTGCGATAGCGAAAAGCTTTTTGGCGCACTATCTGCACCCATACATTGATAACTATAGTGTATATAAATTCGTTTTTGTTGTCGACAACTTCCTAGGGGCAACAAAAACGCATCTGTTCTATGTTTGTGTTTTTATATGCATATGTATATTTAACCGTCTGATGCATTATCCAATTTTGGTTTTTGCTAGCAGCGAAAGTTTCGTTATAAAATCCCTTATTTTATTTTATTTTTCTGTAAGTTGGCAACACAAAATCGAAAGTACCAAAAATAAGAAATCAAATAATAGCTGAGGGGAACAACAGTCTGCATTATACCTGGCGCCAATTGTTAAGCTATGCACAGACACACACCCACTCTCACACACACACATGCACACACCCACTGACAGTTACCTAGTGCAATAGCCAAAAAGTATTCGCACATTTCCGCACTCATCAAAATAGAATCGAAGTGCAAAATAGCAATTGCAAAATAGCAAGTGCAAGTGCAACAACGCGGCACACTCACATACAAACAATTTGAGATATAGCGTATCTGTATCTACAGTTTTGTATCTGTGTCGGTATTGCATCCGTGTTGTGTTGCCGCCATTGCCATTTGCCAAAGTCTGGGCAAAAAGTTCTCATTTATGCTGCACGTTGCCGCAGTTCGCATTCTACGTGCGTGTGTAGATCACAGATTTAGTTACGGCAAGCATCCAACTAAATAAAACGAAAGCAAAATACTATTGAAATAGAAAATAGCATTAAAAAACATCTAAATTCGCTTTTGGGTAAGTGTTGTTGTTGTTTATTGCTAACTACTTACACATACATTTATGATTGCAATTCTTAAGTGTTCTGCAAATAATAAATTGTTATCAAAGGCGCCAAAAACGCAGTAGCTGATAAAGACTTTTAAATACTGTACATACAAATTAAAAGTTCCGCATTCAATTGCGGAGCTGAATATGTGCAAGGTCGATGAAGCTAATAGTGTGCCTGGTAGCAAGATAAAAAGGCTTCCTTATTTTGCTAGCCTTAATTGAGCTTTCTATTCTTAGAGCAGACTTCAATTCCCTTTAGCAAAATTGATTGATATGCCTCACAAGGCATGCAACATAATTGAAACTTTGCATATTAATTTTCTTTGCTGTCATCAACCACATCACAATGTCACTTGTCCCATCCTTCCATCAATATGAACGTTTTCTATCAATCCCTCTATTTAGCCTTGCACAATAAATTTATGATTGTGGCTGTGTGGCGCAACAATAACAAACAACAAAACAAAAAACAAACCGACGACATAAAGAAGAGACAGAAAGTAACGTTAGATTGCAACCACCGTTGCGGACAGCAACAACAACACCAACAGCAGCAGCCTCGCCGGTACTCAAAAGCGCCTCGGCGAAATGCAGTGTAAAATGAATTCGCCATGCAGCGGCGAAAGCTTTACTTTTTGCACTCAAAAGCGCAACCCTTGAGCAAACTTTGTCATTTCGGGCTGCAGCTGAGCGAGCGGGCTGAGTGCGTGTTAGAAAGAGAGTGAGTGAGTGCATTCTGTTGGCAATGCCGGGTGTCGCTCACACACAGAGAACCAAACTGAACTGAACTGAACTGAGCTTTGAGAATGGCGCCTGTGCCGGTTGCATAGTACGGGTATATTGTGTATATGTGGGTCAGTAGTAGGAACACTCGGTTCGCGTCTGTGTGGATGGGCAGCACACAGCGTTCATTCGAAATACAACTACAACATTCTTTTTTTTCGTGCACGACATTAGTTTAATAATTTGTTGATAGTTTTTCTGTTCTTTGTTGTTGTTTGATGCCCTCCACTACGACTAGATTTTGTGTCTACATTTCCGCATAGTTGCATTTGTGAGCGAAAATTTGATTTGAGAGCGGGGCACAGAGAATCCAACGGGAAGAGTCAAATACACACACACACACACACACACATAGAGCGTAAAAAAAAACACAAAATTGTTATATGTCGCCTCCGTGAGGTGGTTCAGTGCAATCGAGTATGCGGTTCGGTCGGTTGTTGTCGCTAACGTTTCTTCTACTACGCCGCCCGGTTCTTCTCACACACACACTCACGCACGCAATGCACAATATTAACAAATGCTAAATTGAAAACAGCAAGAATCCTTTTTTTTAAATATATGTATTCTGGAAATTTTCACTCTGGTTGGCAACAATGGAAAGCAATCGGTTGGTTAACGCGGCGTATGCGTAACACATATATATAAATATATATCGAGCACGAAAACCAGCTACGAAACAGAAAGTGATGCGTAATTTGCCAGCATGAAAAGTCCAAAATAAAGCACCCCAAAATAAAGCAATAAAATAATTAAAATTATTCAGTGCTGCGAGTTATATAAAAAAAATTAACAGGAATGCATTAATTGAATACAGAATGCAATAACTGTATTTTAATGAGCGCAAAAAGCATTACAAAAAATTAAATACAGCAAACGAAAGTACAAAGAGCAGTTGGCCAAATAAAGTCTCACGTGAGTTGTGTTTTTCAAAAAACAAAAACATAAAATTAAAAAGAATTTCGATAAGGTGTCAATTTTATTTGAATGGGGGGTGAAGAGATTTGCCTCTAAATGCCCCTGAACGTGAACGCGTAACCTCCATTAAGGCCGCAATCTTGAACTATGCAAACACACACACACATGCACACACATGTGACGATGAGAAACCGAAGCCAAAAAGCCACTCAACGTTTGTCAGTCGTTAACACTTTTATGCCGCTATTTTGTTCACGATAGCGACAGCAACGACGACGCCATTGAAATACGAATGCAATACTGCACCAACACACACACACATACACAAATTTTTGAGTGTAGTTCTGAGTGAGTGGGCGAAGCTTTGACTGTCTCTCATATATAAGTGTGTGTGTGTGACGCATTTATTAATAGCACTAACAGAAACGACAAGAAACTCAAATAAAACAAAAGTGAAAAGCTAAAGCTCTAATGTTCTCTCTTTTTTTTTTTTTGTTTCTACAGATCAAGTGAAACTTTAAATATACAACAATAGCTAGCAGCCTAAGCAATACAACAACAAAAGCAACAACACAAAAGCGCACTTAAGCCTAGCATTAAGTTCAGGAAGAAGAAGACCAAGTAGAAGAAGAAGCATATTCAACAGTAAGCTGTGAAATCAAAATGCATGGACATCATCAACATCAACATCAGCAGCAGCAGCAGCCGCAACAAGTGCAACAAATGCCAGGCGCAATGAAGCAACAGCAGCAGCAGCAACAACAACAAACGCAACATATAGCCATACAGCAACAGCAACAACAACAGCATCCACACCAACATCAACATCACCATCAACAACAACAACAACAACAGCACCAGCATCCACATGTCCATCCATCGCATCATCACAACGCAAAGCTGTTGCGTCGCTCGCGCAGTCGCAGTCCGACGCCGGATGGTACACAGGATTACGATGTGACGCGCATGCGCGAAGAGGACTTTGAGCGTTTGGCGGTATATCTGGTGCCCGATGTGCAAGCGGAGCGTGGTTTGCCCAATCGTGCCGATAAAACGTTGCCGCGCAGCCTAACGTTAAAGTCCTCGATGGTCTACTCAACGCCAAATGTTAAGGTAAGCGGCTTTTGAGAGTGCTTTCAAAGAGAGATAATAGTAACTCTCTATTTTACACTCTGTTACAGACTGAAGGAGTTTGGAGCAGCGGCGTCATACCGCGCGGCACACGCTTTGGCCCATTCGAAGGCATTCCAACCTCAAATTATCCAAATGATAAGAATAAGGCGCGATATTTCTGGCGGGTAAGCATCCACATTCCACATTAACTAATCTGGTATCTTGTTTTATGTTTTTACTTATACGAATCTTTTGATTTTGCTGCATTTTGCTATCATTGAAATCGACTAACCAACTGGTTTCTCTAAATTTTTAATTTCATGTGCATATAACAAAAAAACAAATCCAATTACTATATACTACCATATATATATATACAAATATAACCCAACAACCAACCAACAACCAACAACAAAATAAAAAAAATTCCAAAATTTATAAATTTTGCTTGAATTTTGAATTGTTATGATATCACAATCAGGTGCAGGGAACACGCCACATAACCTACGGGATTATTAAGGTACCACTTTATGCTTTGTTTTATTTGTGAAATTTTCAACATTCAAAAAAAAAAAAAAAACGCACTCTCTCTCTATCTCTATCTTTCGCTTGCTCTAAGAAACTCTTTAAGCTTTCATACTTGAACTGCACTCTCTATCATTGCTCTTTCTCTCTCGCTCTGTCTTTCCTGCTATCTATCTTTAAGCTTGCTTCCTGTGTTGTTGTGTGCAAATTATTTGTTGTTTTTGTTTACTCCTTATCACACATCAAATCAAATGTTCCATTCTTTTGTTATCTTCCTCTCTCTAAAATAGATCTTCAAGGATGATGATTATTATTATCTGGATGGCTCGGATCGTTCCGAATCGAATTGGATGCGCTATGTGGCCTCAGCGTATAGCTTATCCGTCATGAATCTTGTGGCATGCCAGCATCAGGATAACATCTATTTCTACACCACCCGCGACATACTGCCCAATGAGGAGCTGATGGTCTGGTATTGCAAGGACTTTGCCAGCCGCCTTGGCTACGATGTGGATCCTGAGCGAACTATCTTTGGTGCCTGCAAACAGGATGTGGACGTCGATGAGGATGAGGACGATGAACTGCCGCACAAGAAGCCCCACTATGCAATGCCTGCTCCTGAAATACCCGCCGAGGTGGCTGTCAGTCACATTACCTACGTAATGGGTCTGCATCTGCCCGGTGCAGCGCCTCCGCCACCATCCACAGCAGCGGGCTCAGCTAGTGCCGTTTCTGCTCCGACTGCCCAAACCACCAGCCAATGCTGTCGTCGTGGCAGTCCACCCGCCCATGTCAGCACCACCAGCACCAGCCACAGCACCACCAGCTCCAATTCCCTACATCCGCATATACAGCACAGTCGTCATGCTTCCGTCATCATTGGCCAGGATCGTTCGCCACTGAATAGCAGCTGTGAAAAGGATACGGCGGGCTCACCACTGTGCGGCAAGGATGCCCATTATGAGCATCAGTTGACGCCGCAGGATGGCAGCGTGCGTTCGGTGAGATCCGATGAGGGCTACCACAGCAACGAGTGCCAGGAGGATGGTCTGACGCCGCCCGAGGATTCCAGTGATAGCGAAAGTGAGCACAACTATGTGCTCGACTGCTCCAAGAAGGCCATTGCGCCCAAGGAGACGGTCATTGCGCAGGCCCAGAAGCCCAACAGTGTGACACCACCAGCGACAGTCAACAACACCAGTAGCACCACCAACTGCACCACGAACAGCAACAGCATTACGCCCACCGCTGCCATTGCCACGCCCAGCTGTGAGGCGGACAAGAACGAGTATCGCAAGTTCAAGGTGAAGATGCCACTCAAATACGAGTTCAAGAACAAGAGCTGTGTGAAGCAGGAACCACTCAAGGATGTGGATGAGCAGCTGGCGCCAGTGGGTGTTGGCTTGGAGGAGGAGGATCTGCATGAGCTGCATGGAGCGGCGGGTGTGCACTGTGAGGATTCATTGTGCCCGCCAAGCACAACGACAACGCTAGGCGAGGAGCACCATCAGCTGCAGCATATCGTGGAGCCAACGAATCCACAGCCTGCTTCATCCACAGTCATTGTGCTGGAGCACAGTTCAAATGGACAAACGAGAACCATTGTGCCGCTGAGTAAGCCCTACTATGAAGCCGATCCGCCCGTGGATCGCTATGTGCGTTTCACACAGCCCAGCTCCAGCATCTTGGAGACGATACTCACCAGCCAGCATCGTTTGGAGGCAGCTGCCGCAGCAGCGAATGCTTGCAGGCAAGCGAATGCCGCCACACCACCACCCACATCGCCCACGGAGATGGCCTACAGCTATAAGAAATCCCAGCGTTATGGCAATGCGGTGAGTCCCGACTCCAGCTCGAATCTGGGCCAGCCACAGGAGCTCTCCAATGCGCATGTGGTGCAGGAGCAGGAGCTGGCACTAAGTCGTGGTGCACTGATCAAAGGTGAATGCTCACCGCCTCCCCCAGCCTCCCATCATCATCACAATGTGATCTACTCGCCAACAAGGACGCATCATGGTGGCTACGAACCAGGCAGCCATTCACCCAACTATGCCGGCTATGCGGCCTATCCGGGCGCACAATCGTTGCATGCGGCAACCTCAACGTTCCACTCGCCACCACACAGCTCCCATTCGCCCTTTGATCGCCAGTCAAATGCCTCGAGTGGCGGAGGATCTGCATCCAACTTGCATCTGTTGCAGAGCAGCACACAAATGTTGAATCATCCATTGATGCAACCGCTCACACCGCTGCAACGACTCTCCCCACTGCGCATATCTCCACCCAGCAGCCTCAGTCCCGATGGCAACTCCTGTCCACGCAGCGGCAGTCCCTCTGAGTCCCAATTCCCTAGCCTCACGTGGCTACCGCTCACTGCCCTATCCACTGAAGAAGAAGGATGGCAAGATGCACTACGAGTGCAACGTCTGCTGCAAGACATTTGGCCAGCTTAGCAATCTCAAGGTCCATCTGCGCACCCATTCCGGCGAACGTCCCTTCAAGTGCAATGTGTGCACGAAGAGCTTCACCCAGTTGGCGCATCTGCAGAAGCATCATTTGGTGCATACGGGCGAGAAGCCGCATCAGTGTGACATCTGCAAGAAACGCTTCTCCAGCACATCCAATCTGAAGACACATCTGCGACTGCACAGCGGCCAGAAGCCCTATGCTTGCGATCTGTGCCCTCAGAAGTTCACCCAGTTTGTCCATCTGAAGCTGCACAAGCGTCTGCATACGAATGATCGTCCGTATGTGTGCCAGGGCTGCGATAAGAAGTATATCAGTGCCTCGGGCCTGAGAACGCACTGGAAGACGACCAGCTGCAAGCCCAACAATCTGGAGGAGGAGCTGGCCATGGCAGCAGCAGCGACATCCGAGTGTTTGGGTAAGTTGGAGACTTTATATAGCCAAAGAACTTTTATTAAAGCTTATGTTCTCTGCAGACAAAGATCTACCGGAGCCGGATTCGCGTGAGGCTTATGAGCAACTGCAGCAGCACATGCATCCCGTGCATCCCAGTTTGCGTCATCTTGCGGGCGCACAATCGCCACCGCGTCTCATTCCACTGGGTGGCAGCAATGGACAGCCGCACATGCATCTGCAACAGCATTCCCATCCTGCCCCACCCGGACATCTAATGCATTCGCCACACGGTGGTCCACCCATGCTACTGACCACAGCCAATCAGTTGCCGCCACCAACAACGCCACATCACATGCAACAGCAGCAGCAGCAGCAGCAACAACCCCTCCCGCAAGTCTCACCCGGCCGACAGCAGCAACATTTGTCTGCAGCCCATCATTTGGCACAGCATTCGCCCAAGTCGCTTAAGCCTCTGCCGGACAATGGCTATCTGCATGGAGCACATGTGCAGACGCAGGAGAATCGACCCTCGGTCATTGAATCCTCCAGCCAGCCCATGATCATTGAGTGCACGTAGAGTGCGAAACAACAAAAAATCGATAAAGCAAAAAATAATATCTGAAATTGAAGTGCAATACACAACAAAAACAATGTAAAAGTTAAGCATACCACACCCAAACACCCCCCTTACCCTAAACACACACACACATACATAACGGTATTATTATTAGATTGTATATATATAAATATATAGGGCAGGCGGGCCCCAAAACTTCCTACCCTCCCCCTTAAAAACCTTAACCCACTCAAAATTTGTGAAGAACGAAAAGAAAAACCGAAAAACTCATTTCGCGCTATGAAAAAGAAGAAGATCTCAATAATTGGCAGTCCCCACATATGCATATTATTTTTGATAAATATTTTATATTAAAACAAAACAAAAAAAAAACAAAAAAAAAAAAAAAGAAATAAATTTTATTTCAAGCTGTTGTTGAAACAAATAATTAAAAGCATTCTTTAAAAAAAAAAATTGGAATATTTGATGAGAACAAAAATGCATTTAAATGTTTTGTTGAGTTTGAGGCGCGATTAATTTGTGAATTAAAGTACATCAATACATCAAAATAATTACATAAATAATTAGATTCAAGTTGCCTTATTTGAATTTCGTTAGCACTGAACAAAAAAACATAAAATATATATATATATATGCTTACAATTCCAAATTTTGAGCAAAAGTAACGTAAATACGTATTTTATATATAAATATATATATTAAACATAAAACATATTTTTATATATATATATATATTTGTATGTATTTAAATCAAATAAAAAATCAGCAAGCAAAACAGTAAAATGTACATAAAATACATCACATTAATTTGAAATATTTAATTATTAATTAATTAATTTTGAAGGTTTGTTGAATTGAAACCAGCTTCATTCACTAGTGTTTAGCTATTAATTACTTAGACAAGTAGTGATTATCATTATGATTATTCTATGATTATTATGATTAGTAAAATATGAACAAGAAAAAATAACAACAACAAACAAAACTTAGCTGAAAATCGGTGCTTTTGACTGTTTCCATTTGTCCACATTTACATCTACAAATTGTATTTGTATTTATGAAAACACACAATAATTAATTACCATAAACTTAAATATCATCATATAATATATATATATATAACATATACACGTATATAAAGAATTATAGATTTATAAATATATAGTACACATACATAGCCTAATAATACTTATATAGCAACTACTATCTAACATATTGAAATCTTCATTACTTTTTTGCGCCTTAGAAACAATTTCAACAACAATTTTCCAAAACTTATTCGTAACTTTACCAAAATTAGTCTTCGTTTTTTCTTTCCTCTATGCGTAAGTTAAGTAAAGCAAATTGCTTAGTTGATTGTCTGATTACAAATATAAAATATATATATATAAAAAAACCTACATACATAAGCTTATAATATTAATGAGGCTGACTAGTGTTAAGAAGTCTAATCTAAAACCCTGTATATTATATAGCTAAACGAAAATACTGTAAGAAACCAACACCAACTCTGTATAATATATAGATATATCTAGCTAAAGAACTAAACTGTAAGAAGACAACACCAATTCGTAACTTTTAAGTATTTTTGTGTACACGCGCTGAGAGCGCACGCTACGTATGCGTAATAAACTCAATTTGAGCTTTAGATACAATACCTTTATGTATACGTAACGTCCGTGCGTTCGTCTTGTAAAGTTTTTTTTACGCGGGGTAATTGAGGGGGGAGCTGCAGCGCGTGTCAGACCCGCTAATTGAGACTAAGACTATGCAAAATTCACATTTTGTATTTTTGTATTCGATACAAAATAGATGCAAAAAACCAGAAAACGTTAGCGCATATTAATATACATATATAGTTCTTAAGTTTATTAAGCATATGCAATATTTATATATATATATATTATATATTATACATATACGCATAATCTAAATCTAATGATGCAAGTATTGAGTGGAAGACCTACATACAATGGAAAATATAAAAGAAGATAATCAAAATTATACACACAAATTTGTTTATTTTTTATTTTATTTTTTTCTTTTATTTATTTTTTGGCTTTTTCAAAGAATTTTCTTCGGTGCATGTGTTGTTGGTTGTGAATTCATTTGATTTCACTTTCATTGTGTGCAATATTTATGTAAAAAGAAGACTTAAGCTTGATTTGATTTTTTTTAAAAACTTTTAGTTATCAGAAATATGAAATAGTTAATGAGATCAAGCGACATGCAACATAATAATAATACTTTCCTATTCGTGAGACTGAGACTGAATGAATTACTATATACAATACTCTTAAACAGCAAATACAACAACAACAAAACAAACAAACAAATCGCAATTTCGATATTTTACAAACAAGAATTTTTGCTAAAGAAACATATTTTACAAATCAAAAAGGAACAATAGTTGATTATTTTTCTCATTTAGTTTTTTTAAGCATTGTAATATACTTATTATAAACATATACATACATATTTATATATATTTATATATATTTAAACTATTATATATTTGTAATAGCACACGTTTGTAGTGGTAGCAAGGGAGAAAGATGGGAGATCGAACAAGCGAGCGAGAGAGAGAGAGAGAGCTATACTTAATATTGCCTAACGGTGAGAATATAAATTGTACAGTAATTTTTGAAATCTGTTTCAGGATTCAAAACAAAAACAAAATATATAAAAAGTGACGACAACACGTAAATTTAAATGGAGAATAAATGACTGCTTCTTAGTATTATAAGTGACTCTGATTTAGGTCAACACACACAAAAAACAAAAAACAAAAATGATGCGAATCAATTATTGAAATCAAATCCAAATATATATTATTGCATTATAAATATATATATATTCGATCTAAGTAATTATATATTTATATGTATGTCAACTTTTATTGCAAATCAATATTTCCCATATGTATCGGTATCTGTATATTTATCTAATTACTTATATAGTGCATGTAGAGCCTTTGTTATTCATATGTATATATATATTTTATTATATATACCACAATATACATATATATAAATTAATATATTGTTTTTTGTATCCACAAATGTACAAAATTGGTTCTCAAAAACACAAACGCAGCGAATTTCATTTGCAATTATTATTACAAAAAAATAATAACTTTAAACAAAGAACAATTGCAATTTAAAACCTTAAATTAGAGATTGTATTTTGTTGAATCCATTTAAAAAAAAAAAGTGTTAGCGATATTTATTGTCTCTGTCATTCACCTTTTATGCCACAATAACAAAAACAAAAACGTAACACACACACACACAAAAATCTTAAAATGAATCCATAATTGACTATATATACATATTTAAATATATGCGAATTATATGCGTAAATCTTAAATGAAAACATTATGAAATTATTTGAACGCAACTTAAATTCCTATTAATTATATACAAAAACAAAATATCTCTAAAAAATATCTCTAAATGAAAAACCACAATTAAATACAAGTACGATGAAAATACATAAATAAAAACAAAATATTTCATACTAAAAGTAAAAGAGATGGTTATTTATTTAATGATTGAAGCTTGTTAATGTGTAAGTATTAAATAGTTAATAATCATTTTAAAGTCTTCAAAAAAGTTATTTTTCATTGTTATTGTTCAGCGACAATTTACTGCACAAGAAGACGGACATACAACAAAAACAATAGGTTAAATTACAACAATTACGAAAAAGCGACATAAAGTTTCAGCCTAAAAGATGCTCTTACTTTGATTAAACCGGCATATTTGCCACATAAACAACAATTCGAACAAAAATAGGAACCGAATTCAAACGGACATACAAAAACAAAAGGGTAAAAATTACTGAGTTTTCTTGTACAAATATTAAGAACTACTTGTTACCCTTTTTATGGTTTAGTACATACTTTTGGGATAGAAATTTACTAATTCTGACATTGTTTAAGACCCATGCCTTATGGTTGTGCTAAAACTGGCAAACTCAAATTCACATTTTACATACAAACATCGTTTCATAAAATACGCATTTAATACAGTGTTTCCTCAATCTTGCAGTCATTTACAATCAACTGGATTAGTTCCTCTATCATAAATGCCATTTGCAGTATGTGACTATGCGTTTCAACCTTTATCCTGTAGTGAGCGCCTGTCACTGAATAAATCTGTATGTGGTTTATGTTGTGGACCATTCCAAAAATAACAATAGTTCTTACCACTTTTTGTACAAGAAAACTCACTTTTTTTTACTTTTTGGGCATTTTAGTTATTTTGAAGCTGGTTTTTTTATTTTATTGTTAAAATTGTTGTTTATTTTTTAATTTTTAATGATTTTGATGGTATATTTAAAAAGTTTTCTGAATATGGGTAGACCATACTAAACGTGCTGCTCATATGAGACAGCGTCGTTTAAGTGAAACAAATAAAGAAAGGCAGAAACGGCTAACTGAACAGAGGTCCCCTAACTTCCCAACAAATCTGGGATGATGTCGTCAGCTGTCTTCCTACCAAATGTTGTGACTCTAGCTCAAAGACTGTAAAATATTACTAAATTCTCGTTTCTAAAAGGTGGGCGGCAGAGGTGGGTGTGGCATCCAAATTTTTAATGCAGGTCATCGGTAGATGTCCCCGTCTATATTCCTACCAAATTTGGTGACTCTAGCTCAAGAACTGTTAAAGATATAGCCGTTTCCGATTAAAAAAGGCGGGTGGCAATGGTGGGCGTGGCATCCAAACTTTTGTTGCAGATCTTAAGGGGACGTCATCACCCAACTTCTAAACTAATCTGGCGACTCGGTTCACCCAGTCGCAAGTTCTAAAGTAACAACTACAAAAAAAAAAAAAAAAAAAAATACAGACGAATTGATACCCTCCTTCTTTTTTGAAGTCGGTTAAAAAAATCGGATAAAATCGGACGGACATACAAAAACAACAGGGCAGAAATTACAACAATTTTACAAATTAAACCACTTTTGACCCTTTTTATGGTAGCATACTTTTAGGATGAAACTAATTTAAGCAGTGAATAAGCTCCTGAGTTTGTGGTTTTTTCAATATAAAGCCTTTATATATCTTATAAAATTTACTTGAATACAGTGTTTCCTTCATCTTGCATTGATTTACAATCAACATCACTCATAGTTCCTGTACATAAATGCCATTTGTAGTTGAGATGTTTGAGGCGTTTGTTTCCTTTATCCTGTAGGTCGAGGCGCCTGTCACTGCAAAATGGAAACATCAATCACATGTCAATCAATAGAGTGAGAGTGAGTGGGATACTTGAATATGCCATTGTGGACCATTACTGTACGTATGTGTATGTGTTTGTGTGTAATAATAATCAGGCCTCCTGCTGCACATGCAAATTGTGTGCGCTGTGGCATAAAAAAGGGACACAACAACAAGGAACAAAAAACTGCAACATAAAAAGAGATTGGCGATAATCACAAAGAGAGTGCGTGTACCCGATTCGAGGTGCTGGCCGGGTCAAACGGAATTCAGCGGGGCATCGTACACCACACCCCCGGCTACCCCACACTCCCTTTCGCCTCCTTCATGCATTATTCGAGCTCTTTTCTGATTACGATTTTTGCATAGCACAAATTTTCCACATTTTATACACATTTTTGTTTGGCAACGTTTTTATAGACTTAAAGCGGATTATTTTTCAGTGCATTGTGAACGCGTGCTCATTGTGCGTGTGTGTGTGTGGTGTGTGTGTCCGGAAATGCATGTCCGATCAAGCGAACCCATGAAGCTGGACAATGGAATTGTATGTCCTGCAATTGCATTCATGAATATATGTGTGTGTGTGCCTTGTTAATCCTGTTCCAATTATGCGCATGTGAGTGCCTCGTATCCCTAATGGGCACTTTCCATTTCAGGCATTCAGGCATTGTGCAGACCGCTGGCGTCCAGCCTTTTGGACACATACTTACCAACGCACACACTCACACACATACACTAAACTCGAGCACAAGCCAAAGGACTCTGCTGTCGGCAAAATATTGATTACACAGTCCCCTTTGAGCCAACGTTTCTGTTTCATTTATTTATTTTTTTCATCTCTTCTACTATAATGTTTTGTTGTTGCTGTTGTTTGTATGCTTTATTAAGGATAAAAATCAAACTGACCCAAGAGCCTGACCTCACAGCAGCCGGTTGAGGCCAAACTAGATGCTCTGATTTCACATAAATTATAAAACGAAGTTTTATTTGCGACATAAACGATAAAATATTTGATTATAACTGTTTCAAGCTGTATTACACTTTTGTTTAGGAATATATAACTCATAGAAGGAAACATTTGGAGATGTTTATACAAATATAAGTCATACAAATTTTTGATCAGCATCGCGGGCTGAGTCGATACAGACGTTCGTCTGATTGGCTGAAACTTTGGCTTAGACTTTCCGTTTGTTGCAGATTATTAGATCGGACCACTTTATGTGGCTGGCATGCAAATCTACGATCATTAACAAGATTTTACCATAATATCAAGAAGTTTTAATAATATTCGGTAGAAAGCCTTAGTTACTTGTTTAAGTTGGCGATTTAACATATTTTAAACAGTGCGAACAGTTTTTTAATAAAGCGGTAAACCTATTGTCATATAATAAAGTAGAGTTGAAACAAAAAAAAATTATGTTTATATACGCAGTAAGCATTTATTTTTACATATTACAAGCGAATCAATTATTAGTTAGACTTTAAAGTCAAATAAATATTTACTCATTCCTTCACAAATGCATTATAAAGCTATTTTGTGAAATTGTCTAACAAAGATTCTTGTCAGTTTAAAGGCAATTTTGGAAATGGACAATAGTTCTTTAGTCTTATATTTTAGGTAAAAGCTAACAAAATCTTCTGGCTTAGCCAACATATATATTCAATCTTTAAAGGCATAGATGTTTGACTTCAAAGCAGTTGCCTTACTTTGTTTTTTCCTCTTAAAATTTGTTAGACTGTAAAGTTTTGAAGAAAAGTGCATTGTTTGTGATAAAATATAAAAAAAATGGCAACTTTTTTGATTGTTAAAATTATAATTGGCCAGACAAACTGACAAGCTGTCCTTTAAGTGTGCAACAAGTTTAAAACCAATACAAGTAATGAGTTAACGTGCAGATAAAAAATACGTAGCGAGGCTTACGTATCATTTAAGCCACTTTAAGTGCATTTGTAAACCACATTTCCAACGCTCAAGCATAGAAAGAAGTAAGGCAATTTTTCTAGATTTGTGGCACGTCTGTGCGTAAATCGACGCTGCGAGACATCTCTTACCCTCTGTGTGAGTGTGTGTGTGAGGCAGTCAACACCCGCCCCTGCAACGCGTTGTGCTGTCATCGAGCATTTTGTGGCATTGGCCAACAATTTGGCATGCCACATAGCCGTGGCAGGCAGGCAGCAGTAGTGGCATCAGTAGTGGCAGCAGCGTGGCACGTGCCATGATAAATCGCATACATGGCCTGGAAAGAAATTCACAAAATGTTGCACAATGTAGTTGCCACACGGGGGTAAAAATGCGTTGCCACGCGACATTAGCAATTTAATGTGTTTGTGTATGTATGTGTGTGTGTGTGTGTGCATAATCTGCAATAGTTATTTTTTTAAGTTCCTTTTTTTTGGGGTGGCATTCAACCAATTGTGCGAGTGTGTTTAACAGTGTGTGTGTGCGGGTTGTTGTGCAGTTTTTTATGCAATTTTTTTATTGTTAAGGTTTCACCAATCAAAGTTGGGCTTATTTTATAAACCCTTAGAGATCATGGGTTAACCTATCAGAAAGCCGAGTTGCATATGAGAATCAGTTTAGTATAACAGTTGTCAGGTATAACAGTATAACACTGCTATTTACATGACTTACGTACAGTTTCCCAAAATATTTGTATCTTCATGTTGTAGATAAATTTGAACAAATTAATGTGTTTGATACTCTGAGCAAAGTCGCTCTCAAATACCCACCCATCGAGCTCTCTCTCTCTCTCTCTCTCTATCTTGTTGTTGTTTTTGTGCGATCGCTACGTAAAGTATTTGTTACGTTTTCATGCTCACCACACCTCGAACTCAACACGAACTGTTTTTCCACACATTGCTATCTCACTCGCTCGCACGCATGCAGGCGACTGCTGCGCCGTGGCCGCGCTTGAATATTGTTTTTGAAGATACAACAACAATTTCGGCCTGCGCGCATGTCTCTCTGCATGTGTGAGTGTGTGTGTGTGTGCTTGTGTTTGTGTGTTTTTCAGTTCGTCTGTTGCCTTCCTAGAAATAGTAAAACGCAACTCACAGTTCAGTGTGACAAAGTGCGTCGTGCGCAGCGGCAGCGTTTTTCAACCGATTTCCGGGCTTTTCGAATTACGCTCATTCGTAAGTGTGTTTGTGTGTGTGTGTTAGTGGCGTAGATAAATCGTGTGAATCGAGAGAGAGAATATGCAGCAATAATACTGAGCAATAAACAGATCAATAAATCAACTTAAAGCATGGAAATCAGCATGGAAAATATTAAACTAAGCAGCGAGAATGCTGCTGAAGGCAGCAGAAAGAGTTCCTCACCCGAAGCATCAACGCCAGGTATGTACCACAATCTACATATAAACATTAAGGGCGTCCTACTTTCCAAGTTTTCCGTATAATATCGCAGCGTATCCAAATTTTGGACTAGTTTCACTTTTTTTTAACTCCAAAAACAAAAAACAAAAAACGAAATCTTATCAAACTCAACGCTGATTGGTTGCGTCGCCAGCGATCGTTGAGTTGTTTTCGTTTTTTATTTCGCCTCATTTCGTTATGTACTGCGCAGTTCTTTATATTTGTTTTCCGCATTTTTTGTTTTGCTTTGGCCATTCGAGTTTTTTATTGGCAAATCCCGCACATATTGCCTGCATATGGTACATATGATACATGATATATGGGCGAAAATGTTTATCAACCCTCAGAAATGTTTGCAAATTGGAAACACTATTGCACCCCGCACCCCACAACAATTTGCACCCTGCACAGCACTGCAACACAACAGTGCAACACCCCTGAACTGCATAAAACCGCCCTCTTGCCGTCAACATTTTTGGCCAATATTTTCCGACATATTTTACATCAAACTTGACTGAATTCCCCAAATTTGTTGTTCCAATTTACATGTTGAGCGACATAGTTTTCTCAAAAAACAAGTTTTTTTTGTATCTAACAGCAAATTGGCTGCTTCTTCTTTTCTTTTGTCCACTTCAGTGCATTGTCTTGGGAATTAGGCGATAAATGGATAAATGGGATGAGTTTTCCTATTAGAAATCACTCGAGCGTGTGGTGGTTGTTTTTCGCTAAAGATCTTCAACATTTTAAGAACCTAATTGAGAGATTTTACAGCGAAGAAAAACGCCTGTAAACGTTATAGCTACAAATGTTGTTCTATTAATATCAAGAATGTAATGGGAAGATACGAGACTGAGACTTTAAGAAACGTTTTTTGTAGGTTGTAAGGCAAGGAAGATAAGAAATTTCCCCCCTTGTGAATTCGTCTTAAGAACAGAGATGAATGTAGTCTTAAGCTTGGAGAATTCTTTCGTTAATCTTAAAAAACTATTTTTTATGACAAACTATACAATGCAAATTCATTATCCCAACTTCATGCCCCTAAGGTGTACAAAACTCTCTCTCTCTCTCTATTCCGTTCGAAACTTCTTTTATAACGTTCTCAATGAAGCAACAAATGTTTTAATAAGACAGCAAACACTTTGATAAGGCAGCAAACAACCCTCAAGAGAAATGCACTATAAACACACACATACATGCATACTTTATAAAATAATTTTCAGATAAGAGTTATCAGCATGACAGAATGCAGTGTATTTCGTATCTGTGTACCTATAAAAGTATCTACGAGATACTATTCAACAAACAAAACTGAAAACAAGATAAGTAGCTGAAACGAATTGGAACTGTAAACGAAACCGAACAAAATTATGAATGAACACAACAAATGAATGAAAGACATATGTGTGTGTGTGTGTGTGTGTGTTTGTAGCTGAAACTCACTCATGTCACAGATAAAGAAATAAGTTGTTGAACAAACAAAACAAATATTTGGGACAGCAACAACAACAATACAATTCAATCCAAGCCAATCGCCAATGTATTCCATTTCAGCGTCTTCACATTAATATGTATGTATGTATGGGTATATCTAATAAAAAATAACAGCGACAAACCTGTTTTCTAAACAATTTGTCTTTTACTTTGATTCGGTTTTGCCCTGCGGCAGCAATTGGGACAAGGACTTGAATGTTGATCCAGCTGCTGCTCATTTGAATAACAAAGCAAGAACTATAATTGCAAAGGCAGGATATTGAGGATAATTCAAGGCTGTTCAAACTATTTATAAATATGTATCATGTTCCTTCTTACAGCAACACCTGGCGAAGAATGCGGTTGTGTTCGTCTGGGCAAATGCAAATGGTTCAATGTGGCTAAGGGTTGGGGCTTTCTAACACCCAACGATGGCGGCCAGGAGGTATTTGTGCATCAGGTGAGTAAACTAACACAGAGAATAATTTGCAAATAGATATGACATAGCTACTCCCTAACAGAGTGTCATACAAATGTCCGGCTTTCGTTCGTTGGGCGAGCAGGAGGAGGTGGAATTTGAGTGCCAGCGTACGGGACGCGGCTTGGAGGCGACACGTGTTTCGGGGAGACAGGGCGATGATTGTCACGGCAGCACCTATCGGCCACGCATGTAAGTAAACTAACAAACACACACATACACGAAACTAAACTCACTCTTACAACATTCCTTTACTGGTTGCAGCAATCGTAAATCTCGCCGCACGCGCTGTTACAATTGCGGCGAATTCGCCAATCATATTGCGTCGGATTGTGCGCTGGGTCCGCAGCCGAAGCGCTGCCATCGCTGTCACAGCGAAGACCATTTGCATGCCGATTGCCCAAATCGCAATTCAACCGTGGTGAGTAACTTTAGGGCGAGTGTGAGAGTGAGAACTAACTTTAACACTTTTCACAGACACAAACCAGCAAACAGCGCGGCAGCAAAACGAAAAGCATTGCCAGCAATGAGTTAGGCGAAGAAGCTTCTGGAGCAGAAGAGGCAACTGAAGCAGCAGCTCCCTAGCGCAACGTAACGGCGTAATTATAAAGTTCAAAGCTTGTAAAATACACCGAAAAACACATGAACACGTACAAATGAAAAAACTCATCTAAATCAAAGAAAATACCTCGAGTACAATTTACAACTACAATGTTTAAGTGCAGTCATTTTTTGCTCTTGCGAAACTAGATATTGACATTAGTTTAATAAGTTTTTAGTTTTAAGTCAGATAATTTTGTGTATGCAAATGCAAAAGATAAACTAAAGGCCATTTAATGAATAGAGCTATATAAATCCTTAACTGACTTTTTTTTTACCACTGTAAAAGCTTTTTTGCACACGAAGAGCATTAAATCTCAGCATATACGGAATGAGACGGACACACCCCCTAAGGGAGCTGTGATAAGAAAGCTTTGGCCTGTCACGTGCTTAACACAATAACAACATTAAAGCTTTGGGCCTGGCGCTAGCGGCAGCAGTAATGCGAACAGCAGCAGCAGCAGCAACAACAACCATGACAACAAGGTTGTCATGAAAACGCAGAATCATTGTAACACATTCGTGGAGCTTGCAACTGTGAAAGTGAAATAGTGGTCGAGCCTGAGTCAAACAGCAACAACAATATGAATATTGTGCGAGGACACACGCACACGCGAGAGGTGAAAGTTTTTGTGCTCTTCGCTCTGTAGCATGCTCTCGAAATTGGCCCGCGTGTATATTTTTGTCTCTGCTGCTCTCTGAGGGCGAGGGCGAATATTATCCCTTCGGCTCTGTGTAAGTGTTTGCTGCTGTTGTTGTTTTCGTGTCGCGGTTTTTGGGGATTGGAACACTTTTTTTTAGCGTTGCTGCTGCGCTTACTGCTGCTGTTGTTCTTGTTGTTGTTGTTGGTGGTGGTGTTAGGGGCCTCAACATCATTTTTGCAACATTGTTCGCTTCTCTTTTTGGCGCGTGGCCACGAGAATGAATACCTTCGGCTCTCCATACACAGGACCAGACTCCAGATGGATGCAATTGCCTTGGCGCGAGGACAAAACCAACATAGAACAAGTTCCCTGGTCTCTGGTCTCTGGTTTCAGTCTCAGTTTATCTCTGCCAGAGTATTGTTGTGTGCAACGCGGCGGACTTAACAACCAATAACAGCAAAAAGAAAAAACTATTATAAAAAATATTAAAATAATTTACAAAAAAAAAAAAATTTATAAAATCTAAACAATAATTTAGACAACAACAAAGAATTTTAAACCAAAGTTAACAAAGCGTTTCAGCAACAACAAAAAAACAATTCTAACAATATTTGTAACACATTTTTTGCAAAAACCCTAACAAAAACTTAACAGAACATAACATTATAAGACAATAAGCAAAATAATCACAAACACTTTTTTTTTGTATAAATATACTATAATAATATACAATGTAACAACGAGAAAAACGGATGGAAAAATGAAAGAATGAAAAAACAGACAACAAATGTAAAAATCGAGTAAAAATTAGTTCAAGGTTGCAGGAAAATGTATTTTGAGTTTGTATTTTCTTTTTTTTGTTTGTACCATACGCAAATATTCGAAAAAAATAAGTAAGTGAACGTATGTGTGTGTGTGTGTGTGTGGCTTGGCAACAAACAAACAAACAAACGGAAACCAAATATAAAGAAAGAAAATAAAAACACAAATGCATTTCACTTTAGTAGCAACAATAACAAAAAACACCAATACAACAACAACAACTACACACAATCATACTTAACATTTACATGTCGCTCGCTGTTAAGGCAGCGCGCCTGTTATGTAATATCCTGTTTCTGAAGCTGTCGCCTGTCATGTTACAAGTCCTGGCTGGCAGGCAGGCAAATGAAAGAAGGGGCTTGTATCTAGGAGGTCGTGTGTGTGTGTGTGTGGGCGTGGGGGGCGTGGCACCGTGCACCTTTCGTTTTGCTGCTAAAATGATTTATACACTGTGAAATGCTCCATGGGCACGGCATTGAGACATTAACACGAAGGACGAGCAACCTTTAAAACTGGGAATATATATAGATACTATATATATAGTTGGGCGTGGATTTTGATTTTGTATGCGTGTGTGTCTGTTTGTCTGTGTTAAGCATGCAAATATGTGACACTAATTCGATTGAGGCTAAAATGCTAATATTACGCATACGCCGCATCGGTCGAAGGTCGTTGTAACAGAGTATTGGGCAATGATTTGATGTTGCTCTATCTTCTCGTTGTTGTTCTTGCCTAATTAATGTAATGTGTGTCATAATGCGACAGGCATTTAGTAGGTCAAGTGGATTCCTATGTTGAGGTTGACGGGCCCAAAAACTCTTTTCGCATCGCTAAAGCCCTTGGCCAAAAGAGCACAAACGCGCCCTTCAACCTCCTCATCCCAAACGAACGAAATAGCAAAAAGATGAGCATAAAACAAGGAAACGAACAAAAATGCAAAAAGTAAATAAATAGATGGGCGTGTTTTTTTTTTTATTCTAGCCAAGTCGCCAAGCTAAGTAGTAATATATTAGCTTTTAAATGGGCGCAGCTCATTTTTTCTTCTTTTTTTTTGTGGATTAGCTGTCAGGCGCATTGGAATAACAAATAGACAAACGGAATGGACAAGATGAAAATAGGAAAAAGGAAAGGGAAAGAGTGAAATATTAAAGTTTATAGTAAGAAAAAGTAGCATGGTGAAATATTTAAAGAAAACCATTTTAAAACAAGTAAGGAGGCTCTAGTCGAGAAATCCTGACTCTAAACCCGATACGTAACGTGAACGAACTGCGATATCTCCGTTGTTTCTTAGACGATTTTTGTTTAATATAAGAACCATGGTTTCAAACCTTATTTTCACAATTTCAAAATTCAAGTTTTTTTGTAATCGAACACATGTGTCGGTTGATAATTCAAAAGAAGCGGAAGTTCGAAATGTGGGGTCTCTAACTTTAATAGTCTCTAAGATCCAGGTATTCGCATAGACATGACTTTATTGACTCGACTGTTGATGCTGATCAAGAATATATATTCTTTATGGGGTCGGGGATGCTTCCTTCTGTCTGTTACATACTTTTTCACGAAACCATTATGCCCTCTTTTACCCATTTTATGGGTTAGGGGAATAAAATATGTTATATTTTCTCATTGAATTTGTTAAAAAAAACTCTTAATATTCACTTTTTAAATGTAATTTCTTCGTGTGTAATTTCTTAATAAAATCAGTCTATCTAACTATTAACGCACCTCACCTTTCCATTTTTTGTATATCAAACATTATATTTAAAACTTCTCTTTGACTTCTGCACAGGCGTTTTACATAATAATAATAAGACTTGTGGCATGTTGCCAAATGGCATAAACTAAATAATAAACAATACTAAAACGGTCAATGTTCCAATAAACTACAGTTTGTACAAACAAATAATAATAATGAAGTTGAACTAAAAATAAAAACAGTTAAAGTGCCAAACGACACAAAAACCTAATAAATAAAAGCAAAAAGTTTTAATATATAAAATCTATCTTCACACAATTTGCACCCCAATTGAAAGGTAAGTTTTATGAGCACAATTTTCTTTCTCTCTTAGCTATCTCTAAATGTAATTTGATATCTTATGTGAATTTTCTATGTGTTGCTTGATTTTTAGATTTTACAAATGCAAAACTTTTTACAAGCACAAAAATTTGATAACAAAAACTAGTTATGGGGTATTTAAACAAATGATAATAACAATGTTTTATTTAAATAAGTTTAGAAAAGCATAAATAGATATAGAAATGTGTGATAATCGATTACCTAATCAATCTAGACTAGTTTCATGCTAGAAATACATCGTTTGCACAGCCAAGTTCCAGGCGGGTAAACCGCGACATACATAAACGCAAGAATTGTAAATCTTTGATTCCACTCGGCCCAACTGAACATTGGCCAGAATCTCGCATAAGCTGCCAATTTGGTAATCCCTATACTGTTCCAGAGTCACTGTGGCGCCCTTTCTGTGCCGCTGCAATAGATATAGAACAATTAGTAAATAATTAGTTGTATGGTTCACATAATTACTACATTTGACTATGCCTTGAGAAATCCAGCTGGCACGATCTATATGCGACCAGGGTATAACCTTGCGGGTGGCAGGTGATATCCAATGACTCAATATGTTGGTGGACACATTATCTAGATTGGCATCGAGGGCGGGCATAAGCGTGCCCACCACAGTAGGGACACAGAGCACCATGGAAATAATCCTGGGCGCCATATAGAGCGCTATAGAGTCCTGTGCTAAGCACACGAGTCGAATCACAGCCAAATAGAAAGACAACGCCTTTGATTTGATTGCGATAAATCAAACGGCTTGAGACATACTGAAGACTTGAACCATGGCCCGCATAACTGAAAGAAAATCAAGTCGATTAATATGTTTTAAAATGGTTTATGAATGCTTCATACACAAAACAATCAGCTTTGAAGGCCTGGTCAACCATAAATTGTTCGGTGGGCACCGTTTCGAACAAATGTTGCCAGTGTGTTAGCCAATATTCAAGAAAGCTGCGCAATCGTCGTCCCGATCTGGGCAGATCAGCATCGGGATTGATGAGCGTAGTGCCACTACGAATTTTCACAGTGTAGTAGCCATTCTGTATGCGTGACTTGTGATACTTGAAGAGACGCCACAAGCTGTGTAGCGACTTGTTGCGTGCGCACTCTTGCATTGGTGCCAGCTGCTCCCAATGCATATGATCCAGCCGCTAAAACAAAAATAAACAAACCATTAGCACAAATACAAAACAGTTTTAGTTGAGCTCACCTCATCCACCACGAGAATGAGGGGAAAACGCTTCATGGCCATTGGCTGACTCTGTTCCAATTGCTGCCACTCGGTGGAGCAACTTTTTAACAGGTCAAAGACGAGATGCTCTTCTCTCCTAGTTCCTAGTTCATAGCTCAGTTGCTGCATCTGATCGTCTGGCAAACGATTTGCATGCAATGCCGCCTGCGAGAGAAGAACCCGCTGATGAGCACTCCATTTGTGTTCTAAACAAAATGCATCCACTCGTTTATAGACCACTTTGCATTGTTGATCCACTGCAGGACAACTGTAGCGCTTGCCCAGAAACAGATAGCAATAGGGCTCAAAAATGCTTTTCAAATTTGCAATCAGTTCCTGCAAAATACAAAACAAATGTTATAACTAAACGAATATAAATGTGATTTGATCTGACCTTCAAGTACACCTCAAACTCATTCAATTCTTTCCAGTATTTGGCTTTGGCCTCATGCGTTTTCACTTCCAAGGGATCGACGGTGACGACACGCCTAAAACGTTCCACCAAAGTGGCATACTCCTTAAATATGCGAGCCAAAGCCTCGTTGTTGAACCGCAAACATGTTGCCGGCAGCTCCGGACTGCGGCAATGTAGCAACAATGTGACATAAATGTCAGCTTTGGCAGCAGCTATTTCACAGAATGTGGAATATGTGGTGGCAGGGTTAAAACTCTTGCACAATTGCACCACACACCATTCGCGGGGCAACTGATGGCAGACTTCGGAGATGCGGTCAAAGCCAGTTTCGGGATATGGAAAATCTGCTAGGAAATCAAGATTCTCCACTGTCTTTTGTTCATCTGGTCCTGGTTTATACACCTCCTGCGTTTGTTGGTATTGCAGAATGTTTTGCAGAAATTTGTTTCTGTGCAGGAATTTAAAAATAGTTTACAGTTAGTTTTTTACACAACTTTGTTTTTGCATACTCACTTTTTGTAGTCGGATTTCTCTTTGGCACTGGCTTCGGATAAAATCTCTGCAATGCTTGGCTGCTGAGTTTCCAGGTCTTGGGCCTCAGTCACAAGCCGCAAATCTGCACACTGAAACAATGCTCTCACCTGATGGTAAATAGAGTCATCATTGTTTCCATTTCGATACGCTTCGTCCGCACGCAACAAATTGTATTCTGCATTTGAGAGAAATATGAAACTTAATTCACAATTGTTTACAATTTACTTGCGTACCTTTCGTTTCGGGTCCCAACTGCAGACTGGTCGCATTGCGCAGCTCCCCGTCCGCTGCTTCAGCGTTTATCATTGCGTGCGCGTTGTATATTAATTATTTGTTTGTAAATTCGAAAAATGAGCGCCGTCGGCGTTTTACTTCGCAAGCTACAAGTTGTTGTTGCTTTTTGCGAACTGCTTGGTCCAGTGTTTGACATTGGTCGCGCAAGATATCGCTGCGCAGCACTGTTACCATCGATATGCGCACGCACCATCGATAGTATTTTTGGTAATTTTTTAGTACATTTTGTGCGCAGAGCGCGGGAAGTTGTGTGCGAAGTCAAAATAAAATAAAAATTGTGAAAATAGCTTATTTAGTATAATCAAGTGAGTTTTTGTGATATATAATGTAAAATCGATTGTGGTGCATGCAATTTCTTTAGCAAAATACATAACTTTCACGCCGCGAAAGATTTATTGTTGTTTTTTGTTGTGTTTTATTGCTGGTGCGAGATTCATTCATAAAAAAACAGTGACAGGCATGAACGCGTTAAGCGTTGGCTCCAAGCTTTGCGCAGCGGCGCAGATGCCCAAACACCCAGAAAACTGTGTCAATCGCGACTAACACACACATACAGGAACATACATACATTGTATATTACATTGGCTCCCCGGTGAACCACACCCTCTGATTGCCCTAAAAAACCTTACGCAATAACAAAAGCGACACACATTGGGCAATTATTGCAACACAAACAAAAACAAGAACCAGGAACAAGAACTTTGACATTTTACAAGCTGAACGTTGGACGCTGCCCAGGCGCGCCTTTTTCTGCAGCCCGCTGCAGTTTCTAATGACGTTTCTTAAAGAGATAACGGAAGCTGAGCAGCAGCAGCAGCCGCAGCCGCAGCGTCGACGTCGTTGTGCGTGGGGTGTATGCATGTGTGACGGCAGTTGAATGTGTGTGTGTGTGTGCGTGCGTAGCTCTGACGTCAGTAAGCCTGGCGCATCCCGTTTTGCAAATGTGTCTGTGTGTTGTTGTTTTTGGCAGATTTTTTTGGCCGCTCCCCAGCTGCAGCTGCACTCTGCTCTGCCCTTTCTCTCTCGCTGTCTCTCTCATTCTCTGTAGTGAGTTTTGGCCCGGTCTAAGGCTTGTTGAAATACATGTAATGTGCGTGTGTGTGTGTGTGTCTGAGTACTTATTTGGGTAAATGAATGCAGCGTGACAGTGGCAGCAATATTATTATTGATGCAGCATCCAGAGCGTTGAGCAATTTGTAAGCTTAATGTAACAACTTAACGAAACCTTTCGTTAAATATTGAAAGCACGCCGACGCACACACTAAGCACTTGCTCTCATATTTTCTCTCTCTCTCTCTCTCTCTCTCTTGCTGTCATGCACTTTGGGGCTTTTTGCTACTAACTTGTGTTTGTGTATGTTGTGTATATTGTTGCGCTGCCGGCGTCGCAGTCGAAAGCGCTGTTGGCCCGTTGGCCGCAGAGCACTCAGCATCCTTTCTACTTATTAATTTTGATGTTGCTTTTCACTTTTACTTTGTGTATGTTAAAACGTGCCTCTCAGTCTTGAGACTAGTGCTATGTATGTGTATATGTGTGTGAGTGGGTGGGTGACATGGTATGTGTGTGTGTCACAGTGTTGGGCAAGTCCACAAAAGTCCCATGACAATCATCTGTTGTTGTCGTTGTTGTTGTTTTGGCTACTTGCTAAGTTGCAACACTTTTGTCGTTCGGGTCATAAAAAACCAGTTGACTTGTTGTTGCACGTTCAATCTTGTTGTTGTCCAGTGTGTCCACCTGCACAGAGCACCCCAATCCCACCACCCCGAACACCATCATTCAACCAACTCACAATTTACCTGGCAACCCTCTGCATTATTTATGAGACCCACTGCTAATGCAAAAAAACAGAAAAAACAACAACAACTTGGCACGTACATAAATACATACATACTTATGTGTGTGAACATGTGAGCGAGCGGGTTGAGAGTCTCGTACGCCTAGCAAATTATAACATTAATATTACATTAACGCACACAAACGTGCATGCTCACCCACACACACACACACACACAAGCACACATGCATCGGGGAGACATTAAAACGAAACAGAATGGCGAAAACTTTCATTTGACGTTCTTACAACAATAACAACAGCAACAAAAGCAGCAAGAGCACGCGACATGTAAAATAAATGTAACAAAATGCGTTCAAACACCAAAACAGAAACACAAAACAGCAGCAGTAGCAGCAGCAGCATCCACACACAAAAACAACAAAAGCCCATCGTCAAAGGCAGCCACCCCAAAAAGGAAAAAAAAACACCAAATATATATGTATATATATGGCACACATTCCAACAGTTGCAGCGATGCTGACGTCGGCAGCGTCGTCGTCGTCGTCGTTGTCGTTGCTCCAGAGCAGAGATCCTGATGCCAGCTGAAGCTGCGGCTTGCGTTCGTTTTGTGCTCTGCTCGGCAAAGTCAAAGCGATTTTCGAAGTCGACGGTTGTGTGGCTCGCGCTGCTTGGCTCCGGTGTTGCTTCCAGAAGCAAACTGACAAAAAAAAACGCTTTTAACACTACAAAAATATACATATACAACAAAAATATTAATAAAAACATACACACTAACACACACAACATATACACCACATACACATACATTTAAAAAACACCCACACAGCATCGCTTATGATAAAAGAAAAAACGAAAAAAAATCTTGGCAAGAAAAGTAAGCGAAAATTCAACAACAGCAGCGAGCAGAGCATGTGAAAAAATGATGTGTAGCATGCTTTTAGGCAGCTCGTTTTCGCATGCATAAAACGGAGACTTGAAGATTAGTGTTTTGAAAACGTGTATTAAAATCGACATTTAAAGTAAATTAAGGTGTGGTGATTTATGCAACTTTTTAGCCACACGCACACGAACACAAAGCGGCGAAAGACACATAGAACCGAGAGGGGGTGTTGGTGAAGAGAATGCGAGAAGGGGAGCAGCGAGTGCACATACCTCTAAGCAAAGTACATACATACACACACATACATATGTATGTATGTATGCACATAGTGCGGAGAGCGGAGGCATACAAAATAAAGGATAACGACGAACGAGCGACGAAAAAGCAAGAAAGAAATCGAAATTAAAATATATATGTTGTACAACACCAACACCAACAAAAATAAGAACAACAGCAACAGCGCAGGCAATTTTCGGCTGTCGCTGTAATTCGAAGCTCATCTGCGCTGCCTTTGCTCTCAGCTGCTGCTGCTGCCAGTCTCTGCCGCTACTGCTGCTCTTGCTGCCGCTCTGTTCGCGCTCTCTCTCTCTTTCTCTCTCTCGCTCTTGGTATGTGTGTTTCGTTAAGTGAAAACGTTTCGCTTTCGTCAAGTTTTGTAGGTATTTTGGCAGGCCAGGAGGCTGCTGCTGAGCACACACAAATACATATACAGAGCGACGACATGTCCTCGTCATCTGCTGCTGCTCCAACAGTGAATAAAAATCCGCATCATAAATAAGAAAATACATTAAACAAAAAGAAAATCAACAAAATAAAACACACTAACAGCACTTTTAAATATCTAAACAAACAACAAAACACAAAAAGTTCAAAAGCGAGCACAAGGAATTGGGAAATTAAGCAGCCAAAGGAGAAAACGGGAAACGAAAAAAAACTTGAATTTTTTGCATGTGTTTTTTTTTTGCAATAGGCAAAAGGCGTTGCCAAGTCAAAAGCAGCAGCAACAACGAAATAAACAAATAAATAAACACAAGCACAACCATCAAAAAATATAACAAAAAAAAGCAAACACAAATTAATCATACGCACCGTTAAACACCGCAAATGTTAAAACAAAAGCTAAAACCGAATAATCAAAAGCAGCAAAAGTGAAATTTTCTAGTGACATTGTGAAAAGTCAACAGCAACAGCAGAAGCAGTCAAAATTCCAGGCTGCATTAATAATACATACAACAATCATATAGCATATAGGATACAAAAGGATAAAAGGAGACTTGCCACACAGAGGGAACAGTTTGCCTGTTCTATTATTTAACTGTGCTTTCAACACACACACACATACTCACACAGACACACACGCTCGCTTTCAACTTGACGAAACACTGATTGAAAGCCGCTTTCAACACACAAACACAGCATCCAAAGCGAACTTATCGAAACACAGAGAGTAAGCAAGCGAGTGAGAATCAGAGAACCAGCTGAACACAGAGAGGCAGATAGTGTGTCTTTTTGTGTGTGTGTGTGACAGCAGCAGCAGCGACGTCAACGTCAATTCGCTCAATATTTATCAATCCACGCTCAGACGCAGACGCCACTAGGTCCTGGGTTTTAGTCACGGTTACTCTAGTTCACATCTCTGCTCTGTGTGTGAAACTGTGTGTCCTGTGCCCCAAAAAAAAAGGGAACACAATTCTCCCAGCCGCAGCACCAAAATAAATAACATCTGACAGCTGCTGCTCCACCTACATACATACATACATACAACATACAACTATATACTGGTGTGGAAAAGTCTCGAGCGACCCAAGCAATATACAATATTCGCAAGATAAACAAACTACAGCTGTAACGGCTACGATAACTATTACTGTAACTCTCTACTGGAGTTGGAATCAACCGCAAAGAATCTAGCAATAAACGCACCTATTTGCGGCAATAAAAAGTAAACAACTAAAAAACACGCAATGGGTGCCAAGGAAAGTGTCGAGGCGGCCGTTAAAATGAATGCCGATGGCTGGGGTCATGTGGAGGTGTGTATAAATACAATAAAAACAACATTAACACCTAACTAATCATAAGTTAACGAAAAGATAATAACTACTGTTAAAGTGTCTCTTCTTAAACAAAACCGGGGCTGATGTTTTCACAGTTGTCAAAGATTCAGAACTGATTTTTTAAATTTTTGTGTATAAATCGTGTTGGGTTTACCTCAAATACAGCTTCTTTGGGATGTGTTTTAGTGAACGTTGTTGGTTAATAATGGGGTTTTCTGTTAGGTAATCATCCCAAAATGTTGAATTAAGCTTATCTAACTGCCTTCTTGAACTAGGCGTTTAATATCTTTTTATATCAAAATCTATTCCATAACAGTTTATCTTGACTATAAACTATTTATTAAAGTTCCTTAACTCTTTCACCACTGAACTAATCAGAATTGCAAATATTCAGAATCTTTAAACATTTCAAAAAAAAAAAAATGCAATATTGCAATCCTTTAACATTTCAATTCGCTTTAAAGAAATGTGCCACGCTTTATCAATCGTTGGTCATCTTTCGCTCTATCAAGTTGTCAATTGCAGTCTGCCGCCGCACACAACTCAATTTGTCACCGATGCGGCACACATGCGGGTAGCTGGGGGTAACTGTATGGCGACTGTGACCCAAAAAAAGAGAACTGTCGCCACCTTCGTTCCTTATTGCATTTTGATGAGCACTGTGCGACAATTGAGATTGCTCGACTGAATGCTATTTGATTGACTTTAAAAATAAATTTCAAACAAAAAAAAAAAACAAAAAAAACACGTGCGAACACAGCATTGCCACAAAAGCATTGGCTTGGCGCTGTGGCAGCCACTTCCACTTCAGATGGGGCCCGCATTTTTATCTAGCTATCGCCAGAGAGAGATCTCTCTATTCAGCACTTGAACGGTGCTGTGTTGTCTGTGTTGTGCTGTGTGGGCGAGCAAAAGAGCTCTTGAGATCGCTCAGAGACAATGAGGCTGCTGCTGCATAACATTTACAATAAGATGTGGAGAGCTGCTCAGAGAGCGTGAGAAAACGAATGAAAAAGAGAAGAGAAGATGAAGGCGTGAGAGAGGAGGGAGAGCGTGTTGAATGAATGAATGAAAATGCGCTTTGATTTTTCTTCTCGATTTCTGTGCGTCTTTAGTTGTTTGTTTGACTTTGTGGCGTGAATTTCAAATGCTCTTTTCGCATTTTTCAAATATTTTGATTATTTTCTTTAAACAATCCTATTCAAACACATTGTCGTAAACAGGTGTCCGTATTGTCTGTAAACAAAAATAGATAAAATTTAGTTTTTGTGATCTAGCATATATATGTATATAAACTAATTTGGCAAAGACAAACAAATCAAATGTGATCAACATATGGGCCAGCAACAGGCTGCAGACAGGCAAAAAATAAAACTATATAAATATACTTACATAAATTGCAAATGTGTATAAAAACGTATATTTAAAGTGTACCAAATAAATTTAAAATAAAATTCATAAGCTTCTTATGTGCAACATATGCCATATGCGTCTCCGTGTGTTGGAGTGTGTCAAAGAACATAAAACTCAACGATCAGATCAAATCATACATAAGCATCTAAATCAAAGCAAAAACTAACTTCAAAGCATTATTTTCCGCTAGAAAATCTCTAAGGTGTTTTCTTGTTGTTTTTGCTTTCGGCTTGTGTTGTTGACACCTACACGCCAGCGTCGCGTCTCATAAGTAGCAAGAGGGCGGGGTAGGTGGAGTGCGAGAAGTGTATGAATAACCGGCAGAGAGACAACTGCATTTTGGCCAGCAAATAGCGTTGAACTCGCTTCGTTCGCACCTCTCGCAGCGGCAACGGCAACGGCAACGTGTTGGTGATAATAGCCCCAATATGAATATGTTGCAGCCGGCGTGGGTTGTTTCATTAGTTAATCACAATGCTGAAGCATATGTTATTCGTGTGTGTGGCATAAACTATTGCCTAATAGCTGCACATTGGCTCAAGTTCAAATTTGTTCGATGATTTATGCATCAAATCGTGGTATTTCAACAAAAACCACATTTGTTAGCTGATGATGTGATATTTTTTGTATGTTATAGAGCGTTTGCTTCTGAGAGATAGAAATCTATTGTTAACTGCATTCTGTTGTAACTTCGTTAGTCATAGGTTTCGAAAGAAAATTTATGAATGTCAGCTTTTAATCTTTTGCCTAAAGATTTATTTATGGTGTGAATTGAAATTTGATAGTTGTTATTTATGTTAAGAATATCAATCATAGGTGATGGGATACAGTTGTCTAGATTGAATCAAAGAAAAGACAATTTTTACCTTTATGGTTGAGATTAAAGCATAAAACTAAGTGAAGATCTAAACTTTCTTTTCGTCTTCTGATTACTTCTCAAGCAGTTGATCTTCCTATCGAATTTAGGGTTGATCTATTAATAAACTTCAAACCTTTCTATTAACATACCTTTATTTTCGATTATTAACTGATCATATCTTCTCTTTTCCCTATATTCTTTCCAACCAACAGCAGCGGGGTAGTCGCTACCACAATCATCGGCATAATCAACGGTCGCAGTCGCTAAATCGCGGCCAGGCGCTCTCGCAGGCGGACGTGAGCGGCATGTGGTGACATCGGGGTGCCTCTGGTAAAGGTATGCTACTCAACACTATATACAAAACTAAACAATCACTTACGTATACTTAATATCACTCTCGCATTAGGAGCTGCTGCTGGCTGTGCTAACTGCGCTATGGGCAACAAATTGAGCTGTTCGTGTGCGCCTTTGATGCGCAAGGCCTATCGCTATGAGGATTCACCCTGGCAGAGTTCGCGTCGTCGTGATGGACATCTATTAAGGTAAGTAAAACACTTTCTTTCCTCTTCCAATTGACACTTTATACATGTGTTTTTTGACAAAC
The DNA here is from genome assembly GCA_018152965.1 of Scaptomyza pallida. Classification (NCBI taxonomy): domain Eukaryota; kingdom Metazoa; phylum Arthropoda; class Insecta; order Diptera; family Drosophilidae; genus Scaptomyza; species Scaptomyza pallida. The sequence continues at coordinate 3,420,576 of JAECXP010000238.1, forward strand.
AACAACAATTAAACAAACAATTTACAAAAACAATTGAATTCGCTGTTTTGATAACTTTTGTAATTAACTAATTCTGTTCTTCTTCTGGTTTTTCTTTCTTTCAACAAAAAAAAAAAAAATAACAAAACAAAACGAAAAACTTTCGACTTTTGCCTTCACTTTCAAATAATCCAATAACCAACAACACACAAACCACAACGGCCACAAAAACAACAACTATGCCACCTGCTACAACTTTTTCCTATCCAAAATGACTGCAACTACGAACAACTACTGCGCTTCCTTTGTTTGATTTTACTTTCAATTGAATTCAAAACCGAACAAAAAAAACCCTTCTCAACAAATTTTGCACGAAATTTCAATTGGATGAACCAACAACCAACAACAACTAAACCAAATCAACAACTTTTACAAAATTCAATAATATGTCAACGAAAAACCGAAATGTTTTTATTAACCAAACGCTAGTTCGTTCAGGTTGTGGGCTGAGGTCTTTCATGTATCGGCTAGCGGCGCCGGCACCGTCAAGTGGCAACAAGTGTCTGAAGATTTGGTTCCTGTCAACATCACATGCATTCAGGATTCGCCCGAGTGCATCTTTCACATAACCGCTTACAACAGTCAGGTGGACAAGATACTCGATGTGCGACTTGTGCAGCCAGGTGAGATTCAAATCCCTCAAACTCTAACCTCTGCCCTTTACTTATGCTCTCTTTCTCTTTCGTTCTCTCTCTCTCTGTGTTTATCTTTGCTAATTGGATGCTGTGTTTGTGCTTGTGTTCGTGTGATTAATTTGCAGGCACACGCATTGGGCAGGCATCGGAATGCTTCGTTTACTGGAAGGATCCAATGACTAACGATACTTGGGGCCTAAATTTCACATCGCCCATTGATGCCAAACAGTTCCGTGAATGCTGTGTAAGTATTCTCTTACAGTTTTGTTCTTGCATTTAATTGCAAACACGATAAAGCAAAAAAACCAACGCGACGACGACAAAGCAACCACCTCAACTGATACCTCAACCAATGAAAAACCACCTCAGCCAAAAGCCACACATACACTAAAGACACACACACACACACACAAAAACACACAGAGTCTACTTCTAACAACAACAATAAAGTTTGGGCAGTTCTATGCTACATATGTTGCAAGTACAGGAACTGGCCAAAATGCAAAAACAACACACAAACAAGTTGATGATGCTGTGATGATGATGATGACGATGATGACCGACCGTGTAATGAAGTTTGCTGGCTAAAGTTTTAAACTCTTTCAGTTCTCAATAACATCTTTTAATGTAAAGTACATAAAAAGCATAAAAAGCTTATCGAAACAGCCAAGAAATGTGCAATCAATAGCAATATCTTCAATTCATGCCATGCCATGCCATAAGTCACTGTCACTGTCAAAGTCACTGCCACTGTCGCCCACACACATACACAAACAAACAGAACGCTCTTTAAAAACTACTGCTGCTAATTACCGTAAATATACCTATACAATTATATCTATATACATAACTTATATATATTCTCGTTCATTAGTTGACTCTGACAAAATAACAAATTTTATGCAATTTGGCATCGTTCTTAAAATTATGTTTAAGTTTTCTGTTCTCTTATCGTTTTTTGGTTTTTTTGTATACCATTCGAACCATTTGGCAAAAGTAAAGTAATAATTCTATATACATATTCGTAGAAAAAGTGCTTTAACAACACATACATACACAAAATATATATGTATATATTATTATAATTTGTTAAAATTGTGAGGAATTGAGATAAAGTTAGAAGAAAGTATTCTTCAAAATCTTATAGACTTGTATATAACAAACTTTTTCAATTCGAATTCGTAGTATCTCAAACTTATCTCAATTTCTGATAAATTTTCAAAACTGGATCGACACACATACACATAGACTATACATATATACCAACTAGTCAAACATAAACTGTCTGGATTAGAATCTAATAATTGTTTCGTTTTCTTTTTTTCCTTACTTTGCGCCTCATTTGTTGCAGGTATCTTACATTGTAAAAAAATACGTTAGTATCGCTTCATATTGTTTATTTATCACAAGAACACAGTACTTACAACCACAAGAACCACTAACGCTGCTAATACAACTAGAACTTAAAATAACTACTTTTTAACAAACTTTTCTTTCTTGATATTACTGCAGAGAAATGATAAAACTGTTAAGATAAAATCGTTTATAACAGATCGCTCTAAATGTATATTTATATTCCTATTAATACTTATCTAATCATATTGAAAACCCATTCAAGTAGCGTATCCCTTTGTCGGGCATGTGTAAGATTTACCAATACATACCACACTACGTACATACATACTCACACACAAACACACATACGCACACACATAACAGTGTCCTTAAGTGTCGTTACTGTTTTGTAAGCTATTCACTTTTATGCGTATTTCTATTCCTTCCTCGTGCTATCGTCAAGTCTTTCAAAACTCAACTATCACATAACTGTCGCTATCTATCAGTTCAGCCAGTAAGCACACGCATACCATAACAGTTATACATATACAAATACATACATATACATATATATGCCAGCTAATTAAACATCCAAATTGCAAACTGCTGGCTGCATTCATTTAAGTAATTTGTATAAATGTTTGAATATCCCAATAAATGTGCAAAGTTTCTTACTTATGTTGTGTGTGTATTCAAGTTGCAAAGGTTCCAACAACTACTTACTTACATACACATATGCAACACACATACACACACACAAACACTGACGTCACACACACACACACACATACTGTAACACGCACACACCCACTAAAATTTGTTAAATGTATTTATATTATATATTCTTTCATTTCTTTTTCTCTCTTCTAATCATTTTCAAAATCATTCTCGAAACACTCCAAAAATTATATAAAAATATACTAACTAATTCTACAAAATATTAAAATCAAAATCGAAATTCGTTTTCAAATATTTCATTTTTGATGCATTTCATTTGAAACTTATAATATACAAATTTCGTACTAAAATTCAAAATGTAACGAACCAAAAAAAAAATTTTTTTTAAAAAAATTCTACTACCTACAACAAACCGAACGAAATAAATAACAACAAAACTATACACGCAACTACAACTGAAACCAACAACAACAACTATTACTACTACAACTACAACAATCACAACAACAATAAACAAATAACAATTTTGAATACATTTTCTAAATGTACACAACTTACAAATCTATCTCTCTATCTATCTCTATCTATAAAACTCTGTCCCACCCGAAATGCTTTTATTATCTAACATAACTTTTATTTAACTACTCTTAACTATATATTTATGTATGTATAAATATATATTTTCAACTCGATTCGTTTGCATTTGAAACGTGCGCCACAAAAAACTTTATTTCTAAAATAAAAATCGATTTGCTAAAAAATAATGAAACGAACTGAACGAATTGAATTCCCAAATTGAATGATAATTGTATAAATATGAACAATTGTTGCCCAAATCAAACGTACAATCAAAATGCAAAAGAAAAACGCAAAACGCTTTAAAACAATCGCACGTATCCTCTACTACAATACCGTTACCTATCCACTGCAAACCGTTTCCGATGAGCCCTAAATTCCCCAAGAACGACCTAGTCCTAACCTGATCCCCAACCAAGTGGGCGGTTTAAAAACGAAAAATCAAAAGAAAATATCGAAACAACTTTCAAAAATATACAACAATGAAAAATTTAGACAAGTAGCAGCGTTAGGAATAAGTAAAAGAAGAAGAAGAGTGTAGCCAAGTGCTATATATTAATATTTTGAGAAGCGCCGAGAGAGGCGACATAAACAGTTAACCGCAAAAACGCCAACGAAATAGTTAACCATTATCAAAAATCAATATAAATATATTCTTGGAGCTAAATTTTTGAGGTTTATAAAACCCATATCGATAAACGATAACAATATTTAAATCAAAGCAACACGCACAGGCTTACAATAAATATTTAAAGCAAATATTTCGCAAAGTTAATCAAAATTCAGCCAAAAGTTTAAAATAAAACTTAATTGTTACTTGTTATTGCTAGGCTAAGTTGAAAAGTTCAAGTGTTGTTTTCTCAAAATACGAAATAGATATTTCTAAATGCGCATAGCGTCAATAAATGCTTAACAACCTAGAAGAATGCACTCTTAAGGCTTCAACAACTTAAACTTAAACTATAATTGTTAACTAAATGCTTGTATGTGTATGTTTGTCTACTTCACACTCTTAACTATTCCTATCTCTATTAAAATTTAATGATCTATATGTGTGTATTATAAGATTCAAGGCTTTGGCACATATCTAGTTGTTCTTACTACTATATTAAACTCTATACGCACTCTTCTTGTAGTTCTCTAAGATCTAATTAAAAATAATAAACTTACACACTAAGCAAAACAATCTTTTTCGCTAAGTCTCGCAAGAAGACTTGAGCCAGATCGACAGATCTAATCAAAGTTAGTCACAAGAAGCAGAAGAAGAAGGAGTTGAAAGCAGTGAAAAGCAGAAAACCGCACACACAGAACCTTGTAATCCCAATCAACTAACCTAATGATAGTGCGACGTTTTACAGTCGCCTTCTTTCAAATTTTCACGAAAGGCCTCGTCGAGCTACTCCCTGAAATTGGATCCGCCGGGCAAGGGCAAGGTGAAGGCCAAACGAAAGCCGCTCAGCACACCCGCGTCGCCGTCGCGGGTCGCGCGCCAAGAGCCCCAATGCACCTGCATGTCCGCCGAGCAGTATGCGCGCCTGAGAACCGATCCACGTGTTAGAGGTGAGAGAACAAACCAAAACAAAAACCAAAGCAAAACTCAACCAAAACAAAACTCTATAAGCAAATCGGTTAAGTCAATTCAGTTAACGAGTCTTAACAGTCTCGAAATACCCTCTCTCTTTTTTTTGTTGGTCTTCTTTTGCTTTTCGGGCTTAAACTTAAACTAAACGCGTTGGCCTCTTTCCTTAAATTTTTTTTTAATCTGGGCTAAGGGGATTTTTAATTTATTGTTTTAATTTATGCTTAGCCATAGTCTCTTCATATATCTATACAATATAAAATCCACTCGTATATGCCAAAATAAAAAATTGATATACAGTTGAAACGCAAAACTTAGCAATTAGGCGTGTCCAACCAAATCCACCGCATCCCCCATCAAATCTCATCGCCATACTCATTGCAGGTTCATCCACTTTGCCGCGTAATGTCGGTTCACACAGAATCACCGATGTCGATGGCCAGCAGCAGGGCAAGGTTGTAAGCGCCGTGAGCAGCACCTCACTATATGATAATGTTGCCAGTGGTGGCCCCAGTGTTGTACAAGGAGGCGGTAAGTTATACATTCTATTCTATAACTTGAAGTCAAAAGTGAATTGTTAGCATGAAACTTTTAACCATAAAACAAGCAAAAAGAGTTATTTAGAAAAATAATTCTTTTGAGTATTAGTTAAACATAATTAAGTCAACAAAAGCCTTTACTTAAACTAAATATAAATCACGTAGAACAAATCTTCTGTCTGATACGAAATAAACTCTTGTATCCAAAAGTTCAATGAACCCAAATCCATTCGAACTAAAAGCATGTGTGATTTTAACTGGCAATTAAAACTTAGCTGTTGTCAGTTTTCCTTGTCAATTTTATGACACACTAATAACACGTTTAATTGGTTTCATTGCGCAGATACCCTACAACGTCAGCTCAAGGGTCAGGATGGGGGAATGGTGGCCAATGCTGGTGTTAACACTAATACGCCCGGTGTTATTGTGACGGGTGTGGGCAGCGGCTCGGATATGTGCTCACAGAATCATGTGGGCTCACAGGTGGGCAACGATGATGCCGGCGCCTGTCAAATGGACATGGATCTCTCCAAGAGCGAGGGCACACAGGTGGGCGGTGGATTGCATCAGAGCGTCGGCACCTCCACCAAATCGACCGGTACACGCAGCAAGGATTTCAATAACGATGATATGGTGAGTACAGCAGATAAAAGATTATAGCGTCTGATGTCTGGTCTAATCTTTACGATTTCCCCTTTTCACTATTTCTCGCTTTTCAATGTTAGACACGCGATGCACATTCGCACGATATGCACCACCAGCACAACGTAATCAACAACAATACACGACGCAAGACCAAGAGCACCGAGGATATGAATGTCGATACGAGCACACTGAAGCGCATGCTAAAACCAATGCCCAGCACCGAGAGCCCCGTCACATCGCCGGAGATGGGCCGACGACGTTACAACTACTACAATGCGAATGCCGCACAAACATTGGGCCCGCAGCACATGCATCAGCACGGCATGGGCATGAACATGGGCATGGCCATGGGTGGTGGTGGCGCTGGCGGCGGCGGCGGTGGTGGTGGTGGCCATCATGTCATGAACAACAATACAATGGGTCGCAGCAGCGGCAGTGGCAGTCAGTCGTCGCGCTTCTCCGGCTCGAGGTGGGTCGTGTTTACGTTAAGCTGCTTTCAGCAAACATTTGCTAACGTGTTTTTGCTTGCTTGCTTTGCAGATCATCGCATGAAATTGGACGCGGCTATCCGCCGCGCAATCTCTATTTGGAATTGGAACGAGAGCGCGAACGTAACTGCATTGAGGGCTCTCCGCCATCGGATAATGTAATGTTTGATAATCAATGCTATGCCACAACACCCAGTTCCAGCAATGGCAACTCCGATCAAGATCAGTCCTATGGCCAACAGCAACAGCAGCCGCAACAGCATCAACATCAACAGCATCAACAACAGCAGCTGCAACAGCAGCAGCAACAACATCAGCAGCAATCACATCAATCTCATCAATCGCATCAGCCACATCCACAGCAACGTGGATCGCGCCATCAACATCATCAGCATCAGCAGGCACCGAATGTGACCCCAACACCAGGCAGCCCAACATCACGGCTGCTCATGGAATATGAGATGCATTTGCGCAACACTTTGGCCAAGGGCATGGATGCCGAATCCTACAGTTTGCACACATTTGAGGCTCTGCTCTCACAGAGCATGGAGAATCTGGGTGAGTTCTTTTTATGCGTTATAACATTGAATTACTTTAGGTATTGTTTTTTGGGTTACGCTTGCTGGTAGCAAACATTTAGTTTATTTATTGTTTTTTTGTTTCTAAACCATTTAACCAATTCTTGTTGTTGTTGTAGCCATGTATTTAACCCTACCTCTTGCTACTGCTACTTGCTATCATTTTCTATTCTGCCTTATATTCTCTAATCGAATTTTTAATTAGCCTGAGCTCTTCTCATGTTGTTCACTTTGTGCCCTCGTCAATGTCTCAATCAAGTCAAACAATGCTTGTGTTTGGGGAGTGTTAGTCAAAAAGGGGATATAACAGTATGTGTGTGTGTGTGTGTGTGTGTGATAATCTGATTATTGTGAATTGCCTTACGTTGCTGCAGCTTAACTGACAAAGGAATTTCCGATTGAAATCAGAATCAGCATAGACTAGAAACAAGAGGAAAACACAAAAGAACTAACCATTTAAAGCTCAGCCATTAGCTTGAGACAATCTTTGTATGTTTTACATCAGTTTATACATCGTTACATAGCAAGCAAATCATGTCTACTTAATAGCTTGACTAATAATTATTATAACATGTATTTTAACAAGATAGCAAAGTTAATAACATGATTAACATAAAGAATAATTTAGTTTAATGCTTTTTCTAGTTTTATTTAATTGTTCTTGCAACTATAATTACTCCTTATGCAATCATATGTACCTCTCTTTATATCTTCTTCTTAATTAAAAAATATAAAAAATAAAAAAAAATACTTAAATGCTATCCATATCCGTATCCATATCACCAATTAAATGCTCATCATGCGCTCGCACACAATAAAAAAAACCCACCACAATAATAACAATTCACCACGAAACAACAACAACAACAAATATATAATAATCTCAACATCACAACCACAACAACAACAACAAAATAACAATCATCAGAATTCGCTGAAAGCCTACCAGGATCAACACAGCGCAGCCCATATCCGCTACGTAGGCGTAAGTAGTTCCATTCAAATGCACGTCTCGTAACTGATTCAGTGTCTAAACAAACCAATCATAATACAAAAAAATAAAATAAAAGAAAAAGCTATGCGAACTAGCAGCATGTTCCTTAATTAGAACTTAGTAGCTAAACAATTTTTTTTTAATAAATTAATAATTCGATTGCTTTAATTTTCCATGCAGCCAACGCCAAGTCGTCAACTTTGCCATTGCCACCACATCGACCCTTATCGACCATACGCGATAAGGAACGTGATCGCGACAGGGATGGATACTATAGCGATCGCAATGAATTAATACGCGAACGTGAACGTGAACGCGATCGCGGCTATCTATCCGATCATAATGCTAGGTGAGCAATAAATATTTGAGACTTCTTACATAAGCTATAATCTCTCGCTTTCTTAATAGTTTCTCCAATTCACGTTGCGCCAGCTGCATTGGTGAATCGGCACGTGCTCAATGGTTCCGACACTCGGATGGCTGGCGTTCGGGCAGCTCAACAATTGGTTCCGGTTCCGGACATGGCATGATGACCCAACAAATGCCTGGCTCGGGGCACAAACGTTCACCCTGGGACTCTCTACCATCGCTGCGTCAAGACAGCAGTCTCAATGATTCGGGCTACAAAAGCGCTCGTGCAGATTCGTTGGAGCAACGGTATGGGATTACTATAACCATACTTAAAGGTGTTTTAATCTTTACTCTTTGTTTTGCAGTGCTGAGTTTATACGTCAGGATAGTTTGCGTTCGGAGTATTTGAGTGATCGTGAATCACGTTATGGAATTGTTCAGCAGGCCTCCATTGAGAGCACCGATTCGCGCATGTGTTATCTCACATCGTCAGAGGTAAGTCTATGTTACAAATTCTGCAGTAATATCACAGTGTAAAATACTACTTAGAGCCAGCTCTTTCTCAGTTCATAAAAAAAAACTATTGTAAAGTGTTGTTTATATAAATTGTTCTGTGTATCAAGCTTTCGATAACTTTACATCCAAGTTAATCTCATCTTAACCTTGTCATAGTATTTGAATACACTTTTCTCATAAATCGAACTCATTTCAATTTTTGCTGTTGATTGCCCTTCAGGCAACTTATCCATCAAGCTCTTAATGCTCTTAAAATCCTTAAGCTATTTATAAATACCAATTTAATTCGCATAAACCTTTTGTGACATACAGCAGCATCAGCAGTTTATTGCCTGCAACGTTATGGCCCCCAAAAATCCATCACAATACCCAACCCAACTCAATATTATGCAGCTTCTGTAAAGTGGAGTCAGCAATCAATCTGCTCTATCTCTTCTCTACCCCTCCAACCGCTTTTCGCTCTCCTCAGCTTGAACGGGCTCTCGAAAAATGCTCTATTTGTAGATACCGGGGCCAGGCAACTGGGTCAACTGTTAAGGAACTTTAACTCAGGCGATAACAGTAGAATGTTAGTTAGCAGACTCAATGTTAGTTAACAGAGAGCGAGCGCAATGAATTTTTGTGTGTCGCAATTAACACAGCATCCAATTTTAACTGTACACGTGTGTGTTTGTTTGTGAAGAGTAACAAATATACATACGTATGTTCATATATATATTCTATATATATTTGAGTACACAATGCATTCACAAAAAGTAAAGGGGGTGGCAGAAGGGTAGAGTCAACTGGCGCATTTGGCTGGGTAACATATAAATGATATTTTTAGTTGCAGCCCAAAATGACCCAGTTTTGCCTTGATTAAAAACAAACTGCCAGGCAGAGGCCACACACACACACACACTCCTAAGCAAACATAGTTGCAACGGCTCTTGCCCCTTTATCACCGAAATATGCAAAAAATAGGGAGGAAAAAACTTTCTCTTTTGCAACTCCCTCAGCTTGCAGGCTTGTCAACGTCAACGTTGCCTGCCTGCTATTTTGTAATCATCATCATGCCAATGACTATGATCATAATGATGTTAAGGTTGATGATGATGATGTTGATGTTAGCAATGCAAGTGCTTTGCTGCCTGCCTGCATATTAAATTGTTGTGCAGCCGCTCAACGCTTTTGTCTGTTTCTTTCGCCTTGGACTCTGGACACGACCCGGCTTGTCAAGCCGGCTGGTATGTGTGTGCTCGTGTGTGTGTTTAGGTGGGCGTGGCATGTATTATGCATGCTAGTTGTCATCATCATGTAATGTTCGTACTTGTGGCACGCTTAATGCCAATTTTGATCTCTTTGCCTTGACACTAATGAGGCGCAGGACAAAACATGTCGCGTCCACTTCAAATGCACTCACACACATCATTGGACAGCATCCAACTTACACACACACACACACACACTCGCATATACACTGATACAGAGAGAGAATCTCAGCGCTGTTAATTGCAATAAAACTTCCATTGTTACACTGACACATAATTCACACACAAGTTTTTCTCTCTTCATCCTCCGCCTACTCCGTCCTTTCCAGCGTTTTCAATGCGGCGCATGCGCTTTAAGCTTTTGTGCTCTTTGCTGTGCTTTACACTCTCACCTGCGCTCTTTTACAACGAAGCTTTCGGTTCCAAGCTGCTGCTACTGTTAGGTTTCCAGCTGCGAAAGCTTTGATTGCGTTTGCTTCGCTTCGCTCCGCTTGCCGCTGTCATTTGCTGCGCTGCTATTTTGCTAGTGTTGCGCTAACTTTTGCTCTGTCGTTTTATAATCAACTCAAAACTGTGTGTGTTTTTATGTGTGTGCGTGTGTGTGAGCGTGTGTTTGTGCCTTGCGAATTTTCGCAATTAAACAATTGCCAGCAATAATATAAATATTATAAACAAATCGTAACCAACAATCAATCACTGCCCAAAATGTGTTCTTCTCGCTGCAAAACGTGAAAAACGCAAACAAATGTGAAAAAAAATTTTGTGTATAAAAAATTGTTTTAAAATTCACGAGCAGCATCCGTCGCGGCAGTAACTGCAATTTTCACGCTGTATGTGTTTACTCCGTGCTCTTGTTTGTATGTGCATGTGTGAGTGAGTGTGCGTGTGTGTATGGAATAGCGCTCAAAAGTATGCAACGTGTGGAAAAATTCACTTTATTGCAGTTAGGCTGAAAATACCCAAAAATACAAACGCACAAAAAACACCTTCAACGATTTTACAATAACAATATAACACTACGACAATAAAAACAACAACAACAACAACAAGCAGCAGTCGTATTCGAGGCGCACGTCAAGCAAGTAAATGTCAATAAAACAAAATATACATAAGTGTAGGCAGGCATAATAAATAAAGCAGAAAAACACATTGAATGTCAGCACAAATCTGAAGCAGCTTTCAGTTAGTGCTATGTGTTTGTGTGCCATTTTATGCCAAGCTAAGATTAAATGCTTTGTTAATCTCTCATAAGACTCGAGTGGGCCTAAGTATCTGCCCAAAATAAAAATAAAAGCAACTCAAGCAATTCTTGTCGCACTCAAGCGTATGTTGATTTCTATGACAGTATGTGTGTGCGTGCGTTTGTTTCTCTCCCTTTCTCTCTCTCTCGCTGTGTGTGTATGTGTGTGTGTTTGGCAATAATAATAAAAAAGACAATCAAATTTGCTGCCAGATTGTCACACGCTGCGTATGCGTTGAACATTCTAAATGAACATTGCGTATACGCACTGTGCTACTCCAAATCACAGCCCAAAAGCGAATAACGTTTTCAATTAGACTACAACAACAACAATACACTCAAACATGACAAATCCAATAACTATTAGCAACAACAACTACAACGAGAGCAAGCAACACAATAAAAAGGCCGTAGTAAAATGAGAGCAGCAAAAAAAGGGCTAGCAAATGTCGCTGGCAAATGCGATTAACATCACGTTTTTTGCCTTTGAAGCACGTGTATTGTAAATATGTGTGTGTGTGAGTGTGTAAGAGAGTGTATTTGTGTTTGTATTGATGTTGTGTTTTGATAAGCCAAAGCAAAGTTTGTATTTAGCAATGAGGCCGGCATTTTCTATGGCTGCCATTTGCCATTGCCCCAGCTAACTTGTGAGAATTGTGACTTTTACACACGCGAATAACTGTTGATAATGTCTTTGGCTCGTTTAGCCGCAATTGAGCTGCCTTAAATCAATGATGGCTGAAGACATTTACATAATGAATCTGTTAGTTGAGCCGTTTGGCAAGTGCTTAGGTCGCGTAATAAGATTGTGTTTATTGAATTATGTTTATATTTAGTTGTGGGAAGTTGAGAGCTTAGCCGCGTCGGCACCTTAAACAACTTAGCTGTTAAGTAAGCTCTTTAAGTGAATTTATTTAATTTCACTTTAGGTGCTTGTTTTGTGTTTTATTAATGGAGCCTGTGAGCGATAATCTTCAAAGTAGATATTAGTATTTTGGACTTGCTTTTTTGTGTGTAATCCGTAAATTTATTCCAAAACTTTTTTAATAAACATTCTACAAGATTTCTGTCAATAAATCGTTAAATACTTAGTTAAATTGTACCCAATGTTAAATTGTTTTTACAAAATATATATCCTGAAGTTCGCTTTAAATTCTCTTTTTGTCCGTTGACCATCGCCACTTTATAAACCTTAAACATGTCATTCCATGTCTCCTACCTGTTCATCTTAGTCATGTTGCACTGTAGTCCATTTGAAATGAGAGACACATACAGATAAGTGAGAGCAAACAAAGCTGCGAGTGCTGTTCAAATAATGTAAATCGTCTGGCGACTTAACATTGCCGTTAAAAGCTTTAGCCGAAAGCTTTTTTTGTCGTTGAAAACACCTGCACTCTGTTAAGTCGTAGCGGTTAGCAAGCCCTTCAAGCGACTGATGCGGCCAACATATTTGGTTGGATTTAAAAGCTTTCGCTTGTCCACAGGATGTGGCCGGAGAGGAAGTGGAATCTGTTAAGACTCCTGACAAGCTGCTGTAATGGAAGCTTGATGTTTTATCTCCCTCTCTACATATATTTCTTGCTCGCTCCACTTCCTGTCTCCCCTTCGTTGCATGATTGCGAATTGTTGGAATTTTGTAACTGAATTGTGCATTTCGGCAATGCAATTTGTGAGCCATAAAATGTGTATGCAACAGTTTAATGATGCAAGCAAAGAGAGCTGCAACGAATGCTTGTTAAATTTGATACCTGTCAACGCTCATTATCATTTATGAAAGCGAACTCACAATTTGGCACAGCTTGTCAGCAGCACAGCAGCTGTTACCTTAGGTTCTTATTGCCTTATTGATTACACAACTTGACATTATGCTAATTGAGCATTTTGAATTCAAAAGCCATTTATCTCCATTGTTTTTAATAAGTGCACCATTTAAATATTTATAAATATATAATTTGGCTCATTATTCATGCTGTGCCACAGCGTCCCCCACTCCCTCTTACTCCGCCTGTCTGTAAAATATTGTACAGTCAGCTTTTGGGCATCGAATGATCAATCAAATTGATTAATTACCCAAGTATTTTAAATATGAACCAAAAGACATTAATTTCTGTGGTAGCAAAAGCGAAAGAAACCCAAGAAGCACAAAAAATTTGGCGACTTTCATTCATTAAGTAAGCAAATACAGATAAGAATTAGGGAAGATGAAGCTAACATACTGAGTTGAGACACCTCCATGCTGTACATATTTTAAAGACTTAAGCCACTTAGCGTAAGGACCTTTTACTTGTGAATACATACCCTGTAAGCATGAGTTGAATCTAGGAAGCATCTTGAAGTTGTTAGCAGGATTCCTTAACATCTTTCCCAAATCAAGTTCACTTACGATGATTTTTTTGCCAAGTAAATAACATCTTGCAGTGAATAAGTCTTTCTAAAGAGTATTTCCTTGGTCGACTGCTCTTGAGTTTTTGATTCTTTACTTTTTTTTGTGATATGTTTTTTGCTAGCAGCTGTAACTTTGTCACTTTTTGCTACGCTCATTAGCTGCGACAAGCGCGAACCTTTTTCATTTTTTTTTAACTTAATTTTTTTTTCATGTTTTTAGCTGTTATGTCTTTTATCAAAGATGTCATCGTTGTTGCTACAATTGTGAGCAGCTTCCCTTTTTAATTTGTTAAATTTCAGTTTCGCACCTTTTTTTCCTTCGTTTTGTTCCCAATTTTATTGTTGTTGTTGCGGTTTGGAAACAACGAAACCCGACTAAGATATCATTAGGTTAAATTGACGAACGCATTGCCAAACAGCTGAGGCTGCCAGGAAAGTCTCCGTGCCTGTGAAGAGACCTGAGAAACAAAAAGCTGAAACTTTTTTGTCCACACAATAGCTGTGTATGTGTGTGTGTGTGTGTGTGGGATCGTCAGAAAATGGAGGGAAAAACAACGACGCTATATCATTTGGCACGAAGCATTTCAAGCAAATTGACGCCAGAACGATGCTGAAACGAAAAATCTCGTGAGTTGTAGAAGACGTGAAAATTACAATTTGGCTAGAAGAAGTCCGCCTTCAGTCACGCCCCCTCCCCCTACCCATCTTCCATCAACCTCTAACCCCTTTATCTACAATTGGGTCGTGACGCGTCGCGTCCGCTTTTGCAGCCTGACATTCCCATTGACATTTCAATAAGTGAGGAAACTAATTTTTGTGCTAGAAACAAGAACAACAGCAGCAGACGCGCAAAAAAGTTTCTTAGCAGTTTCTCATCTCAACTTGTGCAACTATCGTCCCTATGCCCGACCTTCCCCTTGCTGCTCGAGTGACAAAAAAAAAAAACCGAAAAGAATGAAAACTGCAATATTAATTTGCAGCGAGTGCATTAAGGCGTAAGTGGGCGGGGTCGCTTGCCTCGTGGCAGCTGTCAGCGAAAGTTCGACGTGTACGTGGACAGTTGTCCAAGTATTTGACACAAAAATAACAGTTTTTCTTCCCTTTCTGGGTTTTTTTCGCTGGCATTATTCTCTGTTTTTGCTTTTTTAGTGCTGACCAAACGAGAGTTTTGTGCAACTATTACACGTAGCAAACTTGGCTGGCCCTTTGCTGCTAATATCCTTGCACTGGCAATATGAATTGCTAAAAGTGAACAACCCTACACCCGCATCTGCCCCTTGCTGCTTGCCTTAAGTTGTTGTCATTGTGGGGGGAGGATAGTGAGGGATAGTGAAAAAAAACTAGTTGAAAAGCCAAAACCATTGCCTTGAATTCACTTTTCGATAATTCCTTCGTTCGTTTTGGGTTATTTTTTGCCCTCAAAATGACAGTCGTATGTAACACACACACACACAGACTCACAAACATATACATATACTATATAGTCATGGGCGTGGTACTGCGGTCATCTCTCACAGTGCATCTGTCTGTGTGTTTGTGTCACAGATTTGCTGGTTCGCTTTTGGCCGCAGGCTTATGAAACTTAAGCGCATTGCAATGCATTTCATTGCGGCCTCTTCAAGTTACCAGGATTTTTGGTTCAGTTTTCAATGCTCTGTCCCCCCCTCGGTCCCCTCTTTGTCTGTGTTATATGACCGGAGCAAAGTTTTGTGGCCAACTGTAAGTCCGTGTGATGTATGAGAGATCCATGTGTTCTTCATTATTTTTTTTTTTTTTTGCCTGCTGTTTGGCTACATTTAGGCTGCAATATTGGATAAAAACGAGCGAGTTGGGTAATATATTGCCAAAAGCTGACTGTAAGTTGCATATGTGAAGTGAGTTTAATGTGTTTTTCTTTCGCTTTCTAGTTCGTTTCATTTTGCTCTTGCTCTCTGAAAATGAACTTGGCTTGCCAGCCGGAAAGTTTTTAGGAGAAATGCTTTTGAGTTGTGTTTTCTTAATTTTGTCTGTGTCTTGAGTTACATTTTATGTGTGCGAAAACAAAGTTGTTCTTAACTTTCGAGATGTTTTAATTTGTACTTAAATGTTTTTTTCAATTATGAACATTCTCCAACTACGGACACTAATACTTAAACAACTTTTACACATGTTTCTGCTTTAAGGATAATGAAAATATAGAGCTTTCCTAATGAAAATGTAGTGCAAAGTAGTTTTAAAGCTCAGCTTTAAGTTGATGTGTAAGGACTTCAATTACCTCGAAATAACTTCAGAGCTGGCAACCCCTTTGGCGCCATTACCAATTGCCAAACTCTCTTGTGGCAGATTTTAAAATGCTTACACAACTTTTCACTCAGAGTTCAGAGCGAGAAAAAAAGAAGAGAACTGCTTCAGTTTCTGAAGTGCAAACAAAACTTTCATGCCTTTAACACAAAAACAAAGGAAACAAATCGTCACGAACTTCAATAGAAATCAGTCTCTTTTTCTGCTCCTTTCAGTCTGTAGCTTTTAAATCAGTGACGGGATATTTAATCCCTGTTGGCTCTTTAAGCAAATTATACAAAATATAGTCGGCCGTTCGCTTGCTCGTTCGGTCGGTTGGTAATAAAGTCTTTACACACAAAAGCCTTGTGCAAAATGAATGAAAAAGGCTGAGAAATGCCAAACCAGGCGTATGACAGACGCGCGACAGTCAGTCGCTGGTATGGGCATGGAATGGAATGTGGCAACACAGTCGGCGCATTCATTTCAATTGCAAAAGTGAGCAGGGTTTGAGATTGGGGAGGCGTTGAAAGCAGACGACAGGCAGTTTAAGTAAGCTGGCTGAAACACTTAAGTCAAAACTGAAACTGTGCTGAAGCCAAAAGCCGGCAAAATGCTAAATGGTAAATGGTAAATGGAAAAACTCAACTCGAGATGACAATCTCAGGCAACACAAAAAATACTTGAATGTTACAAAAGCCCAAAACATCAATGACAAACATTTTAACAATTGAACAAACTGACTCTGACTCTCTGTGTGTGGCAAAACACCTATTGCCCCTGCCCTTCACTTTTTCACATTCATTCTTTTCACATACGAGTTGCAAATCAAGTTACCAAAAAGAAAAATGGAGGGAAGAACAGTTTGAGTGTGTGTGTGTGTGGAAATAGCAGGAAAGTAAAAAGACGCAAATGGCAAATGGCTGGCTTGTTTCGTTCCGCCTTTTGACTCGCCGCTCCTTGATTTCTTCCTTCCGCCAGAGTTGCCGCGAAACGGCATGTAAGTCTTAACCCCACCTTATCCCCACGCCCCCTGCCAAACCGAAAATCCGTTTGCCAAAAGCCTTTTCCCAAAAAAACTTTTCGTGCACGCATTTTACTGCCTTTTTTTATATACCCTGTGTGCCTGTGTGTAGCTTGGCTTATAAAGTATTTGTTTTTGTTGTTATAGCGCAAAAGTTAAAAATAAGTTGAAGCTCAAGTTGAGAAATTTAAATGAATAAAGAGGCTTCAACTTTTATAGTAAGAATTTAATATATTATAAATTTTTGAGTCTAAAATTGTTTACTTTAGCGCAACTACAGTCAAAGATACTTAACATTCAGCATCCCAAAATCTTCCCGAGTTGGTTCTTTTAAAAAATATCAAAATTTATTGCCATCTACTTCGCAGCTAATTAAAGGGTATGTCACAATACTGTGCTGTATGCCATTTGCACATGTTTTTTCTTCGTTCCTTTGCACCTTTGTCAAAAGTCATAAAAAATAATAAAATGTGCGAAAGCACAACTACAACAACAACGACAATAACAGTAACAACAACAAGTCAGCGACAAGCTGAATCCAAATCTGAATCCTGAATCCGTGCTCTCTATGTGTGTGTGTGTGTATGCTCACATGAGCGCACACACAAATATGAAGACCATAACCTCACCCACTCAACACCATCAACAGCCGCACCACCCTCACCATCAACACCATCATTGCCACAATAGTACAGTTGTAAGGGCGCGTGTTGAGTTCCCTTTTGCATTTTGTATGTATGTAAATGTAAATGTCGTTTGGCATTCGCGCATTTTAAGCTTGTGCCAGGTGCTCTAAGGGTGCGACGGCAACCTTCTACCTTTTTTAGTGCGGCTGCAGAGGGAGGCTTAGGGGGTCGGACAGTCAGAGGCCTCATTTTGGCACCTCGGCACTTTCGGGCGCCTGGTAATTGGCATGTGTTCAGCATTTTTGTACATTTCGCACAGTTTGCAAGAAAGACGCAAGTTTACGCGCCCACAAACGCAAGAGGCAAAGCGCGGTATGAGCGGACTCGCATCCGCTTTTGTAAGTTGTCGGATTACGTGGCACGTTTGGCAAAGCCAAAAAGATATGAATATAATTAAATGTAACAACTACATTTTTACCTCTTATACGGCAAATGTTTAAATTTTGTGAGGCGCGCGCTTTGCTCTCAGGTGTTTATGGCACGGCTAAAGAAGCGGCATAAAGCCATCAACTAAATTGCCAAAAAAAGCAGCACCCCGGAAAAGGCGGCGCATTAAACTTGACTGCCAATTGTTGTATTTTGCCTTGTGTTGTTGTTAACTTTGTTGTTGCTGCTTGGTCAACAATTAAGGCAATGACAAGGGAAGATTAGTCCAAAAGTTGGAAATTAAGTTGAATTGAAATGTTGTGCATTTCTTTTTGCCGTTGAGATTAAGTTTTTCAACTTTATGCACGCTCTTACTCCCCCGCCCTCGCTCGCCCTCGTGTGTGCCGAATGAGTTTCTTAATTGGGTCAGACACGAAACAAGCAAAATTGCAGCTATAAAACACAAAAGAATTTTAAAGAAATTCCCAAAATAAAAAAAAGAAGACAAGAATAAAAAAACCGAATATAATTTGGGTAAATCAAATAAGAAAGTCAAATTGGATTTCTTTGGCTCTGCTTAGGTTAAGTTAGGTTGTTAAAATGCCAGAAGGCAATTTCTATGCAGGTTAGGATGAGCATTTGAACTTTAACATTAAAGCTGTTACGCTTAAAGCTCAACAGAAACTAAGAAATAATGTTCAAGTCCCTAAGGAGTCAATTTTAAATCAACAGCAATAAAAGTGTTGCCTACTTTTTTGGGCAGCCAATAATAAATATTTGATTGCTATCCATTTGACTGCTGCGGCATAGTTTATGAATATATTTGGAATAAATTTGCAATAAATCATAGATTTATATCAACTATGCATTTTGATGTTAAATAATAATCGAATTTATTTTCTCTCTATCTTTTCTTGCAGGTAAGTTTCAATGCAACATTGCTTTTGTTTATTTGAACAATCAGAAGTGTCTTGGTAAGTAATTTTTTTTTTAATATAAAGCATTTGTTCAATTTTTGGAATTTATGAAGCCACTGAAAATGTTGCTAATTTATGGGCAAAAATTCTTTGGCCCTGGACACCTTCGTGCAGAGCCAATAACAATATTGGTTAGTTATATAAAATGTGACTGTATATTTTGTGTTCGCCGCAACTCTCTCTCCCTGTTTGCCGCTTTGTCTCTGTACTTCTGCCTGTCTGCATCTATCTCACTCTGCTTTGCGGATATCCGCATGCAAGCCATAACTCAATAAAGCATTGTCCAGAGCCAAAGCCATAGAAGAAGCACCAAGAGGATGAGGAGGAGGAGCTGGAGCAGGAGCATAAAACAAAGGCAATAGCAATAGCAAAGGACAAACGACCAAAACTAAAACCCAGCAACGCCAGCAGTCAAAGATACAATCGAAATGCAGTAACAACATGCGATAGGAAATGGCCAAGAGGAAAGCACAAGAAGGGTTTGGTCCGAAGAGCAGGCAATGAAAACGGAGCAAAGTAGCGCAACGAGGATGGCAGGGAGGGAGGGGGGAAAAAAATAGAAAAGTACGTCAGACAGATTAGAAGAATAAACAAAGCCTGGGGCTTGACTGTCCAACCGGGCAAACTGGGCGACTGCTCGACTACTCGACTGCACGATGCTGAATGGTCTCCGCCAGGATGGCCTCCGACTGCTGTCATTGGGGCCAAGAAATAAACATTAACTGTAATTTAGTGGGGCATTGTGCTTAAGCGTCGACTCGACTTGAATCGAATCGAGTCTGGTCGAGGTGAGGCAAGGCGAGGCGAGTCTCAGTCTGAGTCTGAGTCGAGTCTCGCATTCTCGCAGCGCTCTCAAATTATGGCCCCATTGTAAGAGTCTGCTTTCCCCCTTTGCAGGCCATCTTGGGCCCCCCATTTTCAGCTAGATTCATGTTACACGAGGCATTTCGTGCTGGTCAAAACGCTGCGGGATGTCTCAATGTGAAGGCAATTGTTATTTGCCTTCGACTGTGCCAAGTGCTCAGCTTTCACAGCGTCTAACAATTAGATGGCAACAGCAGCTGCTGGCATCGCTACACACACACACACAGATATAGAGATAGCTATAAAAAACTAACACAAATTGGCTTTCGCAATAATCGACAACAATAAAATAAAAAATGTTGGCCAACCTTTATGAATATTGCACAGCTTTTAAAATATATTTTATGCACTGCCCAAATGCGAACCCAAGCGGAAAAGAAAGGTCTGCAATTTCTTGATTACCACTCAAAGGAATAAAGTAATATAAACTGCAAGTCATGCCAGTCAGCTGCCCCAGTTACTTAACATATTTAATGCTCAATCATTGCAAACAGATTTACGCAGCAATTAGCCTTTAACATTTCTCTGTTAACTCTAACAGCTGTAAGCTTTGCAAACAGCAGAGCCAACAACAAGTGAAAGCCGCCGCCGAAAATGAAAGAAAAAAAACAAAACCCAAAAATAGAAAACAACAAAAAATACACTCTTAAGTGGAAAGCAAAGCAAAACGCCCACTGCGCAAACGTTACTCACCACACACACACACATATATACATATAGTCGCACTCACGTACGCACCCCCCTTTCTAAACGCCACTGGCCATAACATGGCTTTATTTGGCTTATAAATTGTTGGACGCCGTGGCAGCATCATGAACTTTGCTCATAATTCAACACCTAACAGCAACACCTACAACAACAAAACTCTCACAAACAACAAATAAGTAAGAAGAACGAAAAAAACCCACAACAAGTGAAATAATATATAATAATAATAATAAAAAAAGAAGAAGGAAAACCTTTTTCAAATTAAACTTTGCACTCTGACCACTTGATGATGCCACCGAAGCGGCAGCAGCAACAACAGCAAGACGAACAAAAACGCCGCGGGCTGCAAAATGAAAACAGGCGCAAAAGCTGTGCCTGATATCCACTCGACAGGCAGGCAGAGAGAGAGAGAAACAGAGAGCGGGTACTCGGGGGTACGGCAAGCTGGCCCTTTATTGCAGCTAAACAATTTTCATAGGCTATCAGTGCGCGAGGGGGAAGGTGTGGGACCGGTTGGACAGCGAACAAGTTGGCAACTTTTTCGAGTGCAGCAACAAATTAAATTTGCGCTGGTAATTGGATTTCAAAACACTTCTACGACGGCTGTGTTTAATGCCCGCCAACAGCCACACGAAGCTTTTTCACATAGCATCCAATACACACACACACACACACTAACACTTTGGGAGAGACACACTCGCAGATTTGCACAGAGTTGGACAGACGTCGCGGCTGTCGCTGCCATTGCTTCTGCTGCTGCTGCTGATGTTGAGCTGTCAAAGGCTCTGGGCCAGCACTTTGCTTGCGGCCTGCACACGCCAACCCATCCATCCACCCAACCACCCACACGACCACCTATCCACAATCCGCCCACTCAGCTTGTCAGAGCTTTGGCCTAAAAAATGCTTACCGTATCGGACTCGAACTGCGAACACTGCGAACTACAACCAATTGCGTATCCCATTTGGCCAACTTGAGGCAACGTTTTGTTGTTGTTGCTGTTTGGCAATTTTAGCGTGCGGCGCAAAAAGTAAACAAAAATTAACTGACACACAAAAAACCAAACCGGACAGTTTATAATTATGGCGCGCAAATAAATCTTGTCATGTTATCCTTGTTGCCATTGCAGCTGCTGCCTCAGCTGCTCCTGGTGCGGCTGCGGCTGCCGCTGTTGCAATTGTTGCAAAACGACAGCGGAAATGAAAGCGGACGCTGTCAGGCCGGAAATTATAAAAAATTGTTAAATGCCGCGATTTTTTATGCCTTTTTTTTGTTAGTGTGCGGTTGTTGAATTTGATTGTCGAGTCGAGCCGGCAATCGAAGATTATAGCAGAAAAAAAGCAACAACAAAAAGAGAAAGGCTTGCAATAACTTTCATTAAGCTGTAAATATGTTATTAAGATTTTACAAAATAATTATTATAATTCTACCAAATTATGTTTTTTATAACAACTTGAACATAAACATATCAGAATGTTGGTCATAGAAAATGTTGTTTTCCTCCATGAACACAAAAATACATTTGTCTGTTAATAACACCATTTCACAGTTGAAATACTTTTACACACACACACACAAGTTGTGCACTTCAGTTTTTTTTATTAATATTTCAACGGTTAAATCCCGCAAACCGAAATAATCATAATCATTATAATAATGAACATAATTCTATCTTTGGCATCCATAAAAATGTGCGCTCCAATTACATAGATACAATATTTACAAAGGTTTCGAGAGCACTACGCACTGGAAATTCAATGCCAAATCCGCAAAAGCGAAGCGACACAAACATACAACAAAACACAGCAAAATACATTAAATAATCCACGTAAATAAAACTAAAAACCAAACGAAATGACACGAAAAAGATACTATAAGATGAAAGGTGGGGTGAAGGCCATAAACTAAAAAAAAAAAAATATAAAAAAACGAAGAAAAAATTCATTTTTCAAATTCCAATCACAGTTATTAAATCTTTGCTATATGGTTATGGTTATTGTTGTGATTTGATTTTACGGTTATAGGAAGGAGAGAGAGAGCGAGACAATCAGACAGACAGAGAGAGAGAGAGAATGCCAACTCGTGTTTTATTAAAGAGTTCAGAAAGCTTTGCGCTCTTTTGATATGCGCCTAGGACCTTGCAAAGAGCGGCAATATGGTTCTCTTTTTGTTATTATTGTTTGTTGTTGTTGGTGGCACTGATATTTTGCGCGCGCTACAGCAACACTGGCAACATTCTGTGTCAGGCTGCAAAAAGAAGCAAAAGCAAAAACAAAACCAAAAAGCAAAAAAAGTGGGCCTAAAATGCTCTACTGACGTCATAAAAGTGTCTTTTCTTATCTGGCTGAGTATCTACAAGCGAAATGCGATGGATGATGCCGACGCTCTGTACAGTTATTCTGCGTATGCCTCTCTCAATGTATGTGTATGTGTGTGTTTTTGTGTGTTTGTAGTACAAATGTAAATGTCGCTAGCAGGCAGGCAGCTCAGCAATATACACACACAATCACACAAATACAGTTATAGTGTGTGTGTGTGTGTGTGCGCCTGTCACTGACGCATAAAGGAAAATAATTATATTTAAAGGCAATTTGGTGGCAGCCGCAGCCTTCTGCAGTGTCCTTGACCGACTTATGTAGATTTTCTGCAGCTTACTGCCTGCTTTTACAGTTTTCACACATACAAATTTTCGCAGCTGCTGCTGCTGTATTTCGATGCTATTCACAGTTTGCAATGCAATTCCCAACCCCTCTTGCGCCCTGCTTGCAGCTTGGGGGATATGCATAAATAATATTTGGCCCATCTCATTATTAACATATTTCAAGATATTTTCGGATGGTTGCAAGCAAAATATTTATGTGCTGTAACTGAAACGGCGTATGTGTGATAATTCTCTTGTTGTCCCTGTGTGTGTGGGCGTGGCAGAGCATGTGACTTAAGCCATTTTTTATATGGCTCTTGCTGATTACCTATGCACATTGTATGGGTGTGTT
Organism: Scaptomyza pallida; assembly: GCA_018152965.1. Taxonomy (NCBI): domain Eukaryota; kingdom Metazoa; phylum Arthropoda; class Insecta; order Diptera; family Drosophilidae; genus Scaptomyza; species Scaptomyza pallida. The sequence continues at coordinate 3,444,281 of JAECXP010000238.1, forward strand.
TGTCACAATCAGTTGAGGTGTTTGTTTTATGGCCCATTGGGGAAGGAAAGTTTATTCAATGTCGTTCGTTTAGTAATTAAGTCTAAATCAGCATGTATTTAAAAATTGAAATTTATGGTCAACTGTTGCCTACTTGTACAATAATCATAAAAATGTTGCCTACATATGTGCGCTCATATGAATGCAAACACTACGTTACTAAACAACTATAGCACACAACTTTTAGCCTTGCAAAATGCTGCTCTACAACTCTATTAAGTTATCATTGTTCCCGCCCCCTTGAACCTCCAGAAACAAAAAATAATGGAAGGAAACCAAAAAACTTGCAACATGGTCTAACAAAATAAATTATGCTTACGATTTGTAAAAGCTTTAATACGCCCCAGAGCCAAATCCTAAGTGCACACAGCAAAGAGCAGCTGCTTCAGCCAGAGCTTCTTGTTGGCTAGCTCCAAAGACAACAATGAATAAATTTAATTTTAGCTGTGGCCGACCTACCGCACCAGCAACCTCAGCTTTAGCTACAGCATCAGCTTTAGCTTCTTGTTGCTATTTCATATTGTTGCTGCTGCTGTTGTTGTTGTGGTTGTTGCTCATGTTGACTAAACACCTTTGAGATTTCCAGATATGCCTCGCCCTCTGGCAGCTGTCAAGCGTGCCTTAGCTCCTTTATTTTCTAACCCGCCGCCCCAAACCCAAAAACTTTCATTCCCCCCAGTCCTACTCCCAGCGATGCTTGAGTGCATTATAACTGCATTTTGGTTTTGATGACGTCGACAACGTTGTCGTCGTTGTCGTCGCTGCCGTCGTCGTCTGATTTGTAAATTATGCTTGAGCACAAAGTACACACACACTCACGACCCGCAGAGATTTATAAAATGGCTAAACGGGCTGTTAACTAAAGCGCTCTCTTAATGGCAGCTCAAACGAAGAGCAAGAGAGAGAGAGAGAGAGTTGTTTGCTAGCATGCAAAGCTTAAAAGGTAGCTTTTCACCGCGCTCATGTGACTGTCAGTTTTGAGTAGAGAGACCGAGAGAGAGAGAGTGAGAGAGAAAAGGAAAGAGCGAAAGTGAGCGGCGGATGCTGTGAAAGTTTTTTGATTTTGCTGATTACGTAAATAAAGGCGAAGCTGCCAAACGACGACAGTAAACGAAATGTGGCGAAACTCTGTTATAAACAATTTCGAACAGCAGCAGCAGCCGAATCAGCAGCGACCCGCTTTCTTATGTATGTGTATGAGTGAAAGCTTAGCCTTTGCACACACACACACACACACTCGAAATGGGGCGAGGAGTCCAAGCAGCAGCATCAGCAGCACACAGCAACAACAATGAAACAAACGAATGCTAACGAGGCTGCCGCTGCCTCTTACAGAGCAAAGAGCACAAAAGGTGAGAGCATGCAAGGCGCTCTCTTTCGGTTTCTTCATCGCTCTCTCGATGCCTTGATGCTCGGCTCCTGATGGCATCGTCGTCAGCGCCAAGCTCAGTTGCTGGCTGTGCTGTGTGGTGAAAATCAGTCACAACGGGAACGTCGTCGCGAGCTGTTAGCGCGCTTCAAAGCACTCTGCGTTTGTAGCGAGAGGCGAAAACACACACAAAAAGCAAAAGCAAAAAAAAAAGTTCATAGCCAGCAGCTTCCAAGAAGCCAAATAACTCGAACCAAAAATAAACCGAAATAAAGCGTAGGAAAAAAACCAAAAAAATAAAACAAACCCAAAGCGCAAATAATAATGCATTGAAATCCGTTTCGATGTGTTTCTGTGGCGACACGCGCCGTCAAGTGCGAAAAGTGCGTCAGCAGCAGCAGCAAAAGCAGCAGCCACATCCACAGCGGGAGGCGGGCGGCAAAGAAATCAAATTACAAAACAGCAACACACAAATACACACACTAACACATAGAGACTTACAGACGCAGACACAGATGCGAATACCAACACAAACAGACTAAGGCAAACTGAGACAGACACACGCAGCGCTCGAATCGACGCAGGCTATATAATTTAGCACACACAAGTTAAACGCAAAAAGCAAAAAAAGGAAAAAGATGAGCAAAAAAAAAAACACACACAAATACATAAATACAACAAATAAAATGCGAAGAAATGAAGCGAAATCGGAATATAACGCAGCCGCCCAAAATAATGTGCGCGTGTGTGTGTGTGTGTGCGTGTGTTTGCTTCTGTATATGTGTGCAGAAATCAAATGAAGAATGCTCGGGCAATCGCCATTAAAAGCAAATTAACAAGTGCAAAGTTTTCGATAAACGTTGCCCGAAAAAGAAAACAACAACAGCAACAACAATAAATACAAACAAAGCTGAACGCACAAAAAGTGTTGCAAAATGCCACAGCTGGTGTAGAGTAGCAGTGCGGGGCAACAGCAAAAAATAAAATGGGAAAAAAGAAAGCGAAAGAAAAGAAAAACACGCAAATACCAACGCACTTAACACACATACCAACAACAACAACAACAAACAGAGACATTTAAGAGGCAGCAAGCAGCGCAAAAAGAAAATAAAATACAAAAAGCAACAACAACAACAGTAAAACTCAACTGGAGGCTTGAGATTTGAGTCTAGTATGCGTATGGCATAGTTGTTGCCCAGGCAGCTGTTGTTGCTGTGGTTTTTGTTGTTGCTTGCCTATATATTTTTAGCACGCGCAGCGAGAATTTAAATCGCCAACGCAGAAAAAGTTTTTCTCCTTTTTGCCTGGCTAATAAAATACATATCAACAAGCAAATGGGTGCAGAAACAACAGCAGCATCAGCAGCAACAACAACAACAACAACAATTGCTGTGGCATATTGCTGCTGCGGCTGTTGCCAGTAACGATAGCAGCAGCAGCTGCAAGGATAACCAGCCAGCAACGTCATACATGGTGCAAGGATATTATCAACGTCATGCCTGCCACACATATACATGTACAGAGCGAAAGAGAGAGAGAAAGTGTGCTGTGTATGTGTGGCATATTTTGTGCTTCTTCTTGCTGCTGCTGCTTGACAGTTGTTTTTACTAACATTAAACGTATTTATATTTATGACTGCATGTCTGCTGACATTAAATGCATTAAAAACATGTTGATAAATTCATTTGAATTTATTTGAACTAAAAATAAATGGACAACAGCAACAGCAACAACAACAACAGCACACTGATAAACACATGCCAAGTCATGTTCTTTGCCCCTTTCGTCCTGCTCTTGTTGCTGGCTGCTACTCTCATTAGTGCCCTGTGGCTGCCCATCGAATTATGCGGAAATCTAATTTATTTGTCCCAGCAGCAGCAGCAACAACAGCAACAACAACAACAGTTGATTGCTTGCCAACAAACAGCAACAGCAAAAACATGCAGTAAGCTTCTAGGAAATCTTCAACAAGGATATTTTCTGAAGCCATATCTACTTTAAGGATTGCCCAAGCTTCTACTCCATCACACACATCGAACTGCTTTCTGGGAATATGTAAAACAATAAACGGTTGCCTCAAATTAGTTTGGTTAACTTTAAATGTGTGTGGAGTATTTATTGCAAGTGCTCGAAATATTTTGCATATATTAGTGCATGCCACAAACCGAGTTAATTTAAAGCACAAATATTTGTGCAACATAAATGTAAATGTTTGACATTTTCTAACAAAATATATTTTATGCACTGAATGCAGTTCAAAAATTTTGACAAGTTCTTGGCAAACATTTATATAAAACAAGTGAAACGAAGTGAGTTGGAAACATGAGATCAAAAAAATGATTTCGTTGAAAAGAACGTCAAGAAAACAAGTTTGCAACCACTTCAAGTGTAAACGAAAATTCAACTTCTTAACAAGAAATTAAAGTTTACCACACAACTTAAACCTATCTGACAAGCTTATATATATAGAGCTAGCGGCTTATCTCTCTTTCTTCTCTCTCTTCATAATTTAGTTATTCAATTTTAAAACAAACAAAAACCTTTTGCCGAAATAAAAAAAAGACCTAAGGAAAAGGAAAGTTAACTTTCGCTTATTGCCTATTGGCAAATACACGCCAAAGAAACTGCCAAAAACTTTTGTGTTTCTAAAACAATCGAAATAATTTATTACAGTTGCCTAGATACAATCTCACACACACACGCACGCATATAAAAATGTCATTTAAGTCGCTGGAGGAGCTAAAACTTTGGTCGCAGAAATTAACTTTATTGGGCGAATCAAGAGAAAATTGCTAAACAAATGCGCTCAAGCACCTTTTCAAGTGCGGTGTGTGGTTTGGAGAGGGGCTTACCAACCCACCCGCCATCGCCATCTTATCCCTCGAGCAAGCAAAGTTGCCAACTAGTTGAGCTTGCCACACGTGCAGAGCAAAGGAGAGGGAGTGAGAGATCTTAACTAAACACATGGCAACTTAAACTTATCGACAACTCACATCTTACGGCTACAAGCTGGCCAAAACTTTAACCTGTGTGCGTGCGTGTGTGTTTGTGAGCGCTCACGTTCGTGCCTCCAGTTTCATGCCGCCTCAACTCACCCCGAAAATCGAAAAAGAACAAAAAAAAAGTGGCAACTAAGACGCACTAATTCACGACTTCGCATTTGGCAACTTCTCTTCGTGTTGTTTGTGTGTGTTTGTTTCTAAGTCGAGGAAAGTAGGCTATAAAAACTATCAGCACAGCTCTCGAGGCGCCTCCGCCTTCTGGCAACTTGCTCTTTTCTCAAGATTTCAACTATGCACTCCTCCCCCCCTCTCCCTTTCTCACTGATGCAGTGTGGTAGTAACAACAATCTGACAACAAACTGGCATAAGCATAACATAAAAATAGGAAAAGTTCATCTTCCTTTTTTTTATTAGAAGTTTTACCCCATAGCCGGGGCTAACAAAACAACTAAACAACAGCAGAAAAAATATTAAAAAAACAAAAACAGAAGAAGAAAAAAAATAACAGCAACAACAACATACTGGATCATATAATCCTTTCACTTAACAAGCAAACTTTTGGCAACAGACCGAAAAACTTTGCGCATTTCTGCTGCTGCTGCCGCTGCTGCTTCTGAGTCTTCTTCATCTTCTTGTGCATCTACTGCTTTTTCAACTGCTATGTTGTGCTTTGCATAAACACAAGTCAAGAGTGTAGTTGTGTGCGTGTGTTGGTGTGGGTGCGTCGAGGGGGGGAAGGTTCAACAGGATGTGACTTGGAGCCTCGCACATACAACATGACGTAGGGAAAATTTATGCATTCGCCAGGCCAGGCCAGAAAAGTATTTATGTATGCGCTTATAAATATATGCACATCTTGCTTACACTCCCTCCCCTCCCTCCTCTACGCGTCCCCTTTTGCCCATTTCGCTATCTCTATCATACTCGCTGGCGTGTGTATGTGTGTGTGCAGATAGCCAGCAAATTTATGCTAGCAATATAACAAACAAAATATTTGCGCACCAAGAGTTGTGCAAAAAACTTTTTTTCTGTGCCGTTTCCCCTCCCTTAGAGCTGCCCAAGCTAACGAAAACTTTAAAATAACACAAGAGCAAAATATGAAAAAATAAATAATGAAACTGAAATAAATATTTTGGTTTTTCCTGCCTTCCGTTATTTTTTTTTTTTGCTGTTGTTGGGGCAAGTTGAAATTTAAAAACTTGCAAAACATGCAACACGCTATCTCCGTTGTTGTTGTGGTTGTATGGTGTTTTTTTTTTTTGTGTGGGTGGGTGGGGGTCCTTTTATATGCTAATTAAAGGCAGCAGACACAGATTCACATACACATTTACTCTCCACACAGACAGACTAGGCATAGTTGTCCTTGTGCCTAAAAAAAGATATATATGTGCGAATATATATGTATACTTTTTTTTTACAAATATAAACCGAAATGCACACAAAAGCCTAACCCTGAAAAATGTGTGCAGCTGTGGAAATAAAAAAAATAAAAACCAAACGAAACGAAACTTGAAGGCTGCTTCTGCTGCTGATGCCTACAGCTGAAAAGTAGGCAACGGAAAGTGTGTGTGTTCAAAACGTTGAGCAGCTTAATATGTACACACAAATTAAAACAAATAGTATATACGTTTATTTCGATAATTGCAGCAGCAATTAAAACATTAAAACAAATTAACAAGAGCAACAAAGAGAGGAAGAAAGACATGCAAAATAAATATCAAAATTAATAAAATCAACAAACGACGAAGCGACAGCAACAAGCAGCAACAAAAACAACACAGCCATTTAAAGCGCAAATATAATTAAATTAATTGTAAATAAGAACCAAACAAAAAAAAGTAAAAAAAAAAATCAAAAAAACGCTACAAAAGAATATAAAGCCAACAAACACGCACGCAACAACGCACAGATAAACAGTTAAACAAATAAATAAAACCAAAGAAAAAACCAACACCAAAATAATAAAATCCCGAAAACGAATGTGTTCAGTACTCGTAATTCAGCGAATTTTTTCTGTGGTGCCATTCAGCGAGTTTCGCAACAAGTAAAAATAATTAATTATAGATAAATGTGTGCGACGTGTGTGAGACACACCAACGCACACACAAACACAGCCTCACACGCACATAGCTAAATAAATAAATTGCCAAAATACAAAAAAAAATAAATAAAAATAAAGTAAAACGACAACAAGCGTTTAATAAATGACTGCATTATATAAATGAGCTTTTAGTTTAATTAATCACTAAATAAATTACAAATAAACATACACGCACACACACATGTACAGCACGTGCTTGTGTGTGTGCCTTAGCTGAAGCCACATGCATGGCAGCAACAAAAACCGTAACAACAACAACAACGACAACAGTAAATCCAACTGCAGCATCAACAAACGCAATAACAACAACACCAATAACGACAGCAACGCAACAGTGCAACAACGTAGCAACGCCCACGTCCAAGCCCATTTTTACATTTAGCTATAGCTGCCGGCGCTGTTGTTGTTGCTGTAATTCATTCTGGCCGCCCCACTACAACAACTTCAACAACAACACCAACAACATCAACATCATCATCAACAACAACTGCTGCAACAACAGCAACAACAACAGACAAACAACGAACGCGAAACAAATAACAACAACAACAACACTAACAAGAACATCAGCAGCAACACTTCAGCAGCTGAAGTTGCCGCCGCCGCCGCCGCCGCCGCTGCCGCTGTTGACGTCGGCAGCAATAACAGCAACAGCAGCAGCGTTGCCACCGATCCCAAGAAATCCTTCTCGCTACACTGCTGTTGCGTGATCGTCGACATTACACCCGTCTCACATCCGGTGGCACGTTTGACAACAGCAACAACGGCCTCGGGAAGGGATGCGGGCGCCGGTGGCAGCGCTGCCGGCAGCAGCAGCGGCGGCTTGGGTCTCACCGAAAACGTCTCCCAGCTGGCGAGTCAACTCTTTCGCTTTGGCAGCAAGAAACGCTCGACAGGCGTCTGCATCTGCAACGCCCAGTGTCGTCTGCAATCGCTCAGCGAAACCACAACAGCGCTCAAGACAACTACACATCATGGAAGTCTGGATCGGTTGTTGCAACAGCAGCAACAGTTGTCCCAGAAGCCATCGCATCAGCAACAATCGAGTGCTGAGCGTTCCATAAGCTGGGTCGTTGATGGTGGCGGCGCTGGAGCTCTACTCACAGCAGCCAGCTCCGATGAGAGCGATGAGAAGCTGCAGCAACAGCTACAACAACAGCAGCAGCAGCAGAAAAAGCCTGCACCACTGGAGGATCCACCACCACCGCCACGACCACCGGGTCGACATAGTGTGCGCGAGGAATTCGAACGTGGTGTTGAAGTGGAAAAGTTCTATCATCAGATCAATGGCGACATCTTTGAGATAACGCGAAGAGTGCGTGCCCGCGATGAGGATACCATGGAGCAGCGTTGTATCAAGCGCAAGAGTTCCGCGGCGCCACACTATGTCCGGCTGCCAGAGCAGCGACCACAGCTGCCACCAAGACGGCAAAAGAGCGCCGAGGAGGTAACGATGCCAAAGAGTGCGTTGCGTCAAGCGGCGCCCGAACCACAACTGGAGTGGTTCGATAGGAAGGCACAGCAGCGTCATTCCGCACGTTCCGCAGAAGGCGGACAGGTGCGGGAAGAGACGATGGAGTGGTTAAAGCTACAAAAGCAACAGACGCCCTCGCAAGCACCTGCGCGCACCTCCTCTGGTCCAAGTGAGATAACGGTAATGAAGGATGAACTGCCAGATTGGCTGCTGGAGCATTTGCCCCGACAGCGCGAACGCCAATCGACATCCGAGAAGCCAGTAAGTTCGGCTTATGCCAAAGCTCTGGCGGAGCTGCTCAAGAAACCACTTTCCCGGCAGAGTTCGGGTCCCTGTGAGGTCTCCCTGCTCAAGACGGACGTAGTTGAATGGCTAACGAAGATGCAGTCAAGCGTGGGCGTTGGCGGCAAATCCTCATCCTCAACGCGACGCTCGCATCATCGTCGCAATGGCAGCAGTGGTGCCGCGCCACGTTCCAACTCCCAGGAGGATCAAGTTGCAGTTGGGAGCGAGCCGCAGCAGCAACATGCTACATTGACACGCAAGCGGCACTCCTTGGGCCACAGCAATGTGGAAAGTGGTGAGGAGCAGTTGCTGCAGCAGCAGCAGTTACCCACTCTAGAGTGGATTGCGTATCCGCTGCACAAGCTGCAATCGCTGGGCAAGCAACCCGTCTCTGTGCCCAGTGGCTATGATGTGCCTGCTCCCCTCACTGCCACCTCGCATACGCCGCTCTGCCAGGAGCAGCGTCGACGTGAAGAACGCTCCCGGGAGCGTAGATTGCGTCACTCCGCCAGCGAGGTGGTTAGCAGCAGTGGAACAGGTGCTGGAGCGTCCGCCACAGCCAGCAGTGCACAGCAGCAGGAGCGACTGGAGCGTTTGTATGCAAAGCCACACAAGGAACGCTATCAGTATGTGCCCAAGGTAACGCCGCCCAAGGAAACCACCACCACAAACACCCACAGCTCCTCCACAAAGTCCAAACGCTCGCGCCGCCATCAGACGCAGCGTTCTGCCACGGTAACGGATATGTCCGCACAACGTTCCACCACACACAAACGCAAATCCTCGAGTGCGGAGCGAGCACCACGCTCCCGTTCGCCATCACCGTGCACGGATCCCGCCTGCCCACTGCTGCCCATCTGCACGGATCCACACTGCCGGTATCAGGAATGCCAGCGACGTCGCTGCCTCACCTCATCTGCCAGTTCCGTCAATCTGGCCAGGCATCAGCAGTTGGCCCAGGTGCAGCTGCATGCGGTGCCTGCCCATCTGCTAGCTGGCTCGGATGCAACAACGCCTTCAACGATAGCAACACCACCGCCACCACCAGCCGCAGCAGCAACGGTAGCGGTGGCAGCACCACTCGCTGATCCACTGCCCGAGCGACGTCTGGTCATCTGTCATGAGTGTCGTTCATGTGCACCCATGCTTAGCTGCCAGAATCGCAAATGCCTCAATGCCGCCAAGTGCAACTCACTGCCTCGCTGTGCCGCCGATTTTAATCGTCTGCGCACCACACTCGCCCAGCCACCCGCAACTCTGGATGACATTGAGCCGGCGCCACTCGAAATGGAAACCCAGCAACAGCATCAAACGTTCCAGCCTGCCTCGCCTACATTCCACATGCAGCACTATCGCAGCAACTCGCAGCCCAATACATTGCAACGTGGCGATTCCACGGCCTCCAGCTGTGGCATGGCCACAAATCTGGGCTGGCTGGAGCCAGTGCAGCAACAGCTAGAGCTTCATCAACCGCCACAACATCATCTGCATCACGCACTCAACGGAAATGGCAAACTAATGAAATCCGCTTCGGCTGCTTCGTTGAACTCGCGACGGAGACGCCACAAAACGGTTCACTTTGGCGAGAATCTGTTGCGTGAAGTGTGCCAGAATCGCAAGCTGATCAAGACGGAACAAGTGCCATCAGGCTCGGCGCCCATGCAGGCCAACATTCAGTTGCTCTACAATTTTGTAGAGGGTGTGCTCAGCGCCTGGGTGGATGATGATGAGGATCAGGTGCGTTCGGGTGCTGAATCCGAGCCAGAACATGGCTTAGTCGCTTTGCAACCCATTCACCGCTGCAATCGTTTGCGCTATCAGTGCATTCGGCGTGTGGTGGAGGAGGCAGCAGATCTGCAAGGCACCCTTAAGCTGGGCAACTCACGGTATCGTCATCGACACTGGCGCAGCACCGCCAAGCAGTGCAACGAAATGTTCCTTCGCAAGGTAAACTTAATTGCAAAAAGTAAAATTGTTGTATCTAGCAGATACAGTCCATAAAGCTGAGTATTTTCTTGGTTATTATATAATTAATTCAATTTCTTTCTTACAGTAAAGCTTTAAAAATCTGTGCGGCTTTATATTCTAAACTCTTTGATTTTAAAATCTAACTTACTTTTTACTTAAAACCTTTTCACATAACACATTTTTTAAATTGATAAGTAGCTGGCGTAATTTTTCTGACTTGAACAAATTGCTTGAATGCCGCTTTAACTTTGAGCTTTGCTTGAAAACACAGTGACAAAGAGTGGCCTCTTTTTTGAAGAGTCTTACGTCCTTGTTGCTGCCCTGCTTGCCCAGCCTGCCCCAGCATCACTGGCACCGAAAATGACTTAAATGTATTGTCGCCAAATGCTCGTGCTGGCTGTGTGCTCGGCTGTGTCTGTCGTCTGTCTGATGTCCGTTTGTCTGGCTGCGACAAATTCATTTTGGTTGCCTAACAAAACGTTGATCAAAGCCAAAGCATCCTTTTCACGGTCGAGCTACTGCAAGGCAGCTGCCTGCCTGACTGGCTCCTTGCTAGCTTCTTGCTTGCTTTCTGGCTTGCTCTGTGCCGTGGCACACAAAGGAGGCTGGCAATAAATTAAAGCATTAGCCCCAGCCAAAAAAGCTCTTAACACAGCTCAAACACACGCATTTACAGTGGGCTGGAGAGTGGAGGGACATTTAGGGGTGGCATTTTCATTTACTGTTCGCATTTAGTTTTTGGATAATGAATGGCATTGATTGGAATTCACATGAATCACAGTTGTAAAGTGATAAAGGCTATTTGTAGGAATAGATACTAGATACACATGTATGTATCTATGGTGTGTGTGTGTACTTTGTGGATTTGTCCAAACAGGCGTACCATAATCTATGAGTGCCTTTGCATTCATGCGTTTCCACTGTGCAACTTTCTAAAGCACTTGCATCTTGTATCTGCGCACGGGTATCCGGTTACTTGTATCTTGTATCTATGGCAACTGGTGCAGCTCACTTGGCACAGCTTGACCAAGAGCAAAAGGATGAATACATAAAAAAGAAAAATATAGTTGTTGCACTTGCTAAAGGACAGCTCACTGATTGAATTCAACACAAGTATTAACACACACAAACAAGGATACACAAATGAGCGAGCTTGAATAGCGAGTTTGAATTTGTGATAGCTGGCCAAATGCGCTGCATATTAATTAATTGCCAGATCATGAGCAGAATGCTAAATCATGATAGCAAAATGCTGTCGACTTTGCTTGACTATAAGGATTAAAGCACTGGTTAGATTAGCTTATGCTACCATCTTCTGAGTTGTATGTTGTTTTCCAAGTATCTCTTTGCAAAACGGAAACAAAAACGAGTTGCTCAAAGCCAATGTAGCAAAATAGTGAAATAAAGCGAGCTAAAAGATTCATTACAGTAGATAGGATGGAATGACATTTGCATCCTTTGAGCGAGATTTCTGAATAAGATATAAACTTGGAAAAAAAAAATAAAAGATAATTAGATCTCGCTGTGGGAGTTGAAAACTTTCTGCATTTTGCGAAGGTGTAATTCAGTGAGAATGTTTATGAAAGATATTTCACAACAGATTAGAGTAGTAATAGACTTTAATTGATATAATACCCATAGAGTTCCATGAATATGCTGCCAGTTGCAGTTGCTATAGTTTAATCCCCTAACTAAAATCCTTGTAAGTTTTGATTGATTTGCTGCTGCTGTTTAACAGCTGCTTTCCCATTCGCGTCTCAAACCAATTAATGCTAAGCATCTCTCTCTCTCAGTGCGCACATTTAATCAAATGCGAATGACAAGGCAGCTACCTGTTTCGACTGTTCCCTTACCCCTTTGGCTGTGTGTGTATTTCCGTCTTAATCATTGCCGTAAATCCCCTCCCGAAATACCATCTTACAGCTAATGCCAAATTGCTTTTGGCCCCATTGCTGTTGCTGCTACTGCTGCTGCTGCAATTTGAATGCCTTGCCACGCGAGCTGCTAAGACAGCTTCATTTGTGACTAAGATGTTGCCAAAAAGGAACGCAAAGGAAAAGCTTAAGAAATATTTTTGGCATGCTGGAGGGGGGCAACAAGCAAAGGAATTGGAAGGGGTCGGGTCGTCGTGTTAACACTTGCAATGTGCTGCAGCTTTTGTACATTTTGAATCAATTTCTACTGACTGACAAACGAAGTACTTCTCTTTAATGTCACACTCAAGTCACTTAAGTAAACGTGCCATGAATTTTGCAGTTTTTCTTCTTCTCATTGACAGCTGGCAACCCTAAGCGAATGCTTGCTTACACATATGTGAAATTGTGCGAATGTAAATGTTGGTTGTGTGCGACAACAAACATCGTAAACACTCTATCAAATATTGTAATTTTTGACAGTGACAGCGACAAATGAAATGATTTTTCCTTTTTTGGGACAATGCGGGGGCGGAGTGAGGCTTTGGCGATATGGGGCTTGGTATGTAGTAGGTGCCAATGGCAGGCGACTCAACTCTCACATTTGACATTCAAAAGTCATTGATAATTATGGATGAAACGTGAACGACAGCCGCATCGAGGGATCACAATCAATTCTTGATTAGAAAACGCTGCTCCGACAGGCTAACAGGCTCGGCTAGTGGGTTGGTTCACCTGTCTGGGGTACACTTTTGGATAAGGGTGCGCGTGTTGCGGCCTAAGTGGGCGTGTCTCGGCTGCCTCGTGCGTCTGCGATTCGTGCGTGTGTGCGTAAATTGAATTTTGATTTTGCACTGATGCTGAGATATGGCATATTAGGCCAAAGTAATCGGGTGAAGCGGGGGAAGTGGGCAAGGGATCAGAGACGACTATTTAATCTTTTGTATTTGTAAGTGTGTGTGTGTTCGTGTTTTGGGTTGCCCATTTAGGCTTATCCATGTGAGACACACAAACGCAGAGCGAGGCAGCTCAGCCCATTGTCAGCCCGTCCCAAACTGATGAAATTCGACAACACTTTAGCAATTTGGGGAGAGAGAGTAAAAAAGGGCGTGGGGGAGAGGGCGCGGTAGGAGATTGCCAACAGTCGGGTCATATCAATTAAAAATTCATGAATCATTTGACAAACTCTTAGGGCCTCGGCACAAATTGTAACCATTTTCAACCAAGCCAATCAGTCGACGTTGTGATTTGATGTTCCTGCTGTTCCTGCTTCAGTTATCCTTTTTGGGACCGTATGCCCATTGTTTGTCAGTAGAAAACATACCCAAAAACACACACTGAATTCTAGGTGCACAGTAATCTGTTGTAAAAGGTACAAAACTCGTTAATTCAACCGAGTTGTGTCCCTTTTTTTTTGTTGTGTGTTCGGGCGCCACTTTTGGCAGCAGCATTCTAAAGGGTTTTCCATTACATTAGCGTCGATTGTTCCGAGTGTGTTTTTCAGCTCTGCTTAGTAACTGATGAAGTGACTTTTGGCTAGAGTACAACTAGCAATTGGCTGGCAGTAGATACAAAAGTATCTGAGAAATAGATTTGCCCTTTAAGCTTATTACATTTAATTTGGTGCCAAAAGTATTGAAGTACACCTCGCTGGCAGGGTTGCCAGGGCTGCTGTCTGCTTGCCTGCAACAGTTCCAACCAGTTCCGCTCGACAGCTTCCGTTCGGCTTGATGATTTCATGGAAAACTTCATTGAGCAAGCGGAAACTATTTCATTTGGCGCTATAAATGTTGTCAGGTGAACAACGTTGCCCCAATGGCCACTAGGGTGATTGCATAGGACAAGCGAAGCGGGTGTAGGTTGGTTGGTTGGTATATAGGGAAATGGGTGAGTGGTCTTTGAGTGTTTTTGAAGTTTTGCAGTATTGAAGCAGCGTCGAAAATGATTGAGGCCACTCGCCTGGCAATTTAAACCGAGCAAAAACCTCTCGATATGGAAAATGTTGCAAATTAATTTTTGTCAAAACTACGGACGAAACATGACGCACGAATTGACAGCAAATAAATAGAAAACTATTTTTTGTGCACACAACTAATTGAAAAAGTCATTTCAACTGGCTCAAAGGGTTCTATGATAAAATATTGTTTATTAGTTTACAGCATGCTGAAAATTCTTTTGTTATAGAAATGCAAAAACAGTTTGCAAAATATTGTCAAGTTTTATTAAAAAACTTAATAGAATTTCTAAGGTAGCTCAGCATGCTCTCTGATTTTTTTTTTCCAGTATTGTAAAATTCCTTGCAAAATCAGCTTTCACACTGCTGCACAGACAATGCCGCTGGTTGAAGCTTTCAACAGAGCTACTTCAAGCTGATTTCTGTTCCTGGCCCGTGCCCCAGCTTCATTATAAAGCATTCCCAATTAATCAGAGCTACAAGCGATGCAACTCAATACGATTCAATGGAGTTTTCCCCAGCGTCGCTCAAGCCCCCAAAAAAATAAAACCCCTTGCCACAAAAGGTGGCGCTTTGATGTGATGCTTCTGCTGCTGCTGCTCATGCTGCTGCTGTATTGGTTTTTGGTCTTTTTTATTTTTGGCAATTTCCAGTCGGAAAATATTTATGTAGCTGCTCGCAGCTGGAGTTGGCTGGATGGAGGAAGTGAAGCTACTCAGGCAGCCCCACGTTTTGGGTATTTGCATGCCTTTGCACTCCTTCGATTAATATAAAATTTGATTAAACTTGGCCAACGACAAACGACTGACGACGACGATGCTGACGACTACGTCACTTGTGGGTTAAGCACACATGACTTTGCAAGCTCACAACAACGACCAAAAAAAAAGGGCGAACGACTTCTGAGCATTGGGGCGTGGCTGGTGTGCAAACATAAGCGCCACACGCCACTTGACAGTTGCCAACTTGCTGGCGCTCCCACGACGCATCAGCGGGGCAGTCAAATAAATAACTTGTAAAACATGCATATGAGCAAAAATGTTTTGAAAATTGGCAAAAAAAAAAAACGTAAAAGGGGCGGAGCAGTATGTGCTAGTGTGTGGGTGGAATGTATCGTAGTAACCGAAAAGCCAAGAAATTGGGCCATGGCATTGACGTTTCTGTCCTCCCAGTCCACGGATCGAGCAGCATCAGCAGCAGGAAGTGAAGACGAAACGAATAAACACATTGTAAATTGATTTCCTTGGGAACTCAAATAAAAATGGCATGAACCAGCAAGTGAGCGCAACGATTGTGGGCGTGTGTGTCGGGTGGCAAGTGAATGGGTGTGTATATGTGTGTGTGGGTGTGTGGATGTGTGGGTGGCGCACAAACATCACAACTCTGCCACCCAATTGAAACGAATGAATGGGCAAACCAATTTTTATTGCCACGCGGGACACGTAGAACGCAGAGCAGAAGCAAAAGCAGTGGCAGTGGCAGTGGCAGCAGCAGCATCACCACGGCCTCTGCGTTGCTTCGTTGCCTCAACTTGATTCCCACACGGACCAACTGAAATACCCATCGCCCTACACTCCTGTTTTCCTGTTGCGAAAACAGAAATTGGCGCACTGGGCGCTGTGTATGTGTGGTGAGAACGGAAGGAAGTCGGAATGAAGGATGGATGGAAGATGGCCAGAGCGGTGGCAAAGGCTGTGGCAGTAGCTCTCTCGAACCGAACCTGGCTTTTGATGGAATGCTCGAACTACACTTAAAGAAACACACACTACAAAGCATTCTCAAAGAGTGCCACTTTTTAGTTTTTCAAGAGTATTTCTTTAAATGAGGCTGCTTAAGAAACTTCTGAAAAGGAAATGTTTCTACTTTGCAGACTCAGCTCTTAAATTCCATGCATAGTTTGTGTGGTCCATAAATTCTTTCAGTGTAACCAGGCACTGTCACGATAAAATGGACAAGTTACTGTTTGGCATTGCCTTTACTTTTCACATCTCCCGCCCCCCGCATTGCTTTTCACTTCTTGTTGCTGCTATTTCGTTTCAATTCGTTCTCTGAGCCGTTTCGTTGTTGTCAATTGTTGTCCATCCGCTTTTCTTTCTTTCTTACTTTTTTTTTTTTTTTTTGTATATATATTTGCGCCCCGCATTCGGCTCTGGTTGCCCTGCCCCATGTCCCACGTTGCCAACTTCACTAAAAATGCAGGCGAGAGAAGACAAATTGCTTTATCGACGACATACGTAACAAATGTTGCTGTCGGCAGTGACAACGGCAACAGCAGCAGCAGCAGCAACAACAACTTGTACAAAAACAACAACAAGGAGGCAGTCAACCATTATTGGTTTCAAATAGCTTACGGGGGTCGATACGATTCGTCGTGTCGGGTTGACTTTTTTGTGTGTGTGTGTGTGTGTGTGTGTGGAGCCTGCCTGACTGGCACTGCTAATTATGACTTAATTATTTCAATTATTATCCGGCCTTATTGAATTTTATCGTTGCCAACAACAACTTAACATACCATATGAACAACGTATTTGTTAGCTGTTTTTTTGATGACACTTTTTGTTAATACAACGTTTTTGTTTTTAACTGATGCATTGCAGATCTCGGACGATGATCGAATGAGCCTAACTACTGCCGTATCGGATGAAGATGATGGCGAAAGTGTCATGGCGTCACCATATAAAGCAAAGGCCACTGGCACCGCTGCATCCTCCTTCAATTGCACGGGCGCTGTGCGTAAAGCTGGGTAAGTTAAGTAAATGCTGCAATCCAAACCCTAAACCCTAAACTCTAAGCCCAGGCCCCCAAACCCCTAATCTAACTAACTGTAATCAGTGGCACGAAAGTATTCCCCAAGGCATTCCGCACAGCCTGAGTGAGTGGCAAGTGGCACGTGTGTGTTTATATGTGTGTGCTCCAACAAGCTCATCATAAATAAAGTAGCAAATGGCCTGATGCTTGGCATATCATTTACAGCGATTACAGCAAAACGCATTCCACTCTCCCTATCTACCATCTAGCATGATATGATGAAGTGTGTGTAAGTGTTCAAATCCGTAGAGATTATAAAAAGGCCACATCGACACACACACACACACACACACACACACACACACAAAAGAAGATGTTGAATGTAATAAGAGATAAGCTCGTTGAGGCCACAAAACTTTTGCACGTTTAGTATTACTTATTAGCTAATGAACCCTAACTACCTTAACTACCTTATCGCCCCTACGATGCAAAGCACTTGTGGGGCAATAATTCTTGTGCGTGCAACATAAGCACGAACTAAAAGGAGACTAGGCAACAATTTCGGCTTGAACTTGGTTTAATTATTCTCTAGGCTCTGCAAAAGCTTTTTGGCCAGTTCATATAATTTTTTAAAAAACAGATTTAAAAACAATATTACGGTTTTGTGCAAAAGAATTTAACAGACAGTTGATAGCATTTCCGTATATATGAGGGTAAAACTATAGATAAAACAATACATTTTTTTTTTTTGAAAATTTCGGAAAAATCGAAGACAGTTAGTTATGTTAGTTTTTCGTTCAAAATATTCAGGATGTAAATTAACTGTTTCTAGCAAATTATATTCTTAAGGATTGTTGAATCTTCATGGACCATTTTTGATAACCCTAAATTACATGCGCAACTTAAGAATGTTCAGAAACCCTGCAAAGTTTCCCCCAGCTCATAACTGTTATGGCTGCCGCATGCAACATTTCGTTCGACTGTTTGTGGCAGCAACTTACGCAACTGCAGTTGAAATTGCAATCTTATTAGACTTGTGATGATTTTATCGATTGATTTTCCAGCGTCATCTTTATATAATGTTATATGCTAGCTCCCGCCCCCCTCGCACAACTGTAAATGATATTTATCAACTCAGTTTCTATCTTTATTTATATGTTTTGCCCTTATGCAACTATTTATGTTTAAATGTATTTAATTTAATTTTACCCTCGTTTTGCAGCTTTCTATCGGTAAAGAAATGGTTACTACGTAAGAAGCATCAAATCGAACTGGCACGCAAACGTGGCTGGAAGGGCTACTGGGTGTGCCTGAAGGGCACCACACTGCTCTTCTATCCGTGCGATTCTCGCGAGGGTCGCAGCGTTGAGGCGGCGCCCAAGCATTTAATTATTGTGGACGGCGCAATTATGCAGCCAATACCAGAGCATCCCAAGCGCGATTATATATTCTGTCTGAGCACAGCATTCGGCGATGCCTATCTGTTCCAGGCGCCCTGTCAGGTGAGTATCGAACGAAACAAGTAGCAATAGCAGAGGCAGCATCAGCCGCAGGATATGATGCGTAGCGTGCTCAATAAAACCTGACAAAGTCCTTCAAGCGTAAGACTTGCCATGCTGCAATTAGAGAAAGGCATCAGCCAACCCCAACCCCTCTCTTACACTCGCTTTCTCTTGGTTGCCCCCGAAGGCAGTACAGTACAGCATAAAAGCTGGCCTTGTCCAGGACGACAGCATTGACAAACAAGACTTGGACTTGGACGACATCGTCGTCGAGCCATTGAAGCGAGCGTATGTTTGCGCAAGGATATCAAGGATATGTATCTATCAGGCAGCCAAGCGTATGTTTGTATGTGTGTGTGTGCGTGTATGTATGTGTTGGTTATTGTGGTGTTGAGTTCAGTGCTCGCGGGCTTTTAACAGACCTTACACGTAATCGCCATGCAAAATGTGTGCCACACACCAACACACACATACACACACATACATGCTGGTTGACAGGGTAAGACAAGCAGGCGTTAACTGATGCAGCCACACACACAAAGACACACAAATGGCTCAAATGCAAATCGGGCCCGGCTTAAAGTGCGATTGAGGTTGGACTCGCTCGACAGCCAACTGGCAGATTGCCTTGAACCAATAGTTGGCAGCTTGGCAACTTGGCTACATCGTTTCTTCGCCTCCGTCATTCGGTCCTTCTGCCTAAACTGTTACATGTCTCAAAGGCATACTACCTTGCCTCATTCCCACCTAGAGCTCCCTCAAAACTCACTGACTTTGGCTTGGCTGTATGTTCGGCTGGCTGGTTGGGCTGACAGCGTTTGTGCCTGGTCGCCACAGTGATTTGTCATTAAATTTGCATAACTGATAGTCAACCAGCAACGACACTGACAAAGACAGCAACAACAGCAACAACGAGATGAAGAATGAACAACGACAACGATAGCAACAAATTTGACATTTGTCGCTGGGGAGCAACATCAAATATGCTTGCGGTGCATTTGCCACTGCAATTTGTAGCAACTACACTCAAAGAAACAATATATATGAGCTAGAAAACAGGTGAATTAATTCAAAGAGATTTGTATAATTGAATAATTAAATATCATGAATGATAATTTGTTGAAGTATTAGGTCATATATATATATTTCGCTGAGTGTATACAAATTTTCTCCCCCTTTCTAACCATTTCTCTCTGTTTCTTTCTCATTCCGCAGGTTGAGCTAGAGAATTGGGTAAATAGCATACATAGCGCCTGTGCCGCTGCATTTGCACGTCATCGCGGCAAAACGGGCACACTGCATCTGCTGCAGGAGGAGATCTTTCGCCTGGAGAAGGCCATTGAATCGGTAAGTGAAACACCCCCAACCCAACCATACGACGTGTGAAAGTATTTGTTGCTGCTGCCTCGAGTTCATATTCGGATGTGTATATTTGAGTGTTGAATTATTGCCGTGCATTTTCGACTTGGATGGAAATTGCTGAGCTCCTTCAGCGCAAATTCAAGTGATGAGAATTGAAATTGTGTATTGAGCATATA
Organism: Scaptomyza pallida; assembly: GCA_018152965.1. Classification (NCBI taxonomy): domain Eukaryota; kingdom Metazoa; phylum Arthropoda; class Insecta; order Diptera; family Drosophilidae; genus Scaptomyza; species Scaptomyza pallida. The sequence goes on from JAECXP010000238.1 coordinate 3,464,174, forward strand.
AAAGCTGTTTGTCGAGTGTATCCCTAACACACACACACACCCACACACACAATGATGCTGACGGCATCATTATTATGAAAATGATATGCAAAAAAGAAAAAATCGAAGAGAAAAAAGTTCGAAGACATGTAAATTCCATGATTTATGAACTCAAGCGAGCTTGCGTGCATATAAAATGAAAGTACTATATACGAAATATGTTGAACCCTTTGTTAAGGACAGCTGACATTGATTTGATTTCCGGGCACTGTTATCAGTTTTATTAATAGTTTACAAGAATTCCTTCAGTGAAAAAGTATTATGTCGTGTGTAGGAAAAAGAAGGTATTAAGTTCGTTCACCTGGCAAACTCCCAACGCACATCCTTGGCACAATCGAAAAGATCAACACAAATAAATCCAAGTAAAACCATTAAATCAATCAATAAATTTATCTACGAGCTCCACTCATGTACATTCAATTTAAGCTGTGTGTGCAGCGCAAACTTTCTTTTCTTGCGATTCTCGAAGTACACATCATTGGTATTCAGAGCATGTATCTGGATATTTCAGCACCTAATCAGTCGTTAAAGTAATCAACAACAAAGCCAAATTGTACAGTGAATACATCAATTCCGCGATGATTTCTCAACTCGATTCGAACTCCCAACTTGCACGTAAAGACACAACAAACGCATTTGGTGAAACACCACAAACGGCACCACCCACAAAACCACACTTTCCAATGCCTTCCCCATCCAATTTCTCAATTTCAGCCACAAGCATACAACAATTGCTAGCCAATTTCTCAGTGTTGTGCTCCCCAAAGATTTATGCGCTGCCTGTTTTCGGTGGCTTCTTGGTGGCTCTGCTCCATTTATGTATTTGCTTTCAAATCAATTTCCCATCAATTTTGCGTCGTGGCTTCGCTAGCAACAACATTTGTTTCTTGCCAGCCGCCAACTTGCATTGCAATTTATTTGCACAACTTTGCGGCCAACAAAAGCAGCAGCAGGAGCATGGAATTCTATTCGTGGCCAAAATGAAAGCAAAAACACAAACAGAAATCCAAATAGAACTCAAGTTGCTTAGCACAGTGGTGGCCGCAGACACAGTGAGTGGTACAAGCAACTGCACTTGCCACACAATAAATGGCTGGATAAACTCCCCAAGACCAAAGTGGCAGCAAGAAATGCTAAAAGAGCTAGTTGTATTAGAGAGAAGTGCAAGCAATGTCCTGTTCGCACCGACTGCACTGTCATCCCGGGAATCACGTTTATTTTTTTTCCCTCCTTTGCTTATTTGTTTACTTATTTTTTGCATTATATCATTTGCAGTGCAGCGAGCATAAAAAATTTGCGGTCGTTTGTTGGGCGGCTAAATTGCAGCTGTTTTTTTCCTTTCGGCTTAATACCCTGCAATCGGTAGGAAAATAAATGATTGTCATAAATTATGTTTATCTATCTTTGAGTTAAGTGTGAAATTTATTAATATTTAAAAAAGCTTTAAGTCCATAGTGCATCTTTAGTGCTATCAAGCAGAATTTTTAAGTCTAGCACTACAAACGATACTTCTGTTGTTGCTTCTGCTTATAATTTTGTGCTTACTTTAGTTAACCAACAGCCAAACTGTTGACTGACTGTCTCAGTGAGTTGTTGCTGTTGTTGTTTGTTTTGAGCGCAACTTCTAAAGACAATTATTTTGTCGGTCCATCTACTTAGTTCATCTTATCCGTGCTGTTTTTCTCTTTTCAGTTTTGTGTTGCCTTCATTCATTCGTCTCCTGTCTCTCTGTTGCATTTTCCCTTGCGTCTCGACCCTTTTTCTAATTTAGTTTTTCTCATTTACACGTAAAGTTGAAGTTTGATGTTATGAACGGTGGGAGTCTTCATTTCTTCATTTTGCCCGTTTTCTTGCTAACAATTTTCTTGTTCTTCCTGTTGTTTGGGGCTCATCTTGTGCTGTTGCTTGGCTAGTTGTGGATATCTGTCCCTTTGGATAAACCATAATTACTTCCTTGAATGCTGCGTTTTTCTGTCCACTTTCCCACTTTCAAGTTTTCAACTAGATCTTGTTGTTGATTTCCTTTTCTTTCTATTTTTCCGGTTTTGTTTGGTTTTACAACGCTGTTTGGCAAAGTCCGAGACTGTCACAAGAGTCACTTCACAGTCAGCTGGTTTAGTTTCCAAGTGCCACGCCACCCCCCACCCCAAACCCTCTCATAGAATTTCTCAGTTTTGGTCACCCTTCTGTTTGTTTTTATTTGGCCAAAGTTCGCCGGATGAATATTAATTAAATGAGCTGCAGGAGTGGCCCACAAAACTGCATTTGCATTTGCATTACCATATTTTTTTGGGGATTTGCATTCGCATTTGTTGTTAATTAATTTCGTGTGCAAACTAAAGGGAAAAGTTAAAATAAAAAAAGGGTGCTCGCAAATATTAAAGTGCCGCAGGCTAAACAAAAGCCGCCTCCTCCCCTTCAAGTCATAAAATAAAAGATAGCAGAGGCACAGACGAAGAAAATGCTGTTGGCCTGAATGAAATTAAAAATGAGATGTGTATGGGGTTGGGCTTGGGGGGGTTTGAGTCTGTTGCCTATCACAATTTTATGGTCGGTGCGAAGGCGTAGCTGAAAAGAGCAACAGTGTTGTGTCGTCTACGCTTTTTGTCTTTGCCTTCTACTTTGTGTACGAGTGTGTGAGTGTGTGTGTGTGTGTGTGTGTATGTGTATGGTGTTGTACATGCAACACCTGCCCTGTTTGTCTGCCCCTTTCTTTTTTATAGCTGTCACCTTTCGGAAATAATCATATATGTGTCAGTGGGGGGACAGCAGCAGTAGCAGCAGCACTTCGCTTCGTTTGCTTTAGCTTTTCTAGTTTTTCGCTAGCTATCTATTTTTCTTTTCGCATAAAGCACTTGCACACTCACACACACACACACACATCTACATATATACACAATGCAAGCGTAGAGAAGAAAAAAAAAAACTAAAATAAAGAAAAAAAAAAAATAGTAAAAAGCTGCCCGAGCGCATTTGGTTTTTTCGTACGCTCTGGTTTTTACGCTCTAATTACGACTCCTACGAGCAGACCTCCCGCTACTACTCTTCCTCCTCCCCCACGTCCACGTCCACCTTACACAAACATACACACACACTCGCATACACCTTGCACCCAGCTCCGGCACTCCGCCTTTGCCCCGCTGTTACTGTTTTTATTCCCAGTTTGCTTGCCGCGTGGCTCGTGTGCAATTGCCATGGCGCACAGTCTAAACAAGGCTCACTTGCCTGCTGCTTTCAATTTGCAATGGCGGCTGTCATTTCAGCTCAATAGCAAACGCCAACGCAACCCAACCCACCCTACCATTACTCCAATCCTAGTTACGACCAAATCCCACCCACTTCCACAACCATGCCCATTATTATAGTTGGTCGAATGCGGTTTTTGTATTTTTTTTTTCCATTTTTAAATCGTCGCTGGTTTGGTTTTAAATTTTGTGTGCATCACTTATTTCAGCAAATTTATTTCATTCTTTTCTCCTTTTTTTTTCGTTTTGTTGAGCTTTCGGAAATTTCGTTTGTTTGCTTTGCATCGATATTTTACCATATAATTGGTTTAATTAAATGTTTCATTTGTCGCACAGGCTTTTATTTGATTTAATGCGATTCAATGATTTTTCGATTTTTATTATTTTGTTGTTTTTTTTGTCAATTACTGAATATTAAACAGATTTCTTAAATTGGAAAAGCTTTGATTAAAATTTTTCACTCACTCTCTAATTATGTTTAATCACAAAAGCACAAAGTGTTTGCTCAAAATGTAGAAAATAGTTTAATGGTAAATACCCTTCTACGTTTTCACATGATGGTATCATGCTTCACATCATGCTTTAAGTAGCGGCATATTTACTACACACATACACACACAGCAGCAGCAACTAATTTGTGCACACACGCACAGCATGACGCAGCACAAAAAGAGCTGTTAAGCTATTAATTAATTTGATAACAATTAAGCTTAAATTTAAGCTCATGGAATGCACATTTGCCAGCCATAAAACCAAAAAACCAGACACCAAAAAGGGAGCAAGAGAAAAAGACAAGTGAGAGACTGGAAAAAGTATAGCGCTGCATAAAATAATGAAATACGTATTTAGTTAAGTTTTAAAACATTTTGGTTAATTAGCAGTTGCCTTGATTCTTATGGCATGCAACAAAACTGTTGGCCAAACTTAAAGCCACATGCATTTTCTCTATCAACTCTCTCTGTCTCTCATTCTCTCTTTCTCTCTCTCTCTGTTTCGCTCTCTTTATGAGAAAGTTAGTGATGAAACAATAAGCGAGGCAAGCGAACTTTTAGTATTGTTGCAGAGAATATTTGTTGTAATAAAGTTTATAATTACCATAAAATTTAGTGCTCGATTTTTGTGTGGCTGCCCGGTTGGCAGAACTTCCTTTTTTTTTCAACTGACCATGTGGCAAATAGTCACACACATAGACGCACATTGTGACCATGTGGGCGTGGCCCGGAGCCCATTTCATAAACTAATACCAAAAAGGATATATACGTATATATATATACATATGTGGTATACACATACGGTGTGTGGCAGGAATTTATGGCAAGAAATATGAGCAAAGCCGAGCTCTAACGTCATAAAGCACGCACACATGTGTTGCCAGCCCTGGCAGTTAGTTGTTCATGTACCTCAATGCCAGCCTCACCGCCTCCATCCATCCCCTCACCGTCCAACTGATGTCCGTTCCCTGGTATTGGCTTTGTTTTGAAGCAAACGTGCGAATATTTTTGCAACTTTTGGTCGCAAGTTGCACAGGATATGGCACAGGCACACATATGGTCAGCCGTTCATAGTTTTTTTTGGTTACCCCGACTAGCTAAGGCCCTGACACTAGGTGTCACCCACTTGTGCACCGGCACCACACGCCTACCCTCTCTATACTCTACAAATGCGCTTTTTGGGGTTTTTGATTTGGCATTTTGGGTTCGGTTGGGTGGGGTTAGGGAAGTATTTGGGCTTTTGCATGCAGAAAATATGCTTTATGCGTCTGGCATGTGGGCGTGGCATATTTTCCACTACCGCTGCCAAATTCAATTCAATTGTCAACAGCCATAGCAGTAGCCGGAAAAAAAAATACCAAATGGCCAACGCACACATACGAACGTTTGCCATTCTGGCCACAAGCACAAACAGGCGCCAGTTTTTGGGCTTAGGCTTAGCTTGTTTCACGCACAACCTCAGACTCCCCCTTCTCTTACACACACACATACACACTCGTTATATAATGTGGCATCATTTTGTGGTCAGCATTTATGCAGGACATGTGCACACACACACACACACATGCAAAGAGCATCGCACACAGAGCGTACAATTTGCAGGCCTTTTGTTGACAATTTGCGCCCTGTGCAATTCACAGCCAGCCACCAATGCAGCCACCCACTTTTTGCGGTTAGCAATTCTCACATTTGACTTTTTGTGAGTGGCAGTGGAGCTGGTATTTAATGCACCACCGACAGCAACGACAGCAACAACAACAACAGCAACAACAGCGACAGTGACATCAGGCAGCAAAGTCAAAAGTCCCACCATGAGGTCAGCTGAGCTGCAGTTCATTTAAAATTTCACGTTGCGCATACGCCACATTGCACATAACTTTAACTTTAACACAATTTGAATACCCTACAATCACTAAAAATAGTTAAGAATTCTTAATTAAGATGTGAAATTTTATGTTATAGACTGAAAACAGATCTTTTGAAACGCATAAATATAAAAAAAATTAAATTTTTGTCAAAGATTTACGACGAATTTGGCAGTTGAGTACAGGGTAACTGCTTATTAGGCCTTGCTGCTGTAAGCACTTCTACTTGTTTGTATCTTTATCTTTATCGTTGCACGCTCCTCCGCTGCTCGCTGTCTTTGTTCAACTTGTTGTTGCAATGGCTGTCTGTTGCAGCAAACAGCTCAATAACTATAGCTGGAAGGTTGGCGGCTGCTGTTGCTGCTGCTGTGTTAATTGATCGTTATTGTCTTTGGTAGCAAAAGAAGTATACATATATAAAACGAAAGAGAAAGAGTAAGTGGGCGAATAAAAAAGTCAGTGAGTGAGTGAGAGGCGGGAGCAGTTGACTTATCGAAGGACGAGGCCATTAGCAGCAACAAAAACTGATACCCGTCACGAGTCCTTTTGCCAGGCAGCGCTTTTTGTTGGGGCGTTATTATTATTTTACTCATTGTTGGCCTCGCTTGTTGCTGTTACTCTGTGTGTGTGTGCGTGTGTGTATGGATATTATTATTGTTGTTGTTGTTATTATTATAGTTGCTGTTGTTGCTGTGCTGTGGTTTGTGGTTACTGTGGTTTTGCTATTTGCGGCATCTTTGGCTTGTCATGCGACGGTGCTGACGGTGACGCTGACGCTGACGCAGACGACGATGACGATGACAACAATAGCAAAAATGTATTTTTTAATTGTACTCTCGGGGTAAACACACACACACACACATAGTTGTAGTATATCACAGCAACGCAACGCAACACAACAGAACAGAACGCACCATGAACTCAACTCAACTCAACTGAACTGAACTCAACTCAACTTAACTTTAGTCGAGTTGGCATCCAAACTGAGGAAGCGGAAATGACAGTACGACAATGGCGACAACAAGAACGGCAATGGCAATGCCAGAGACAGAGCATCCCCCTCTTAACAACTTCAACTACACACACACACACACACATAAACAGAGACAGTTCGCCTACTTGAGCCTGTGGCATGCCCCGCACTGCAGTGCAGCAGCTCTCACAAATGTGCGCATGGGGAGCCATACACGAGTGACGCTTAATGAAAGCGCAACAGACAACCCAACAACATAACACACAACAACAACAACACACACACACATGACACTGGACCACAGCGGTGCGCAACAAAAAAAACAACAAAAAAACAAACTAAGCAAAGAGCAATGGGCATTGAGACAAAAACCGCACAGCAAAAGCAAACCAACATAGCAATAATAAAATTGCCGTTAAGTGGGGAATTGAGATGACAGACGAAATTGCATGCCACTCTATACATACATACAAACATAGCATACAAATAGATAGCATAGGCTACAAAGGAAACAACATTCAACAAAACGATATGTAGGTCGACCGCCCCTCTCAATAACAATAAAAATAATAATAATAATAATAACAACATGTAGTTGGAGGCAAATGTCAAACATTTTGAGTTGAGAATTGTTGTCACAAATGCTTGCATTGCATGCATGCCACAAATATGTCGTTTGAAGTAGAAATAAATGAGAACAGACAGCTCAAATCACAATTTAATTATTGATTTAAATGTACAGGCCAATTATTTGCAAAGGAGCCGCAAAATTTTTTTAAAGCTTAGCATTTTAAACCAAGTGCTTTTTAATCAATTTCTCACAATAAAAATTAAATAAAAATAAATGCAATTATATTACAGTAATTAAATCAATTATCTTAAAGCTTAAACTAAGACTTTTAAGTTATTGCATTTAATAAATCGACTTGGCTTTACAAAGTTTTGGCAATCGAAAATTTTCTGCAACTCCCAAGTCGATTTCTAGTGATATTTTAGGGATGAAAATCAATAAAAATTTAGTTTTTCGGTTTAAGAGAGTATTATTAAAAAGCTCAAACCGGGACTTTTAAGTTTTTGTACATGAAAATCAGATTATTTTTTACTTAGTTAAGACAATCGAACAATTTAGCGTACCCCAAAAGTTTTGAGACGAGTTCTGGGTATTTCCTATTCGTGCAATTCTGCAGCTGAAGCTATATATAAAATGTAATTAAATAAAAACAAATCGATAATAACATTGATAATAATCATAGCACGTTGATTTACATTGCAATCACATGCAATTACATGGCAATTAACATTGAAGCCATTAAGCCATGAAGTGCACAACGTGACAGCAACAAGAACAAACAAACAAACACACAATGGCCAGGGCCTCACGATTAATGTCTGTTCATTTTGGCCTTACAAACAGAGAAGCACACATACAGTCATCATCACGTGCTTGGTTTATATTTATGTTGCCATATAATTTTAGATGTATGTGTGTGTTTCGGCACAAACTGTTGACTGTTTTGTGGCCAGTGCTGCCCCAGTGTTTTGACCGTAAATAATTACAAAATTCACTTGCCAAATGTTTTGCCTGCCAATTGTGTTTGTCAAATGACGCCAATCCAACTTGCTTTTCTCTCTCCCTTTCTCCCTCTTGAGACTCTTCTATTAATTATGGGTTTTTCGTGTGTGTTGTCAGAAGTCAAAAGGCATTGGCAGTGCTTGCATTTGCAATAAAATTAATACAGCAAGCAGTTAAGCATCTCAAATGGTTGCTGTTGCAAGCTGTAAGCACATCAAGTACAATCATTAAAACCTAATATACCAATTTATTGCTGCTCGTTAAATTGACAACGAGCAATCGCAAAGCTTTTATGTATGCTTATTCAGTCTGAAATTGCATACTTGAACCTAAAATCACAATGTGTATAACATCTAATTGGCAAGTCAAAAGGTTCATCCAGAAATTAACAACTAATTCATAATTTAATTATGTTTATTCGTGCTGCATATGTTCCAATTTTCATTAAAAATTCACTTCAACTCAAACTCTCGTGTATCCAACATGTTTTCAGAGCATGAATATTATTTTTTGCTTACGTGCTCTTTGGCATAGCGAATATGATTGTTATTTTTAAGCACACGCATTACGTATACGTTATTCAGCTTGGTCTATATTTGGAAGTTTGTAAATTCAAATACACGAAATATGATTTATTTCACGTAAAATAAACAATACACACACATACACACACAAGCTCAAAAGCATCACATAAGCTGGCAAGTAGCGTGTGTGTCCTCACACATACACACACACACACAAACATGCAATGCGCTTACGCAGACACCTGTATAAGCCAGCGAACAAATACATTTGCATATGTATGTGTGTGTGTGTTTCGTGTGCACTGTTGATGCTGCTGGTGGTGGTGGTGCTGCTGCTGTTTATGTGTACACATTCATTAAAATGTCGAACATCGAAAGTGCCCATTCAGAGTTGTTGTTGCCACGGCTACGCCCACCGTATCCGCAGTGCAATGCTGCCGCCATGGCAGATGCATCTGCAAATAATTGTCAGCTTACACGAGCTGAATGCAATGCAACAACAGCAACAACAAGAGGAGCAACAGCAACAGCAACACGACTGTGCAAAGTGGAAAAAAATCTAGCAACCAAAATGAAACAATCACGTGCTCCATGAAATCTATGCAAGCGTGTATAAATGCACGTGAAAGTGGGATTGCAATGCCAATGGGAATGAAAGCGGGCGGGTGGATGGCAATGGGGGGATGGGCATAAAGTAGTGAAGCTGATGCGCAACTAGGAAGCGTATCCTGCTATTGCTGTCGCTGCTGCTGCTGCTGCTGCTGATGCTGTTGCTGATGGGACGCGCTGCGGCGGAAGTCAAACGTTATTTGTAATGAAAACAGGGGCATGTGTTGCATACGTATGTATGTGTGTGTGCGGCTAACGATGCCAAAGTCTCTGTGTGTGTCAATGTTGGTGCATTGCCAACGCACTTCAGCAGCAGAAAAGGGAGCGACAGGGTTAAAGGGGGGGAAGGTGGAGTGATGGCACAGATATTTGAATTGCGCCAACGAAAAATGCTGCTGCACATGACGCGTGATTTATGTATTTTCGTCAAATGGCAGCCACAACAACAACAACAGCAGCAGCAACAACAACAACCACAAGCAATAGTTGCTGCTGTGGCACTGCCATGAAATGCTAATGATGCCATGCCAGAGATGCTTTCATAACCGTCACGAGTGCGACACTGCCGCAACTATGCCCCACAATCCACACACACGAACACACACACACGTAAACTCCTTGCCTTTTCCTATATATGTATGCAAATATGTATGTTGTTGTTTTTGTTGTTCTACTACTATGCTCTCATGTCTAATGCCTGTCGTTTTTTCTCATCCTCTTCTCTGGCTTTATTTTTTGCCATTTGCAGGATCACAAGCTGAAGCACATGGCTGAGCTGCAGCAATCAGTTGTCACCGATCAGGAGACACGCCATCAGATTCAGGCACAGATATTGCAATGGGAAGAGAACCTGGAACGTTTGCACTGCGAACAATTTCGACTGCGCTGCTATATGGCCTCGCTCCAAAGCGGCGAGTTGCCCAATCCAAAGGTGAGTTATATTATACCATTATCCACGCCCAGCCGAGTGGGCGTCGCCCCGTAATGGCAAATGGCAATTGCCGCAATTTGTTTTACCTAACGGAAGCCACAGAAAGTTCACATTACGTGGCTGAGATTGCGTCAATTTGAATTACTTAGCTCCTGATGCTGATGTTGCTCCTCCTCCTGCCATCTGTATGCCTTATGCATTCTGTTCCGCCTGTCTCTGCTGTCTTCTGCCTCCTGTCATCCTGGCATGCTTGCTTGCTGCGTGAGTGGTGATAAACTGCGTACCTGAAACTGCTATTCAATGCAAAGTAGTTGTCAAGTGCACAGGATAACAGGATCAACTTGGACCAGTAACAGGTTGTGCTCAAAGTGAGAGCATAACGAATGGCAGCAAGCATAATATGAACTATATTTATACCACCCACTTTCAGCATGTATTTAGGAAATTAGTTTTAGTACAAAGAGTCTCAAAGAACTTAAAGTGGTTTATCTAAGAATAGTTTATGATTAAATTCGAGTTCTTCAGAAACTATTATTAGAAAGCCCTGCTTGCTGTCTTATACACTTCTGTGGAAATGGTTATTCAATAATAATAGAAATTCAAAGTTGTTCAAATAGTGTTGCCTACTTGTGTGCATAAGCCAAAATTGATTAGACATCTAATGATTAAACGAACCAGAAAATCATTAATTAGTTTCTTATAGTCCTCATTTTCGACTTCTAATCGATTTAAAGCTAATTAAGCAAAATGTCCTTAAATTGCAAATGCAATTTAATTTAATATTGCTTATTAACCTCTCTCTCACTTGCTCTGCCTTTGTGATTTGTTTTTAATCACATATACATTCATATAGAAAACAATGAAAATCACACAGACACAACAACGCCAACCATATTTAATCAGCAGCATGTCTTGTCTTAATCTGCTTAAAAATCGCACAACAACAATAACAATAGCAGACATTGATTAAAAATCCCCAAAACTCAAACACACAAAAGACTTTCAAACATACACAAACACATACTTGTAAAACATCAAAACGAGCTGTAAGGCAAAGCGATTATAAGACGAGAACTTCAGCCACAATAATGCCGCAAATTAAAGTACCTAAAGGAGTTTTTGACTATAAGCTTTTGCACCCAGTTGTCTATAATTGCTTTTACCTACAACGTATTTACACACACAGACAGACAATGGGAAGACAAAGGAAAGACAAGAGGCTCAGCTGGTACGCAATTTCGATTGCTTGAAAATCCAAAATGTGTATCGTTAATCTCCATAACACAATTTAAGCGCCTTAAATGAGCTGCAGCTTAAGGGGTCAAAAGGGTGGCCCTTGTTGCTGCTGTTGGCTGGCAACTGCAGACATTACACTAAACTAACAACAACAATATGAGCAATCAGACCAAGATGTTAAAGGCAAAAAATGAGCAGCTCGAACTTTACACAGCGTTAAAAAGATTTGTGCTGTGCGAGGCCAAGTTGATGGGTGACGAAAAAGGGTTGCAAGTTAATTGCGCTTTTTATGGCTTGTTGAGTGCACTGAAGGGTAAGAGAAAGGCGGGGCAGAGCATGTCAGGGCAGGGCAGAGGGTGGAGCGTTGCTGCTAGGTGGCAGTTACTGCAGTAGTCGTCTAGTGCTTTCAACTCTCAACACAACTCTCGCATAAAGAGCAACCACATTTATTATTAATAACCGCAAAACTCAAACAACTTCAGCAGCACCACTTACACGAGAAAGTGCATGCACCGGAGGCTATTTACACAGCACACTTACAAACCCCAGCACACACACACACACATAACACACACACCGCTTAATGTACTTTGTGCAATGTGGTGTGTGTCTGTGTGTGTTTGTGTTGTGTCTGTATGTATTATGAAATTAATTATGTCATATCAGTCAGGGCTGACCAAAATGAATCACCCGGTTTTTGCTTTTACCTGTGTTTGCCCGTTAACAGTTTAAATAGAGTTTTAATCTTAATGCCAAACACTTTCAAACTTTTAAATTTACTACTTGAAAACTTTGCTTCAAGATTTATTCAAACTATTTTACTTTACGAAGACATATATAAAATATATTCAGTGCTGTTTCTTTAAGTAATACCTTATCTTATGTTTTTTTTTTCTCTTTCTCTCTTTTGCAGTCACTGCTCACACATGTATCGCGACCCACAAAGAACACCTTAAACAAGTTGGGTGTATTTACCGTGTCCTCGTTTCATGCATTCATTTGCGCCCGGTCGCCATCGCTGCTTAATAATCTGTTGGCTGGACGTGGTGCAACCAAGCGACGACCTCCGATGCTATCGCGCTCCAATAGCGGCTCCAGTCGTCGCTCCATGCAGGTAAGTCCTCGACTATAGCATTTTTAAAGCCCCCCGGCTCGCATGCGTAATAAAATTATATCAATTTTAAAGCGATTTTTATGACGCAACGGTTGTCACTGCCACTGCGTGTCACCATTTTTATGGCACGCCTTCTCTCTCTGTGTATGTGTATGTGTGTGTGTGTGTGTTTAAATAATTGAATTTGTATTTAAGGGGCAGCGGCAACGGCACTAAAAGCCAAATTGAGCGCTAATGCGCAGTTGAACGGCCAAATGTGTCGCCAGTGCGGCCAAAGTCGTCCACCACAGCCAAGCTGCAAACTAATGTACATATAAATATTACCATGATGGCCACAGCAGCAGTGTATTTTTAGCATATTGTCTTCTGTGTTGTGCCACTTATAATTTCAATTTAATGGCCATCAGGAATTACAAACAAAAAAAAAAACAAATTTATGAAGAGATTCCTAAGATAGCCAAGTTGGCCAAGAATAAAACCATTAGGCAAATAGCAAAAAGTATTTCAGCTTCTAAAAATATTTACATAAAATACGCAGCTAGTAGCTTTTAAATAGCCAAGTTAATCTCAATAGAGCAGGCAAATGCAAACAAGCGCACGCAAATCACAAATAGTATTTGAAAACGTTTTACATTTTACAAATGTATCTCAAACTAAAAGCTTTGCATTTACAGGGTGTATCTCTGCGTATCTGATTCCAGCAGTCAACCGAGTCAATACAGCAATTTTCAATTTATACATTTTTCGTTTACCTGCACAAACCACAAATAGCAATACAAAAAAAAAAGAATAAATATGCTATAAGCATTTCATACAATGTGTTCCTAGCAAGTTGCAAGCTTAACGCAGTTGCAGATGGTTTATTAAGTATACGCAGCACAAAACCTACAAATATTAAAGTTTATTAAACAATAAAGTCAATTTGCAGAAATTGATACTTGAAGTCACGTTAAAATCTGTGTGGCTGAGTTTTATAAATACCCTGCCAGCGGGTAAACTGAATATTTCATGCAATTTGTTCGTATTGAACAAAATAAGTGAATTTATTGAACAAGAGTCTTAACTATTCTGCATGCAGAAATGCTGTAACGAACTCAATATCTATATTTGATATATATATGTATACATGTGTATATATTTTTTGCTTTTATTTTTGGAAACGTTATGCGATTGATGCTGCTTATTTGATAAACTTCAATTAGAGTTGGCAGTTTGCATTTACTCGTGTTCATAATGAAATTCATTTCATAAATTCAATTTGTTTCGATTATTGGCAAAATAATCTTGTACGCTGTATACACCATACAACACACACACTCATACACACGCACTTGTGCATAAAGGCGTACACACTTCATTTCCAATTAAATTTGCCAACGCTGCACAATTGCAGCCGCAGTTGCAGCTCCACTCGCCGTCGCAGTCGACTTTACCAGCGAAGCCAAAAATATGCATTGGCAAAAACAAATGAATAAAACATAAAAATGTAAATATACAAACGTTACTAACGCAAAATGAGACTCGACTCTTATTTTTTCTGCTTTTCTGTTTTTTGTTTTTTTTTTTTGCATTTTGGCGTTGTAAATGTGGCGTTGAAAATTGAATGAATTTGAAAAATGTACATTTGATTTGCTTGATAGTTTTGCGCAGTCAACTCAGTTTAATACGACTGTATGTAGGTAAGTGTGTATGTGCGTGTGTGTCTGATATGTGTGTGGCTTTTCATTTAGCCAGCATGTCAGCTGCAATGCAGCTGAAATTGCAATTGAAAATGAAATGAAATCAAATTAAAGGTGTCCACCAGCGCCCGTGGCGACTCGCAACTGGCAATTATTGAGCTGCGAACTGCGAACTGCGAAACTGTAAAGCTGAAAGCTGAAAACTGAAAACTGTGAACTGTGAACTGCGAACTACAAAACTGTTAACTGTGTGAACAGCGAAAAATGCTCGCCCTTTAAACCATTTTTGTCACGACGCATTTAATTGGCCAATAGTAGTTGGTGTTGGTGTTGGTGTTGTTGTCGTAGTAGTCGCATTGGCCCGAAGAGAAACATTAACATGAAATTGAATTACGCAACGAAGCGACAACTTCAAATTGACTTGCCAAAGCGAGCCTTGAAAGCAGCTTTCGCTGTCGACGCTGCTGTTGCAACTCGTTGTGGCATTAAGCAGCACAAAGTTCATTAATCGACAGGCAGCCAAAGAAGCAGCCAGGCAACAGAGTTTTTAATTGAAAAAATGTCGAAACAAAAAAACAACGCTTAAGTTGCACAATTCAAATGTAAATTAAAATGTTTAAACAGTTTAAGTTTATAAACACACACTGCAATATCAGAATCAATTTCATATAGAAGTTGAGCTGTTTATCCTTTGATACGCAGGGTATCTGCAAGTCAAGTAGTGTCATTTGCAATCAGCATAAATATATATAACTTGATTATGGTTATAATATGCAATTTCTGCAGCTGTTGTTGCCACGCGAAAAAAAAATGCCAACGTCACGTTCTCGCCGCTGCGCTGACAAACAGAATAAATATACAACAAAAGGATAACAAGAGCCAAACTGCAGGCAGCTAGGAGTGCGTGCAATACAAATGCATTCATTTCCATTTTGGCTGCCCTGAATCATATGAATATAAAGTTGACACCCAAAAATGCATTGCACATTACATATGTATTATTGATTTCGTTCGCCTCTCTGTGTGGCATAATGACTTTGCAAGCGATATATGCCGCAATAAACATGTATACACCCACACACACACACACGCACATACATACATGTGCCAAAGATGCCAACGTTGCCCAATTGTTATGCAATGCAAAGATTCCTTCTTTCGTTTCGTCTTCTATTCCGTTTTTTTTTTTTTTTTTCGTTTTGTGTGCAGCTGGCAAAGCTGACGGATGTGCAAATGCAAATGTCTGTGTGTTTGTGAGTTTTGTAACTGCCAAACTAATTCAATTGTCGTGCAAGTAGTAAACGATGTGTGTGTGTGTGTTTGTTAGTGTTGGTGTTTGTGCATTACACCTGTGTGTGTTTGCTTGCCTGAGGGCGCCAACTGCAGCCAAAGTTAGTCATCCAGCAAAACCATCGCCGTCGATGGCTGCCAATACAAATGCAATTTTCAGCTGGCAACAACTGGCAGCTGGGCGCGCCAGATTCGTTTACCAGTTGGCCAAAACTGTGTGCAAAAGCTGTGAGCTGTAGCTGCAACACGTCTCGAACTCCAACACCAACATCATCACCAAACTGTACCCGACACGATGATGCCGTTAAGCATTTTAACTGAGTTTTCTTCAAACTGCTGGCTGTCCGTCTGTCTGTCTGTCTGTCAGAGTCCGTTGACTGTCGACTGACTGCCTGCTGGCTGGCACTGACTGCCTCACTGACTGCCTCTCTTCTGGCTGCCTGCCGCTGACGTTTTTCATTACATTTGCTGAGGGGTAGAAATGTGTTTTTGCTATTTTTCAATTTTCACTTCCGTGTGTATGTCTATGCATGTGTGTGTGTGTGTGACAACAACAACCTTAATGACATTGTATGTGTGTGAGGTGTGTGTGTGCCTCGCCTGTTTATCCAATCGAATTTTCTGCCTTTTTCCAGATGAATTCACGTGACGAGCCGGAAAAAACCTTCAAAGTTGCAATGCCCGACAATGCTTACTCGACAGTTTATCTACGTGACGCGATGTCTGTGGAGGAATTCCTTGCCAGCGCCTGCGCCCGTCGCAACCTCAATCCCATGGAGCACTTTGTGCGCGTCAAGAAGCGACGTGACATGGAGGATCACAATTACTTTGTGCCACATCGCAATGATCTGATTGAAAATTATGTAAGTAACCAGTCGCCCCCTCTGCCTTCTCCAATACATACATACATACATACAAGAACAACTTCGCCTCAAGCGCACACATTCTATCTTAGTGTGCGTGTGTGTGTTCAGGTGGGTGTAAATTTTTTGATTGAACTTTGAACTTTGTGCATGTATTTGCTGTTTGTTCAAAATTAAGGGCAATTAAGGGGTTTGCCTTCTTTTCGTTTTTTTTTTTTTGTCCTGTAAACAGGAAATGTGAGCATAAAATTCAAAAGGATTAACTGCGATTTGTTTGTGTGCTTCTTGATTTGTTGGAGTTTATTAAAGCATCGATTCAAAGTTGAATGGCAGTCATTAAGCTAAACTTAATTAAATCAATTATGCAAAATCAATAAAGAGCCAACAATAGACAGAACAAATAACAATTATTAACTAATTAAACATTGAATAATTAGATTCAACAATCTATTAAAATGGCATTGCCAATAAATGTTGTGGTCAGTTAACAATTAAACTGTCATAACATGAAAAAACAGTCTTTTTATGGAAACATTTTAAATAAATAAGTAAATAAATAAAATGTTTAAATTGTTTATTGTTAGTTGGCATA
Organism: Scaptomyza pallida; assembly: GCA_018152965.1. Lineage (NCBI taxonomy): Eukaryota > Metazoa > Arthropoda > Insecta > Diptera > Drosophilidae > Scaptomyza > Scaptomyza pallida. The sequence goes on from JAECXP010000238.1 coordinate 3,481,198, forward strand.
GCAGCTGTCAAGCACGAGCTCCTGTCTACATGATTTATGTAATCACAGTTTTGTGTATAGACCACAGGCTCTTAGCACACGCGTCCTTGTTCTCGTCCTTGTTGTCTGCTTTACAAACCGAACACCCCAAAAACGTAGCCACTTAGCAGACGATTAGTCTAAGGATGCCATTTCTCAAACTGCCAAGTCAGCCATCATTCCCGCTACCCTGCCACCCACTCTCTCTCTATTCGCCCGGTAACATAAAGTGCTTCAGCAAAACTGCGAGTTCAACTGCTGGCAGGGAAAAAAAGTTTTTTGGTTGAACAACAAGCTGTAAATATTGCCAGGTCAAAAGTGCAGCTGTACAAAACTTTTTGGCTGCTCAATAAATTGCGAATTAAAACAACTTTCGGGGCGCAAAATTTATTGAAACTCACTAAAAATAAAAGCGAGCGAGAGTAAAAGAGAGAGAAAAACAGAAGCTACATTTTTTACCTATGGCTTTTTGGCTAATTTTTTATATGCTTTCTTCTTTCTTCTACATGTTAACTGGGCAGCTACATAATCACGAATTTGTTGAGGTCTGCATGAAAATACTGTACCAGGTGGAACTGCAGCGCACCACATTGGAGCAAATGTGGGGATTCTCCGTTGAGGCGGAGCTGATTGAGAATGCCGAAAGGCAGGACGAGCTCTGCTGCTATGTGAGCCGCGTCGAGGACAAAAGTGTGGCCATGCACAATGGTAAGTACATCCAAATACTTCCACTTCGAACTTTTGACTTTTGACACTCAACACTCCAATTTGCACAGCTGCTTAGCTCAGCGAAATATTGCGCATACTACTTCAAGTTTTTTTTATTACTTGCCATTTTTTATGACACAAAATGCCAAATGGCCATTTGAAATCATGAATGCGTGCAGCCAGATGCCGCCGTGGCCAACTATGTAAACTCACTTTACCTCAAAACTGAAACAATGTTTGAGCCCAAGATGGGAATATTAACAAGTGGCACTAGAAGCGTTTGGTGTGCGCTTTTATGTAAGGAAGAAGAAACAGCGCGTTCTTCTTTTATATTTAAATGCTTTTCACTTTTATGTCACACACATACACAAAAACGAGCGAAAGAAGAACTTGAGCAAACTCACTTTGGTTGCATAGAACCAGGAGTCAAGTGGAGTGGAGCAGCGAGTTTTGTAAAGCAGCTCCTCAGGGCGAGGCGGGGCGAGCCGCGGCAAGGCAGCTACTGCAACTGCAACTGCATCTTCATAAAAAAACTCGACAGTCAGCGCTTGTGACCGAGTAGAGATCACGTTGATGATGAGCAGCAGCAGCACTCGAAGTTCCACTCCTCTATAAATGTGTGTGTGTGCATAGTGAATGCACCTGTAATGGCAGCCACAGGGCCCATAGCGTCATGTTCAGAGTACTGAGTCCTTAAAGGGTTTTCGGGCGTCATCTTAGTACTTGCTGTGCTCCCAGTCTCCCCCGCATCTTGTTGTTTTTCTATCACTTAAAATCAACTTAAGTTGGCATTTGCATGCACCCTGGAGACAGAAGAATGGGGCTGCAGCAGCAAGCTGCAAAGCAGTCAAGTGCTTGTAGTCGAAATGCCACTAGAGCTGCGCTTTAAATTATGTCGCCTGATGTTGACAGTGGGTGGGGATACCTTACCGCCCCCGAATACACTGCGACAGGTGTACATAAAAAGGGAAAACTGCAAGGGCTGCACTTGCAAAAGTGATGAACCTGAAAGAAAATTTCGCAGCGGAAACCTCATTAAGGACGTTGAGAGTGCGAATGTGGCAACGACAATGACGACGATGATGACGACGACGATTGCGACGACGACAACGAATCAAAAAGTCCATGAAACAATGCACACGAAAATCGCTAGCAAAAAAATGTGAGACATGAAGTCCGCCAGCCAGCACAACCCAACCCTTCAGCACCTTCGCTCACCTATCCGCAACTCCTTAAAAAGTTAGCCCTGCTACTGGCGGTTAGTTTTATAATTTGCTATGAGTTTTTCTTCGCTTTTTTTGGGATTGTTTGTTTGTTTTTAGTTGTTTTCGTTTTCGTTTTATTCTATTTTTTGTTTTTGTGGTGGCTTAAAACTGCGTTAACAATGCCACTGGACAAGTTTTTGCCAGGGTGTTGAATTTAATGAGCAGCAAATAAAGTGCTGTGTAGCAAGTGCCAGATTTGCTAATGACTTTCCATTCTATTTGCTTCCCCTTGCCCCACTTTGATACTTTTTTTTAATTGTTCGCAAAAATTGCATTTCAATGCAGGTGCATTAAGTGTAACAGTTTAAATCGCGATGGGTGAAGGAGGGTGGAGAGGGTATATGTGTAATCAAAGTGTAATTATAAAAAGAACAAACTTCTGAATGGGGGAGTAGCAGCATTAATTATTTAAAGTGAGCAAATACAGATAAAATCTAAGTCTGAGTCAACAATAACATTAAATCACAACGTATACGCACTGTGGCATAGCAAGTAGTAATTAAAAGCCATCGATAACATATTTTGAGAAAGAAACTGTCAAAGACTGTATTACAATAACAGAAAATTATTTCAGGACATATCTAGAGTAGAGATAACGTATGCGTCACATTTGGGGGTTTAAATGAATGGTGAATGAATGAGTGCATGAAAATGGTAGCTGTGTGCCGTGCGTGCGCATAAATTAAGCAAAACGAATTTACATGTCCAGTGGCCCAGTTGGGTAGAGACAGCCTGGCCAACTTAAAGTTGTTGCCACAACACTTACATACACATACATACAATTGAATTGAATGCCTATTAGCAAGTGGCAAAGACCAATTTAATGGCACCACAAAACAAAGCTGGGCCATGAGCATGGTCCAAAAGCACGTAGTCATCATTGCTTACCAGATTTTGGCACCAAACAAAAACAATTGCAACCACAAATGTTGCAGCAGCAGTTGCATCTAGCAGCAGTATGCAAATGCTGTGGCTTCCCAATTTTCTTGAGCTAATTGAAACCCCAATATGTTTGTGTCTTTGAGTTGCAGGCACTTTAATGAGCGCACAATTTGTGTCGGAAATCAATGCTTTAAAAAGTTTCCCCCTCATTCCCCATTGACTTTCCCTCTTTGTGACTCGTTGCCTGTTTGCTTGGCTTTTTCAAGTTAACAAACAAAGAGGCAGCCGAGCAGCCATAAAGCCATCCATAATAATGATGGCCACAAATGCAGCATCAACGGCAGCAGCTGCTTTTACTACAGTTGCCACTGCTGTTAGCAGCATGTGCACAGCAAGTTGCAAGCCGCACACACTCGAGTGTTGAAAAACAAGCGTGGCAAAGTATTTGGCAAACATGAAATAACAATTTGCTTAAGCCAAGAACAAAGCTGTTGACAACGCAGCCAAAAAAAAAAAAAAAAAAAAATAAAATAAAAATACTGAAAGGAATAGAAGTAACCGCAAAATAAACAAAATAAATACCAAGTCGAGTAGATATTTGTCTAATGCATATGCTGCCAAAGCAAAAGCCAAATAATCCATAGCAGAACGTAACGAAACGTAAACGCAAACGTAACGCATATCCTTCTAAGATAAAAAAAAAATAAAAACGGAAAATACAAGAAATACAAAATCCATTTGAAATTGTTACAAATGCATAAAAATTGTGCATAAGGTGCAGACGGGTTGGATTTTGTTTCTTTCTTTCTGGTTGCTGTTGCTGGTTCAAGGTGTGCCAAAGTCTTGCATAAAATACACAACTGTCAGGCAGATAACAACTTACACACACATATGCATATCTGTCGATGTTGTTGCTGCGCACAGCAAAATGCAGCCTGCAACAACAATGATAACGTGCAACAACAAAAAGAGAAATGGGGAAAAAGGGAAGCCAAGCACCAAACAAGCAGAAGCTGCCTGGTCGAAATAAATGTTGTAGAAAATACACACACACATACGCATTTGCTTTCGCATGAGCTAGAAAACGGCCAAAGCGGCAAGACATAAAACTGGCAACGTGGCGTATGAACAATGCAAAAGCCACAATGCTTGTTGTTATTGTTCTTATCGCTGAGCAGAAAAGACATGGGCGCTTATCTTAACGCAAGATGTGACTGGCTTCGCCCCGCCCCCCACCGCCTGATGACATCGCTCACAAACTTATGCTGCAGACAGACTACAACAACAACATCTATTACATACAGTTTCGCCTGACTGATGGACTGTGAAACAGGACTGCATTGTCTGTCCTTATGCATACAAATAGTACACATACATTATAGACCCATACATATATTATACAATAGTTAACATAATAAACTGTAAGTCGCTTCTAACTCAGTTTGCTTCTTGTCTCTCTCTCTTCCTCTTCCACCCCTCGGTGTCTTCATTTCATTGCAGGCATTATCAAAGGAGACGAAATAATGGTCATCAATGGTGCGATTGTATCTGATCTAGATATGATGTACTTGGAGAGTGTGCTGCAGGAGGAGCAATCGCTCAGCATGATGATGCGGTAAGTCCTTTTAACTTTGCCTCTCTGTCTCTTTCTTTATCTTACATACATATATCCAAACTGTCTGTCTGTCTGTCTGTCCATCTGACTGTCAATTGTTTATCTATCTCCTCGCACGTTCCGCAAACATCTGTTGACTTGAATGCACCAGCTAAGTGCGACCATTTGCAGCAACAACAAAACCATGCTTGCAACTTGCACCGTCCCCATCTAACCGTTGCCTTCATTGCATTACCATTTCAATTGACAATACACATCTTGCCATTGTCGTATTTGCATTTGGAGCAACAGCAGCAGTAGCAGTTGCATGCATTGTTTAAATAGCTACACAGATTAATTAACTATTTTAGTCGCCAGCTTTCAATTGTTATACCTGCGTACAATGCGATTTATCACCATTTTCGTGCCTCAGTTGATCAGTTACAATAGCAACTATACTACAACAACAGCAACAATAACAGCTATGGCCACACTACAGCCATTGTCCATAAATTAATTACACATTCAGTTTCTATAGATTCAGCTTTAGCAAATCCGTTACGACTATCGCACTCAATGCAACACAACAAAACGACACTCTCTAGTATGTGTGTGATTTTGTCATACAATATTCAATTTCCTTTCAACATAAACTTAAAGAAAATGTTCAATATGAGATATTTTGATTTAATGTAATACATTACATTGACTTAAAGCAAATAGGGAACAAACTTAAACTTTTCACCTTTATTTGATTAGATATTCAATCGCTCTTTTTTAAAGCTTTTTTGCATTGATAAATATATCAATTAAATTCAACACAAAGCATTCGCTTAGAAAATAAGACAAGTTCTCTCACTTAAGAAACATTTTATACCTGCAGCAACAAAAGTTTAATTTAATGCTGTCTAAAATGGCGCAATGAAGCACAGTGAACGTATACACGATAAATAAAGTATACATCCCTGTCTCTCACTTTAACGCTTACAAAGCTTTTGATTTTCAAATTCCCCTTTCTGCGCTTGTGTATACAATTTATATACTATATACATATATATTCAAACGTTTTTCTGACAGCTCTGGCTACGTTTTAGCACTCGACAAAATAAATTAACTTTTCTATTAAGACTTTTTTGTGTGTTGAGTATTTTATAATGGCTTTCAAGCTCTCTCCCTCTTTTTTGTCGCTCTCCCTCTCAATACTAACTGACCTATTTATGTACGTACATTGTACATACACGCTACAGATACCAACTTGTACAGTAAACACTCATTGAATGCTCTTTGGCACCAACAATTTTGCAAAATTTAAAAAGCCAAAAACTGCCAAAGAGCCACACCCACGTTTTAATGTTAAATACCACACACATCAAACTTTCAAATATAAACCATGAAAAAAAAACACACACAGAAAATGTCAACAGTCGAGTAGCTTTTGCAAAATTTTTGATGAAGCTGGCCAATAGCAGTGGCAAAAAGTGCTGAAACTACAAAATGAAAAGCACACACAAACACACACACAGAGAGACTTACTAACAAAATTTTGTTTCGCAACAAATCAAAAATGTGAAATTTAGCACGAAAAATTGGCTGCGACTAACAATTTTCCAGGCTCTCAATATTCCCTCTTATATATGTATTTTTTTTTTTTTTTGCTGCATGCCAAAGTCAAAACAACAAAACTGAAGCCGCAGATGAACACAAACACGTTGACCATAGAGGAATTGAGAGGGTGGTTAAAGGTTAGGTTTTAGGGTTAGGCAAAGGATATATGGGGCTGGAGGGAGAGAGGGGGGTTTCGGTCTGAGTGGTGGTTTGAGCACTTGTTCCGTTTGGGCTGGCGCTCAGCACCAGGCATTTTGATAGCCTAATTAGCTGCTCTTTATGGCCGCATTGGCTTTTGTGCTAAGCGTTTGCCAGCCAGCCAGCCAAACTGTAGCCCAATGCCACCCAGCCACCCACACACCCCCTACTGCAAATCCCATTCAGATTATGCACGTTGAAGAGCATTTTTCCGCATCTTTTGCCACTGACATAGAAAAAGGTCAGCCAGGTGTTTGCTTTAACAAAAACCAAAACAAAAAAAATTCCAAACTCATAAAAATTTATGTTAATTTCTATGCAAAAGTTGTCTTAAAACTTATTTTTTCCTTTTTTTCTGCAGCTCCTCTCGCACCGAGCCACCAGATCTCGTTGGCATCATGCGTGTTACAGATGATATGATTGATTCCCTGGTGTGCCCGCCACCGCCCACAGATCCGCCAGTGATGAGCGAGGAGATGATAACTGGACTGATTGTACCAGCGCCCGGTTGGAGTAAGTACCACAAAAAAAAAAAAGCAACAAACAAACCCAACACAAAAAAGAACGAAAATAAAAATCTCTCTGTAAATACTTTTGGCTTAGCTACGACTACAAAACTAAAAGCCCCAAAAACTGTGCGAGTGGCATTTTTTTTTTTTTTTTTTGTTAAAGCCGCAACACAACATTCATCAACGGCTACAACAAAAGCATACTAATCACAGCAGTTGTGCTCGTTTGTTGGTTGTTGTAGTTGTTGTGGTTAAGGTGCGGTCTTTCCATTGTATATGTGTGTGTGTGTGGGAGTGTGTGTGGGAGTGTGTGTGTGTGTAGCAGCGGAAATGTGAAGCGCATTTCCGGGCGCGCATGCGAATTTGTAAAGTTCATTAAAGTAATTTATATTTTTCGTTTAATGCATGTTGCAAGTGCTTCGTACAACATGCAACAACAGCCACAACAATTACATCAATAAGTAGCGTGCTAACCGAAGGAGTGAAAGAGACAGAAGTGAAGAGAGAAGAAATGAGAGAGAAAGAGAGAGAGATGCTGCTGCTGCTGCTGTGTGGCACTGTGCCTCTGCCTTTGCTTGCCACACTCTGTCGTTTCGTTGTAGCAGCAGCAGCAACAACAAAAACAACTACATAATTACAGGATTACAAACTGCGCGCACACACACACACACACGCACACATACCCAAACACACGCTGCACTGCACTCAAAAAGCCGAAGTGGCTAAGAACACAAAACAATTAAAAACCAACAAACGCAGAAAACAACAACAACGATGCCAACAACAGATGTGTGTGTGTGTGTGTGTGCGGAGGTGTGTGTGTATTTTATACCACACAAAATGAAACATTTTTATGCGGCAAACAATTAAAAGGCACAGCAAACTAAAAAAGAATTAAAATAAAATATACACACATTGCAGCAACAGCAACAACAACAACAGCCACACACACACATGCTACAAAAAAATAGAAACTAAAAAAATATGGGAGGGGAGAGACTAGGAAGAGAAATGTAGCAAAAATTAAACGACTCGCATGCAACTGGCACATTGGTATTGGTTGTGTTGGTGTGTCTGTGTGTGTGTGTGTGTGTGTGTGTGTGCTGCCTACATATATACATACATATATTCCCCATTTTGGCACGCACACACATATACGCTCGTTTGTTGATGAACGGACATTTGTGGCATATGGGTTATGGATATGGCGGCATATGCAACAAAAAACCGTTTGCCATTCAACATGAATGAAAGATGGAGCAGGCCAAGAGGAGTAAAAAAAATAGAGCGAGGGAGTAGCAGCAAGGGAGTAGGACAGTTTACATATATATATATATGTATGTATATATATATGATGTACAACAACAACAATAAGAAAAAACTGGATTACATTTCACTTTGGCAATTAAACAGAGAACGGGAACGGGAACAGGCTGGGGGCAACGATGGCGGCATGCAACTTGGATGTTGAAGCACTTTTAGCTTATTAAATGCACAATTTGATGAAGACTGCAATCAGAAAAGCCAACGAAGAACAGCAACCAAGAAGCTCAACAAGCAGCAGTAGCACACAGACAGACACATACATACATACAGACAAGACAGACAGGGACATGAGTTGGTCAAGAGGATAGACCAATTAAAAACATCAACCCAAAAAGCATTGTGGCGAAATACTTGAAACCAATTTTAATTATCATATATGTATGTGTGCGTGTGTGCTTGAATGTGTGTGTGTGTGTGTAACCCTATACTGCAATTAACGCAAGGCAGATAATGTTGGCCAGAAAGTATGCAGTTTGCAGTTTTTAAAGAATTTTTTGGATTGTTTGAAGAGCAGAGTGCATATAATTGAGATGTTATGGTCAACATTTCTTGGTTATTAAGTCTTATATAGATAATATTATGTAATTTGCATTGCCTAGTGGTTAGTGATTACACAATCAGCTAGTGTAACTAGTGAACAGTACTACAGGCATGTTAAAGTTAAATTTTATGTAAATTTTTTAATAACAACTTTAACTTTAGGTCAAACTTTTTAAGCTATCAATAGCTTGTCCTCAAGTACAAAAAAGTCTTATCTTCAACCTGTTCCAAATTGCATTTGATACGTTTAACAGTCTCACGTTCCCCTGACTCTTTCTAAGAATAGCTTTCCATAAACTTATGACCCACCTTGGCCGCAACGAAGACCATCATCATAGTTTAAGTAAAGCCACTAAAATTCCAGACTTTATGGGCAATGCACAAATTTGGCTTGGCACGTTCTCAACTGGCTCGCTTAAACAGCCAACCAACCAACCCAGGCAAAACATAAAAACGAACAACGTCTATAAGTTATTAGCCCAGTCAGTAGTTGCTGTTGTCGTTTTCTAGCTTTGGCAGACTACGTGCAATTTGTAAGAAGACCACAACTTGAAATTTATAAGGCGGCAATTTCAATATCTTACACACAAAACACAAACACACACGCATGCACACTTGTGTGTGTGGTGTCAAATTTGAACCAAAATGTTCATAAAATTTGTTGTAACCAATTTGCATGTGGCATAGATAGAGATAGAGAGAGAGCGAACGACAGAGTGGGGCAGTGGCATTCAAGGACATGATTTTTAAACGCTTCCTGGTGATGCCACAAAAAAACTACCACTACATAAACACACACACACACATATACATATACATATGTATGTGGATATATAGTCATACACTGCTGCTTACATATGTATACAAGCCATGTGTATGGGCCATAAATTTGTTTCTTTCTTTTTTCGTTTTTTTGGTTAAATCTTTTGCCGCGCCTGCACATGTGTGTGTGTGTGTGCGGGCCCCCTCTCCCTCTCCATGTCGGTCTCCTTTTCGCGCTGTTGTGGACGTTGTGGCAAACACATAGCAGCAATAATCATTACAGCTTGTTGTGGCTGTTGTTGTTGTCGTTGCTTTTTTTCGACTGCTGCTGCTGCTGGCTGTATTTTTGTTGTTATTACTTTCAGCTTTGTGCTGCTTGACTGCGCTGTTGTTCTTGTTGGTTTTGTTGTTGTGCGCTGCTGCCGCCATTTTCGCAAGTATTAAATTCCTGCTGCTTTTTATTGCGCAAACATGGAATTTAAAATTAACAAACAAGCTGCAGCCACATAAATAAAATGCTTAATCGAACTTTAAAACGGCAACAACAACAGCAACAGCAACAATAGCTGCAACCCCAACGGCAAGTTGGCAACTAATTATAAGTCCCAGCCAAAAACTAATAATCATAAACATAAACTAGCGTGTTATCTCTTTTTTTTACTAATATTCTGTTTCTTCCTTGCTCCTCTCTTTAGATGGCACTGGCAAGGATTTGTATTCACCGGAGGCCGAGAGCTCGCCGGCGCCTTCGTTTGTGGATCCAACAGTGGCACAATTGGCAATCGGCGCAGGAGGCGTCATGACAGGTCTGGGTGTGGCCAAGCCAACATCGCGAACCAGCAGCTTTGAAATTGAGAATCTTCTTAAGACCGCAGAGCAAGTAAGTGTGACCAGAGTTGCCTCAGCTTTGCTTTATTTTCTCCCGCCTTTCGCCAACAAAACACACACATACACATACAAATATGTGTATGTATAATATAAACATGACCAAGAAGAAACAAAACGCAAACACGTTAAACCCGTCCGCCCTGAACCCCAAAAAAAATAAAATGTATAACCCTTGCCCCCAGACCTGATATCCAAAAAAAAAAAAAAAAAGAAGAAAAAAATATAACCCGGAACTTGGCACTTGGCAGCGGGCAAAGTCAGTTCCAATTGCTTTGAACTCGCTGAGCGGAAACGGAAACTATTAAAACGAGCGCCAAACACGAGCAAGCAAACGCATAGGGGCTGCCAATGGGTGGAGCTGGCTTGGGTTGGGTTCGTAAATTGTTGGGGCTTGAGTTTTGGTCTTGGAGGCTTGGGTGCACCACGACTGATTGAAATGTGCACAAATTGAAATTTGCCATAGCTATGAGTGAGGACTACTTCAAGTGGGTTAGCTTAGTAAAGTGGTTGCTGCCTGCATACAGAAAGCAAGAGAGAGAGAGAATGAGCGGGGAACGGTGGCCAACTGTCAGTTGTTGCCGCCGCTCAAGATGTTCGGGGTACTCACAAATTTGGCCTATTGGGTCTTGTTGCTTGCAAGTCACCAAACAATAAACGTCACACAAATAGAAATGTGAAGGCATAAAAATATCAAGGATAGGATATATATATATATATATCTAACAACACAACAAATATGAAAGACAGACACAGAGGCAAACAGGGTTGGAAGAGGTGAGGGGTGGTGTGGAGGTTAGACAGGAGACAGTAGACAAGAGACAAGAGATAGAAACGCAAAGACGCCACAGAATGCACTTTGTTTCTGGATATGCTTTACCCAAGTGTGCTCGAAACTGGCAGAAACCCACTTCATTTAATGATACTTGAACACTGTGACACACAAACACACTGAGGCCGTACACACACACACACATACGTACTGCTAGGCGAGACAGCAACTGGAGAGTCAGGGCGTTACATAAGAATCCTTTTAATTCAAGTTGACATTTCGCACAGCAGCAGCAGCATGAAAAGAAATTCAAGAAATTTTCAAATTTTTCATCTTTGGGGCATGACGCCAGCAGCAGTAACAACAACAATAGAACGTTGCAGCTGCAACAGCAACAACAACAACAATGTTGGCACTCAGCAGCTGGCCCATAAGCCGCCTCAGCCGCTCACCTGGCACTAAACCCACACACCCAAAAACCCAGCCCCTTTGCGCCCTTTGTCTCCTGCTCTTTGTTGGTTTTGGGTCGCTGCTGCCACCGCCACTGCTGCCGCTTATGCAAATCAGCGACGACGACGACGACGACGTTGCAGCTGAAAGAAATGCAGAACAATAAAACAGTTAAAAGTAGACAAGAACAAGCTGCACAACAACAGGACGACAAAAGAGAGAGAGAGAAACGAAACGAAACGAACGAAATAATAATACACACAAAGTGCAACTGCATAAAAGTGAAATGTCTTCCACAATGCCAACGAACAGAGGCAACAACAGCAGTAGCAGCAACGACAAGTACAATTCAACTGAATGTTGCACGAACAATGACAACTAAAATTCCATGAGATTGTTCTTGTAAAGTCTTCAACGCTGTATAGGTGTGCCTGTCTCTCCGTGTGTGTGTGTTTGTGTGTCTGTATAGGGATGAAAACGTGACAAAACTATCAGTCACGAAAAAAGTGCATCAAGGAATACAACACACACATATAAATCTCTAGCAAATATGTTCAAAGACATTTTGGTCTTAAATTAGCTGCACTTTGTCTTGTGGCAAATACAACAAAGTAGTATAATTTAAACACACATACATTTATTGTTGCTTTAAGGCTGTTAATGCAGCTATATATCAAAAGATTACATCATTTGCATTTGTAATTTGCTGTTTGACGTCAACTATATACATACAACAAAAAAACCTCACACTTGTAGCTAATTTGTTGCCTCAGGCTGTTGACTTTCAATGCTACATATTTTCATTTGATTAATGATGCCGCAAAACAGCAGGCATCAGCTTACATAAAGAATTTGCAATTGAAATTTCAATTTGCCTGCTGCAATTTGTTTTAAACGTCAGCTACTAAGCAAGAGAAGGCGCCAACACAGGCAGCTAAGAAAATGCAATGCAAGATAAAAGAGAGCCTCAATTATGCAAAATTTCTAAATTTACATATGTATTGCAAATTGGTAAATGAGACTACGTTCAACACCTTAAAAACCTTTGCTTTAAGCCTTTGTCTCATAGGAAATAAAACACGCTACCATCACCAAGCAGTACGGCTGTCAAGCACAGTGGTTTGGGCGTTCTTATGCGCCATCTCTCAATCTAAAATCTCTGTTTTCGCTGTCTCTATCTTTGTCGCTTTGCTGTTTACCGCTCTGTTGATTTAAACTCTGACCTTTTGCAAATTGCACAACACTCAAATACACAGACACACAACAAACCCCCAGCTTTTTTTTTTGGGCCGCATAAAAATATTTGTTTAGGCATTTACAATGCAAATTCGTTCAATATTTTGTCAGCCAAGGTTGGGCGTGGCCAAGTCAATTTATCTCTGTTCCGGTCAACGCGCCATTTAACACTTTTTGCCAGCAGCAAGGCAACAGTAAAAAAACCCAAAGCCAGTTAAGAAAAATAACATGAAGTTAAAAAGAAATAAAAAGAAAATCCTAAGCAAAGAATGAGAGCATAGCCAAAAAGCAAGAGCTAGTGTGAGAGTGAGAGAGAAGGATCTAAAACCACTGTGCAAGTGACATAAGATGGCTGAAGATTTGCGCACCTCTACACTTTATGCAAAATGCGGTTGTGTGGTTTACTCTGTGTGTATATGTATGCACACGCACACACACACACACACACACACACTCTATGTCAACCGTCAAGCGTCAACTGTCAGTGCCAAATGTGCTTGTAACCGCACACAAACAGCAACACCAACAACATCAACAACATTGGCGAGGACAAAACACAACAGCAACAACAACGAAAACACGACAAAACGACGCCCCCAACTTGGACTTACGACAAGGACGTGACAGTCATTTAGAACCGCAGCTGACGTCGTCGTCGTCGTTGGGGCTACACGTTTATGTGTCTGTCTGTTTAAAGTGGCCGCCGCGAGTTCTACAATAAAACCCAACCACCCAGTTTGAAAACTCAAACCCACCTAACCACCCAACACTCAGCGCCAGAGCACGACCCATGCCAAACAGTTTGACCCAGTCCACCAGACCGCACCACTCTAACCCACAGCACCCCGCCCCACACCTACCCCTGCCTTAGTTCTAACTATCGCTGTCTATCTATCTCTGTCATGCTAACTTCATTTTTGTTTATTGTCATTTATTTTTGGTGTCTCTTTTTTGTGTGGTCGCTTCGCTCGTTTTCGTTTCGTTTGTTTCGTTTCACGATCCTCATCATGCAACAACAACAACAACAACAACAAAAACAAAAACAACAACAATAACAACAAACACAACAACATAACACAATCAACCAACCCAAACGAACCCTGACCTGTTAAGGTTACCGGATTTTGTCGTTCACCTCAGGAAACGCGCAAATCGAGCCCCACGGGTTCAGTCACATCATCGGTCTCGACCACAGCGCTGACGCCGTCGCGCCAGCTGACCGATGCCGAGAAACTGCGAAAAGTCATCATGGAACTGGTGGACACCGAGCGCACCTACGTTAAGGTAAGTTCAAATTAAAACTATAAAATTATATCCATTCAATTAAGTTGACATCTATTATATGTACTTTTATACTGTAGCTTAAGTTACTTTTATATTCAAATATGGGGCATTATTAAATGGTATAGTTGATGGGAAAAGTTAATTTTCTTAGATTCGTAGTACGGAATATTCCAAAGCCAATATCAGTCTTATCCTATAGTAACTGTAATATCAATTAAAGGTTTGCTCAATTTAAGAGATTGCAAGTGAAAAAATAATATAACTGTCTAAATAATTACTATATCCGAAAACTTCTGAAATCTTTTGCCCACCAGGGTATTTAACTATTCGCAATCGAAAGATTACTGTTGGCATTCTAGTTGTAGTTGTCTTTGCCTGGCAGCTATTACACATTCCATTCATTAGTCTTGGCTTGCAATTAAAAATGCAAATTTTAATCCTTTAACCATGGCGCTGTTGTTGTTGTTGTCGTTGCCGGGCTTTAAGCCACAGTCGCATCAGTCGAGCAGTCGCCCGAGTTGGCCAGGAAGCATACAAATAATTATTATAATTTAGAAATTATGTAAAGCGCCGCGACGCTGCGGCAACGTTGGCGAGTCTTATCTCTGCAGCGTAAGCCTCCACTGCTTGCCTGCGTTCCCTCGATACCCCTTTCTCCACCTCTTTATCCGCTGGCCGGAAGTATTGTTCCAAATGAAAGCGTGCGCCTGCGGCTATGCTACAGTTTTTTTTAGCTCTACTGCTGCCGCCCATATTTTTATTTACTTTATTCTTCTTGCACGTTTTTTGTTGTTGGTCGGGCAAACTAAAAAGTTGTTCAGTTACCAGAAGCAAAGCTGAGAGTGGAGTAATGCGGGGAGGGAGGAAAACTGGTCACCAGCTCAACTGGGAGTTGGGTCTGGGCAGTTTTTATATGATTTTTTTGGTTGTCTGCTGCTGATTTTTTAATTTAATTTATGCATTTTTGTGTACTTATTTTTTTTTTCATTTTTCATATTTTATGTGTCAACAATTTTGAATTTATTGAACAACAACAATATTAAACAACACTAACAATGTTGAAATTATTATTTTTTTTTGTATACAGCACTTGAACAATCTGCTGGAGCATTATCTGGAGCCCATGAAACGCGAAACGTTTCTATCAAATGCGGAAATTAATGCGCTCTTTGGCAACATACATGAGATTGTTACATTCCAGCGCCAGTTCCTTCAAAATCTCGAAGAGGCTCTCGAACTTGAGCCGGAATTCAATAAATTCGAGCACTGCGGCCAGTTTAGGGTAAGTTTTTTTTTATCTTTTTGTTCTAAGCATCAGTTTCCTTTTGGCAAGTGCGTGACTTGGCTGCTCAAATTGAAATCTTTATTCATTTTATGTGTTTGATAACTTTATCTTATGGTCTCTTGTTTTTGTCTTTGCAGAATGTCTTGTTTGCAATTGGCTCGGCTTTTCTCTATTATGTCAATCACTTCAAGCTCTACTCGTCGTTCTGTGCTAGCCACAGCAAAGCCCAAAAGGTTCTACATCCAAGTAAGTAACAAAGGAATTAATAATAAAAAGCTTTTCTCTTA
Source organism: Scaptomyza pallida (assembly GCA_018152965.1). NCBI lineage: Eukaryota > Metazoa > Arthropoda > Insecta > Diptera > Drosophilidae > Scaptomyza > Scaptomyza pallida. Next base: position 3,496,804 of record JAECXP010000238.1, read on the forward strand.
GATCTTAAATCCAATTATTTTCCAAAAACTAGTCCTAGTCAACGAAACAAGTTTTGGTTAAGTAATTTCTTAACAATTCATAGTAAATGGTTTTCCAAGAACTTTCAATCTTTGTGATTTTTATGCGACATGCAATTTTATCCATTGTTTGCTGCCAGCTATAAATCTGCTTCACAATTTCATAAATATTAAAATACATCAAACCCTTTGGACACATTTCCATTTGATTACTCATACGCCTTGTGGGGCTTAACATACAAGCAAGCAAAATAAAAAATCACAGCACACTTTTTTGGTCGCATTGGGAACAATTTGCATATGGGAAAAACTTAAATTTAAAGCTACAACAAGCAAATTTGTGCGACAAATCAAAAGAAAAGTGTTTTTGCCATATGCATAAATACATATATTATAAAGCCAGCTGTATTTGAATGTGTGTATCTGTGTGTATTTGGTGTGAGCTGAACTATTGCAATCAGCGTGAAGCGTCAAAGTCTATTTGAGTTTGAAGTTTGATGGAGAGAATGAGTTTTGGGATGAAAGTTGTAAAAGTCAAACAAGCGACAAGTTACGAACAATTGCCAAACTATGCGCTTCAATTGTTGTCTGTGGCGGCAACTTCCGCTTTTCCCCGCCTCTAAATGATTTTGCAAGTTAAATGAATAATTGCAACCGCAAATGTGTAGACGTGGCGAAAGAAACGAAGCAACTAGATAGTCCCCCGAATAGGATAGAGGGCGGTGGCGGTGTCGGTAGGCGTGGCATATTCATATTCATTCCATGGCAGCAACTGTCAAGTATCTTTTGTTAATTAAACTTGCAGAATTATGACACGCCTGCAAACAGGCAAATAGGCAGCACGCCAAAAAAAAAAAGGGAAAAGAAAAAACTATGCCACACAGTTGCCACCGTCAGCGAATCGCATAAAAGGCAGCGCAAAAGTTGCCACTGTTTTCAAGCATCTGCGCCAGCTCGGGAATACTAGCAAAAAGGCAACTAGAGACTAGCGAGTAAGAGAGACTCCTGAGCTGCTGGATTCAGGCTTAGGCGACAACATGTCATAATTAAATTAGACTTAGTGGCAGCTTAAAAACACTCGAGCAAACACAAGCGCCTCGCACACACACACACACAAAAATGAGTAGTCGACGCACACAGAAAGAGCAAACAAGCTGGAAAAAGTAGCAATTTTTAAAATGCCGAATATTAAATACCCTTTTTGGGAGTTTGGTTACAGTTGCTCTCCACTTAGCTATAAAAGCCTTTTAATATTAAATTTAGATTAACATTTTGTTCAGTATTAAACATAATTAAGCTGCAAATGCATTGAATACTTGATAATAAAAAAATAAGGATTTTATCAAAAATGCATACTAAACACTACAGCACGTTGCTTGACAATATGTTAATATCCCAAAGCAATTTGTACTTAAAAGAGAGACTAAGCAAGAGAGAGAAGGAGGCGTTGCAAGTGTTTAACAACTACATAACAAAGCAGCTGATTGATGGCAACAGCCAGTAAAGCGTTAAGGTAAAAATTTGCAATATTTGCAATCAATGGCAGGCTAAACTGGCTGCCAGCAGCAACCAGGAATAGAAGCAGCATAAGCAGCAGCAACAAAAAAACCGGGAGCCAACTTAAGTTACAGCTTTAGGTAGGAGGCAGCCACTCAAACTGATGCTGTTGCATGCAATTTTATGTAAAAAGTTGAAAGGATAATTAATTATAGCAAGAAGTGCACTTAAGTGCCTTCGTTACAAGCAGCAGCAGCCGACAGGCAAAAGCAGGAGTAGAAATAGTGCTAGGATAAGAAAGGAAGAGAGAGAGGGAGAGGAAGGTAGAATTGCAATAAGGAGAGCTGGAGGTTTGGCCATTAGACGCAAATCCGTGCAGCAGACAGGCTTTGACTGTGCCTTTATCAAAGCATCTCAGCTGACAATAAGAACAAGTTAATGACATTTTCTTGTCAACGTTGCCAACCTGCCGCACACACACAAAGAAAGGCTTGTAACTGCATATCCTTGTGCAACACCATATTTCTCAGCCCCCCAAACGGACACCCTTTGGCTGTGTCCTGGGAAACGTTTTGCAATTAATGGGAATTGAAGCGTACATTGAAATCAAATCATTTGCCAAATGTCTCAATTTTGCAATTGTCTCAATTATTTTGCAGATGAGGGCAACCATGCCCTTCAGGAGTTCCTTGCCGCACGCAATCCCAAGCAACAGCACAGCAGCACCCTGGAATCCTATCTGATCAAGCCCATACAGCGTATACTCAAATATCCATTGCTCTTGCAGCAAATGCGCAACCTAACAGATACGCGAGCCGACGAGCATATGCATCTGTGCGGTAAGTCTTAAGATATTTGCTTCTCATTTAGTAGAGTATTCAATCGTTTCCTTTTCTTTTAACAGAGGCACTTAAGGGCATGGAAAAGGTGGCTGAACATATAAATGAGATGCAGCGCATACATGAGGAATATGGTGCAATATTTGATCATCTGTTCAGGCAGCATCAGAAGTCATGCAAGCAGCCAATCGACTTGAGTCCAGGTGGGTTACAAGCTGGTTCAAATGCCAATGCAAATGCTCCAAATGCTCCCCCTCCCCCGCAATGCTGCGCATTCCCAGGCGATCTGCTCTACTATGGCGGCGTCGAATGGCTTAACATTTCCGACTTTCTGGGCAAGATCAAGAAGGGCCTAGAACTACATGCCATGTGCTTTGTATTCAAGTCGGCCGTTGTCTTTCTCTGCAAAGAACGCTTGCGACAAAAGAAAAAGCTAATGGTAAGTATCTAAACAAAATAAATAAATATTCAGCCTTGATCTACAACATCTGTTCTTTAGGGCGTTTCGAGCAAGAATACACCGAATGAAGTGGAAATTATACGGTATCAGGTCTTGATACCCGTCACTGAAGTACAGGTGCGCGCCAGTTCAGCCAAGGATATGGACTCACATTTCCTTTGGGAGCTTATACACTTGCGTTCGCAACTGCAACGCCGATCCGAAAAGGTCTATGTGCTGTCCAATAGCACCGCCGATTTTCGCAATGCATTCCTTAAGACCATACGGCAGATAATACGCGAGAGCGTACGAAACATGTCAATTCCGATGAAGAACTTTGGCGGCAGCTCTGGTTCCGTATCGGGTCTATCCTCTCAAATGGGTGGCTATGCTGGCAACTCACAAACGCTTGAGCGACCCAAGCAGCAGGTCAGCTAACCAGCATAACTTATTTCATTCAAATACTTAGTATTTGTTTTTCTCTAACTTAGATTACCATTGTTCATGGTTCGCATACGCTGGGCAAACCAAAGAAGAAGTCAGGCTCGCAACGTCATTCGGCTGGCAATATTGACTATGATAATTTGTCTGGCAGCCAGGAGGGCGAGGAGCCGCCTAGCGTTGGCGTCGTTCACTATGCTCCACACACCCAGCAGCTGCAACAGCAACAACAGCAGCAGCAACAGGGCACTTTTCGTGGACGCAGCAAGACCCTGGGCGATGTAACAGGTTAGTTAAGTCAAAAAGCAAATTAATAAAATGACACTTGCTTTAACAAAACTTTAAATATCATTGCATCGCTTCATGCCATAAAGAAATCATTTATTCCTCAATAGATCCCCAGCAACAGCCGCAGCAGCAGCAACAGCAGCAACAATCGGAGGTACCGCATCCACGGCCGCATCCACGTGAGCCACCACCGCCACCAATTAGGCAGCCGCATTTGCATCATCACAGCAGTGACATTGAACGCATTGATCCGGGCACCAAATCGGAGGGCGAGGAGGACTCACAGCAGGGCACAATCAGGCCCAAGGCCACCCTGGGCCGCACGCCCAATCACCTGACGCTCAGGTAAGTCCGCAAAATCGAACGATTATGTAAAAATGTCTATGGAAGTTTTGAGTAGTATTTTCGAAAATTAATTTAAACTTTGTTTTGGAAACAAATTGATCGAAAAGGAAAGATTAAACCAATCCTATAGTCAGACTTATTTCTTTTGATAACAAGAGTATTAAACAACAGCTCGCTTATTGCTTGATTTATTGCTATATCTTCATATATTTCTCTATCCACTTTCTATATTATGTAGCACCACGTCGACGCTTTCGGTGGGCAGCACTGGCAGCCAGGCGCGCTTGATACAATCATCGCATCCGCCGGCCAGCTATCAGCCGGTGCTGATGAAGGATCTAGGTAAGAGCAGCCAAGACGTAGTTGCCAGCGAATCCGAGCAAGAATCGGAAACTGATTCGCATGCCGCACACGTGGCAGCCACGTTTAATCTAAGTTTAGGCAGTAGTGGTAGCTTGTTTGCCAATACCGATACAAATCCGACCCAGTCCCAGACCCAAAATCAGACCTCCAACCAGACACTGACCCAAACTTCGAGACACTTGTCACCGCGACAATCACCACGACAGTCGCCCAAACAGGATATCGAGGTCATAGAGATCTTTGAAAGTGAATCGGAACGTTTAGCGGCTCAGCAGCAGGTGGCGGTAGTCCATCAGCATTCGGTGCAACAAAAGAGACGTGAACGCGAGTCCAATGCTATGACTGCCACAGATGCAACTACTCGCTTCATGGACAAACATCTGTGCGAACTGGAGCAGGAGAATCTTGCAGAAGGCACTTGCGATATTGTTGCCTATATGGCCAGCTTGCGAGAAAAGGCCTTCGATCCCTCAGATTTGGGTGATGATGAGGCAGCTGATCAACAGCAAAATGACTCGAGCTTGTCGCCAGAGCCTCAAACCATTGTGGAGAATACCCAACAGATGGTCACTGTGACCGTAGATATTGAGTCGCCCTCGTCGCGACCTACAACCGAATCCGATAGTACTGGGAATACAACGGGTCCCTCTGAACGTTCAGGTGATGACACAGAAGATGAACCTACCAGCTCGCTGGCCTCACACATTGTTGTCATCGATAAGAAGGTGGACAAGGTGTTCAAGACAAAGTCGCCAGAGCGTCCAACAACGGGTACCAAGCCGAAGAGTGGTACCAGAAGCCGTCAGAGCATTTACATTTCACCAGATCGCAGCAAATCGCAGGGTAGCTCTCCAGTTCGTATTATAAAGATCAAATCACCTAGGCAGAGCATCAGTGACCAAGGAAAACGTCTAAGCATCTGCTCGAGTCGGGAAAACTCACAGGATCGTTTATCGGGTGGTCGTCGCACACCAAGTCCACGTCGCAGTTCCGAAGGTGGCGGTATCCTAAAGCACACAACTCCATCACAGGGTATCCTAAAGCCACCTGCAAGCCCCTCAAAATCCAAGAGTCCCGATCGCAGCTGCCTGAAGAAGGGTGGACCCTCACATGTCTGTGAGACAAACCTATCGCCACGCATCTCCCCCAGAGGCAGCGTCGATCACTTGTCGCCAGATCGGGCTAGCATTTGCCAGCGCCATTCGCCACGCAGCAGTTTCGATAGCCATGGCGGATCCGATCATAATCTAGATGTGCCATACGGTGCGGGTGGTTCAAGGAAGCGTAGCATGTCTGCCCATGGCAGCTTTGAGACGGGCAACAAAGCGAGTGCCCAGGAGACATATCAGTACTATCCGGTCTATGACAATCAAACCTGCAGCGATCATTACGTCGCCGCTGCACCAACCACCAGTCGTTACTCCAATACTGGCAATAACAATCGCAGCCGTCTGAGCAAGTCCCTAGAGCGTTCCACATCGCGCGATAGCACTACAACGAGCAGTTCCTATCGCGCCTATGGCGTCTCGCCAGAACGACCAAGCTATGTTGTGTACAGCTCGGGTCCATTGCGATCGCAATCCGCTGAGAACACTTTCTCGCAGCCCATTTACGATGCATTGCCACGGCAGGCGCCACAACAGTACATGCCCATGATGAGCTATATGCAGGAGATGGAAATGATGGGCTATGATGCACCCTTGCCACAACAGCCGCAGCCACCGAGCTGTCCCCATGAACAGGCCTACCAGATGAGCTCCTCGGCACCGGAATACACCACATGCATTGACTGTTTGTATCAGAAGAGACCCTCCTAGCATAAGTCCCGCGTGCGGCAAAGTCGCACGCGGAAGAAGACACCACGTGGCATGCCAACAAACATGGTCATAAGTACTCAGCCAACGGCAGGTGGTGCTGGCATAGCCTATATGCAGGACATGAACAGCGATGGACATGGCGGCTGTGTTGATTGTCATGATTACTTCGAGATACACGTCTAAGCGAAAGGAAGAAACGAGAGGAAGTGAAATAGAGAGAGAGAGACACAAAAACAGGGATTTTTATGAGACAGTTGAACTAAAGTTAAAACAAATTATACGAGTAGTTAAAGCAACAACGCAACCAAAGATAACATAAAAGATAACAACAACAGTAACCCGAAATGCCTCAACAACTAATTATACAAATATTTAAAAAAAAACTACAAAAAAATACCACTCAGCTCTACAAACAAAATACTAAATATATACGTAAACTTCAAAATGCAAACTATATAACGCAAACATTAATCAAAACTTCACAACAAGGGATTGAAAGTAAATACTTGCACACACACACACACATACACCCACGAACAGACACACACATACATACGGTGCACAGTTTAAGTGTTAGATTAAGCCACTAAGCTCTTCGTATGGTTCTTATGACCTGTCAACGCAAAATCTTTTGAAGTTTGTTGGTTTTTATTTTCTGGGTTGCGCTAAAAAGTTCCAGCTGCAATTTGTGCACCCAATTTGTAAGTGTGCGTGCGTTTGTGCGTACGTATGTGTATGTGTGTGCCACATTTCAGGTTAATTATTTTAGTTTTACACGCTGACAAAGTGGAAGAGAACGGGAAAGTAAGAAAGAGATTGTAGAACAAATTTTTGGTGCGTAGTTTTTAAGGCTATGATTTTACACAAAATGGCGGAAGTTTTGCGTGCTGCATGCGGTATGCGGTATACGGTATACGTATACGCAGATGACGCATACGCCGCGTTGCACACAATGCTCAAGTGGCGTAATTACGACGAAAAACTAAAGTTGAAATTCATACTCGCACTCAAGTAAACTAAGAGACATACAACACACTAACAACCAGACACACACACACACTCTGAAAAATAAAAATGGGTACTTATATACGTACACATATAGGGTAAAAGTTGTAGGTAATGTCAGGCGTACCAACTATTAGCTGTGCAAACTGTGTCACTGGCATTTCCGGAATCGTAAGAACAAGTTTTTAATTACACAGCATGCAAAAGATGAAAAATTATAGCAGCTGGATCCGGGGCAAACAAATTATATACTATATATACACATATATATATATACTCGATGTGTGTGAGTGGATTTTTTTAGGTTATAAGTCTAAATGAATAATGCGGGTTGGCAACATTCTATAGGTTAACATTATACATACTACCTAAAAATAAATCAAATTCGATGAATATTTACATAGCTAGTTAGAATAAATGTCAAACAAAATATAAATATGTGTGGGTGTTGTGACAAATAAATTTGCATATTTAATATTTATATATGTATAATTTATACACCTTTTTTTGTTGTTTTAAAATCATCAAAATAATCTGCAAATGCAAATCATATTCACCATTTTTTTGTTAAGTGATTTATAAATTTTAACAAATTAACAAATACAATAAAATCAAATGCAAATAAATGTATTGAAGAATGATAATCGTAAGTCGTACCTCAATGTTCAGTATTAAATACATACAAACAACAACAAAATGCATCTAGGCATATTATATTAAATGATTACACTAAACTATACACAAGAAAACATCAATCGGCAGGCAAGTGTAAACAATCCAAGCCTTAGATCTTCCTACTCCATACGAGAAAATCTCACACAATGTAGTTCAATCCAAATTCACACAACATCCTATGTTTCGCTTGCCTTGTCCTCACACACACACACACACTCATAACTAGGCTAAGTTTGGGTGTCTAGTAACTGCAGGCATACACTTAGTACACATAGAGACCCAAGACGGACTTAAAGATCAAATGTCAGGTTGTTCATGCTAAAATGCAAAAAATAGTCAAAAAAAAAAACATAATTCTTAAGATATCTACAATATATATATAGAATATATATACATATTAAACGTTTACAGTATACACTGGGCTTCACAGCAGTAAAATCAAAAATACACTCAAATTGCAAAGAAAAAGAAATCAAAATATATACAAACAAACAAACCTACATATTAAAGGACAAACAAAATAAAATCCTGAAAGTATACTAACTATATACAATACAAAAATACATTTAAATAACAAACATATTTAAGATAAACACTAAACTCAACTCGTAAATGCGTATTAAATTAAATCGTAAATAAGCAAAATATACACAAACTTCAAAAATGTCATTATTGCATTATTGCAAAATGCACATTAAACGGTATACACCACTAAATAAATAATCAAACCAAATAATCAAACAGCGTAAAAATCAACAACATTATGGAACAACAACAAAAATCAAACGCAGCTGGACAGCAAATAAAACTGATAATTAAACATTGCAAAAACTTAAATAACGCATATTGAAATATAAACAGCAAGAGGAAAGCTAATTAAACAACAATTCACATTAATGTCAATGAGCTCTTTTTTCGGACAAGCGACAAAATGACAGTAATCAGATGCAGAATCCCATACCACCCCTTAACCCTCCTCCAACCCCAAACATAGTGTAAGGCCCGTTAGTGAACCCAGAAGTTGTACTGTATCGTATCGTATCGTATGTTTAGGCGCCAAAACACAATAAGTTATAAAATTTTTGGTTCATTTAGTCAGATATGATTAGCAGGTAAGTGCGTCATTTTGCCCCATTTTATGTAAACTTAGGTGCGTTTAGAAATAAATTGAAAATTTATACATATATATATTGAATTAGCGATTAAACAATTTAACGGGTGATATTTAATTTTGTTATTACATATTATCTACAAGATAAATAAAAATACACAAAAAATTATAATAATATTAACACATACAAATTCAATGTGAATCAGAATTCTTTTATGATTAATTTGATAAAATGCAGCTAAGGATATATAATTGATTCCTTAGTTCTATAGGCGATACATACATACAACAACAACATACCTATATATATAATATATATATAATCGTTCGTACAGTGTGTGTATCTGTTGTATCTGTTACAAACACTTGATGGCTTAAACAAACTAACCAACAAACCAACACTTAAGTATACTTAGTTGGCATCGCTTGATTAATTAATATTATTGAAAACAAAAGTTCAAAGAATTAGTTTTTTGATGCGTTATTGCAAGTTTTCTCTTAACCTATTTCGTCATTTCAATAATAATCCGTTTTGCATTTTCTTAATTAACAACAACATACAAACAACAACTAACAAACAAACTATCAATTAATACTGTGCCAAAATGTAACGTAATATTTTGAAAATGCTATGATTATTATAACGATAAAATAGTGCCAATGATTTAAAAAAAAAAAAGAATACAGAGCAATATATAATATGCAAAAATATAATCGAAAATATTTATATAAATGTCTTATGGTTACACACACGTGCCCCCACAACTAAAAAATAAACCAAGCAACAAATCCATGTGAACATTTACCCAACTCTATCAATTAATTCGACATTTTTTCAACTTCTCGAAAATAAATTTTATTTCGTTTGCTTTTCGTACAACTTTTCTGCATTGCATATTATTGTGTACTTCATAACTCAAAATAGCACAAAATTCTCATCGTTTTTAATCACGCTGAACATTTTTCCAAAACAAAAAACAGAAAAAAAATGAACTTTACCCTTTTCCAAACTATTTTTCCGAAACTAAACTAAAAACTATTTTATATGAAAATTGATTGTGGGACAACACTGGCATATTTATGAATCAATTAAGCGGGCAAATTGGAGCTGCACTTTTGTAATATACATATTTGGAAACGGATAGTTATTTTCACTGTTTTTAAATTAACCTTTTGAAAAGCAAAATTAACATTTTGACTAACTTTATTTTTTGATTTCCATTTCATTTGACCTAAACACAAAACTTACCAAAAATAAAAAAAATGTTGGCATAAAATGCAAAACCGATAAATGAAATTCGAACATTTGTACAATATTTTATTACAACTAACAATGAAATGCAAAAAATAAAAATAAAAGCAACAATATTATGAACAAAAAACCAAGCGATGTCAACATTTTAGCCCAACCGTACTTAAACTTTATCCCATACTGCTCTAATCCTTCAACAAATATAAAAAAAAAACTTAACTGTATACCAATTCTTACTTAATTAGTTGTTTAGCCTAGCTATTGAATCCCAATTTCCCCGCTCCCTCTTCACCTAAGTAGCAACCGCAGCTTAAAGTAGTGCTCATTGTGCATTTACAAAAAAAAAAAAACAATAATTAGTTTTGTTTACATATTATTTAATCAAAAAAAAAGAGTTAACGTTGAAAGTATTTAGAGTTTTCTCGAGTACTTTCAACAAGTTGCTTGCATGCTTTAAACGTAATTAACAGATTCTTTTCCAACACTACCATTGGCAATCACTTCTACTAACTGTACACCCAATTATAAATTAACACTAAATGGAGAACCGCTTTCTTCTACTCTTTATAACTACTACTACTTACTTAATCTACAAATTAAGTTTTGGATCCTTGTTTGACCGTAATGACAAATTACAAATAAAACGCAAAAAAAAATTTTTCATATTTTTTCATATATGGTTTCCATTGTATCTTTTCTTTTCTTTCATTTAATTGTAGGGTCCCCGGTGTGGAAACCACGAGACATGATAAATTTAGGCACAGATCCACAGTCAACAACCCGCAAAGACGATGTGAAAAATTAAATCAGAAAAAACAAAACAATACATTTAGTATGATGAAGCTTAGCAAAACATAAGAAACTCTTAACTAATTTCTTAATTTGTTCAATTTTAACTAATCAAGTGTTGTTGTATACAACGGCAACAGTTCAACCAAAGAACAAAACACACAAACGAAACAATACTGAACTAACACTTTTTCCCAAAAGAAACCATCTCCGAAAAAAATCCATGCAACTTGCAAGAAAAATATATAAAAATGTATTAACAAATACTGAAACAAACAGTTAAAGTTGCTTTCGAAAAAGTGAATAGTTTCGAATTGTTTTTTAAGCATAAAAGAAAACATCGAAAGGAGAAGAAAAAACGTTTGTTGTTTTTTGTTTACGTTTTAAAATGAGAGCAAAAATGGAAAAGATGGTAAAATGCACCACTTTTTTAAGAACAAGACTTTGATTTATATTATCGATTGTATTTAATGTGCAAAACATATAATAAACGTATAATTAAAGCAAAGGATTTTGAACAAATTTAATAAGAATTAAACAAAAAACAAATACAAATATATATGTGAACAAATTCAAATGCATTTGTCGCTGAAAAAGACTTGAAAAATAAATTTCGATTTAAATACATTTATTGAGGAGAAACAAAAAAAACAAACGTGAACAAATTGAAACATTGATTGTATTTAGGATTAGTAAATTTAACATAAAAATGAATCGCAAATGGAAACAAAAAAAAAAACTAAATATTAAAAACAAAAAAATGCAACTTTAAACAAATGTTCTAATAAAAAATTAAAAATCTTTAGAAACTTAAGCAACAACACACACATACACAATCCAATTAACTTAAAGCTGCAATGCAAAGTGTTTAGTTTATAGGAAGTACACTGAAAAAAAACAAACGAATTACAAAAAAGCAAATACCATTCAAATACCACATAAAAATACATTTAAAGAGTAAAAGAAAACCACACAAAAATAGCAAAAATTTAGTCAAAATGTTAAATGGTAAACTAACAAGTAATACTAACTAACTAACAAACAACAGGAGGATTCCACTTACACTTAACAACAAAACGAACACACATATTTATGAACACACACTAAATATATATATAAATGAGTTGCGGATTACAAATCCAAAGAAAAACAACAATGGTTAATTGCAGAATTCAGCGCCAAAATACAGCAAAAACCCTAAATGTTAAACGCAAGCAAAAAACACTTAAAAAATAAACTAACAAAGTATATAGATAAGTGACGACAAGAAAAACAACACAACACAAAAAAAAAAAAAACACAAACAAACCACTCTTCTAGCTAAATTACAATAATATATTAATAATTAAGATCTTCACTCGAACACTTGCAAAAGATGAGAAACAAAAAAATTTCATGCATAGGTAAATTCCATAGATGACAAACCAAAAACGAAAGAACAAAATATAAGAAACCAAATACGGAGCACAAATTTACTTAATTCTTTGTTTTTTATAATTTTATGTGTTCTTTTTTTTGAAATGGAAACAAGATGATTTCTATATAAAAATTTAACAAGAGAAGTTTAAAAAAATAAATAATAATTATATTGGTTGTGAATGCAGCTTGGAAGTTATTCAAATCAGGAAAACAAAACTCACCCAATTGCTGAATGAATTAATCAATGCATTGAACCAGCTCATCAAACGAACATAATGCGTACACTGTAGTAGTGGCAATTGTGAATGGGTTTTATTTTTCAGTGTACTTGAGGAGACACTGCTCTCATGCAACTTATGCATTCATTTTTCACACTCACAAGTAGCAAAAATCGAAACATAATCAAAACATTTTTAGGTTTCCAATCAAATTGAATTAAAAACAAAAATATACAATGTAAACTTTAATTAAAACTACAGACAGTAATAACAAGCGAAACGTACGAATCGAGTCAACAGAAATTCTAAAAAAAAATATATACAACAATTGATAAATGGATGAATGTTAATCAAATACAGAAAACTTAAAAAATACACAAAAAAACAAAATAAATGCAATGAAAAAAAGAAACCAAATCACATTTTAAAATCATTTTTACTGTTTATATAAGTTTGACAAGAAAACAAAAAACCAAAAAAAAAATAATAATAATTATAATATAATAATTAATACCAAAAATAATGCGAAGAGCAGCCAGCAGTAATTGTTGCCGGAAACTTTAGTCAATGAAATAGTTAAATTATGAAACTCATTTAAAGATGGTTAAGTATATGTATGAATCATTCGAAATAGTATGAACTTTTTGTACACATTTGACTATTTTTAATGCATTTTAAAAAAAGAAAATAAATATATATATACATAAATACCTATTAAAAATATATGTATAATTATATTATACCATGTATAAATACAAAAAAAAACACACACACACATGTACTTAATTAATTAGTTTAGTTCGGGCCACTTTAGAAAAAGGTGCGCGTATCATGTTTAACAAATTGTTAATGGGTATATGATTTGTTTATACAATTGTTAGTCTACTTTTTTATTTGTTTAAAATCATGTTTGCTTTTTGGATAGAGTATCAGATGGAGCAGGCAATGAACAGAGTAAAATGGCGAAATGTATTACAGTTATAAGATAACAAACAAAAGAAAGAAAAAACTCAAGCGTAAGCAAAATGAATAAAATCGAATATTAAAATAATAATAATTATGAAACATTTGTAACACACATACACACAATAGCAAGAACAACAAACAAGAACAAGTTAAACAGAAACAATTGTAGCTATAACGAACGAAAAATGAACAAGCATTAAAGAATTCCATTTTTATTATGATCATTAACAAACAGCTGCAAACAAACAACATGCAATCGATGTTAATAATTTTTGAAAAGATGAACAAAATATACAAGAAAAAGAAAAAGAAAACACAATGCAACAAAAACAACATTATACAATTGCAAATGCAAATTAACACTCAAAGTAAGGAAAGTGAAAAAATATGTGAAAATAAATTACAAAAATCCTTTTGAAGTGAAACAAAAATAAAATGTGAAATTAAAAAAAAATTAAGAAACTTGTTTTATTTCAAGTATTTCAAGCATTCACTGGTTACGCATTAAAACAGGTTAAACAGTTTTATATTTTTTAAATTAGTTTATTAAATACTTCTTTTTTTATATAAATATATGTATTTATGGTACTAAAACGTACTACTTCTATTGCTTTCATATGTAATATACGTGCGATTCCTGTCTTACATTATATTATAGCCATGTTTGTTAAGAGTATAGAAAGCCAAGTGCCTTGTGGGAGCCGAGGTGGTTTGGTCCAAAGATATGCTTTAGATTACAACGTGGGATGCAAGTCAACAATTTGCTATTATATTTATCAATTTAGTTTATTGTTTGGTATTTGAAAATATACATAATTCAATAACCGATCAGTCTCCAGCACAAAACACTTTAAGCTATCTTGTACATAGTATGTAAGTGTGTAAGTATATTCAGTGTTTTGTATATTCTCTTTTCCTATCTTATCGCAAGAATTCAACTCTTAGGGCTTGTAGTGTTTATCAACATTAACATTGAACTAATTGGCGAGAGATAGTGCCAATTCCTAACCGCACGTTAGCTAGCATTAAACGAAAAATATTAATAATGCTTCATATCCTTAGGCAGAACATATTACGATGGTAAAAGCTTAACTCAAACTTATATTAAAAAACGTACTATACAGATAGATTTATGATGGAGTACAAAGCTCAACATAGTACGCAACATCACATTTAGTTTGGCAGCGATTCCGCTAGCGAAGATCTTAAGCTAACTGGAATCGTATCCGGGAATTTGATATCGAATGCCACGATCAGATCGCCACGTCGCGACGGTTCCTTGGGGAAGGGCAAGCCACGCCCACCGAAACGTTTCACAGTGGTAGGTTTAATGACTTCTCCTTGTGTGTTAACCTGTAAGCGGTCGCCTTGCAGCGTTGGCACTGTTATTGAGGTGCCCAAGAGCGCCTGCTTGAGACTGATTTGGGCATTGTAGCGCAGGTCGCTGCCCTCGCGTTTGAACTGCGAATGTGGCTTGTCGCGTATGATGAAGATGATGTCTGCGGGCACCTTTTGTGGTGCCTGGTCGCCTTCATTGGGGAATGTGATCTTGGTGCCGGCTTTCCAGCCGGGCTTAACAGTGATGCTCAGCACCTTCTCCTCTTTCCGCGCTGTCCCCGTTGTCATGGACATACGAGAGATCTTCATCTTTTTGGTGCAGCCTCTGTCGACCTCCTCCAGTGTCACATACAAATCATGTTCGATTGGTGGATCCTGTTGCTGACGCTTGCGGCTTGGCGCTTGTGCATTGAATGATTGTGAGCGGAAGGCACCCATGGGATTGCCGCCAAAGCCTTGGCCTTGGAACATCTCGTCACCGCCAATATTCATAAAGATCTGTTCGGTGCCATCACCGTTGCCGCCACCACCAAAGAAGGCACCAAACGGATCCGCTGCTCCAAAGATATTTTGTGAGCCAAAGAACTGGGCGAATGTTGCCCGTGGATCGCCATGGAACTGATACGTGTAAGCGCCGGGCTGTCCGCAGCCATCGGGTCCGGGTGGTCCGCCCTTTAGTCCATCTTCGCCATACTGATCAAATATGTCGCGCTTCTTCTTATCGGAGAGCACCTCATAGGCCTCGGCAATCTCCTTGAAGCGTTCCTCGGCCTGTGGACTCTTGTTCTTATCCGGATGGTATTTAAGTGCCAACTTGCGATACGCTTTCTTAATGTCATCGTCTGAGGCCTTCTTGTCAATGCCTAGAATTTTGTAGAAGTCTTTGCCCATTTTGCTTTGCTTTGCTTTAGCGCCGCGAACTCAACTGCAAATAAACAATAGAAAGCACACGATTAATATACTGATAAACACACACACAAACAAGTCAATACATATGATCGAAAAGCAAAAGCAACAACTGTTTCAGAGAAATGTTTCGATTGTTTGTCTTTCTTTTTGTTTCTCGAACGCGCGTTGCTCAATGGAATTTACTAGAAGCTTTCGAGTTGTGCAACGACAACGAATTTCTGCTCGTGCTAATGTGTTGTCATTCTATATACATACTTATATGTAAGAATGACGTCGTCGCATCCGTGTTTGGGTTTAAAATTTCACATTCGACTTTATTATGATTTTTTTGTGTATTCTTTCTTCTTTCTTTTTGAGGGTCACTACTTGAAAACATGCCAATTTTAGCATAATATTCCGTTTTGCACACTTACCTTATTGGTTTTGCAGCTGTGCAGCAAAAATGTATTTATAGTTCACTTGCACTAGTGGTGAACGCACTTTAAATTTATAGTTTTACTTGAATTTATATATAACGCACAATATAATCGTTTAATAGAACTAAAACTTTTTTTATCTGTGTTTTTTAAATCAATTAATTGAAGATTTTTTTCTCTTACTGTGAGCACAGTCACTGAACGTTTCTCTTGATTTTTGCTAAATGAGTGGAATTGATGGCGCACCCCACCTTTATATAGACTCGGAGCAGTCTGCTTGTCGAAAATTCTCGATGCTTCTCGCAAAGTAGGGTTGCATCCGGAACACAGCGTTTCATTAATGTTAGGCGCTAAAGTTCAAAACTAAAAAAAACTTTACTAATAATTCAAACAGTTGCATGATTCTCTGTTGCTAAGCCAACAATTAAATTTCTAAATTTATGAATGCATTAAAATTGTTAAAATTAAAGCTTTTTTAAAAAAACAAAATTATTAATGTATCGGCAATCGAACTGCAGCCCTGGCATCGATGCTTTTCATAAAAGTACTCATTTAAATATCGATGTTATTGCGATAGTAGGAGGAACATATCTGTATTACCATCGATAAGACCGCAGCCAAACCGCAGCCGAACAACAAAAAACATTTGTTTCATTTGTAAAAATGGTTGCTGCTCGGTACCAACATCGGTCATCCTATATTTAACCAGTTTGCATAGCACTAAACCGAAAGTCCCGTGTACGCCCAGACGTTGGGCCGGATTGTGCTCAAATCCCACACACAATATTGCAACATTTTCACAGTTTAGGTGAGTGAAATCATACATTCATATGTATGTATCTGTATGTCCACACATACGCCTCTACATACATATGTATGTGTATGTTTTTTATGAGCATATTTTGGAGCCGCAAGTTTTCCGACATTTGGCCAAGACACCGAAGGACGCACAGCTTGAACTAGTTTATTTTTTTTTCTCGTTCACAAAACAGTCACATGTGTCACGTTCCAAAGCGAAACCTTGACCGATCGCCCGCTTGCCCGCCGCCGTGTAAAAATCCCGGCGCTCCCCTCAACTATACAGTGTTGCGCAAACGAAAATTCGCCAACATGAAAAGTGTACCCGCTCGCCCCCGTTTGCAAAAAGCACCGTTCATATCGATGCCGGCACACACTTAGTCAGACATGAGACGCCGGCGGGGCACAACGCGAAGCAGCGCATAAAAATAGTCATTCATCGGGCAATTGGCATGAGAGCATCTTGCAAAAACAGCAATAGAAAAAGAAAAGAAAAACAACAACATTATTAGCACTTTCGCCAGTGTAAATTGAAGCAAATATTGCTTGCTCTCCGCATTCTAATAAACACTCAATTTGTTATTCATTGAATAATTGTACCCTTGCAAAATGGTATTACGATTTTGTAATCAAGTGTGTTACGCATCAAAGGAGGCGTCGCTCAGAACATTTCCATTGCTCTTTCTTGACAAAGTAATCTCTCGTTTGAAATTGATGTGAACAGGTGTATGTGTATAATCTTTAAAGCTCCCTAGATAGTTAATCTAACTTGTCTAGGTTAGGGACTATACACCTTATAGATGGCCTACTGCGTCATAGCACTGAACCCTTACAAAACTAAAATATTTATTATTGTTATCAACAGCTGGAGTGTGTATTTGTTTTTATTGTTATCAGACACCGCAACGGAACAACTGCATCCAGCTAGCCAGCATACTCTCATCGTAGCGCAATCGACCGGGCGGCTACTCATTCGCAAGCGCCGATCGTGCACTCTTTTTTTGGGGGCCAGCGCCAGTGCCAGTGCCAGTTCGTGTTATAGTCGCCGTAGCAGTGGTCAGTACTCGTATACGCGTGAAACGATGTCGTTGCGTTGACGGCGGGTTATTTTCTCATAGCGCAAAGAACTCGGGGAGCAATCAGACGGTCTGTGTGTGTGTGTGCATATATAAGAATAAAGCTTATACATATACAAATATATATAATTATAATCCCTAAATACATGGTTAAGTGTGTGTGCATTTGATTCGCTTCAAATGGAGTTAGTTGAATCGCGTATAAAAGTGCAAATCCCGCAGCAAATTGATCTATAAATAAATCCCTTTTAAATAGATTGCTTTCGTAATAAACGATAGAGTGTACAGAAAACTGCATAACGTATGTGAGTGTGTGTGTAGTAACTCGAACATACATAACTTGAAATTCAATCAATGTGTGTACTATATAACTTAGAAATCGGAACTAACGCTATTTTGGCATGTGTCTTGCCCTCAAAAGAAATACTGAAATGTACCGAAATAGTTTTATAAATAGCACAAACTATATGCGAAAAATTAAATACACACACACAAATACACTTAACACACTCTTAAGTCTGGCAAAAAACATAAAAATCATTTTTGTGTTCTCTAGATTTTTGTAAAATTTCGACCCCGTCACGCTTTGTGTCGATCAGCCTCAATGTAAATATTGATGAGTGTTCTATGTGTCTCAGTTTCGATCTCTAAACATAAACACAGGGATTGGGCGTGTGCAGTTTTGTGTGTTCGTGTTCGTGTCCGTTGCGGTAACGGAAACCTTCGCATTTTACAAAATAGCCAGATAGTATCTGACAGATACTTTTTGCTCCCTGCTTTGAATATTTGTTTTTTCTTTTAAATTTCTGCGCTTTTTCGTCGCCATCGCCTTTGTTATTTTTAGACGCACAATTTTTTGTGTTTTTTTTTTCTTTCTCTTTCTTTATTTTGATTTGTGCTGGTCGTGTATTAGCATTTTTGGATTCCGTTCATATATATGTACACACGTAAATACTTATATCTTATAAATGGAGAATGCGTTCATCCAACATGTGTTTGAAATTGCAGCTCATTTGCGTTTATCTTCTGGCCAAAGCACTTGCCACAGACACATCTCATCTCTTGACACTTCCTGTGCCCGCTCACCCCTTCGACTTTTACGCAAATGTTTGTGTCTATTTTTGTTATACTTGAGTTGAAAAAACATTGCGCATTTTCGTATTTTTTTAATTGCTTTGGACATTTAATTAGACCGTGAACGCATTTGTGCCAACATTTTTAAAGCGAATTTTCCGGTAAACATCGTCGTCCCCAACTCAAACAATAAACAAAGTTTCGCAAAAATTTTACAAGCTGAACGAATTAGATTAGAGTTCATTGTGTACCAAGATTCTGAAGTGTGTTGGTTTGTTATTGTTATCAGAAATGGATATGGATTGATTGCAACAGCTGCGTTTCGTACTGGCACTTCAGTTGTTTATATTGAAAGCTGATATATGCAATATAAATTTGTATATATTGCTGACTTGGTTTTTCAGCTGACAGCTTCCTTTATGAGCTGTCCAAATCTTAAAAGAAAGAACGCATTAAAGTTCCTCCAGAAACAACATTTTCTAATATTTCATATGCCACATTATTAACATATAGCTATGCACGCCCCCTAAGAAAACCGGATGACCAATTTGTATATTTTGCGCAATGCGGCCAAATGCGAAATACTATATGTATATATTGACATACTATATGTACTATATATGTTGGTACCATTTCCGTTACAATGTTGGCCAGCAACAAAACAGACGTTGCCCAAATAGCCCAACAAAGAAAGCAATTGCCATCGGGATTGGAGAATGACATTTGTAGGAGCAATTTATGCGGCATTTATGACGCTGGTGCTGAAAATTCAGACGCAGCTGAAAATGGAATCGGCAACAGAATCAGCTTCTTCTAGAAGCAGCCGCCGCAGCGGACGCAATTTGTTTATAAAATTCCGTACAGTCTGAGTCATGATGTTATGTCGATTTTTTTGTGGGTCCCGCATACAAATAAGGCGCGAAAAGCGCCCGAAAACCAACGAAACAGCAATGCGATTTTGGTTTATTTTCGAATTGAGTCCGACAGTGGGTGGGTGTTGTGCAGGGTAGGTGGTGGAGTGCGTTCGTGCGTAGGTGAACGGTTGGGAGCAATGAACAGCTCTTGTGAATTTTGGCTTCCTTGTTCTGTTCACCTTTGCAGCAGTTGCAAATTGCGACTGGGCAACTTTTCAATCAAATGTCAGTTGCTTGCTTTTATCATTTTAATCAGTTATTACTTTCAGGCAGTTCTTTTACAAAGGCTCAAAATTCATAAACGAATTGTTTATTTTTTTTATCTATTTTACAGGCCTTTACACAATTTGGTTAACCGCACACAAACACACACACACGCTTGGACATGACTGAGCAGGAAACCAAGGACAGCGAGATCAGCACACAATGTGCCGTCTTTGATCAGACGCCCGGTTCCCAGCAAAAGAAAATCAATCTGGTTGTGCGTTCGCATTTTACGGTGAAGCACGTCATTAAGCTGATTGGCACACAGTTTTCATATGATAAATATGAATTGTTGTTGCAACCGCACGATGACAAGGATCTGGTGAGTTGTGAACAACAAATCATGGCAATCTATGATCACAAAACTAATCAACTATCAACACTTGCTTTAGGTCTATTTAAATGCACTGGATGCACAGCTGCTGTTTGATGTGCCCGGCTTTGAGCGTCAGCTAAAGAACAATCTGGTGTTGCTGCCCGATGGGACGTGGGATGGCAATGTGGCCAAGCGCTACGAGCTGATCAAAAAGAAGTCCGTCTCAACGACGACCAAACAAACAGAAAACACAGATGGCACAGCAGCAACATCTGCAGCTACGACGCCAACAAAAACCGGTGAGAAAAAGAAGCGCACGACGACCACAGGCGAGAAGAAGAAAAAGTCACCGAGCAAAACCAAAACAAGTGTCAGTCCCACAACGGAACCAACAGCAACAACAACAACTACAGAAAATACAACGCCAATAGCTGAGTTAGTTGCAACAAGTGCAGTTTCGACACAAACGACGCCCACCAAGACCAGCCCTAAGGTAATAAAAACCAAGCCCAGCGTAAACAACGAACAGATTGTCAAAACGGACACAGACCAAGTGGATGAGGCTGGGGAGTTAGCAAGCTCGCCAATTGGCGTGCCCATGGATGAGCAAACCAAAGTTGAAATTAAAGAACAGCTGCAGCAACAGTTGTTGCCGCACGAACTGTTCAACATAAGTCCCGTCTCCGATGCTGAACAGTTGTCGGATGATGATTTAGCATTGGGCGCCTCAGCCAGTCCCACGATAATGGATCCAATCGTGCAGTATGAGTTTGTTAGCGCCGGTCCCATGGTGGGCGAACTATTGGCTGCAACTGAAGCTGGCACTGATGCACTAGCCGCTAGCACAGGCAGCGATAAACCCGAAGAGGACAATAGAAAGGATACAGAGTATACCAAATTCTTTGGCCGCAAGTACGATGAGGTGCCCGCCTGGCAGCTCTGTTACAACACGGCTTCAGAGGCTGTTTCCTCGGCCAACACTGAAACGGAAACGCAACGCAATGGTGGCGGGCCGCGTGGCTATGTAGGACTGGTCAACCAGGCAATGACCTGTTACCTAAACAGTCTACTGCAGGCGCTCTATATGACGCCAGAGTTTCGCAATGCTTTATATCGCTGGGAGTTTGACAATGACAACGAGGCCAAGAACATACCCTATCAGTTACAAAAGTTGTTCCTCAATCTCCAGACATCGCCCAAATCATCAGTGGAGACAACAGACTTGACGCGCAGCTTCGGCTGGGACTCATCAGAGGCATGGCAGCAGCACGACATTCAAGAGCTGTGCCGCGTTATGTTCGATGCGTTGGAGCATAAGTTCAAGAACACAAAGCAAGCAAATCTTATATCGAACCTGTATGAGGGCAAAATGAACGATTATGTCAAATGTTTAGAGTGCAATACAGAGAAGACGCGTGAGGATACCTTTCTCGATATACCATTACCGGTACGTCCATTCGGCAGTAGTTCCGCCTACGGCAGCATCGAGGAGGCATTGCGCGCCTTCGTTCAGCCTGAAACGCTCGATGGCAACAATCAGTATTTGTGCGAGAAGTGTAAAAAGAAATGCGATGCCCACAAGGGACTGCACTTCAAGTCTTTCCCCTACATACTGACACTGCATCTAAAGCGTTTTGACTTTGATTATCAGACCATGCACCGCATCAAGCTTAATGACAGGTGAGTGTTTCATCCATATTATGTAATATATTGTTATTAATGTGTTCTTCTTTTTTTGTATAGAGTAACCTTTCCACAGAAGCTTAATCTAAACAGCTTTGTTAACCGTTGTGGACAGGGCGAACACTTTCAGATGAATGGCAATAGCAATGTAGACGATTGTAGCACAGCGGACAGTGGCTCCGCAATGGAGGAGGACAACTTAAGCAGTGGTGTGGTGACCACGGCCAGCTCCAGTCAGCACGAAAACGATATGAACGATGAGGATGAGGGCATCGACATGAGCAGCAGCACCGGCAAAAGCGCAAATGCGGAGGCGCGTCTCAAACAAGAATCGCTAGCAGGCCCATATAACTACGAGCTGTTTGCCATCATGATACACTCGGGCAGCGCATCAGGCGGTCATTACTATGCGTACATTAAGGATTTTGAGACCCAGGATTGGTTCTGCTTCAATGATCAAAATGTGTCTTCGGTAAGCAGCGAGTGTTTACTAGCCTGCTCAAAAGCTAACCGTTCTTTCTTCTTTGCAGATTACACAAGAGGACATACAGCGCTCCTTTGGTGGACCTAATGGCAGTTACTACTCGAGCGCTTATACGTCCAGCACAAATGCCTACATGCTTATGTATCGTCAGGTGGACGCCAAGCGCAACGAGCCAGCGGCCAAGAGCGCTGACTTTCCGGAGCACATCAAATCACTGCTGCCAAAGTTGCACGCAGAGGAGGAGACACGCGTGACTCGTCTGGGCAGGCACATTACAGTAACAGATCTGGCACTGCCGGATCTATACAAGCCACGCGTCTACTTCTATAATCCGTCGCTCAAAAAACTAAAGATGACTAGAGTATATGTATCACAGAGCTTCGATGTTAATCTAGTATTGATGTCCGCACACGAGATGCTCAACGTGGATCAGTTTGCGCCGTTGTCACGCTGTCGTCTGGTTGCATACGACTCATCCATGGATACAATTCTACAGTCTCTGGAGAACTGCACGGATCCGGCGCTGACAGAGCTGCGTGCCGCACATAACTACAATCTGGACTTTTTGCTGGAGTATCGTGCCGAGGATCAGCAGTTTGAGAAATATGCCGGTGATGGCAGTACGTGGTATGTGTTTAAAGTAGATCTCTCGACCATGGCGATGGACGGTCCCTTCCTGGTTTACTCAGCAGCGCGAGATGCCGCACTACGTCACTCGATTGCTGTACGCCTGCACATTAACGAGCAGCAGTTTCTGCTGGCGACCGTTCGGGGTAAAGCATTTGTCGCCTACGACCCACAACCGACTCCAGAGGCGCAACAACATTTGCAGCAGCTGGCCAACTCACAATTCAAATATATCACATACTTTTACTTAAACGTGCCTAACACAGACGCCAGCAGTCTCGAGCAGCTGGGCGTGCCCAGCACCGAAACCATTGCAGCTCCCATTGAGGTAGGTTTAAGCACCAGAATCCCTTTATCCCAATAGGTCTTACTGTTAAATGCAAGTATTGTCACAGATTTTCAATGTTCAAGTAACTGTTCTTTCATTTGCAGCCCGCCAATGGCAGTGCCGGTGTTGATTGCGTCGATGCAGCCATGATGAACGGCGTTAATGGCACTAGTGGCAAGGCAACGCCGGATGGTGGCATCGCCGGCAATAATGACTGTGATTGGCGTCGCTATAAGCGCGATCAGCCGGATTCGCTGGCGCCGCTTGCCACACCCGGCCACGAGTCCAACTCGGAGGACAGCAGTCTTAGTGACGGTGATCGTACGCTGGTTGAGAACAGCCTGCAGCATCGCGGCGGCGGCGACAGCCAAGTCAGCTCCACCAGTCACTCGCCACAGCTATCCAGTCCCGAGGATGAGGCTGCCTCCCATGACGCCATGATGCGCGTACACGCCTACTGCAATGGCAATGGCAGCTATGACAGCGAAGCGGGCGACAATAGCCTCCTGCCTCCCAGCACAACAAATCACTTTTTCCATGCCATCAAAATAGACAGCGTGGACGTGGCCACCACCAGCAGCACAAGCGGGCATCAGTCCGATGACGAATCGCAACTGCGTAAGCCTACGCATGCCTATAAACTCCTTGCTGGCACACATATGCGCATGGGCACCTTCAAGCGACACATCGAGCAACTGATACGTGTGCCCAGCGCTTACTTTAAGCTGCAGCGGAAGCATGAGAACACCATATCAAATAGTCAGAACAATTCACTCGTTTTTCTCAATGAGGGTGAGACGCTGACAGTGGAGCTAGGTAAGACACTGTTGAAGGATGAGTACAAGGCAAAAATATACTTTTTGCGTTTGGCGGATCTGGACAACGAGACTGCGAAATTGCCCTGTGTCTGTGAGTGGGTGTATAGTTCCACCACCACCGTGGAACAGGCAAAACAAGATCTGGTGGCCAAGCTGCATCGTATTGATCCCAAGTACACTTCCCTCACCGTTGAAAATAGTCGCATTTGGCTTAAAGGGCGGCCGTTGCCCTATTAAAATACTCGCCAATGATGAATTACTTTACTGCGACATGCGCTCCACAATTGCCGCTGAGGTGAGCACCAGCAAATTTAAGTTAAATAAGTTGAACAAATCTTATGTTTTCTAAATTGTTTTTCCAGTTTATTTTGCAAGAGTGTGAGGAAGGCGTGGAACCACAGCCCAAGGATGAGTCTTTAACAATATTCGTCCGTCGCTGGTATCCAGATAAATGGGAATTTGGTAAATTCCAGGAAATCACAATGGACAGTAAGTTGCACAAATAGGTAAATCATTAAGCGCAACAAATTTAAACCTTCTTTTTGCAGAGGACAGCGAAATCAGACGTTGTTTAACAACAATATGCAATATCAGCGTTGACCGCTTAAGTTATATGAAGGTGACTAATAAACAATGCATAACATTTTTACAACAATCTAGCTCAAATCATTTGTTACAGGTCAACAGCTGCTTCCCCTGCACAAGCATATCGGCAGTTAGCGTTAATGAGGCCGCAAACTGGTTGTCTGTGCCGGCAACGTTAGACATGTATCCGTTGAACAAAACGCTATGCGGCAACATGTATTTGTACAAGTGAGTGGGACGAAATGGATAAAGCTTTTATGAATGCATGTTAATTTCTTGTTTCTGCTGCAGAGATAAAAGTGTGCCGGTACGAGAGTTGTCAACAGATGATCGCCGCTCGTTAAGCAACAAGGAGAAGGCGCGACTGGATCGATTGGGTTGCGTTTCCACAACGCGCTACTCGCAGCGTCGAGAACGAGCACTGAAAATCTATTTGGACACGCCGGAGAAGCCAAGCAATGTCACCGCCTCGGCGCCAATGGACGCATATGCCGATAACTAAAGCCCTAAAGCGGCGCTATCATCATCGTTGTCGTTGTAACCCGTTCCCTAGCCAACTGTAGGCTTGCTTGCTTGTATAACCGGATTCACAAATACATATGCAAGATGTATTTTCAACTAAACACAAACGCTAATGATTCAGTCCCATAAAGCCGATGACGTCGCCACACAGTCCGTTTTGCTTGCACATTTTTCATTCGCAAATCCCGCGAGCGTGTTTCCCCGTTCTCATGACTTACATACGTTCAGTTCGTAGCAATTTAATATGTAATTTGTTTTGTTGTTTAATTTTGTTGGCACTATTCGTTTGGCGTGTCGAAACGATAATTTGGCGACTGGGTGGGCGGGCGTGTGGCAAAGAGTAAGGGGGGGATTTGGGTGTCCTAGTAACAGTAACGATAACAAATATTATTCTTGCTGCTTTTGTAATACAAAAGGGTTCAGAGATGAGACTGTGTACAATTTTAATTACATGCAAGAAATTTAAAACAAACAAAAAAAAAATTGTGAACATAACTTAATTACATAAATCAAAAAAAATAAATGAAAAATTATTTGTATTGGAAATAACTATTGTAGTTATGTTCTTTTCGTCTATCGGCTATCAATTGGAGTCAATTTTGTTTTTGTATAAAATGTTAATTTTATTTAATACCTACTGTATGCGAATTTTAACGTTTTTGTATCTTGAATTATAAGTATTTCAAAGATCATTCTTACTGTAAAAAGTGTTACATCTCTTGCGATTTATCATTTCGTTGCGATTTAGAACACACCGATTTTTTTAATGCAATTAAAATGAAAAATTCAGTTCGCTTTTAAAAAGGAGGGAAATAATTTTAGAGTTGGCTGCGCTTGTTACTTTATGGATTTAGATTTATAACTGTAAGGCTTATAGTGAATTTTATTAAATCCTCTTTTTCTTATTTGTTGTTCTTGTTAAAATGGAAAAGTTCTTGGAACGAAAACGAGTTGTTGTTCTTGTTGTCAAATGGATTCTCTGGTTTACTACTCAACGAATTATATAGTAAAAAAATTGATGTAGCGGCAGAAGTAGGCAGCGCAATTGTTCACATTATTGTTGCTTTAAGGGGGCGTTGTTGTTTATGGTACCCAGGACGTTTCTATGCCTTGGTCTCAACGGCCGGCGCCGATTCCACTTTTGTCGCCGCTGCAGCATTGCCGGCAGCCGCCTTCTTGCCTTTACCCTTGCCCTTAACGGGTCCCAAAGGTTGTGCAACTAGTTCCTAATTAACAATAAACGAAACCACATTGTTAGCATACAATTTGTCGTAAAAGGAATACACATTTACCTTGAGCTCAGCTTGTGCAATGCTGTGTTCGCTGACGTAGGTTTCCGCATTGAAAGGTATGCCAGTTACAAGGTTGACGCCGTTAGGCATGAGCAATACCGTGTGCTTGAACTGTGCCACAATCTCAGCTGCAAGTACAGAATACATATATTAAAGCAAACCAATACTTAGGTTAACTATTTTATTATTTTTTGTAGCAATGGCATGTTCAGACCGAGGCCATTAATAGAGGCAACTGCTGAAGACGCCAAAGCCTTTGGAGCTTTACTCTAGCAAAATGTCTGGCCGTAGTTGGAAGCTCATGAGTTATACCAAATCCGGAATTAAGTTTTGCAAAAATGAAATCTATCATGTAAACTGTACATTCTAAAGGTATCAACTTACAAGGCTTCTCGTAAAGAACTTGGAACGGCTCGATCATCTTGTGTGATACACATTCGACGACTCCCATGCGCGCCTTGGTCTCCTCCTCGAAGCTGCGGATATTGAAGGGCATGTTTCCATACTTGGTTTTCACCTCAGCAAGCAGAGCTCTCGATGCTTTCAGCTTAAGCATGTAATTTTCCTCGGATTTCTTGTAAATGGAAACCTTTGTGTCCTTCTCGCGACCCTGCAATAAACACAATTATTAGCAATGATGCTTGGCCAACAAGTATTTAAACAATTAATGATTTGCAATGCGTTCTCAGATCTCATAATCTTGCTATCTTTGGGCCAGCAAAAGCGCAGCTCTGAAACTAAAATGTGCCAAACTGTCATTAGCAGCTTGCAAAGCACACAAGCCGCTTACATGTTTAGCCCCATTGCCTTGCAATGCCAATCCTCATGCGCTTGTTTTTAATCATTGAACAAATAATTGGCGTTTACAAATTAGATGCCACTTGGGGACACAATGCTTACCACGCCTTCGCCGCTGCTGACAATGACGTCGATGGCATAAACCTCATGAGTCTCAAAGGTGCACTTCTCATGCTCCTTGCGCTGCGCCTCGCTCGGGTTCTGTATGATTGTTTTCTCGCCATCGATTTTAAATTGCTTCAGCTCGTGACTAAGCATGCCCTCAATGGGCTTGCACTTGTACGACTCGCTGATTTGTTGCACGGCATCGGTGATTGAGTAATTCTGTAAAGCAGATGCAAAATGCAATAATGATTACATTATATGTTTAAAATACAAACACTTTATAAGTGTATAGGTAGATTTGTGTGTAATTTTAAAAACCAAACTGTTTTGAAAACTTGTTCAGCTTGAATAGATCACAATTTTTGTATGCAGACGTTGAGCTGTGCTGTGCCAGAAATATGTTTAAAGCAGCAGACAATCCGTTGACTGCAACACAGTGAATACCATATATAATGAAAGATACTATACTGCTAATATGTCTATTATAGATTTTTGTGTGCAATTGTAAAGACCGAGCATTTCTGAAAATAGAACCTTTTTTTTTTTTTTTATTATTGTTTTGGTTGCTTTTAACGAAATTGCATATAAAAGGGATTATGGGTGTTTTATTTGTGTGTTTTGTTAAAGCTTTATGCGGTATTTACATGCAAACTTTTGACAAGCACTTTGACGGCATGGAAATAATTTAATAATAATTATTTGCTTAAATGGTGAAAAGTGGGAGTAATAGTAAGCACATGGCTAATTTTTGGAGCCGTAAAGATTGTTCTGTCTAATTTAAAGAAAACAAAAAATAAATAAAAAAAAACCTAACATAACAGACTACTACAGTAAGAATGATAACTATAATGATAAAAAAATTTTAATGAAAGTATTAAGCTTTTGTATTATGTACGATAAAATTTTTTTAATGTTAAAAAAATTATTTAAATTAAATAAATCCTTGAAGCCTATTAAGCAGACAATAAGCCGTTTTTTGACATTGCAAAATGAAATTTTGAGGATAACTAGAACTACCCAGGACCAACTTTTATTTTAATTTTTTATAAATTAAAAAAAAAATTACACAGTGAACATATAATGAGAGATACTGCTTATATGTCTATTATAGATTTTTGTGTGCAATTGTAAAGACCGAGCATTTCTGAAAATAAACATGCTTAGTTCACGAAATTGCCACATTTGATATTTGCAGACGTTGAGATGTGCTGTATCATGAACTTGCTTACATACAATCCGTTGACTGCAACATGAGGATAACTAAACTATTTATACATTTATAAAGATATGTAAGCAATGAGCTGAAGCATAGCCATTAAATTGATGACCATGCAATCGCCAATTGTGACCAGTGCTTTGTGCAAGTGTTGAGATGTACGAGCGTTGTGTTAAGGACGCAAGACAATCCGTTTCTTGCAACAGTATTTGCAGTTTATGTAAGACTTACGGTAGAGCCGGATTTTAACAGACGCAACGCCGCCTGGACAGCCCAGTATGCAGCTAGGATGACATCAGCTTGGCGTCCGCTTATTTTCTTATCCGTACCATCACCAATGACGATTGTGTGCGCTGCCACAGCAATAAAGCCATCAATGTGGGCACCCAGATCACTGTCAAGAAGAACACAAAGTTAACAACGATAAGTTGCAAATGTGCTTTGGATACTCACATTTTAACTACATCGCCAACTTTAAGCGTATAGTCGGCATCGTTCTTGGCTGGCGAGAAATGGCAGACGCAATTGTTGACCGACAGACATGTTGGAAATGCGATACCCTTCTTCAGCTCCTTCTCCTTTTTGTATACCTAAGGACGAAAAAATTGCAGTGTGTTATTCAATTTGTCAGCGTACATTATAGCAATTGGCTGTGTGCCAAAGTGTCCTCAGATCTCATAATCTGTTGATCTTTGGGTCTTAAAGCGCGCGCACGCATACGCCATCGACCAGCGCCAAAACGCACGTGGGTGGAAAATAACTCAACGCACGCAGGAAGCACGCGGCTTTTGACGGCACACACATGCTGCCAGTTAAACGCAACGGCGCACGCAAAGACCCTCAATTGCGTTAGTTTTAATCATTGGACTAGTTAATCATATGTATGAAGTTTGAAGTTCACTTAAAACTCACTTTGCCGGTTTCTTCAGTCAGCAGATTATCGCCCTTGGTGCAAATTTCCCTCACGGAGGCGTCCACTACGCAGAGTCCAATAACCGTTTTAAGTGTTTCTAAAATTAAACGCATTCAAACAGAAATAGTCGAGTTATTTCTATGCGAAACGAGTTTCTGCCTGTCTCGAGTGGCAGTGTAGTTTTTAAATAAGCAATGCAATTATATTCTCCCATCTGAGCTTTTCTTTTATATTAAAGCGGCAACGCTTTAATAACTAAATTTAATGGTCTTAAGTACTTTATTGTTTGGCATTGAACAAAAGAGTTCAACACCTGAAAAGTTTGAGGTTATGCACGCTACGTTTTGGCATATCCCGCGTACACCGCCGCGTGGCTACTTGCAAGCAACGTCGACGTCAGCGTCAACGCCGATGTCTTCGTTAGCTCCATTGTTGTCGGCTACACGTATTGGCCGAAAAGCAGAAAAATTCAGATTTCACTTTCGCTTCGCAGCGTATTTGTTTATTACATTTGCAAATTTACTTACTATTTACAATTTCGCCAGCCAACTTGTATTTGGTAACAACCAAATCCTCAGCAATGGTCTTCTCGGGCTCCTTTTCTACGTCTGCCATTTTTAAAATGAAACACAAAACGAGAGCAGCCAAATGACGAAACGATGTTTTTAAGAGTATGCAGCGCTGCCAGATGATATCAGAAATTGACTGAAAAAGCAACATTGACAGTGTGGCCACTTTGGCAGATTAAAGTGACCATAACTTACAAAGAAGGGGAATTTCAGCGGTCTGGCAGCATACTCTCAATATCCCTCAAATAATCGAACATGAAACTTATCGAGTGGCCACGAACAATAAAATAAACAAACGCGAAGCTAGAACCATTAAAAAATAGTTTTCAGTTTTCAAGTAATTATGTAACTAGCCGAAATGCATAATCAATGCGATGCGCCGGTGCTAGCGTAAACGTCTACTAGCATTGCGTGTCAATAATTTAAAAATATTAATACACCGAAACTGTGATAATCACACAACACGTTCACCTACACACACTTACAATGTCGGGCGATAGTAAACTGGACATCGACGGACATAACGTTATCAACACAACTAATGGAACAGCGGCTAATAATTCCCCAACTCTACTTCCTGTGTCGCAGCGAAAGCCGTCAACCGCCACAAAGGTCGCCGCAGGCCGAAATGCGAATTCTCTGCTTTGACCTTACCCACTACAATCGAACAACTCAATTTTTGTTAAGTTGTGCCGGCGTTTTTATACTCTACATTATCTATGGATATCTACAAGAGCTAATCTTCACAGTGGAGGGCTTTAAGCCATATGGTTGGTTTCTTACACTCGTCCAGTTTGGCTACTACATCGGGTTTGGATTGGTGGAGCGACGCCTGGAGGCGTACAGGACTATGGGCGGCACTCTGTGGAACATAGAGCCTGCGCCACGTTGCATACCCCTGCGTACGTACTTTGTGCTTGCTGCTCTGACGCTCGGCACAATGGGTTTGTCCAACTCCAGTCTTGGCTATCTCAACTATCCCACTCAAGTGATCTTCAAGTGCTGCAAACTGATCCCAGTGCTCATTGGCAGCATCATTATACAGGGCAAGCGTTATGGACCACTTGACTTTGCTGCCGCTACATCGATGTGCATTGGTCTAGCCTGGTTCACACTTGCCGACTCGCAGATGTCGCCAAACTTTAATCCTCTGGGCGTGGCAATGATCTCTGGTGCGTTATTGTGTGACGCGGCTATTGGCAATGTACAGGAAAAGGCTATGCGGGAGCACAAGGCACCAAGCAGCGAGGTGGTCTTCTATTCATATGGCCTGGGCTTTGTCTACCTGTTTGTGATTATGCTGATCACCGGCAATTTCTTTAGCGGATTCGCCTTTTGCTTAGCCCATCCACTGGAGACCTTTGGCTACGGCTTTCTTTTCAGTCTCTCTGGCTACTTGGGCATTCAATTCGTACTGGCTCTGGTCAGGAGCAGTGGTGCTCCTGTAGCTGCCACAGTTACCACCGCAAGGAAGGCTGTTACCATAGCGTTTTCCTTCCTGCTTTTTAGCAAACCATTTACTGTGCAGTAAGTAGATGACATGCTTTATCCCTTACTATTTTACTAAATCTTTCTTTTTTTTTTTTAACAGATATATCTGGTCGGGATTGATAGTTGTGCTTGGAATATATCTAAATGTCTACAGCAAAAAGAACAAGCTAACCTTTAAGGACTTGCAGCACCGGGTCAAGCAATTCGGTGCGAGACTATCACGCTCACCAAGTCGAAAATTCCTTATCGAAGTATAGGGATTGTGTGTACCAAATATGATATAATATACAACAAAATTTTAGTTAAATTGGAACAACAAAATATTCTTTAAGAAAACAATGTACTATATGCCTAAGTATACTATATAAAATTATAAATCGTAAATTTTGCAAGCAAAATGTCTTTTGCTATCTGTCCATGTCGATCTCCATAACGGTCTTGAAAAGATCTTGCCGCTCCTTGGCCGATGCCACTTGCCCCATCATGCGGTCGAGAAACTGTCGTTGATGCTTGATGATAAACTTGTTGCACTGTATAATTGTTGCGCCCGTATAAAGCGTTCGAAATTTGGCACGCACATCACCTATCTACAACAGTATCAATATTTGCTATTTAATATATAGAACAACAATAGTGCAGTTGCACTTACCAATGTTATCAGTGGCAAAATGCTTGACACAAAGCGCTGGCCGCGATGTATGCAGCGTATGATTGCTATTTTTGTGCGCTCATTGCAGTATTTCACACGGAAACCATGCTCCAAAACACCCAAGCCATACACGCCGTAATATTTCTCGACATTTTGCAGCAGGCATTTCGCCAGCATGTGGTCGTTAAGGCGCAGTGTTTTCACTGGTGCATATGGCACAATTTGCACGGCAATGTAACTGATAAGCGGCGTGGGTGGTTATTTAAACATCTGTGTGTCATAAATAATGTAAATTACTTAACAAGCTTACCGATTTTTGATGCGAACCATTGTAAACAAACACAGCCATAAACATGGAATGTGGCTGCACAGTGTTGCCACACTGTTGAAAAAGCGTGCGATTACAAATGTGATTGGCAATGTTGATGGCTAGATAAATGGGTTGATCGTGAAAAGTAATTGACCTTGATTAACGCGAGCAACTGTTGCACTGAGACTGTGAGCGTGGGCTGAGAGAGCGTAATGCGCGCGTTGATTTGACTTGTTTACAATTTGAATAATAAAAGTCGCACTTGTGAACAGGTCTTTAGTCTGTGAATGACTTGAGAAGCTGTTGGAAGTGCCAGTAAGTATACCTAATGTCAACTGAGCGGATGTGCTTTAAATTACAAACAAAAAACGTAAAACAATTAAAAACAGAAATTTAACTTTGCATATACCAATGCATCAAGTCACTTTATTAAAGTCTTTAAATGGCTCTTGCAAGCAGCTATCGCTGATATATTTTAAAAACATGGGTTGGCATACAGAAGATTAGCCGCATCCTAATTACATCTACAGCTAATTAAGACCCACTATTCACCACAGATTGCAAGAGATTTTTGAGAAACCGGTACAAGCTCCACAAATCCACAAACAGCTCAAATTTCTTATCAGTCAGCGGTATGAGCTCGTCGCGTTTGGTTAACATTTATTTGACCGCAAAAAACAGCAGAAGAGGTTTAGAAACCAAAGAAGGTGACAGCATGCCACAGCAGACGTACTTTGTGGGCGTGGACGTGGGCACAGGCAGTGCGCGAGCGGCCTTAGTGGACGCCAAGGGATGTGTAGAAAAGCAGTCAGTTGAGGTGATCAAAACGTGGACACCAGAGCCGGATTACTATGAGCAATCGAGCGAAGACATTTGGCGTGCTATCTGTAAGGTTGTTAAGGTAATATTGGATTACAAATTAACTGAGAGAGAGAGAGAGAGAGAGAGAGATCCGTCTGCTGATAACCTCTAACGATTAGATTAACATAATTGCAGGATGTTATTGCTGGTGTCAATAAGACGCAAGTGAAGGGCATTGGCTTCGATGCAACCTGCTCTCTGGTCATCTTGGATTCCAAAGGAGCACCGCTGACCGTGAGCAAAAGTGGTGTCGCTGAACAGAATATTATTTTATGGATGGATCATCGTGCTGAACTAGAGACGGCCGAAATAAATGCAGCCAAGCATTCGCTGCTTAAATACGTTGGAGGGCAGGTATCGCTAGAGATGGAGATACCCAAGTTGCTGTGGCTCAAGCGAAAGCTGCCCAAGACTTATCATAGCATATGGCGTGCCTTCGATCTGCCAGATTTCTTAACCTGGCGTGCAACTGGCGTGGACACACGTTCCCTGTGCTCTGTGGTATGCAAATGGAACTATGATGCAGCGTCGCACTGCTGGAATTCAGAGTTTTTGCGCGGTGCCGATCTTGAGGAGTTGACGCGTGACAAGTTTGCAGCACTGGGCAGCGACGTTCAGCCACCGGGCAAACCTGTTGGCAAGGGCTTGTCCGAACGTGCAGCCTCCGAACTAGGTCTAGCCGTGGGCACTGTTGTCAGCACATCCTTAATAGACGCACATGCCGGTGCCTTGGGCATGTTTGGTTGTCGTGCCGACGATAAGCTTGATACAGACGACGATATTCAGGGCAAAATGGCATTAATAGCTGGCACATCCACCTGTCACATGAGCATAACGCGTGATGCCTGCTTTGCCCAGGGCGTATGGGGACCATATCAAGATGCCATAATACCGGGCTATTTCTTGAATGAGGGAGGTCAATCAATTGCCGGACATCTGCTTGATCATGTGCTGAAGACACACGAAAGTTATTCGGAGCTGAATAAAAAACTGGGCGGTGATAAGTGAGTAGAAATCGGCTTTAACCTGTGTACTGTCATATAAGTGTTTGTATTATTTGTAGATATATTTACCAGCATTTAAACAAGTTGCTGCCTGAACTGGCTGAGAAACGTGGATTAAGCGAGGTTGGCTGCTTGACGCAGGATGTGCATGTTTGGCCAGATTTACATGGCAATCGTTCGCCTGTTGCGGATCCAACACTTCGTGGCATAGTAAGTTATGGATTATGGAGTCTAAATAATTATTATTCATAGCCTTTTTTCAACTAATAGATCACTGGCCTGGATATGACACGTGGAGTGGAGTCTTTGGCTATTAAATACTTGGCTTATGTACAGGCTTTAGCTGTGAGTTTATTGATATGCAAATAAGTTGTAATTAGTATATATTTATTTGTTTATACTTGATTATTTTCAGTATGGCACACGACACATTATTGAGAATCTTTATCAGTACAAACGTGCCGCTTTCCAGACGCTGCTCTTTTGCGGTGGCCTGGCCAAAAATCCGCTGTATGTGCAATGCCATGCGGATATTTGCAACCTGCCTGCTCTTATACCTGATGAACAGGAAATGGTGCTGGTAGGTGCGGCCGCTCTGGGCGCTGCTGCCGCAGGTCACTATGACAGCTTGGAGGTGTGTATTGGAGAACTAACTTTGGACAGCAAATAAATTCGTATTTCTGTTTATTTGTAGAGCGCCTCAAAGGCGATGGGCGGCACAGGGCAGCTACTGATGCCAAATCCCAACACTGTGGAGCTGCACAATCGAAAGTACAAGGTCTTTCTGAAGCTACTGGAGCATCAGCGAGAGTATAGAGACATTATGCAGGGGAACAGTGCATAGATTGATTGGCTTTCACAACACTTGAAACTAATTTTTATCAATATGTAAAACTCTGCACACAAACTTAGCTCAGTAACAAACACTTATCGAAAAAGGTTACAGACATTTGATTCATACTAGGGCTGGTTGGTTGATTATACACAACTAGGCAATAAATGCGGCCGCCTTGGAGTCAATTTTGCTGCGGCAAACGGGGCAAGTGACTTCAATTTTTTGGGCGCAGTCCTCGCACAGGCACACATGTCCACAGGGCAACAGTATGATCTAAAACAGTTGAATGTTGTAGAGCTGTAGAAAATATTGAATTAGCTCACCTCTTTGGGATTTGTAGAGCACACAACACAAAGCTGATCTTGTGTAAGGGTGTGCGGTCGGTTGCGTGCACGTCGTTCACGACGCTCCGACTCCAGACGCATGCGAATTTTACGTTCTTCACGTTCCTGTTTCTTTTTGCGATACACCTTGCGTACGATCAGACCAACCAGCACCATCGATACGCTGCCGCACAATACAATTTTGAAGCTAAAAAGAAATGCTCTTTAAACTATGGTCATTGAAGACTTTTTTAAAACATACAGCGTAGATGATTTGGCATCCTCGAAGCGCTTTATGAGCGTTGATTTGGTGGCAGTGGTCAGGAAAAGTGGGCCGTGCTTGGATGGCTGCATGCGTAGGGTTTGTCCATCCATCTCCAGCTCTCCAATAGCTGTCAAGAAGCTGCCATCGCGCAGCACTTGTTCTGTAGTTTGTAAGCCCTTCTGCCGCACACCCGTGAAGAAGCCAAATATGTGATCGAAAAACGATAGCGATGTGGATTCATAGTTATCGTAGACAACATCCACATCCAGCACTGCGGCGCTAATGGCATCCACAATCTCCACGCCATGTTGCTGATTGCACAGCTCGAAGGGCATCTCGTTGGTGCTCTCGTGCAGCAGCTTACGCTGCTCTGCCCAAAAGCCGGCAAATGCCCTCATCACGCGATGCTCGTGCAGCTTCACAATTTGGAGTACACCACTCACACTTGGCACAAATGAGCTGCGAAGTGGCACGCCAATGGGCGTGACAGTGCCGCGTATAACAGCATATGGTATCTTTTTATCCTGTTGTCGTGACACAATGTTTTTTAATTCACCATCAATGTTATATTGTGGAGCCTCCTGCAAATACCAAAGAGTTGTTATGATTGTGATTATGCATGCGATGCCATTAGAAAGAGATTTTACCTTTAAAACCTTGACGGTGTTTTTGTAACCAACATACTCGCGAACACAGAGTCCTAGGATGAGTAAATCGACGCCCAGCGCCACAGATTCGTGGATGAAATCCATTTAAAATTCTTAAATTATAATATGAAAGCAGTTTATGTGAGTTCTGTGTCAGTGTGCCTGTGTACAGAGGCAACAATAAAATACTAAATTGTAATTGAAGTATAGTTTCCAATAAGCAAAATACCAAAACAACAAGTTTCATTAATCGATGCCGATACAAAAATCAATCGATTGGATGGCGCGCTCGGTTTTATTAATTTAAAAGCCATTTCACTCAACTAAAAAACTAGCATGCAAATATTTGATTTTTCTAAAAGCGCACACAATTCTTAAGTGCTTTATATTTGTTGAAAGAAACCACTAAATAAACAAAGTCACTTTCAAGTCAAGACTTTTGCCACAATGTTTTTTCTGTGTAAATATGAACGCATTTGCTCATCAAACCAGCATTCCATTATGTTGCTATTGTTGCTGTAATCGCTGGTCGTTGTAATGCCTACCGCGTGTACTTTGCCCCACTTCTTACTTTCGCAAGATGTTAGACACAGACACACACACATACACGCGCACGCAGACAGAGCGCAAAGAGTGATATAAAGAGTGTCTCCCAGACCAATCGACTGCCAGAGCAAAAGATATCTTTAACTGCTATTTTTGGGTTGTGATTCAATTTACTTTCTGTAGTTCCCAGCCACGTTATCAATTTAGACAATTCGAGTACTTCGCAGCAATAAGACGTGCTTTAAATCAATTGCAATCAACATGTCCTTTCATAAGCTCTATTTGAGCTTGGTAAGTTTATGAAAACTAATAAATTTTGTAGCTATATAAACTGGCTAATTCTTATACATAGCTGCTACTCAATGTCACCAGCTTGCTGTTAGCTGCGACGGTTACCACACGCATCATACAGCCACGGGAGACGAGCAATTGTGAGGGTCGCCAAACACCTGGACCCATTTGTGAATCCTGTGAACTGCTTGCCACCTGTGTGCAGCATTCCAATGGCTGGGTGAATATACCCGTCGAGTCATGTGATGTGGCCAATGGCTTCTATTGCAATGTTCGTCTTGGCACCTGCTCCAATGCAACTGGGCCATGTCATCCCTTTGGCATTGTTGGCAACTTTCAGTGCACCTCGCAGGGCATCTTCCCAGATCCCTATGACTGTCAAAAATATCACATGTGCTATTTTGTGGGCGCCACTTTAGTCGCAGCTGCCGTTGACTGTGGCAATGACAAGGCATTCGATGCCCGAACAGGTCAATGCTCGATGACTTTGCAGAGCGGAGTGTGCACCCAGCCGCAATACCAGTGCCCCAAGGTGGGCTATGTGGCCGCGTGGCCCAGTAATCCCAACATCTTCTATGTGTGCAAGTCGACCGTTAATCAGAATCTTAACGATACCGTTGTCATTTATCCCTCACTGCATCGCTGCAATGATGGTGAAATCTTTGCGGATTTTGTGTGTCGTCCCACCAATGGTGGCAACTTACCCATACAGCCCCCATCCGATTCGGAGGTTATAGATCCCAATGACAATGAGTTTCCTGTAATGCCCACACGATGCGAGCATGTAGGTCTCATCGCCGATATGGATAATTGCCGCAAGTATTATTACTGTTCCGCCGTGAATGGCGAGATGCGTCATCTGGAATGTCCTCAGGGCACACACTACGGGCCGGAACAATCTGCCTGCGTTCTGGGCACATGCTGAACACCTTCTAAATAGTATCTTAAGTGAATTGTCAATCTGTGTACTATACAGTTAATTAACCAATTGAACCAAATCGTTTATCTTTTAATTATGCGTTTTACATTTTCACAGAATGCTTATCTTTGGCTATTTAAGCAGCTCCCTGAAGCAATTTTAGCAAACAGTCTTTAAAATGATTTGTATTAAGTTGTTTCTGGTGGTTTTTGGCTGCCTCGTTGGCCTCAACCAAGCCCATAAGATTGTCACAAACAGTAGCTGGGGCATAGATACTGCGGAGTTGATAACAGGCATAGACTCGGCAGAGTTGGTGTCAAATCCCTGCCAGGATGTGCGCATTGCTGGCTTCATCTGTGTTGATTGCTCCACCCTAGGCTTCTGCTCAAATGTGAATGGCCAATGGCAGACAGTGGCCATGACCGACTGCCAGGCTGAGCGTGGCTTCTACTGCAGCGACGAGGGCACCATTGGATGCACCTGGCAGCCCAAGTGTCAAGTGCCGGTGCGTGGCAAGTTCCACTGCCAGCTGCCAGGCATATTTCCGGATCCGTACGACTGTCGCAGTTATCACGAGTGCAGTGAACAGAATGTGGATACGCCTCGTCAGTGCAC
This sequence comes from Scaptomyza pallida, assembly GCA_018152965.1. Taxonomy (NCBI): domain Eukaryota; kingdom Metazoa; phylum Arthropoda; class Insecta; order Diptera; family Drosophilidae; genus Scaptomyza; species Scaptomyza pallida. Next base: position 3,536,087 of record JAECXP010000238.1, read on the forward strand.
CAATGGAGCCGCCTACTCGCTGCTCACCCATAGCTGCAGCTTGCCTCGGGAGAGCGAACAGTGCACGGAGAAGCAATACAGTTGCAGTTATGTGGGCCAGACAGGTGCATGGGCCTCGAATAGCAGCTACTACTACATATGCCAAAAGGATAAGCAAGGCGATCAGGATATTTATTATCCACTGATGATGAAATGCAGCAATGGTTTCAGTTTCAATGGACACAGCTGTGTCCAAGCCACCAAGACAATGCTTATAGATACGATTCCGCAGATGTCGCAATGCAGCGATGGCGAGGTCTTACCGGCGGAAACAACAAATGGTTTCTATGTATGCAATAACGGCAAGCTGTTTTATCAGAATTGTCCGGAGGGATATTCTTTTGATCCAGCTGTAGCAGTTTGCTTTCAGTTTTCGGACTTATGCCAGGAGGGCGAGCTCTATCCGGCGGGAACAACGAATGGTTTCTATATCTGCGCCAACGATAAGCTGTTTTACCAGAACTGTGGAGAAGGACTTTATTTTGATCCAAATAAAAAATATTGCATAAAGCAGAAGGAGGACATATGCCAGAAGGGAATGTTCTATCCAGCTGAAACCAAATATGGTTTTTACTTTTGTCACGATGGAACACTGATCTATCAAAACTGTGCCGCTGGCTATTCCTTTGATTTGACCCGGCATTTATGCATACAAGCAAATGAGAAGTGCGAGGAACTTAAACTATATCCAGCAGACACAGAGTATGGATATCTTTTGTGCCACAATGGAGAACTTACCTCACATTCGTGCCCAGAAGGTTCTATCTTTGATGGACAGAATGCAGTATGTAAATCACTGCCTATGGACTTAAGCTATCCCATGTACTAATCTTTTGCAGCTACAATAAATGTATGAATGTATGAGCATATGAAATTGATTCAAGAACTTTTTATATCTTAAGGTCGCTGCTATATGCATATCTTTTAATTAGAAACCTTAACATTGCCGTAGTCATTGCTTATCTTGTGTTATTTAAACATTTTACTTAAAGCAGCCGACCGTCAGTATTTTGTAGAATGAGTTGTATTAAGTTATTGCGGTTGCTGCTGCTACTCGGGTTTTTAGCTGGATTTGAGTGTAATGCAGTTACAGCTGCAGAAGTCCCTTGTGAAAGTGGAAAACTTTATCCGACAGATTCACCATGCTGTTATTACTATTGCAAAAATGGGAAACCGCAATATACGAAATGTCCAGATGGAAGTTACTTTGATGTCACGTTTCAGATGTGTCGCTATGGACAGACGCTAGCTCCTGGCGATGATGTGGGATCTGGTGGAACTCCGCAATCCGGAGTTTGTCAGCGTTTTGGCTTGGCTGCCGACTTAACCAATTGCAATCGTTACTATCACTGTGACAATAAGGGATCCACAATGCAGCGAAGCGATTGTCCACAGGGTCAGATCTTTGATCCCTTGAAATTTACGTGTGTTTCAGGCTTTTGTTAAACTTTGTTGAACTTTTATTAATACAAAATAACAAAACTTAAAGCTAATGATAAATACAGTAAAAGTTGTGTTACTTAATCATCGCATTCACGCACAACGGGATGCAACACAATGGAAGCACCATTGCAGCCAGTGCGATCCGAAATAAAGTCATGGAAGTTGCTCTCTAGCGCCCACATGAAACGCTTATGTCCTGGCAACACTTGTGTGGAAAGGCGACAATCGCCGCCACGTTGCACCTCCTGCAAATTGGATGCCTTGAAGCACGTCTCTGAGTCCCACAGATAAATATCATTCTCGCCCTTGTAGCGGAAGAAGAGCGAGGTGCCTCCATCGGCGCCCAGCAGCACCGCTTGCTTGCCAAATGGCTTGGGTCCCACGTCAATAATGGAGCCAGCACCCTGTCCCACTCTCAAGTACTCGCCCTTAATCGAGTACAAGCGTGGGGAGCTCAAATAGCTAAAGAACAGTGTCGAGGTGCCATCGGGCTTGGCAGTCAGTGCCACATAGAGTACATCATTGGTCGGTGCGGTTGCTCGTGGCAACACAATGCGGTATGACTTGTTGCCCGTAATGTCATAGACAAGAATACTACGCGCTCCAGCATCGGCGACATAGCTGTTAACGAAAGAGAGAGAGAACGAGAAAAATTGATTACAAATCGAATTGAAAAACAATTATTGAGTCATTGAAAACTGTCGCTGCGCTTATCAAGTAAACCAAAATTCTGGTCATTGTGATAAGATATCATTTGCTGTTGCTTTGGTTTATAAAATGCGCAGAGTAGGAAAAACTTTTAACTTACACGAAAGGCTTGTTATCCTTGGAGTAGTCAACGACAATAAACTGCAATCGACTTTCCGATGTCACCAGATCGCTCAGATCAATGCTCTTGACCACCTTATTGTTGGCCGTATTAATGGCCACAATTTTGGGACTGCAGCGACGAATTGGTTGCTCCAGCGTATTAACAATGCCCACATCCAAAGCCCACAGCAAACCCTATAAATAATAGACAGATGGATGGATGGATGCATATAATTATTTGAGAATGTAAATATTTGAATTTTAATTGAGATATGGCTGGTATTTTCATGAGCCCAAATATTTAAGTGTTAACTCGCTGCAGCCATAAAATATTTTTTATGCGCATCAGCCAAATAAATAAATAAGCAAACAGCAAAAAAAAAAAAAACAAAAAAAAAATACAGAAAACAAACAAATTCATGTAAATTGTGTGTAATTGCTGAAATGCAAATAAATAAACAAATTCGCGTGCCAATTGTTGTTATTGTTATCTGTACATGCATACAACTGTTGTTGTGTTTGTTGTTGCTGCTGCTTGTTGACTTGTGTAAATGAAATGAAAAATTGTTGTATAGCAACACATTTGGTTTATGGGTTTTAAATGAATTTTGGGCATACAAGAAATGCAATTAAAATCAACTAACAAAATACAAAATTCTCTGTGCAATATTAAGGATAACGAATTTAATTGAAATACAAATGAAATAAACACGAGAATAATATATAAATTTTTATATATGAACGAATAGTTGAAATTCCATAATCAAAGTATGCTTCTTATTTTTAGCTTTAAATATCGGCAATACGGCAATCATAATTTGTTCAACTTCAAATTAAATTGCACATTGATTGAAATATCAAGTGAAATGTAAGACCCATATGCGTGTGTGTGCGTGTTTTTATCATGAGCATGTTTAAAGGGGACGGAAGGGGGGGGTTCTTTTGAAATTGTTGTTTGCCTTGAACTCAAGCGGATTTTTGGATTGCGCATTTCATGCTATCTTTTATAATATTCCATTTACATAGCCAATTTTTTTGTTTGCTGTCCGGCATAAGAGTTTTTTTTTGCATGTTTGTTAAAAAGCAATTTCGTAGTTGGGTTCAGTATTTAAATAAAATATATATGCATGTATGTATGTGCATATATTTATTTATGCATGCATTGAATGCGTGAGCGAAAAAAAGCTGCACCACAAATTTCAGGCTTAAAGCAGCAAATTGCTTTTCCCACTAAATTGGCCTGTTAACTGGCGTGGCCAATATAAACGTTAAAATGAAGAATGGGCACTCCACTGGAGACACCATCAATCGTTAAAGTACTCACATTTGGATCCACAGCAATGTCCACAACAGACTGCAATGCCTGACAGTTGCCCTCCTCTTGAATGGCCCAGCAGGGGTATGGCGCTATCTTGGCCAAACACTCGCCCTTCTTCAGATTCACACGGCCCAGGGTGAAGGGTACACCCTGTTTGTAACGTGGCAATGCCACAAATGCCGAATCTCGCTGCAGTTGCGCACGTGTCACAATCACATTTCTGGGCACATAACGACCCGATTGCACATAGATGTTTTTGGTGGACTCACAGGGCCAATGGAGATTGCTGCCACTCAGCTGGAAGGTGAGTTCGGTGAGCGGATTCTTGTCACATTTTGTGCTGCCAATTGAGTTGCCCGAGTTTTCACCACCCGGTGAGGAGCTGTAGGCGGCACAGCTTACAGCTATCAGCGAGATGACCAGCAATAATGGCAACAAAGTGGCCATTTCAAATAATTTGTATCACTTTATGTGGCGCGGATCTTAAGATGATGCTGACTGATGCTTAAGCTGCTTGTTGGTCGATTATGTAAAACGTTTGCAGCGCTTGCCACATTTATATTTATAGTCGATTGTCAGATTTGGTGGCATTTGGCGCGTGTTCTTTTAACGCGTCTGACATGCGGCAAGGTCGTCTCGTAAACATGAGGAAACATGTGTCCCATCCAACTTAAACACACAAACACACACTCACACACGCACACACACGTCGAACGAACATACACATTGCAGTTGATGGCCAGCCAGTCAGCACGTCTGCAGCACGCCATTTTTGTGACACAACGGAAGCGGCATGCTAACACCCAATACTCTGAACGCCCACTTCACACATGCTGCACTTTTGCGGAAGTAGCTGCCGAAACAGAAAAAAAAAAGAATCGTCTCTACAGCGCGTGCGTAATTTAAACAATCTAAAGATTTTAATTGATGCTTGCAGCAATTTTGTTGCTGACATTTAACAGCAAGCATCTTTAATAACAAGAAATAGCTCAAACTTTAGCTGCTCTTTGGGGCACTTTGCTCTTGTCGCAAACTATTGCCAAAAACTTGCTGTCAATATGAGGCAAAAGTTTTCTGTCTCGTTTCATTGACCAAGTTTTAGTTTGTTTTTGTTGTTAGGTGAGATAAAAACATGTGTTCTCTTGCCATATACGTATACAATATCAACACAAAGTGAGTGGGAGAAAAGAGAGACTTGTTGTCAAGTATCCGATGTCTTTTGGACAAACTATTTCAACAGATAGTTTGTACAGATTTGTACTACAAATTTAAGACAACAAATGTCACTTCACTCAATTGAAAGCAATGCTGATAGCCCGCCCATTTAATAACTTTGATAACTTCTATTTCAAATATTGAATGCATCTCAAATATTCATTTTATAAGCAGCTCTAACTGTGCATCTTTCAACTGGGGGTATAGCTCAGGGGTAGAGCATTCGACTGCAGATCGAGAGGTCCCCGGTTCAAATCCGGGTGCCCCCTGGAAATATCATTTTCTCTTTTTTCAGCTTTTTTCTTCCCCATTTGCTGCAGCATTTTGATATATGTATATCCCTTTAAAGATGTGGCGTTGACCTCGTAAACAATGCGTGACCAAACATAAGCATCGCTCCCTGATTATCTCTCCATCTTTTCGCAATATCTTTTCCTTCTTTTTTGTCACAAAGCAAATAAACAGCAGCGTGTGGACATAATGTGATGGTGAGTGAATATTGGCTGGGTTTGAGGTGGAGTCAAGGCTGCTGCTGTGGCTGTTTGTTTGGCTTTGTTTGGTTTTGGGTCCTAGCAAGGAGTGGGCAACACATGCATTGAATTATGGTTGCAGAGTTGCCGGCCCTTTTAAATTTAGACACAATCAAAGTCGTTCCACAAAAAAATTAAATGCTGGTCAAAATACTGTACTGACCCTTCCGGTCTTTGGCCTCCACTCGAGGCTCCAGCACAAATGACATGCAGATTGAATTTGTGTGAAATTCATTTTAATAAACTGTCATAACTTGACTTTTTATTTTTGCCGATGGTAATCTGAAATTTATAATACAGCATCTGTAGCTGTAGCTGTGGGTGTGGGTGTGTGGGCGGGTTTTTGCTGCTTGTTTGCGCCATCATTTGAGAGCTGCACGAGCCGTAGATAAATATTTATGCGATTTCATAAATAAAAAGCAATAATAAATTTATATATATACATATATGAAATTCAGCTCTACGTGAATCGAGTGTAAAATGCAAGTCATATAAATATGTTCGATGTAAGCATATGTATATTATTATATGGTCTGTTTCTCGTAAATGGCAAATATATTCAGTAAATTGCGTTGCAATTTGCCAACAAGCTAACGAAAATTTAATACACACACACAGAGAGAGAATTCAATTGTGCTGCAGATTTAAGCCAAATATAATTAATACAAATTGCTGTTCAATTTAATGGCAAACCATTTAAATCAACCAATTGAGTTTGTGTCCAACAAACAGAAAAATCAAAGCGCACTTTAAGCTGGCGTCAACACAAAAACTTTGCCGTCCAAATAAAGCCAGAATGCGACAAAGCGAGAACAAAAAGAAAGCGAAGAAAAAAAAAAGAGAAAACAAAACCGAGCAAAAGAAGAAACAAAACACAAAAGCATGGCACATAAATTATGTGGCAAAACTAAATAGCAAAAAAACAGCTCAACCTAACACTTAGCTGAATGCTAAACTAATCAAGTACCCTAGAAAATGATTTTTGCTAAAAATATTTGATATATAAGCTAAGTTTTTAAGTGCCTTGGCTGAACATCTTCGTTGCAAATATATCGTTTAACAACTTTGTCAGACTATTCAATTCGATAACTTGAATTATATTTTATTAAATTACCCGCTTATATAATTCATATTTCTTTTTGGTCAATTAAATGCCAGCTTTCCCTCTTAATACTATTGAATCGTCATATATAAAAACATTATTCAGTCAATCGCTGACCCAGAGTCGCCTTTAATACCCTAGATAAGCACGAAGAAAAAAGAAAAAAATGCAATCGGCAAATCAGTAGCCAAAAAGTTGAAATATTATTATAATTTATGTGAATTTTTCCACTGGCCGGCACAAAAAACCAAAAATTGCTGAGTCCAGCAAGTTTAACGACCCATTTAACAGAGAAAACGACGCCAAACGTGACCACAGTCAATATTTATTTGATGTGTTTCTTTTTCTATTTTTTGTTTTTTTGTTTTTCTGGCTTTTGCTTTTGCCGGCTCTCTAACCAACAAAATAAAAGTAACAGGAACAGGAGCGAATATGTGTGTGAACGTGTTTGGCAAAAATACAAATACTAAGCCAAAGTCAAATTACATTTTGGCCTATTTGCGTATTCAATTGGACTTTTATTGGGTATATTTGGAGTATTTTAAACACGCATTTTGTTGTACAAAATATAAAAAAAACTCGTTGTGCCAGATTGCCAAGTCTTGATTGTCGATGGTCGGCAGTCGGCTGTCGATTGCCGCTAGCCAAGTGGCATTTCTGCACATGACGCATACGCCTCGTTAAACCGGCAATAAAAACTGTTCAGATAATCGGAGGGTAAATAGCTCCAGGCAGGGATTTCTGCCGTGTCTAATGGGTAGGTGGACATCTGCTGGGGGCTTTGGTCCTCGCTGTCGGTCAGTTTTCATCTCAGTTGTCGTATCTTATCTCTCCGGGCACTGTAAGCTAATGTTTGCATAAATTATGTTAGGCAAGACGGAAAACAGCCCGGAAGTGCTTGTCATCAATATTTTTTTCCTAGCCCCTAAGTAGAAGGGAAAATGTGTCTGTGTTTGTGCGGTGCAGAAAAGTGCGCAAATAAATCACGCCGGTATATGTATGTCGGCGCGGGGGATTTGTTGCCCAACACACACACACATACACACACAAACACATGCGGGTCTTTTGCCTGACATTTTGGCATGCCAAACATGTCGCGTCGCTGGAAACACTTCGGGCGTTGTCTCTTGAAAGCTGCAAGTATTTTCTTTTTTTTATTTGGGTAAAGAAACAGCTGTTATGCTTAAGGGAAATGTTTAAGTGTAGTTAAAGCTATCACATGATAAGTTAACTCTATTAATAACATTGCAGCTGAGCTCACTGAAGCTTACAGTACATTGATGATTGAGTTATGAGAAAGGCATTTAAATTATATATGTACATTTTACATGTACATATTTCAAGCACAATTTGACTAAGTAATTTGCCAATTAATTAGTGCTCTGTTGTGGAAAATTACCAAAGCAACCCATTTGTGGTGCATATAAGCAATTAGCTATAAATATCCTTTTGAGTAGCTTGCAATCAGAGCGCACTTGGCTTCCAGCTGTTTGTGTATACGCGTGTATGCGGGTGTGTGTGTGTGTAATTCTTATTGCAGTAAGAGTCAACTCAGCACGAGCTTTAGATATACATTCATATAAGATGCACTGCAAGCAAGTTTATCCCTAAATTAAATATTTCTTGAGTAAGAAACGGAGCACATTTTAAAGCTTGAATGATATTTTGGTATACCACAAGGAATTTAACATAAATAACTTATTTTTCTTGCTGTGTATCAACTTATAATATATATATACTCCATCTTATGCCCAGTTTTGTCTGCATTTGCTGTGGCTTCTGCGCGTGAAGTATTTCAATTATTTTTAATGCAATTGGTTGCCAACAGTGCGACACACACACTGACACAGACACACGCACAACCAAACAGTTGCTGCTCGAATAGTTTGTTTTTCTGATGTCACGCTCAAGGTTCTTCCACCAAAAAGTTGTTTGCAATCTGAGAAATTGGCTAGCAGCACGTCTTTGATTTCTGGCCACTTTCGATGGCTTATATAAGACACGACACTTTGCCCAACTTGGTGTGCAGTCAATATATAAATTTCATCAGAACGCCAAGCAGTCCAACACATACAAACACACAAAGATGCATTTCCATTTAGCCAATTGGCTGGGTTTGCTCCTGGCCATTTGCATTGCCCCACAGACGCTGGGTCAGGGTACCAAGTACGGCTTGTGGACACCGGATCGTGCTCATTCCGATGCACAGCCCATTCAGTGGACGGGTGGTCAATTCGAGTTTCCCTGTGCTAGCACCAAGTCTCTGTTTAAGAGCTCCGGCAAGTACATTGCAAAGAATGTGATTGCTACGCGTGCCCAGCTGATTGGCGATACCATCTATTTGGCATTGCCACGTTATCGCAAAGGTGTGCCAGCGACGCTGGTAAAGACCAGTGTGCAGCCGGGTGGCACCTGTTCCACCACCTTCAAGCCTTACCCTTGCTGGGATTTGCAGGAGGAAGGCAACTGCAAGGCTCTGCAGTCTGTTGTCGATTTGGTTGTGGATCAAAATGAGGTGCTCTGGGTGCTGGATACAGGCATTGTGAATACCTTGGAGACGCCAGTGCGCAAGTGTCCACCCAAGGTGGTTGCCATGTCCGTAAAGACTGGCAAAGTGCTCAAGACTGTGTCACTGGAGGGTCTCACCTCCAGCAGCTCTCGTCTACAGTACCTGGTTGTGGATTATGCTCCCGATGGCGGATGCTTTATCTATGTCAGCGATGCTGCCAATCGTGCCATTATCGTCTATAATCTGCAAGCGGATCGTGGCTTCCGTGTAGTCCTACCCAAGGCTGTCTCCGCTGGATGTCGTTCCCGTGATGTCCTCTACATAGCACTCATTCGTCGCGATTGCGGCTCCACGGAACTCTACTTCACCTATCTGAGCACCAGCAAGCTGTTCTCACTGAAATCCGAGTATCTGCGCAGCGGTGTTGCCGATGGACGCATTTTGGGTGAGTTATTGCAGCTATTTGCGAGATTGCTTGCAGTTTTTAATTGAGTGTTGTGCGTTCGTTACAGATCTGGGTAAGAAACCTAGCCGCATGGTCATCATTGGCACCGACAATGGCTCGGCCATATTCTTCCGCAACGAGGGCGATGCTGAGGTGTATCGCTGGGACACCAACTCCACATTTGTGGAGACCAACTTCAAGCCGGTCTATCGCAGCCAGACGTGTCAGTTGGTCACCCATGCTGTGCCCGATTACAAACGCAATACGATGCGGGTGCTGCAAAGCAATTTTCCGGATTATATGCAAAATCGTATCGGATGCGGGGCCATTCAACAGCTCAGCCATATGCAGGGCTGTTGGTAGACCCAACAATGCATACACACACACACACACCCTTACACAAACACATAAACAGACTAACACACATTCCAGTAGATACACACACTCAAACACACTCGTAGTTGTTGTTGCAACTGCACTGGCTTTGCGACAAAAGCTTCTGAAATTGCAGTTGCGGCAATAACCGGAAAAAAATCATCAAAAGTTTTATTCGTTGACTTTTGAAATGGTTTTTTGTAGCATTTTTGTACATAAACTAGCGACTTTAGTTAGTTACTCTACATGTTGTTGTTGGTATTGTTAACTAAGTTAAGCAATAAACAGTTCTCAGCTGTACATTTAAATGGGCATTATCTTATATTTTTATCTTCAAAGTATCCTTTGCCATAGCATTCAACTTGGAATATTTTTATCTATTTTTAGTTTAGTTGGTTTCATAGAAAATTGAGTTTATTCAACTGGTATTCAATTCGGTTGTCAACCAATGGGGTAAAATGAGTGCATTCAACTTATTTTATGTGTTTACCAGATAGTCAGCAGAACACACACATTTGCTGATTGAGGTATTTCATTTTTTGGGGTCAACTAACTTTATGCCAAATAAAAAATAAATAAACATAATGGAATGCTTGAACGATTATATATTTATTAATATGTGGGAAAAGTATTTGTGGTTCAGCATTTCTTTCAAAACTTTTTGGGGTATCTTTACAGTTTTTCATTGTGAAATTCATTCAAATCGGCTATAATTTGGAACTTTATTCTATCAAGTTGCATCTTTCATGAACATGTGAGCTTTAATCATAATTCACATTAACTTTCGCCCCTGTATCCATTTCCAGTTGAGTGTCTTTCTTTAACTAGTTAATTAACATAACTGAACGCTCCACATTATGAACTGGCAGCTGCAATGATAATAAATTGCCAAGGCTCTTAATACACTACTTGCCCTGATTACAGTATATTTCAACAACAGAGTAGCAGCAAGAGCAGCAGCAGCAGGAGCCACCACCACCCTTCAACGCACTCATTACCCATGCAATCTACGAGTTAATTGCGCCAGAGATTCGCGAGTACCCTGTTCAACTTTAACTCGTGCTAATTGGGGAATTTCGTGATAAATTGCACGCCAGTTTGCCCCAATGAGTATATCTTCTGTGGTGCACTCCCACCAACTATCTGCCCCTAGGGCAGCGTTCCCTTCCATTCACAATGGACAGACATCCGGCGACACTCTGGCGTTGCGTATTTTCAATAATAAATCAATTAATCAGCTGCACTTCTGCACGTTTGGCTTCTGTTCAATGTTCAGTGTTCAATGTTGGAAGTTGCCTGTTGCCTGTTGACCTTTGATCCTGTCTGGTGATGATTGTGGGGGCGCTACTATGGCTGCCGCAATGAAATAAATAAAATTGATGAGCTCATTCAGCAAATTGCTTGCTTGCTTGCCATTTGCATACGCATATTTTTAGGCGTGTGTGTGTGTGTTTGGATTGTTTGATTACAATTGAAATTTCGTCAGCTCAAAGGCTTCGCGCCGCCAAATAGGCAACAGAAAAAAACAAAACGAAAAGCAAAACGTGCCAAATGCAATGAAAACAGGTCGAATACTTCATATACAGACATATGTATGAACATGTGTACCATAAATGTGTCAACGACAGCAGCGCAAATATCAACGATAATAAATTTTGTTTTTCAGCTGTTGCCCCCATGCAAAACAAAGAAAACTCCAAAAAAATAAAAAACAGCGAAAAAATAAAAGAAATGACCGAAAAAATGTTTGCTGCTTGGGACTTGGAACAGCTGACAATACCAGCAGTTGGGGTAAGGCCAGCGATAAACTTGTCTCTCTGCGTTTGATTTACAAAGCGCTGATTTTGGCCAACTCAAACAATAACACAAAGCAACTAAACAAAAGGAAAATACAAAAAAAAAGTTCAGTATCAACAAAACCAGCGCCAGACACAAAAATATTTTGAGAGCACAAACTAAAATAAACTAAGCAGAAAAAAAGAAACGGAAAGAAAACTGTTTTGATAATGAAAAATAAGTAAACATTCAGTTGAGAGCACAACTGTGGTTGTTGATAAATTGATTAAATCAATGTTTCATCAAGTTCAATTCACCGGAATCTAAAACAATTGCGGCTTTTCATTTACTTGCTTATATATCTAAGCATTAGTCGAATATATACACAAACGAGCAGTGAAATCAATTAATATTAAATCTCTTCCAAGAAATCATTTAAACAAGAGCCCAATAATCCTTTATGTGTGAGCTTTTTGAGAACAATTTAAGTAAAAGTGAGAGCTTATAAGAAATTCTATCGTTATACAAGTAAAAAAACTAACCTAAACTCCAACTGCAATGACAAGTTGTTCACATTCATGTCAGCTGCTAAATTGTGTAGAATTTTTGTGCTACATTTAGCTACATCCATTTTTAGCTATTTCTGAGCTTTGTCAGATGTGTCAACTTGTCAAAAGGTCCTGCCATAATCGAACTTGTATTCGAAGTTGGTCGCAGGGCATCATCGAACATCAAAGCTGTCAGTAAACCGCATGAAAATGCTATTAAATACGCGACAGTTGCTTTATTTAAATCCTTTAGTATTTATTTTTTCATTTTCCGTTTTACACACAACGGTTAACTGATTGACTTGAGTTGTTGGCAAATTGGGGCCACTATCCCCAGAGATTGCCGTGCTCGACAATTTCATGTGGAATGCGAAAAGAAAAAATAGGAAAGCCAAAAAGAAAACATTTTGAATAATAAGCCCTCAACTTATGTGACAAACATTTAGATAAAATCAAATCAATGTGATTCATATCTTTAAGGCGACATGCTGCCAATAAATTGGTTTAAGCTTGTCAAAGTTATGGGAGTTGACTGACGGCAGCTTATGTAGGAATATAGATTTTAACATTCGAAACAGTATCGGAATTAGCTTAAAATCATTATCGACACAGTTTGTGTATGGGCAATGTCATCACATTATGAGTGACACATCTGCGACATTCCATGTTCAGATATCAGGACCACAATTATGAGCCTAAGTGCCGTTAAAGCAGCAACTGCCAAAAATCCAATCAATAATGTTCTTTCTTTTTTGTATATGTATTTGTATGAATGCTTTTATCACACACGACAGACGTGCATGGCATGAGGAATGCGAGCCATAAACACATACATGAAAACAGAATGTTGGAGCTGAACCATTAGATATGCAAAAGGCAGCTGGAAAGCAAGCAACGAAAGAAAGTGCCTCTGGGTGGCAATGGTTGCTCACACATTACAACTCAACTCAACTCAACTGAACTGACATTCAATAAACATTTCAAACGTTCAATTATTTTTCAATTGCATCGATTTGTGCTGAGCAGTTGCCGGTTGCTTTTACCTAAGCAGCTCCAGGATACAATCAAATCTGCGACGCAAAATGACAACGAGACATCCGATAATGCGTTCGCTGGCAGCGGGAACGGTGTGGCCCGTCGGGGAAGGAAGGCATATGAAGACAGCATACAATGTTGATTTCCAGGGCCTCAATTTTGCACGTGACCCTACAGAGCTAAGGCGAATGCTAGCCGGAAGTTATTTGACAGCCATTTTGTTGTCCCGCCAGCTAAATGGTTCCAGTCATTTGAGCGCCGAACAAAACCGAAAACCAATTCAGCTGCTTTGCATTAAAGCGTACCAAAGACCATAACTGAACTAAGCGTATGTGGGTATGTGTGTAAAGGGGCGCCAAAGTGCCCACCATAGTAAACAGGAAATGCTGACTTGACAGCGCCATATTCCCATGCTAATACCCATACCGATTCCCATTACCAATTCCCGTCCCAAACAATATACCGGCAGCAGCCGCAGCCATGGAAACAGTTCGCTTAACCACAAAAACCAGAAACCATTTTAGGGCTTCCATACGTAGCGCGATAATCCTTTCAATTCACTTGGACAATTTTTTTCTTTTTCTTTACATTGTTGTGTGTGTAGTTTAGATCTGAGTCTCTCACATTCACCCAAACCCGAAAGTAAAAAGGGTTATTATGGCTTTGCAATGATGCTTAATAGCTGAAATTGAATCTTGCACATATACATAGTATATCGAATGGGTACTTGGTTGTCATGGTCCTTATCCAATGTTACTAAAGCTCCTCTTTTTTTTGCAAAATTCTCAAACAAAGATTTTAATCCCTTAAAAGAATGCTCATAAAAATTGCATAAATTTTTTATGTAAGGCAGACTAATTTACGCATTCATAAATCATTTGGGCAGTGTCATAAATCTCCTCAAAAAACATCAACAAACGCTTAAGCTAATCAACATACATACATATTTATGTGAAAACTGAAAATGAAGGAATAACACCGGAACACAACTAAAATACAACACAACAGAATGCAAATTGAAACACACACACACACACCCATACAAACATGACAAATAATATAATCCAAAGCGAGAACATGTCTCCCAGTGTGTGTGTTTGTGTGTGTGACTATATAAACATAAATCTAACAGTGAAACAGTTAGAGAAATGTGCAAAAGAGAATAAAGGAAAACGAACAGACAAAATAACATGCAGATAACCAAACGGTTTATGACCACTCAAAAAAAGGTTTAAACATATTTTCACATGGTCTCGTCAAGTGTATAAAAAGTGTATCAAAATTTATATTTTTTCAACCGCTTCCTGTTATTGTTGTTGTTGTTGTTGCTTTTTTTTTGTCGGTAAGGATTGTGTGCACTAAATCATCCCATTTGATGATTTATTACATTATTTGGATCTTGTTTGTTAGTGATGGCAAAGTCAACCCGCTATGTTTGACAGTTGGTTAAAGTTCCTGTAATGCTCATAAATAGAGCGTAGCATAAAAGTTTGCTAGAAATAAATAAAGCAGAATCACAGCTAGAAATATGGGTTGACAACAAACACAAGTGTGAGGTTTCCATTCATGAAAACAACCGACAAACGCAATCCACAAAGCAAAAACACGCAAAAACAAAATGTCTGCAAAACAGCCAGAGAGCCAGACATCGAGAGAGCTCTTTGCAGCGTCAACAAGTCTATCAGCTGTTGCTGTGGATACCAAGTGGATGCCAATCTGTTACACCAGTTGCGCTTCGTGGAACGCAAGGCTTGTTTACTGCGAGGCACAGCTGTTTAGCGCTGCCGCTGCCGCAGCCACCGCAACTGGCAACACTTTCGACAGGCGCACAGGAAATTGCCTTCGGTGCGGCCAACAGCTGGTCAGAGTTGGTTCAGTCAGTCAGTTGGTTTTCCATTGCGGCGTCGCACGCACGTGTCTCGTCAACGCCACGGGTCCGCATCTAGATATTTGTGTTCGGAGTTCTATTACGGTTATTCTGTTCTCGCTTTTCGCTGGCAGCGAGTTTTGTGTGTGGCAAAAAAATTTAGAAAAAAAAAAATGAATTTAAAACAAACAAAAATTTAGTAAATTGAAATATCTAAGAAAATTGGTGGCTGTTGTGCTCATCTGCTGTTGACATAAAACTCAAGTGATTTTTTACAAATTAAGTTAAGGGAAAAAATGATAAATGCAATTCGCGTCTTGACTTTAATTGAAATTGAGTAAACGCCGTTTCACGCAGCTGCAAGTGAAGCCCTACTCTTCAGCTTTTTGGGTTTCGTGGAGGTGAGTTAATTGTTTAAGCAGAACCCTAAAACTTTTTGAAAAGTTGACTAAGCTGATTTACCCGGGGATTAAAGGCTCACAAAATCCATTGTTTGACGTCCTGCTGATGGTCATTGCTCCAAACAGCTTAAAAATATACTTTTTATATTGAAATTTCGCTGTGAATATTGATTTTTTAAATATTTTTTATATGCTAAGCTGAAATTTAATGGAATTGTTATGTGAAAAGTTGGCTTAAAGCTTTGTCAGAACAGTTTCAATACAATGTTTTAAAGCTACAAAAACTTTTTTATGCATTACTGTGCGCACTGTACCCAGCTTTGCCCAGCTTTTTTTAGGCTGAAGCTCGTCCCATGCTCATGCTTAATCATATCATATTCCTTGGAGGCTTTTCTCTTACCGCTCACTTTTACCTATCCATTCTTATCTGCCGGCAGCGTGCTACACTCATGGCCATTATAGTAACGCCAGGCACATAAGTATATTCTTGGTTCTTCTTTATGATCGATGTGGCCACAAAAGTGCAATCGAAGTACCGTAAACGACCCAATGCGCACAACTAGCAACTGGGGTGTAGTTTTTCCCGAGTAGAGTGTAAATAAAATTTATGTGCACTCATAAGATATATTTTTTATGGTTCTATAGTCAATGGTGTTACAGATAAACAATAAAAGCGACTCAGATCATTTGTGCAGCCTGCTTAAAAGTCATAAAAATCATTTTTCACTTTGTATGCAACCGAAAAAAAATAAAGAAGTTCGCATAAAGCTCAAGTATTAGCAAAGCAAACGTTGAAAATAAGTGACTTAAAAAGCTTTGGGGCAACACAACATAAAGTAGAAGCCAGCGCGTAAGCCTTAAACATATAAACCTGACATTTTTATACATTTTCTAGATTCTATCTATTTGCCTGCTGTGTGTTGTTTCTTCTTTTTTTATGGCTACACAATAAAAGTCGAGAGTGTGTTGAGAAAATTTGTATCACTAAAGCCCGAGCTAGTACTAGAGCCAACAACAACAACAACATAGTGAAAGGGGCACAATACACGAAAAGGTTTGTTTGTTTGCCAAAATATTCGGCCAGTTGGCACGGAGATAGCGCAAACTTTTCTAATTTCCCCAAAGGAAATTGCCGTTCGCAAGTTGACTTAACTTAGTGCAAGCCTTTCCTTTTTTATTCTCTCGTCACCCATGCCCACCCCCTTCTCCGCCCATTGCCGAATATTTATGCAAACAAACCGAATTTCTGTCAATAAAAGCCACAACAAACGAATAAACATTTCAATTTAAGTGCTCAGCACTAGTGCCAAAAGCATCCGCACAGGCAACAGCTGCTAATACTTAAATACTGACTAAAAGCATATATTCAAATATACAAATAATTGGCATATTTGGCATATTTTCGTATATACTTTACATATTTTCTATATGCATAAGTTGAGAAAAACATGGTCGTTAGTTTTAATTGACTTTTTCACTGCTGACACATTTATTTCGGCACAATTTTTGTGGCTGCGACATAAGACAAGAAGTAAGTGCAGCCATTAAGAATGCTGCAGACAAGTGTGGTAGATTTTTAGATACCCTGCAGTGTAAGATAGACAGAATTTGGAATATGCTTAGACAGTTTAACTTTACGTCATCACCTTTAGCATCCACTTTTAAAATTACAGGATATTTTATAGCCAACTGCGAATATGGTCATAAACTTAGGCTTTTTTATGTCCGCTTATTTGTCTTTCATATGCGTCACAGTCACAGCTTGCAAGTCAAATGTCAATAACCTATGTAATCGTTGGCTCGTGACTTTGGCTTTGACTTGTTTTCGCACTCAGACTCTTCGTTTTTTACAATGTCTTCAATGAAACGCATCAGGCAACAGCAAACTTTTCTTTTTTCTGCTATGGTCAAGTTCATAAGAATTATCGCATAAGTTGAGCTAATTAGCTTTTGTTCAACTGCCCATGAGACGGTAATTGCCCATTGTGGCTTGATCCCAAGCTCAGCTCTGCAAAAAAAAGGCCAAAAGATAACAGTCTTTGTCTCAGTGTAGCCGCAAGTTGGCTTCACTGACGGTTGCCAAGGCAGAGATCTCTCTCTCGCTTTGCGGCTTTATTGGTTAGAAGGCAAACTCTGGCAAATGGCTTCGCTTTCGCTTTTTTGGTATCATTTAAATGAATTGCTCGAGGCGTTTAACAGCTGAACACACTTTGCAAGCCAAGTGGATGCTTAAAGTGTGCTTTGCATAAATTATTGTTTCTCTACCTTAAGCTCTGAAGAGTATTGGTTATTTTAGGGAAATTTAATTGATGCACTCATCCAGAACGTTTTGATGCATCGTAAGCTTAAAATTTTTGTGTGAACATAAAACCCTTTAATATGGTTACAAATTTGGCTTGGCACAAAAGTTGGCTAAAAAAAGTTGCGCATACGCCGCATATGCAGCATTATTGTTGTTAACTCGCGTACGTACATACATCATAAATTTACAAAAGTTTGCAGCAGGAAGTGTTACATTTTACAGCTTGCACAGAAAAACTTGAGAAAAACTTTGAGCTTACCAAGAAAATTGTGTATACGCCATGTGGTTGACGACGACGACAAAGACGACAACAACGTAAAGGAAGACACGTGACAAGTGTGCACAGAATATGATAATCCAAATGGGTAATGCATGAAATAAATGTTTATGGGTTTCGCCTACATTAAGACCTTTTTACACTATCAAATGAGCCAAGTAAAGTGTGCGTCTAGCCGGATTTTAAATTGCCGACAATATTTCATTGAGCATAGCTACAAGATTTCACTGCAAATAGTATGCCATAAGCTCTAGATTTATATGGGTTGTGTGGTTGACAACAACGCTGAGCCACAATCGATACATGATAAGACCGTATGAACATAGTACACGTGACACGACACCGCCTCTAACTAAGTTGTTAGCCCGTTTTTGCAAGCCGCCGGCTAGAAGCCCTTAGATGGATCAATATTTAATTTTGCCAAGGCTTGTGCCTTGCGCTCGACCAGGCTCCGTTGGGGCAAAACACTTGAAATAAATCAGTTGCTCTTCCATAGGAAAAGGAACTTGGGCAACACATGTGTGTACGCTACAACATCAACATGCACAAACAATATATCTAACGTATGCATTTTATTTTGTGCAATGCCAACTGCAAGGTCAGAGGCAGCCAGCGTCAAGCTATCTGCTCATCACGTTCCATCATCAGCAGCCTCCTCCAAAACGAGATGCATGAAAGCATATCCATAGCACATTTTATGGTAGTATTCACAGTTTGCACTCTCTGTCTCCTCTCTTTACTTCTTACTTGGCAGCAACGTTATTATTGCATAAATCTAGGCGAATATTACGCATACGCAATGTGGCACCATCAAATACTCAGAAACAATCTGAAACAGTAAAAAAATGCATACATAAATGATGATTATTTTTTACACATACACAAACACACACATATGCTTATAGTATATTTATATATTATTTATGATGCATTTAGCTGAAAAAGTATAAATTGTGCAAGGAGTGGCAAATGCGTTGAGCGTTAAATTGCACGCATGCTGCCAAGCAAAGATAATTGTGCCCACAGCTCGAGTATGTCTGTAATTATACATTCACATACATATAGTTATGCTCTTTGGTGCAAAAGTATAGAAATTCTGATTATATGTTAGTTAATACACAGTTGCAATCATGGCTATTAGGCGTACTGGGCTTAAGTTGGCGTTAATGGGAATTTGATTGAGTGTTGTTGGTTGAGTAAAGAAAAGTAAGTGAAGGCTAACTGAGGATATCTTATTGATTTTGCCATAATAATCTGCAATAATTGCAAGCACTGAAAGTCAGGGTTCCGGGTGCAAAACACTTAAGTTAACGATAATATTCGTAGAAGATATATAGAGGGTAACAGCAGCAGCAACGGCAATAGCGGCAGCTGCTGCATAACCCTTATTAGGCAGTCCATTCACTTGCCGACCCAAAACACTTTAGCAACGGCACATTTAACAAAGTGCAATAAACCATTGCATAGGAAAAGGGCGTACGTGGGTCTTTAAGCTCAAGTGCTTTGTTTACTTGACCAGCATGAAACACTGGCAACGTAAAGTTGTAAAGATGAACAGTCTACGCAGACACAGAGAGTTGACAGAGAGACAATGCACTGGGATAGGAACAACAAAGCCAATGGCAACATCAACAATCGACAGCAAATAGACAAAAGATGCGGCAGACGGCCCTTAAAAGATTATAAAGAATAAAGTGTTGAGTGTCTTGTGTTGTGTTGTGCTGAGCTTAAAGGGGGTCCAAATCCATTGTCCACAATGCCTGCTTTGCTTGTTATAATGCCAAAAATTGAACACTGTTTTGATGGTATATATTTCACTTAAGTATTGCCTTCATTATTATATGTTCCTTGATTTCTGCGCATTCAGCTTGATTCTTTTCTGTTTATTGTTGTCAAATAAAGACAAGAAAGGAAAAGGGAAATCAAAGTTGGAGAATTGTTATGGTTTGTGCTCGAACAACAGCAAAAGGTCCATTTGTCGTCTATTGACACTTGGCAAATGGTTGAGTTATGAGGTTTTTGGCTTAGGTGACGCTGTCACGTACTTAATGCACAGCACTCGAACACTCTAAGGCACTAAGACAAATGGTTGTTGCCCGATTTACATATGCTAATCAGTTGCACTGTGCAGTAGTATAGTGTTACCATGCCCAAGATATTTGCCACTTTTGAAATGCCTTTGTGCACCCGTATACTACCAGCTGAAAATTGCATTTTATCAACGAGACAAGTAACAAGAGCACATACATACAACACAAAACAGAGACAAATATCATGGAGCCCAGGGAAATAAACGAGACATGGTGAAGAAGAGGAAGAACTATGGATGTATGTAGTTGGATGCAGCTGTATTGGCTGACTGCCAACAACAGTGTCTGTTTTGGTCCTGGGTGGCAAATACATATTTCGACTTGTTAAGATGCAAGTGTTGGGAATATTGTGGCATAAACAGGAAGCACTAGGGGCATGCATATTACCTGATGTTGACGTTTCTCAACAGAGAGCTGTCAGCAAACTGAAAACGTCACGTCTTTGGATTGTAAATGATCCTTGGCAGGGATTGCCTCGAGCAGCTGTTCGCTTATTGAAATACTTAGCTGCCACTGCAACAAGCAGCGCATTTAAAATATGCAAATTTAATCAAACTCAATGCTCAACAGGGCTCAACCATTGCATTGAGAACTGCTTGATTTACAGAAACAGACTGTTTGCTTAACCCACACTTCTTTGTTGTTTTAGATACTTGCCACTTGATACTTGCTGTTGCTTGTCTGCTTTGTTATGTTTGAAGTTCGATGGGTTGTGGTGGATTGGCTGGCCACGCCCGCATATCATGTGTATCATCATCATCATTAGCTGCTTATTGGAGCCACTCAATTATTCAGCACATGCCCGCAACTATCCGAGCAAGGGTAACTTTTGCCATTTGAGCTGTTAAGGTGCTTAAATTGCATTACACATAGAGAAAGGGGACACAAGTGGCATTGCCTGTACATGTTCTAGGACACATGCAACGCATTAAGGCAAAGTGGCTTTGGAAATCTTTTTCCTGGCTTTCGATGATTGCACAGCTGCACAGCTGCCTAGATGCTTGGCTGCCTGACTGCCTGTCGTCAATTTATTAAATCCCCAAATGTGCCACCCACAGTTAAACAACTGCTAAAGTCGAAATTGTCGTCGTCGCTGGCATGTGAAAAATGCGCCAGCGTGTTTTGTGGGTCGCATCGTCGTTGAATATATGAGCAACCCCAACGACCCACATGGCTGCCATGCACCACGAGCCATATGTCAATGACCAAATTGTTGATGTGGCACATGGGGCAGCAGCTGCATCGGCAGCAGCAGTGTGCTGGGGCATTGATGTCGATAGCAGTACTTAGTACTAAGCTCAAAGCTACTTTGGTACCTGTAAAACCAGCAGCGAACACACATAAAAATGATGATTATGGTTATTTCAGAGGTTATTGATATTATTATGTTCAAGTTTTTAGTTACAATTTATTTGGGCATAGCTATAAATAGCTGAATTGCCTTTGAGCAAAACGACATGCGAGTAACATATGCTCAGAATTCTGTGTTGGCACAAAATTAATTATAGGTATATGAAAGAGACACCACAGCAAGGTCATACACAAGCTTTGCCTTTAGCCAATTAACTACAAAGAACAGACAACAGAGATTATAGTACATATTAATCTATTTATACAAACTTTTGCCTTAAGCCAAAGAACAAAACAAAAATATTCTTTGACTTTAGACGCTCTTAACAAAGTTAAAATTGCAGACTTACGAGTAATTTAAGTATCGGCTTACGAAAAGTAGCTTTGTAGTTTAAAGTGAATGGTGCTCGTATTATAAAAGGCGACAACGACCACCACCACCTTCGCCACAGTCTAAAAGAATGCTACAAGCAAGTGCCTGAAAAACACTTTTGTGTCCATTCGTCCGTGTGTCCATGTGTCCGTTTGTCCGTTCCAGTTTCAGTTCTCTCACCTTGTGCTAGTCTAGGTGTTAGCTTTGGTTTCTTTTATATTGCTGGTACTCTCACTATGCATGTCTCGAGTGCACTCAAGTGCCTCTGGCTACTTGTAGTACATCTGCAGCAGCATCACACGCATCCACACACACATACTTAAACATACCTGATATACAAACACAAGTTTGCTGCTGCTTAGTTTAAGTTTTGTTCTTGCTGCTATTTATACTTGCTGTTTTGCATATTTCTTCGCAGATTCTTATAGTTTCGTTTTGTATTTTTTTTATGTGTGTTTAACAAACCTACTTAGTTTTTGCAATTTGCTTAAGTCCCTCTGCCAGCTAGTTGACCTCATTCTGCAGTTTCCGCATCCCTTTTGAACAAGGACTTCAACACATTTGCTACTTTAATTTAATTAAAACAACAGCAGGCTTAACCCCACGGCTTAAAGTCTTCTCAACAAGATAAAAAAAGAAAAAAATACAAATCTCTGCCATTCAAACAAGCGTACAGGAAAGATACACATTACTTCCCACACACCTACCACCCGAAAAAAAAGGTTTCAAGTAAGGGGCGCAGGGCAAGTTAGTGAATTCGAGGAAAGTTGCGATTTTTTCTCTTTCTTCTTCATCTCCTCGTTTTTTTTTATTGCCGGGTAGCTTGTTCAGTCAGTTAGCCACTTGTATTGCTCCGACTTTTTGTCGGAGCTCAAGGTAAACGCTGCAGCCACAAGAACGCTTTGTACGTGCCACTGCCTTTGTTATTTGGAGGCCTTCACCCACAGAAATGTGCGAGTGCGAATGCGAAGCGAGATTCAAGTGCTGGGCGAAAAAATTTCGTGGTTCGCTTTTGTATTCAATTTGCCGTATGAATATGCAATTTAGCTTTGTGCTTGGTGCCCAATGCTCGATGCTGGATGCTGGATACTCGAACAACTGCTTCACATTTGCATAGAACTAGTGTGCAAAAGGGCGTAGTCTTAAAAGGTTTGCCACACAGAGCCAAAGAGCAGGAAAACACATCAAAGCCGTTGCCTATAACTGAATCAATCAGGTGTTGGAAGCTTTACAGCTCTCTAAGTAAATCACGGTAGCTGCTAGATGCCTTCCGCTTAAAGCAGTTTGACTTTAAGGTCATAAGATACTTGAGGTCATAAGAAAGTTAGACGAAAGCCGCTTTAATGACACTAAACTTAATTGCTAAAACTTCAGCAAGGTATTAAGTTGCGTATGCGTAATAAAACTTCGACAAGTTGTAGTAGACAAAATGCCCAGCAAAACCTGCCTTTGGGCCATAACCAAAAGACACAAGAGTTGCTCACGCACTTGTTTTATGCGTTGCAATATAAAAAAAACGTAGCAAACGAAATTGGAGTCAAGTGAAACTAACGAAATGAAATTTATGTGGCGCCCCCAAGTGTCGTTGCTCTCCTTCCATGTACGTCAACAGACTTCTTTTGCTTTTTTTACATTTTCAAAATATTTTATATATGCGAACGAGAAAAAAAACAAGAAATGTCTGTCAAGCGACAGACAGCGTGCAAAATATGTGTTTGATATATAGGTTCGTTCCTTCTGTTTAATTTACATTATACCCTTTTTTTCCCTTTTTTTGGGTTAAGGGAAAAAAAAAAAAAAATTTTTATAAATATGAATATTTGAAAAGATTTTTTGTACAGTGACTTAAAAAAAATATAAAAGAAACCAAAACAAATGAGCGCAAATTGTATGTGTACAAGGTCGCGTTGTAAGCCTCAAATTTAAATGGTGTAACGAACATTTTGTAATTTTATAATGAATATTATTTGTACACACGCACATACATACAGACACACACACACAAACAGCACGCATGTGGTGTGAGCTATAAATGCGCTCTGGGAGGCGCCTTGAAGTAGGCAGCATAAAATTATCATTATCATAAACATACAGACAAACACACACAGAGGGAACTTGACACACACGTGGATTAGCATGTATAATATATATTAGTGTTTACACCACGCCACCAAACCAGCGGCTCAAATTTAATTGCGCATGTTATGACTGAAAATTTGTTTTTTTTTTTTCTTATTTTGGGCTTGCAGTCCGTCATAGGTAATGAATCGATAAGGTGCGACGCAGTGGGTAGTACCCAAAAAAAAAGTGGAAGCTCGGGTCACATTGCCGCTGGAAATGGGCACATTTGGCAGCACATCTTAACTTTTTGGGAATGCTTTTCGCGAATATGAATTTAAAATATTTTGGCCCAGTTGAGTTGGTTCTGTAATTACGAAAATTGTGTGCCAAGAAATTGTTGTAAGTCTGTTTGAAATTCGTTAGGAAAAAGTTTGCCAAATGAATTTCATGAAAAGGAATCAAGAATTGTATTTGTGCAAGTGTTAGTGTGTGTGTGTGCATGGGAAATAAATAAGAAAAGGCTAACTTAACGCTCTTGGTTAGGAAATGTAAATCATGATTGCGGGCCACTTTTTAGCTGTTAAATATAATGGAAATTATGCATAATGTACAAAGTTTTGCGAAACAAAAAACTGGTTTGTTGAGAATGGAAATACGCAGTTCTCGATTATTTAAGCTAGCTCGAGGCAAGTGGCAATGTGAAAAGGACCATTTTCATAATTTAAAACTCATTTCCTAAAGTCTATAATAAGAGCCCAAGATAAAAAATAAATTGCTCTTGTTTATCGATCAATCATTCTAAATAATTTAATTTCTTAATGCGACCGCACATACATACATACGTACGTAGTATTTAAGGTTTTTCTCTTAACAGATTCAGACAAAGTATTCTAGTGGTTAGCAGCTGCTGTTGGACTTATTATTTGGCAAACTCATTTAATTTGATTATGACATTGCAGTAAAAATGTAGCTTGACTATGAAAAATTGATGGCAGTTACTTGACTTGCTCTTCTACAGAAGTTTTCTTTTCTGTTACTTTCCCTTTTGTGTGTGTATTTTTGCTGAATGGTGTCTGGAAAATTGAGTTAACGCCATTTTTGCCTCTTTTGGTCACAAACTAAACGTTGTTGTTGGTCACGCTGCTGGCTGGCTGGGGTGTTCGCCTCGCCAATGAATGGTCTAAAAAATTGATGTCGCTGTAATAGAAAAAAAACATGCGGTAAATGAAAAAAAACCGCAGCGCAAAAAGGCACACAAAGGCAGGTAAAACGAACTGCCAACAGGTACTGATGATAAATTAAAAAATAATGCCTTTGGAGTAGACTTTTGGGATAAGTCTAAACAGTCACGTGAATGCGCACGTGGATCTGTCTTTGACAGCATTTCCATTTCTTTTTTTTTGCTACTTTAATCACGAGGGAAAAACACA
This sequence comes from Scaptomyza pallida, assembly GCA_018152965.1. Lineage (NCBI taxonomy): Eukaryota > Metazoa > Arthropoda > Insecta > Diptera > Drosophilidae > Scaptomyza > Scaptomyza pallida. Next base: position 3,561,383 of record JAECXP010000238.1, read on the forward strand.
GAATATCGATTTTTTTTTTTTTTTATTGTTTGCTAAGTGTCCTGCGGTACTTCACACGTTCTTAAAGCTTAAAATTGTCTTTTTTTTTAAATCATTCTTTATCGGTTTTTTCAACTAGAACTTTATTACTTAGTATACTCTTTTTATGCTTCTAAGCCCGCTGCGATTATTTGTTTTATTTAATGTGATACGAGAACATTGTTGAGGTCGTCTGTGTGGCCGCATGTGTTGCATGTCTAGCCAATAACTTGCTGCAGCAAGTGCCAGAAACTTTTGAATTGATTGAGTCAATATTATTTAAGAGTAAAGGGAGTTGTTTATTGCCCTTGATTAGTCAATTAATATGAATGTGCATATGTGCATACATGTTTACATGTTCTTAATGAGTGCATTCAATATAATAGCCAATTTAATTTGCATGTGCAATTAGCTTCATTAGCTGCACTTGACGTTTGGCTATATACATATATGAATAAACGCATATTTTTTTATGACATTTACAAATTGTTGTGGCTATTATACTAATAGCATTTTTAATTAAACTTTATGACTGCATCAATTTTGCTATTTACTGCAGTCTATCAAAAGAAAAAAGTTTTGTTATTTCAATAAAAAAGGTTGATTAATTTTCCTAAATATGCGTAACAACAACAAAAACAACAACAGCATTGTTTGATAAAGACTGTCATAAATCGATGTAATTCGGAAACTGTTCGTTTATATTTGTCCAGTCCATCATAACAAGGTGCGAAAAATGGTATTTATTATAAGGGCCAGCTGCCATTCAGTAATTTATTGATATTTTATAGAGACAGATACCTAAGAAGAGAGAAAGGAGAGTGAAAGCAGTTAATCAACTGTCAATTGGCCAAATGGCCAACAAAATAATAAACTAAATATAAGTACACATAATAAACGAGCTCGTAAACAATAAAAACCAGCCGCCAATCTAGACAATAAGCTCGCGTAGATAAGATACAAATTGTTATTATGGCTACAGGGAACGCAAATTAAAAAAAAGCAAACAGCGAGTTGGGCAGATATTTTTGTGAGCTTGTGTTTGCCTTAATTGAATTGAACTGCGGGGGCATTGGCAAGTGGCAAGTGGCAAGTGGCAAGTGGCGCCACTTGTTGCAGCCACTGTCCTGTCAAACAAAAGCTGGCTTAAACGCTTAACAAATTTAATTTTGTATTTAAAATTTTAATTATTTTCATGTACTCTTTGACAATAGTCGCAAAATTGCAAACTACTGTTTGCCCTGACATGGCTGATGCATTAAACAGCCACAACAGTTTTGAGTTAGCCGCATTTTTATTTAAGCTAAAAAGATTAAAGACCTTTAGCTAGAATCAACAAACAGCAAACATTTGCAAAACAAAGGGCTTATTAAGTTGTGTCTGTCATTTTTGCAATCTATTTGCTTAAAAAATGCAACTCGAGTGGCGACTGTTATTACCTTGACCTAAGTGACTGAAAAAACAAGCCAACCCCCCAACTAACAAACAAACAAACAAACAAACAAACAGCAACAACAACAAAGCACATAGCTCACTCATTCTGTCAAGTGGGCTGGGTTTTTTTTTGGTAATGAAATGTGCAGTTGTTTCCCTTGTGGTTGCGGTTGGTTTATGCCCAAATAGCCGACAACTGTTCACCTCCTCCATTTCTTTATCCTTCCGTTTGGCTGCCTGTTTGTTTATGTCCCTTGCCACTTACCCCTTGCCTTTGCATTTGTCTGTTCTGTTCTGTTCTGTGCTGTACTGTTTGTTTGTTGCTGCTTTTGCCGACATTTTCGGAATGCTTAATTATGAAATGCCGTCACGTGTATGTGTGTGTGGGTGTGTGCATTCGCGTCGCTTCACCTCAACGCAAATATTTGGCTGACAACTCTTCGTGTCAAGCCATAGCTTTAAACCGGTTAAGTGGCTTAACGTATATATACACACAACATTACGTAAGTATGCAAGCGTATTTAAAGCCGTATATATTTATAATGGCTGCAATTGCCTTTCGATTGAATGCTTGACTTAAAGCACAGCAATTGCTGGTGTTTAATCAATGTGCAAAAGGGCAAAAAGTTGGTTTGTTAAAATCATGTTCATGTTCATTTTTATACGCTTTGTCATATTTTGGTCGACTTTCTTTATAATACCCTTGACTGTGATTTTTGCAAGTGCAGACTTAGTCTTGGCCTTTTTAAGATACACTCCGAGCGTTTGTTGAAGTGCGTCTAACGAGCAGTTGCCTCAGCGTAAACAAACTTTACTTTTTTCAAAAGGCAAAACGGCGAGAGTAAGTAAGAGAGAGGGGCAAGATAGAAAGTGAAACCCTTGAGGCATTTGGGGCAGACGTTGCTCAGTAAGTAATGCCCATTCTAGCATAAGTTGGTTTTGGCCAGCATAGAAGGGAGCTCTATGCTGGCCACTCTTTCTCTTTCTGGGGCATATATACTAAAGTAACTACAGCCACGTGTACAACTTGCCCTTAATGGTTTATGAGTTGACATGCCGAATATGTATATGGGTGTGTGTGTGCGTCCAGATTGAAAGAAATCCGGTTTTACAGTTCGAAACGCACACGTGTGCGACGGACTGCCACTCAGCTTACAAAAACACACACACATAGGGTCACAATACTTATGAAAATATATTCGAATTCAGGGACTCTGCTAGGGTCTGTTAAGTCCTAGCATTGACCACAGCAGCAGCAGCGGAAGGACATTGAAGAAGCCGCAAGGAAATCATCAAAAGCAATACAGCGGAAGTAAGTGTACCAAAGGCATACAAGGCAAATCAGCGTAAATAATTGAGCAGGTGCCCGGTCGCACGCTGCGTATGCGCAATATTCAAACGAAAATCATTACACTTAAGGCAAATGGAAAAAAAAATGAAAATGTGAATAGTCTGGCTGCTCTACTGTCGAATGCAGCCATTATAATACAATCAAATATTCAAATGTGATATTGCGGTTGGCCCCAAATGTCAATTTTTACGTTTGCTATTGATAACGTGTTCCATCAAATTGTTTCTTTTTTTTTGCTTGTGTCAACTGCAGCCAATGTTTCCACTGTGGTCCTCTTCATCTGTATACATTTTTGTACATTTGTTTTGAGTCTTGTCGTACTTTTGCCTAATTGCTTTGCCTTGTAGCCGCTTTGGTTGTTTTTTTGTTTTGTTACCATTTTTCTTGTTGTTTTTTCCCCTTTTTTCGGTGTGTTGTTGTTTTTCTTTTTACTCACATTCAGCCACATTTTGAGCCAACGTTTGTTTTGGCATTTGCTGTTGTTTTTTCTGCTGTTTTCCATTTTGAATGGGTGAAAAAGGTTTTGATAATTGGGGCCTGCTGGCCAACAAAAAAGGACATCTCAATTTCTTTACAGTATATGATGGGTAATTTAAGAAGAATTTAAGTTAAAGGAATGGCAAATTTACCTTTATGCAAGTTTTCCCATTTCCGGCAAAGAGTAACTGGGTACATTTTAAGCGTAAACTCTTTCATTTTGACTATGAGCATTCACCGCAATTTTCATTGCTTTCAACTAACAAACGTATTGTTTGCCATTTCTTGGAATTTACTTTTTGGCTACACTTTGGTGATTGCTTTATTGTGTGCTGAAGGTAACAAAAGCCAAACACTGTTAACACTTTAATATTGCATTCAGCTAATGCCCGAAGGCGTTTGATCTTTTGTGCCAGTTTTACATTCTTGAAAAAAATTTCACTTAACTTGTTTTTGATAGACAGCAGCCAAAAAGTAATTGCTAACCGTCTTGAGGAAGTTTCAATTGGCTAAGAGAAACTGCCACCGACAGGAACAAACATGAGTAGCAACCGTCTTTTACAGTCTCACAATCAAATAGTCGTTGAGTCATAATTATTATGGAAAACTTGTGCACTTGTGCACAGCGAGGCGAATGGCTAATCTAAATGCACAGCAAGTCCTCACCATTTGTAGCATGAAGAAGCTACTAAAGAATTACGTGAGGGGGCAAGAAACGAAAGCTTTCTAAATATACATCTAATTTAAAGCACAGCATGTGGCTGGGCCACACTTAATTGAATTCTGTATAGGGCTTCTTAGAACTGTGGCGAAACAGTAATAAACAAATAGCTTAAATTACATGGCAACCACACCAAGACTAAAAGGCCGAGCCCCATAATGTCCAACCAGCAAACATCCTACCAGTCATTCACTCATTCGTTCAGTCAGTCTTCTAGTTGGTGGCAGGAGTAGCAGCAGCAGTAGGCTCAGTCTGCTGCTGTTGCCAAATAAAATCGTATACGCACCGTATGCCGCACATTAACGTCTGAGAGTTGGGAGTTTTTGTGCTTAGCAGCTGCGTACATTAGCATCTTCTTCTTTAACACACACAAAGAGAAGAGAGAGAGAAAGAAAAAACCTGTCAAGTTTCGGTAGTGACCGGAAACCGTTGAAATCGAGGCAAGTCACGTAATGGTAGCTCCTCTTCTATACCCCCCGTCATTAGCAACTTGTTGATGCTGACAAGAGCAGACTTTATGGCACAAACACTTGGCATTTAATGCGTTACCAACGTGCAATTTAAATGATCTAATGAAGCCGTTGTGGCCATTAGCACGGCCCAAACATTATTAATGCGCCCCTCAATAATGTGCACACATAATCAGCCTTGAGCCACCAGTTCGGGCCTATTTTAATTATGTACACTGTCCAATGCCTGCTGCCTGCTGCTTGCTGCCAGCTGCCAGCTTTTTCCAATTGGCTTAAGTTGCATTTGCGCCGGACGTTTGTTATTGTTTAATAATGTTGCATAATGTGATAGTGGCAGATACGGCCAGCTTTGTGCTCAGCTCATTAGTTGCAGATGTGCCAGCACCAGTGGCTATAGTGTTGGCCATAATATATCCATTCGAGTGTCAATTTTGGTTCAGCTATTAGGTCAGGCTAAGCGTGCGGACTTTCTGCAACCTACACACACACACAGAATTAAATTCTAAAAAAGTAGCCTCCATTTGACTTCACACACACGAACTTGCGTAGGCCAAATTAACAGACAATTGCAGCCAAAGATGCAATAAATCCTGGTGTAGACGAGGCCAGCAATGTTGCTTTGCCCTCTCGATTTCAGCTGTATAAAGGATAAACAAAGAATGTGTGAAATTTGTCATCTATCTGGCCGAAAAGTGCTAGTCACAAGAAGTTTTAATTAAATGTTTGAGGTCATCCTGGGAGCTATAGTTGCAGTTACAGATGCAACTGCAGCTTTGCAAAACTTCTGTTCGAAACCAAATGTGGTTGACAAAGTGCAAAAGCCAAGTGGGCCATGCAACTGCCAACTGCCATCTGCCAACTGTTACTACTGCTGCAGCTGCTGTACTGACATTTTTCGTATTACTTTATACTACTGGCATTGCGTATTCGCAGCGTGTGTCCTGGCTTTGCCTGCAGCAAACTTGCAAATGCTGAAATGGACAATGGATAACAAAATTGTTGCCTTGATCGAAGACGACAACTGCACGAGTTGGCCTGGCTTTTGTAATTCGAAGACAAATGACTTGTTACTGTCCGATATTTCATCCGACAGTACTTTTTAGCAGTCTCTGTCTGTCTCTGTCGCTGTACTAGAGCACTGGGGGCGATATGCGTAATATTGACTGAAATTTGTTCTTTGTAGTGCTTGCCTTCTCTTTGCATTTGTTGGCTTGAAACAGTTTGTACAGGTGTGGGTAATAGTGTTCGTTTTTAGCCAATTACTTTCCATAAACGGTGCTGAGCTTTAAAATTTATGGCTTGTTAAGAAAACTTTTAAGCTTTGTAACTCAACTATTGAAGTGTTCGATTATTAAGAGCATAATAATAAGTTTTAGTTACAGCTCGTTTATTTTGATAAAGAGATTAAGGGTTTCTATTACTTTGGTTAAAATAAGTTTTCCATGTTGATCCTGGTAGCATTTTGAAGCAATTTATGATGGCTTAAAGGTTATGTCCTTTATGGAGTAGCAATTCTATTGTCGTAACGTATTGCGTTACTTGTTACGTATTCCATTTGCATTTGACCTCTGCACCTGACATTACTTCTAAATTGTGTCCAACCCCTGAACTTCAATTTCAGATAAACACACGTTATATTTCACTTTTCATTTGCATGTTACATGAAAATTTGTGCTTAAATTGTGTGTGTGTGCTGTAAAAAGTGGAATTAATGGCAACACGTAATAACTTGGCCTTTTTCACACGAAAGGCCCACTAGCTTTTAACACGCCGGATAACACCGAGGGCAATAATTTGCCGGTAAACTCATGGCACGAATGCTAAACAAATATTTGGCTTATTTCATTTCAGCGACAGCAACAGGACAGGCCAAGCAATTTAAATATTGGAAAATCGCAAGTGAAAAGAAAAAGAGAAGGAAAATCGCCTGCCCCGAAAAAACCGGAATTTTAATGAAGAGGCAAAGCTTGGGTCATTGTGGCATGCTGACAGAGCACAGCTGAAGCACCACTAGTGCCACATAAGCCACAGGAGAGGCGCCGGCAGTGTTAGAGGCAGCAGTAGTAGGAGGAGGAGGGGAGGAGTTAAGGAATAACAGCAGTCAGACCACGGGCGCAATCAGGCGAGCAGCCACCATTCAAGCGACCAACCGACCAAAATTGACAACATGGTCACGAACATGTCGCAGCCGCATTATTGTGGCGCCAGCGTCGACGATTTTCACACAAAGTAAGTTGAGTGGGCGTGTGTATATGTGCGTGGCCAGCTGGACAGTGGCCAGGCTTCAGTGGATAGTATTAAGTTCATTGCCTGCTAGATAGGGTGTCTGTCGTGTCAGCATATTAATTACTTTTTATATTTTTAATGTAATTTACATAATGATTTGCTTGCCTACGTGATAACTGATGTGTACATAATCAAATCAGTTGTGTAATTGCCATGAAATGTTTTGTGCGGCTGATTATACGTTGCGTATGCTTAATTTTGTATTTTTGATAATTAAGCATACGCCCCGCATACGCATCACGCATTTACTTACACATATATGAATTGCCTAATCTAATGGAAACGATGACAAGTGAAAGCATATTCAATGTTTGATCCAACTTTTAAATCTTTAACATTTTGACATCTTCCTTTGCAGCTACAAATACTTTCATGGTTACTTTTCGCTCATCGTTTGCATTTTGGGTACCCTGGCCAACACACTGAACATAATTGTGCTGACGCGCCGGGAAATGCGTTCGCCAACAAATGCAATATTAACGGGTCTGGCTGTGGCCGATCTGGCTGTGATGTTGGAGTATATACCCTATACTGTGCATGATTATATACTCAGTGCACGTTTGCCGCGCGAGGAACAACTCAGCTACAATTGGGCATGCTTCATCAAGTTTCATTCGATCTTTGCCCAAGTGCTGCACACCATCTCCATTTGGCTGACCGTCACGTTGGCCGTGTGGCGTTACATAGCCGTCAGCTATCCGCAACGTAATCGGATATGGTGCGGCATGCGTACCACAACGATTACCATAGCGACGGCTTATGTGGTTTGTGTGCTGGTTGTGTCACCGTGGCTTTATTTGGTCAGCTCCATAGCCAAGTATCTGGAGACGCTGGATGCCAACGGCAAGACAATTAAGTCAGTGCCACTGAGTCAGTATATCATCGATTACAACAATGAGGAACATGTGACACTCCAGGTGATGTCTAGCACGACGCCGGACATGGCCTGGCCCCTGACCCCAGGTGGCAGCAATACCACAGTCATCAGCATGCTTAGCCTTACCACTGTGGTGCCCTTAATAACCACAGCAACAGCAACAACAACGGCAACTGCAGCCGCCGCCTTCAATGAAACTGGAGAGCGCAACGTAACTGTTTTCAAATTATATCACAGTGAACTGGCGCTACATGATCGCCCTCTGCGCAATGCCACATTTCTCATCTATAGTGTGCTGATTAAACTAATACCCTGTTTTGCATTGACGGTGCTATCGGTGCGGCTGATTGGCGCCCTGCTGGAGGCAAAGAAGCGACGCAAAATCCTCGCTTGCCATGCGGCCAACGATATGCAGCCGATTGTCAATGGCAAAGTGGTGACTCCAACGCAACCCAAGAGCTGCAAGCTAATGGAGAAGGAGAAGCAAACGGATCGCACCACCCGCATGCTGCTGGCAGTGTTGTTGCTCTTTCTCATCACAGAATTCCCACAGGGTATTATGGGACTGCTTAATGCGCTGCTTGGCGACGCATTTCTTATGCAGTGCTACCTCAAGCTGAGTAAGTATATTGCTCGACTGTAATTTGAGTTTATTTTCATGACAATTTGCATTTAATTTGTTTGTTCTGCTGCACACAATTTCAAGAGAAAAAAGTTGAGTTCGTGATATGACAAGAACAAACAGCCAATGTTGTAAGGGTCTGTTACAAATAATTCGTTTAAGCTTAAATACTTTGCTCTGCAGTTCGTGTCACTTGCTCAACTCTATTTCAAATGCGCATTAATCATAAGCACTGTTAAGCCGCAACTATCATTGAAGCAGAAATAAACAAAGCAATTACTTGTTTACCAGCCATGTTGTTTGCATTATTTAATGACAAGCGCTTAACTTAACCTAACCTTGAACTTGTGCAATCGCAAGGAAGTAACAATCGTGTCGTCCTTGCCTTACGAGTGAAGCATCATTTTAAATGTGCGCCAGCACTCATTGGTTTTCAATTGTGCCTGTCTGTCTTTCAGGTGACCTAATGGACATCTTGGCACTTATTAATTCGAGCATCAATTTTATACTCTACTGCTCGATGAGTCGACAGTTTCGCAGCACGTTCACGCTGCTCTTCCGGCCACGATGGTTTGACAAATGGTTGCCGCTGTCGCAGCACGATGGCGATGCAAGGGATGGCAACGGCGGTGGCCTGGATGGCTATGGCAGGCAACGACTGCTGCATACGGATGCTGTTAGCAAGAGCATGGCCATTGAGTTGGGCGGGACAACGCAAGTAACGAATGTGTAGCAGGAGTGTAGCCGTGCAGTGTCGACGGCAGCAACCACGACAACAACAACAGCTGCTACAGCTGCAGCAATGACTGAAACATCACCAGATGTTGATGAATGTGCCAGTGATATTGGCACCACTAACGACATCTGTGTGGTTGAAATGCTGCAGCCAAAAGACACAGCCGGCCATCACAACAACGCCCACAGACAACGCCGAAGAGATGTAAGTCGACGCCGTTACAGTGTGGGTGGCAAATGCATTTGGCCTACCAGTGATTGGCTACGCAGAATGCGCAATAAACAACCCGATCTGCAGGAGCAACAGGAACGTGATCTGGAGCGGGAACAGTCACGTACGCGACGCAGCAGTGTGCTGCTGATGGTGTTGCTCAGTGGCAGTGAGATGGAGGCTAAGGCGGTGGTTGTCAACGAGCAGCAGTCCATAATGACAACGCCACAACCAAAGCGACTTAGTCGCTCTGCAACCGAGGAAATGGAGGAGGCCATTGATGCGCTGTGGCTATAAATATTAGAATACTAAACACTCTCTATCTTAATTATTAATAATAATAATTTTAATCCTATGTACTAGTGTAGCTAAGGCTAAGAGACCAAGATTAACAATTTATTTCAATACTTTCTGGCATGTCACAGTTTTGGCCAGCGCTGCATGCACGGAAAGAGCCCCTCTGCGCGTGCACCGCTCCGCCAAAGCTTGTGGTGTGTGGATGGTGTATGTACATTTTCTTCTCTTTTTTTTTGTGTGGTGAATAAGTTTCCCTAAGTGATACTTGACATAGTTTTTCTCTAGTGACATAAGTGCAAATGCGTATGAAATACGAAAATAAATATAGTAATAGCTTTAGCATTGGCTGAAGGATTTAGGTTAATCGAAATGCCTTTCTTAAATGTTGGCCAATAATTCTTGGCTATACAATAAGTAAGCATCGTATGCTATCTTTAATATAACGATGAATTCTTATACTTATGATTAAAATAAAATATGATTTTATGTAGCACTTAAAGTATTCCATGATTGCTAAATGGTGTAAAGCAAGGGTAAGTATCTTTTATTACAGCTTAAAGCTTTAGTTAGTCAAGAGAAAATCTTTTTTTTTATTGACAAAGTCCTTAAAATTCTCCAACATAAATCAAATGAATTTTAAAGACTAGTTTTCAATACAGCTTTATATATTTTTCTACGCTATCCTTTATTTTCCTACCGCTAAAAAATCAATGCATGTAATTACCCGCTATTTGTTTTTGCCCTCCATTGTTTTTATTTCATTGACTGACCGTTCTGCACTTCCGGCCATGAACAAATGCTGACGCACAGCAGAACCAAAGGCGAACGACAAAAAAGGTTTCCGTTTCAGCATTTGCATTAAATTGTTAAAAAACAAAATGAAAGAGAGAAAGAAACAAATACAGAAAGCTAGCAAATAACGTTGATTAATTGTGGCTGTAATCAATGTGCGACTTCCCATTTTTCAGTTGCGTGCAAGGAGACAACAAAACCCGCACACAAACAAAAAGCCGCCATCTGATGACCCAATTCGTAACTGCTAATGGCATCATTTTCGTTCGTGATTGTTCCTATTAGATATGATATATATATGTGATGGGTTTTATACTGTTGGCTGTTAGAGCGCCATTTTTAATCAATTTGAAAAGGCTTTCTCAATGCACGCAGCTGCTTTCAACTAGTAGCATTTCAACTTTCACCCCAAGAAATTGTATGAAAAGCCAATAAACGACCAAAACAAATTGCCACAAATTGGCCGGGTCAAAAGGCCAAGCCGCACATCACTCAACTTTTGAGTTGCATAGCTGTAATTTATAAATTTGATAGCTAAAATTTGCTGTGTGCTAATCTGTTTAAGGCCAGATTGTGGGAGAATAATGTTTGTAAGTCTGCTTTCAATTATCTTGAAAAAAATTATTTCCATTATTTCCAAAATGGCAGCCAAAGAGGATAAACGAACAACAGTTTTCAATTTCTATCTTGATTTCTAAGAATTTGTCCAGTAAAACATTTCTTTAACCTTTTTTCATTGTTGGTACTCATGCATTTTTTTGTATTATATTCTAGCTTTCTCTTAGCTTAAAATGCGACTTAAAAGCCTTTGAAAAATGCATGAATGACAGAATGATATGCGCTTTTTCATATTTCAAGTTGACGGCATTGGCTTTCTTAATGGCTGGCTTATGCTTGCAGCGAGCATGCAAGCAAAACCCAATTTGCAGCTCTTTTGATGGATATTTTGTTCCTCCGGAAAAGCAGCTCTGAAGTGTTTGCCACTGTGTCAATAAACAATCGCAGAAAAAAATGCAACAAAACAAGAAAAAAGTGAATTCAAAACAGAGGCAACATGTGATATAAGGATGCCAGGAAGAACGTAAACGAAAAAGTAATCAAAATGCTTAGACGAGGACGCTGGCTGTGTTGGCAGGGACCACAAGAACTGCAATTACATGCACACATATCCATAGAGACACGTACAACACATCTATATCATCATTTTTTGTTTGTTTGGGGTACACTTTCGATCCTTGTGCCGTTTTTAGTTTGGTTGCATTCAAAGGTCTTTCAAGCATTTGGGTCACTATGTGCTTGTTGATATGTGTTGCCGTTGCAACAATAATATAACACAAAATACCAAACAACTTTTCTTATAGTTGCATTGAAGTTATTCAATATTCAAATGAAAATTTGTTAAAAATGTTCGACCAACAGTTATTGCACAACTCTGGTCAACAGGTAGCATGTAAATATGCAACAGAGCAGCAAAGCAATCAATTATGTTATGTTTATGACAAACTGTACATATTTTATTTAAATTGAGTTTGAGCTTGAAAAATATCTAACAGAGATATTAGCAAGAATTTAGATTTCAACTAAAGTCCCAGATGAATTACTTTAATCGACTTTATCTTAAGCTTCCCAAAATTCAAATAGCTGCGTAATGCTCGCCTTTTGATAAGAAAATTCGTAGAAAATGATTGCGACAATTCGATGCTTGGTGAAGCCCCCAAATCCGTATAATTGACAGAAAAATGTTGCTTGAAATTGCTTTGGGGAATACGTAAGCGAAATGTTTGCGCACATTTAAAATGCTAACTTCAAACTAAGCTAAGGGAACGTGTGTTAATTTTATGATGGCAAAACAGTCAGACAGACAGACCGACAGCTGGAATTTAAAATGCAATTGTAGCAAATTTTGTTGAATTAGGCACACGATGGGGCGCACACTTTCACCAGCTGGCTGATGCCACGGCATTTGCTTTGGCGTCCATGGCTTTGAATTTCTGGCTATTTGGTAATTCGTAAAATGTTCGCCAGCTGGCCAGCGAAAAATTAACATAATTGCCCAGAGGGGCCGGCGGCAAAGTGTTCAAATGCAAATGCGTTTGGGGCAAAGCAAATTCGGTTTCGCATACAACTAGCACTAAAAATTTTTGTCGACTAATTAGCAGTCGAATTTTGGCCACATTCTCTCTCTCCCATATGGTCAAAAATGCTGTGTAAAATTACCAAGTCCAAGTTTTGATTGATCCTTGGCAGAGTGCACAATTTTTAGCCGACTCATCAATGATTCATCACTTTTCTTTTTTTGTGTTTGTTCTTTAGATAAGTTTGTCAGTCGTCAGCTGGGACTGGCTGCTACGTGGTCATTAAAAGTTGAATTACCAGCCTATCTAGATTACGCCAATGGTGTTGAGAGCAGCAGCTGCCAACTGAAATGAGTGGCACAAAAATATAGCACGTGTTGCCCTAAAAGACAATCAAATGATACTATATAAAACAAAAATATTAACTACTTTACACAGGAAACCTTTATTATTCATGTGAATTTTCTACAGTTTTGACAATATTATACAAACAAATCGTCAAGTTTTGTTCCCTGTTTTCAATTTTCCTACTTATTGACACTGAAAACAGCTCAAGAAGAATTTATTTGAAGCTATTTATGGTACAGCATGTTGACAGCTCAGTTCCTGGAGAATCGTCCTTGTGCAACAGACTGTGTGGCATGCATTTCAATCTGTGTCGATTGGATGCTGCACACCGACTCGAATGCGTCGTTATATTACAATTGATTGAATACGAGTACAAAAAACATCATCGGAACAGAACCGGCTGCCTTGGAAAATGTGGGCGAATATGTTTTGACGACTTTGATATATGAGCGTAAAGACACAAACAACTTTAAATTGGTTTTCGGTGAACTAGAAAAACTTTTAATAATACATATTTGGTAAATTGTATCAAAAATGTCAAATATTCAGTTATCGATTACTTGGCACTCCTTAATGTTGGTTTTCAACTACTAGATTTTTCGGATAGGTGATAAAATGAATTTTTATGGACAATAAAACGCGAATGAACTCTTAAGTGTTTAAGTAATTGAAAATGTCGACGTTTATAGTTAATGTTGTTTGGTCAGGTTGCTGTGCTGTGTGCCTTAAGTGGAATGATTAAAACGATTTCCTTTTGAAGTGGCGTTGTACAAGCAAAATTCATTAGTTAAATTAAACAACTTTCTTGTTGTTGTCAACGCAATACATCCGCTTAATATACAATATAGCAGCCCGACTTCATCATAAATAATTGCCAAGCACTTTGAGCCAGGTAAACAGTCAAAATACAAATAACCTTGAAATCTGTAACATTTTTGCGGGGCGCTCATTTTGTGCTTAAATTATTCAGACAGTGTTGGAGGTTAAGCAGCACACAAGGTTATATTCTTATAAAATTATGTGAAGGCATTTTCTTGTGGCATTTTGTGGCGCCACCATTTGCATTTGGCCTTAGGTAAAGTGAAATATTTATTCGATATATCGAATCTGGGGCAGAGAACGTCTGAGAAAAAGTGTAAAATGCACGTGTCCAGTAATTGATTGATTGAAAGCACAAACAACATAACAGCTAAAGAAAACAATATTTTGAGTGTTGCTTAGCAAGCGCCAAAGATGTTCCCTTCTAGCATCAAATATTCATAAGTATGTGTGGTAAGTAGCAGAAAATTTGGGCTTAAATCAATAAAGTTAAGGTATAATCTATGCCTTACGAGATTAAATTTGATGGGAAAGCAACCTTGAAACCAATTTCTCACTCTGCATAACGTACAACGTGATCCTGCTGGTGTCAGGTTGGGCGGAAAAAGGCAAGAGACTGTTGATTTTAACTGACGGAGCTTTCTATCCCCCTCTATTTCGCTGGTCCACCCTTTCGTTTGACGTCGATGAAATAAGTTAAGTTCTCCTTCGGGCGCAAATTAGCAAGACTGAAATCTCTGGCAATTGTTTGTCAGCACAACGGATCCAATTTCTTAGAAAATGGTGTAGGACGTCTATAGCTGGAGGAGTTAAATTGCGTTCCAGCAAATCCATTATTCTTGTCAGTGCACTTGACGTCATCACCTGCAACATTTACAGTGAACGCAAAATTCTTATAAAATTTAAGTTTTTCAACCGATTTAAACCACAGCTGACCCACAATTTGAAGGCACAATATTGTTAAGGACTTAAAGCACTGCACAAATTGAAAGCTTAATTGCATTTCAAAGGCATTTCGTGGCAATGCGCTTACAGCAACAAAAACAACAGCTCAAAGAGGCACGCAACGTCATAAAAAATGTAAACAACTTTGTACAGGTTCATTAAACATAAAAAGCAGGTACAAAGGCAACAGCAACAACAAGAAGAGCATTGCGTGCTTTTTGCCATTTGTGATGAGCTGGCCCAGTTTCCTTCTTGTTGTTTTGTGTGTTTTCAGCTTTTTTGTTTTTGCGGTGGGCGTGATGCCAGCGCTCAACAATTGTGCACAACACAAGAACCAAAAAGAATGCCACAGCAAAAGTTGTTCAATTGGTAACGCCCACATTTACCAATTCGCCCAAGGTGTCCATTCACAAGCTACACAACAATCACAAAAGGAAACCACCGAAAAATCGTACAAAGCCAACAAAACAAAAGAAAGGAAATCAACTGTAAGTGAACTCCAGCCCGCTCCTAGTTTGATGTTGTTTTTTTGTAATTTTGCGGTTTTTATTTTCTGCAATTTTCTAGCTCTCATTAAAAAATCGTTTCACGCTGACTGCTGTCACTCCTACGAGTCTTATGTGTGTATACATATATTTTTAAAGGCTTGTCTTGTGTATGTGTGTGCTACAATTTTTTAGTACGACATTTTTGTGTTGCAGTTGTTTGTCTCCTTGAACCAGTTTGGTAAACAAGCGAGTTGAGTCAAACGACGACCCAGTTGTGTCAAGCAGTTGCTGTTGCTTTACTAAATCACACACACACACACGCACACGTGCATAATATCAGGTAACAGCTGATGGACATGCGTTGCGGCTTCATCACAAAACCAGCAATCAAAAGTTACCAGCAAAATCCATTAAGACAGCACACACAGCATTCTGCTTAACTAATCTTACATACCAGCCTATATGTGTTACGGTGAATTCGTACACGTGCCGCCTTTTTTTGTGGCATTCCCACGTGGTGTTTTTTTTTTTTTTGGTTTATTGCAAGGCCAAATAAATACATTAACAGCAAAAGGCTGACACTTTGCTTACAAATAAATTTGCATCTTTAAATCGCTTCGTGTAAGAAATTCTAATTTTAAATTTTAACATTGTGGGTGTTTCTGTTATACCCTGATGACCAATGGACCTGGTAAAAGGGTTTATGGTTTTGTGCAACATTATGTAACATACAGAAGGAAGTATCTCCGAACCCATAAAGTATATATTTTCTCATCGTGTTAAAATCGCAGTATTATAGAAAAGCTTGAGCCAAGACTTTAAAGGTATTGCATTTAAAATCCGGATACGTTTTCACGAATATATGGGAGTCGAAAGCTTTTCTATGTCTGAAATCGATTTGTTTGATAAGTTCAAGGTATCTACTAGTCCAGATTTCTCGACAAGAGTCTTCGCACTCCATTTTCCTTATTTTTTGCCCTACTGTGACAGCGGCTATGCCTTTCAACAGCTCGACCCACTAAAAAAAAGAGAAGACTTAGAATATATAGCAGCAACAGTGCCTAACCCGTATTTACATGCAAATGAAGCTGGAAGCCATCTGCTTTTAGTCAAAAACCCTAACAAACACAGCCCAAAATGAAAAAGCATCTGTTGCCATTGTCAGCTGACGTTTTAATAGGTAGGAGTTAAAAGCAACAAAATGACAGCCTACACAACAAGATAATCGAATGTTGTGGTTAGGAAAAAATTGGTTAAGCGATGCCCTGTTATTCGAATAAATTACAAACAAAATTAATTTGAAAAACTTTTTGCAAGTTCTACGTATACTTAATATGAAACAACTAGACATAGCAAAGATAAGTTTTAAAGTCACTTTCGTAAAACTGGTCATACCCATTAGGCAAAGTCAAAACATAAGCAGAGCATTCTTACAACTCCTGTATTATTTTAGATGCCTGTCATTTCATTTTATAAACTGTATTTTCAATATGCAAATGAACTTTAGTACTAACACAGCTTGAAGCGTTTAAGCTAAAACATATCAGATAAAATCTATTGTTGCACGAGAGTTTTCTGAATTTGAGGTTGGTCAGTTTTTGTATTGCATGCTTGCAAGCTCGGACAGCTGGCATTTTATTTATGCCAGTCGCTTAATTTTATTTCTGTGTGTCGACACGCCAGCTGCAGCTGCAACATTGTACGGCTGAGCGTGTGGTATGGCGAGGTTTTACGTGGAGGCGATGTCTGTGCAGGTGCGTCCTGAACTCTAGTGCAATGGCATTTTGTAGCTGACAGCCTTGCTGACTGGCGGTTGGCAACGCAGCGTCGAGTGCAACAAGAGAAAGAGAGAGAGAGAAAGAGAGAGAGAGAGACAGAGAGAGAGAAAGAGAGAAAGAGAGAGAAAGAAAGTTGGGCAAAGAGTTATTTATGATGACGCTCGTAAGCCTGATGATGACAGCGCCACATTACAGTCTGTGTATGTGTGTGTGTGCAAAACTTTTACCACTGACTGTAATAGGCTTGTCAGTAAGTCAGGCTCTGTCAACTTTGCCATGGGAATTTGTCAAATAGCACAAGTTGCGTCTGCATCAACATCAAATGCATAATGCTCTCGTATGCAAATCAAAAATGAAAATCAACTGCCATCATATTTTAATCATCTTGCACTGCGGCCAAAATTGCAAATCGATTGAAATGTGCGAGTTAGTAGCTTAAAAATCAACAAAATTCAGCAAATAAATACATGCTTTATTGAATGCTTTAGAAAACAAACGGAAAAACAGAAGGCGATGCTTAAATACTCTTTGTTTATTTAAAGGGTAAAAACAAAAAATTTAAATAAAAAAAAACATGGTTCACTTAAAAGGGATGCAATACTGAATGAAATATTACGATTTATGAGTTATTAATTATTATTTTATAGTTCCTTGATGCGCATTTAATATTTATAAACAACTTTCTTATTATCAAAAGTTTATGGTGCAATAATATTTTCATAAATTTATGTTCCTTTTGACATATTGTTGGATAGGGTATAACCGCAAGTGATTATGCATAAATAGCTCAAACCAGCATTTATAACAGCAGTAACAACAAGAAAAACAACAAGAATTTCACTTGGGAAATACGCGACGACGAGCTCATGTCGTAAGCAGGCAGCACAGCTGCCACATTCCCTATTCACACCATCTCCTGTTCTATCAAAACACACATAGAGGAGGAAAAAATTGCGAGTGTTTTTATATGCGGCTCGTGTATTTTTTATTTTTTCTGCTGCTGGTTTATTTCTCAAAAGCGAGCGTGTGTGTGGGCTTTAGTGTCTGTGTGTGTGTGTGTGTGTGTGTGTGTGTAAATCGCTTAAAACCTGAAAGATGTTGCGAAATTGTGTGTAAATATTATTTTTAAATTGACAGCAATTGAATGAACAATAACGTAATAGGGGATCAATGGCGAGAAGCACACAGAGATAGAAGAGAACATTTGATACGAGATTGATAAAGCGATTTAATACCTAAATGCTTGGCTCAAGTTCTTACGTTTTGGCATTCTTTTTGGCGTCGAAGTCACTCAACAAATTGTACAATAAAAAAACGAAAGAAGATAAAGAAAAAAAAAGGAAAGAAATAATTAGACAAGAGCTTAAGAGTCGTCCGAGATTGACAGCATCATTCATCATGGCAGGTCATTAAAGTAGGGCTCAGTGAAGAGTTCAACTTTTTGTCGAAAGCAGGAAATCGAACAAAAAATACACTTTCACACTTTAAACAACGCAAGCAACCCACTCACGTACACAACTTTGGAACAGAAGAACACACATCCGTATTTGTAGTGTTTACAAAGAAGTCGAGTCCCTTTGAAATCAGTATTCCGGAGAACTCTTGCTTTGTAGATATTTTTCCTTTTGAACAATCGCGTACTTGATTGGTCTGAAATTGATGGCAATGATTTGCGCAGACGCTAAACAGTTCTTTTTTTCTTCTCTGTATGTGTGTCCCTTCTTGACATTTTTAATGCTCCGTTTGCTTTGTCGCAAACTTGTGCCTGGCTCTTTGACAAGCACGGGCTTTTGCCCCACTTGGTTTGGGCCAACTCTCAACTCGCTCGCCCACTTGCAATTTAATTAAATTAAAAAACAAAGTAAAAGAGAAGTAACAAACTCTGGCAGTCGATGCCTTCGCCCCAGTTGTCAGGCCATTTGTTTTAATGCTCAAGCGGTCAAAGGGCTGCCCCAAAACACAAACCCCAATGCCTCATACTTTGTTACTTTAATTAGTAAACATCGTTTAGAGCGAGCGCAACGCTAATTTTCGTAATCAGACCGGCCCAAACGTTCCAACGGGCCTCTTTCAATGCCTCCTAAAAGTATACTATAGTATATATAAAGATGATTACGAACACACTGTGAATAACAACAGCAATAATCACTTTTTTCCGCATCCTCAGCGAGGCAGCTGCAGGCGTTCAGCGTCCTACACGACGCAACACTTTACTCGCTCATTGTTTTATAAATTAATTGCACAATTAACACAGTAATAGCATCCACACTTGGCCATACATCAAGTTTGTGCGTAATCATGTGCATTATAAGTGCTTATCAGGCCATGCGCCGTCTGTTTACCAAATTGAACTGCTTAAGGGTTTGTCGTCATGTTGCGCGAATAGTCCAAGCCAGTCCAATGGGGTGTTCAACACAATAGTTTTTTGTGTTGAGTCCAAGCATAGCTTTTTGTCTTAATCCACTTAAAATTTTATGTTTGTGCTTACAGAGTATCTTTTAGTCACTTATCCGCTCTCTAAGGCCAACTTGTTTGTCTTCTCGTAAAGCACACAACCAGTAAGTAGCCAAATCATTTGGACACAGCTGCATACATTTGTAGGCGTACATACCATACATACATATATGGCTGGCTTGATGGATGGTGTGCCTTATATTCCAGACACGACTGTAGCCTGTAGCGACTGCTTAATAGAGGATTAATCAAAGTTAATGGCACAAACCGCAAAACACGCATATATGCACATATACAAATACCACCTTCTACACACATACACACACACACAGAGAACATACATACATAAATAAACAACAACGACAACAGCTCATACTAATTGCGAACATTGCTGGGCATTCCAAGAACAGGAACCAAAAATTCTATTTAGCCGGAACAAAAGGCAACTTTTATTCATACAAAACGCACATGTGTTGTATGAATGTATGTGTTGTATACACATACGCGTGCGTGGGTATTAACATTTATGCGTATTATACACACACACACACATACACACATGCACAAATTTATTATACATATAAATATTTCCAAGTACTCATCGCATTGGCTCGGAAAATTACAATTTTCATATCTGATGGCGGGCATCGCAGCGACGCCGACGCCGTCGACGTCGCGCCGTCCCCCCAGGAACTGTTGTTTATTGTTTGTGTTGCCTATTCAAGGTCGCCGAGCAAATAAAAGCGTAAAAATTCATTTGGACCCATTGGCAAGCGCCAACGAATAAATATGGTCAGTAGTGTAACTCAAATAAAGCAATTGAATAGTTTGGATCGTAAATACAATTTTTATGTGCGGCTTTAAGTTCCATTTACGACTCGATTGTTTTTATGGCATTTTCTTAATGGTTGAGCTAATAATTGTAGTTTTTATTTTATTTTTTTTTTCAATTTTTATGTCAAACAGAAAACTTGTTCGGCCCATAGTACTGCTAAGTGTTTTCCAATTACCACAACTTTAATCTTAACCGTTCTCTGTATCTGTAAGTGGGACTGGCAGTTTGTTGTTATTTACTTTATATTTCATGAAATTCAATTAATTAACCCACGCATATATGCAAAGTATCACAATTAATTATACGAACCCTTTCAACTATTTAAAAAGTGTTTAAGCTGAAGCAAAAACCTGTGGCTTAAGAAATCCGTTGCTTTTTTTTAATCCCCAGTCTTAAGTGAATTTTTGTTGACCCGCCTGCATTATATTTAGACACATGTGTAACGGTTTAACATTTAAGCTATTGCTTTGTAAATAATGTTTGTTTGAACTTTAAAAGTCTGGACAAGGAGTGTAATGATCTAAATTGCTTTGTGTGCTGAGTGGTCTATAAATACAAAAATGCGTTCATTCACACTACAACCCACACGGCTACAACAGATAGGGTCTAATTGTACAATGGGCTAAAAAAAATAAATTAAAGCAATATTGGCTGCAAGTTTGAATGCCTCAAGCTGCATTCGAAACTTTAAATACCATTTTGGACGAATGTCCTTTACTGCGGGAAACCCATATATGTAGACTGAATCACATTTTCCCTAAAAAAACACTATCCTTCAGGAACCATTTCCGAAACGCATTAAGGTCCTTGGGTCTTTTGATTTTTTTTGGTTGCTTTTAAGCTTGTCCAAATACGGACGACATTTTTGCAAATTCCGCGTGCAACCACAAACCAGAATGTAGTGTAAAAAGTTTGAAATGCCCCACGGTATTCGATGTTGCAGCGTGGCCACTGCCAAATGAATTCTGCTGAAAACCCACAATAACACACGCAACGCACAAAGCGAAAGTGAGAGAGGGAGAGAAAGGGTGAGAAAGCGAATAGTTACGGAATTGTTGCACATGACCGCTGGCAGGTCATAGATACTGTAACCGGAAGGGCATTCACTGTTGCATAGATAGACAAAGAGTGGGATTATGGGTAGAAAATAAAAGTTTTTGCTCATTCTACGAAAAAAGATTGCAACAATGACACACACACACAGCCACAGAGAAATCGACACATTCGTTAACAATTTAGCAACAGATCTGGATAAATGGAACAGATGTGTGTGTGTGTGTGTGTGTAAAGATTTTCAAGGTTATTGCGGTTATGACAGAAGCATTGATTGTTAGGATAGCAATATAAATCAAATCAAGCAGAAAGTTGCCAGATTACGCACATATGTATGTACATGTATAACGGTTACTTATGCAAAATGGCTGCAAAGATTTGCCAAGCACGTGTGTGTGCTATTATTTTAAAGACGCCCTCGAGTATGCAACACAATTTGCATATGCCGCAATTTCATCTTTAATGCGCTTGTTAACAAGCACAGGGACCCGAGTGCGTTTCAGCGACCCCAGCGGGCCATTAAAATGGCGCCATCGCCATAAAGTATGCAACAGTTTTGGGTAAACAAAACGTTTACTCAGGCTGAAGGCTTTAAACAAAAACAAATACAAAAAAATGGACGCCAACTTGGCACAAGGCTAAATTTTTAGCGAAACAAATTTCAATATGTTTTACAATGTTTGTTTTTTGTGCCTGGTGTTTGCCAAAGCGAAGCAGCCAGCAAATGAAATTTTGATGAGGCAGTTAGCGTTTGCATAGGACTTAATGTGAGTTGCGTATGTCTGAGTGTGTGAGTGTGTGTGTTGCGCACAACAAGTCATATAAAATCTGTAGCTAAAACAAAAGTTGAACATGTGGCGAGAGACTTTGAGGCACAACCAAACTTGCTCAGCTTAGTCTAAGTATATTAGGCAAAACTTTCATTTTAATGGATTTCCTGTTGTCCTTGAAATATATTGTGTGGCATTAATTCATACAACTTTCAACCAAATAAAGTTCACAACGTTAATTGAAGGGGGTGGAACACATACAAGAAAAGCAAAATAGCATCGAAAAAAAATAAAACTTTATTCCAAAACAAAAGTAAAGGCAAACTGAAAAGAGTCAGCTGTATTGTTGTGCGCTTTGATTGTTTGTCTGCACTTTATGCTGGTTTTCCTCTGCACTTTATTAATCATAATATTCAACTTACTTAGCTGTGTGCGGTTGAAGTTTATGAGCGCCACCTCATAATATGTTTGAGAGCTTGAATTTATTTATAAGACGACCAAAATGCTTTTTGTTTTGAACTACCAAATTCTAACGTTCAAATCTGTGCATATGTGCTTTAATGACTTAGTGCTCATATGACTTTCGTTGGTTTTCTTAGCTTATTTAAAGGGGTTTTAAGGCAAAATTTACAACATTTTGTTTCTGGTTTAGTTTTGAATTTCATTGTAGATAAGATTGGGCTGTCAGGCATTAATTAGCCAAGCCGAAAAACAATAATGAATGGCTTTTGTTTCTGCTGCCACTGCTGCTGCTGTGCTGCCGTAGAGTCATATTTCAGTGACGGGTCAGTTAAGCTTGAGAAGATTACGTATACGCAACACAACGTATGACGTAAATGTAACAACAAGAGCATTTTATACAACAAGCGCCAGCTGAAAATTCAAATACATACACTAATTAGTCAAACGAGCTACCAGACACTCAAAAAGGACTCACACACTGTATAAGCCGCAGCTTTCTAATGAGTTTTTCATTGCAGTCTTCAAATTAGCAAGCATAAATTGCGCAATAAACAAACAAACAAACAAATGACTGAGTGATGTGTGTGTTTAAAATGAATATGATACAAAGCTGCATTGATTACTTTTTAATTGCCATGTCGCTCTAATTGTAACATTCAACTTTGATTGTGGTTGCGCCTGTGGCCCTTCTGACTGTGTCTCAAACACAACAAACAAAGACAAACTCGACAAAATTTCAGATTTAATATGAGCCATTTACAGTTAAGTGCAGTTCATACTATTCAGTCGCTAATTTGCATAATTAGCTCAGTTTATAACATCATTAAGGGTGATTTCAATTTGAATTCCCAACTGTTTGTTTGCCTGTCTGTTTTGCATCACAGTAATTAGATGAATTTTCTGCCTAATGTCAGCATCAGGACAAACATATCAACAAGCATGATACGACTTTGACTGCATACATAATGATATGTAAAATTATTTATGTTTTGCCATAATTTGAGTTGCGCTTGTTGCCATTGGTTGCCGTTTGGCTGTTGAAAATTCCTGTATATTCTCATATGTCAACTTCCAAGAAGTCAACTCTCTTGGAGTTTGAGTCGATTCCAGTTAGGCTTTGCTTCAAAGCTATCTAAATACTTGCTTTATCCTTTGATGATTTTGTTTCGACTTTTTCCTTGTTTTTGTTGTGGTTTTTTTTCTCTATTTGGGTGGGCAAAATTTGTTGATCTAAAAAACCCCAAAAGAATAAATGCAGCTTAGTAGCTTATGATATTAGCTTTTTTTCTTGCAAATGGGAAATCCATATTCTATACACTGCTGCCATTGGGGAAATGAGGATATTAGATTAAAGACACATACTGAAAAACGAACATCTAATGCATTGGGATACTATTAATATTCAGCTAACTTTAATGAACAAGCTATAAATTTAACTTACTTTGTGCTTAAGTCGAAAAAAGCATCGATTAGACAGCTTAAAAGTTTTCTTTGTTTGCGCCACAAGTTGACAATTGGACAGATTGCTGGCTACGATTATATAGCCGAAACCGAGACCGAGCTTTTGTTTTTAACGAGCTGTCTAAGCTGACCAAAAGCCACATATCAGCAACCTGCAGCAAAGAGCTGACCAACAGTAAGCATTAACCAAAACTAATCCTTTACGGCCCTTTGCACATGTTGCTTATAATGCAAATTCCAAATTCTTTGAGCAACTTTAATGAGCCAAGTTGCAATACCCATTTCGCAAAAAAAGGGATGTGATGAATGCCCAGCTTATGTTGACGTTTTTATTTTTTTTCTTTCTTTGCAAAATGCTCAATGGTCCACATGATTATTCTTTTGCATAGTTGTATTCGTACTCACCAGCTGGATAACATGCGCTTTGCTTTGTCTACTCGAACATTAGCATATTTAATAGAGGATCTACAGTTAGAAAGAGAAAGAAGGTCCTTGAACTGCAGCACAGTTTGTTAAACCCCTTTGAATTGTATTTACTTGGACTCTCCGTTAAGGGATTTAGTTTTATCCCTTTTAACTTAAACTTTGTAGTAATGTATGCAAAACGAATGCTGTTTAAAGAACGGATGACATGTTGTATTTTTACCTTGGCATCGCCTCAATCAATATGCTGTTAGCCAACACTGGCTGTTGGCTTTCCGAACGTTTCGTTTGTTTGTGCGTTGAAAAATTCAGCGCGAATACTGTTTGCCCGTAAGGCGTTACCCTCATGTGGGTGTCTGTGTAAGTGTGTATGTGTGTGCATTAGCCTCACTGAGCAGAACACGCTAATACATATACACCACACTTACACACGCCCACTTTGTTTGTGTGTGTGATGGTTTCTGGATGATAGTCAGTGAATAACTTTCAAGGCTTGACAGTTTTTAGCACTTGATTTCTCGACACTTTGATTCGGCATAATGAAAATGTCCTTTGTGCGGAAAAGTAAATTTGTACAATTTTATGCTGTTCGCCCTTTGCGGACGAAAACTTTGACAGGCGTTCGGAAAAGGATTGTCAAATGAGGATAAAAAAAAATTTTCATTTGTGCTTGTAAAATTCCATTAAAGACCCTATTAAGATGTTAGATAAGTCAGCCGCAAATAAAACTTAATTGCACATTTTTTTAACAATGATCGAATTAAGATACTGCCTTGGCGTCTATCTGCTGCTTGTTTCATGCTCAACTTTTAAATCACTTAATGGTTCGAAAAGTTTGGGACTTATCTGTTTTACCATACCTTCCAGCTGCTGCTGCTGCTGCTTCTGCTGCTCTTAAAGATTTTAGTATTTATTGCGGTTTTCTTTGACAAACTTTATCCTTGGCGCCACCATTTTTTGCACTGCCTTTGTTTGCTTTGACTTGCAGCTTCTTTAATTAGTTGCAAGTTTTATGAGTCTTAAATTTTTGATCACTCATTGATTGAATATTAAAGCATTGAATGACCATCTTCTGGAACATCATTTGCGTTTTTTTCTCACCGTTTTCATGGCAACGCATAAATTAATGTTTCTGTGTGACATGCACGTGCCGACAGACAGACTAACTGACTGACTGACTAACGACTGTAAAGCTGACAATGCCGCCCCTTTAAAAATATGTACACAAAACATGACACGACAGCGCATTTGTCAAAACCAACTCGACCTGAATGTACAATAAAAAAAAAACCTTCGCGTGATTTACATAAACACATTCTTTTGTTACCCTCTCTCTCTCTTGCTTTCTTCGTAATAAACGCGTATGAATATTTGTAATTATTAAAAAAAATATGAGTGTTTTTTCTCGTTATGATAATAAGCTGGGATCAAAAATTACACGTGTGTAAGAAAGACGAAAAAATTATAAAAACAAGCTGAAAAAATATTTGGCTTTAAGAACAATGGAAAAGCAAAGTTGAATTTGTTTTTATCATGTCAGGATAAGCGGATAAAAACTACTTAAAATTTTCCAACAAGTGCAATAGAAAAGTTCAATCAAAATGACGAACAGAGTTATGGTTAATAATCATAAAAATTGCAAAGTAATCATAAGTATTCTTCAACAGTTTTTGTTTTAATGCACTCGACCATGAACAGATTGATTTTATTATCTATGCCGGATGTCAGTGCTGAGTTGGCTTATGGCCATTGAAAAGTCAATAAGAGAATGGCAGCAGTACTATTTCACTGCTTTTATGTAGAGAAAAACAGCAAGAGCAGCAACAACTTGGCTAGCACTTAACACAATAAATAAGCTAACAACGCATTTTGCTCTATGCCCTGTCGACTGAGACCGGTTCGGTGTCAGGCAAGTTTTCATTAGCAGGCATATGGCCTAATCAAATCAACATCGTTACAGAGCTGATCATACACATATACTGACACACGTATACATTAGTATCACGCATACGCCCAGTTAGCAGTTGGCAGCATTGTGAGCGCTCAATTACACCAACAAAAGGCACACAAACGAGGCATACACATTAATAAGTTAACGACACGACGAAATTAATACATTTTGCTGTCGATATGGTTGTTGTTGCTGTCCTGGGAAAATTATGCTTGTTATGTAATGTTATCTGCTGGCCAAAAAAGAAATGTTTTGTGCATGTGCTTTAATGCCAAATTAAAATGATTACGTGACTTCATTTGAAACATTGGTGCGCCTATTCGGCCAAATCAACCCACAGCTCAACCAAACAGCATCTGTGATCCCTGTGCCAACAACTTTATTTGTTTTAGCCGACTTGTTGCCGAGTGCCTAAATAGTACTTAAGAGCTGTAACTTTTCTGCAGCTCAATTATAATTAAAGACTCAAGTTGGCTAAGTGAACAAAATGAAACACATGTTGCTCAGCTTATACAAATACAACTTAACCAAAGAACATTAACAAGGAATCTCAGGAAGCCTTAAGTACGCATTTTGACAATATAATTTTATGTGGCAATCTCAACTACTGAGAACAGAGAACAGAAGACATCAATAGTGTCGTTGCAATCACAAATTCCATAGAAACACTTTTGACAAGTGAAAATTTCAAACATGTATTGTATTGCATGTTATGTATAAATATTTCATTGAATTGATAAATCTATTTTTGGCCCAAAGTTCAACATTTTTTGGCTTAAAAACAAATATTTTATGGTTTACTAAAAATGAATTAAATTTAATTGCTTACTTTTTTCAAGACAATTTAGATATACAAATATCGCTCTTAATCGATTGCAATGCCATGTAAATTGACTCTTGAATAAACAACAGTTATTTGCCTCCAAATACTGCCGCTTATACTTTAGAAGTAAACATAAATTGCTTGTCGTCTTACTTTTGTGAGTGTTGTAAAAAGGAAATGTTAATCAAACGCAGCATTCGCAGCGACTTCTGTGTAGGTTGTGAAATTTATTTGACATATAAAATTTATTTGCATGCAGCACACTGGAGGCCTATGAAATGCGTACGTTGAAGCATCGCGTCGCCCTCAGCGCCTTTTACAGTGCCATAAAATTCTGCTTATTTTTGGTGTGTCGCATTTTTTTTCGTGGGTTTTGTTTTCGTATGCGGCATTTATTTGCTCTGTTGGAAAATCAGCACAAGGAATGTACGTTAATAAACATTAAAAGGCAAAAGAATCCATTCATTTGTTAAAAGCCATAAGTCTTGTCTTTTTTTTCTTGCCATCCTTTTTATTCTTTTCGCTTCGACGCCTTTTTGACCAAACACGCACATTAATGCTTTATAACTCGACGACGTGCTTCGCTTATGCATTAAACTGTGTATACAGAATTTAAAATAGACCCCGAATGCCTTTGCGTCCGCCCCGAAAAAATGATGTTCAAATGTTGCGCAGCTCATAAAAAAAGGATCAGAATGAAGTCATTCGCAGCGCCGTGGGCTGTCAGGGAAGTCAATAGGCTTATGATTTATATTACCATTAGTAAAGTGCGGCTCATTGGTTGGCAGTGGTCTACATACTTTGACTTGACATTGGCCTCCGGTCCCAGTCCCTAATCGGGTGGTCTTTTTGGTCACACATAAAGAAAATAAAATACGTTTTAGCCTTTTGCTTGCTGGCAACTGTTAAGGGGGTGGAATATGTAAAGTTGACAGCTTGTGGGTTAAAGTTCAATAATTTATATTTGCACTTAGGTGTTACCTTTGAAATTATGATTTCCTTTATCTGCCATTTCAAATTGTGAAATATTTTCAATAAAACTGGGATATATTGTTTATTGCTTTATTGTGCAGAAGCATTTGTTTATGTATGCATGCAAGCTTTTTCTCACGCCAACAAAACCAAAGAATTAAAATTGCGCACCACTGCGTATGAGCAATGGATGTCAAACAACAAAGGGCAAGTCACACGTGTTTTAATTAATTATGAGAAAATACTACAAAAGCGTTGCGAGACAGTGCCACCAGATGGATGCCAGAACCTTTCCTTCTTGTGTGCAATGCTCCCAAAGCATTACACAATTTTAATTATCTTTTGGGAAAAGGCAGAGACCACAGCACCGGCAACACCTCAGGTTTCCTGTCGGGTTTTCACAATCACAGCAGGTGACGAATCAGCGGAAATCAACAACAGGCGACAAGCGACACTCGACAGACAGCAAAATGGCACAAAGCTTGATAAAAACAAACAAAAGACATTTCGTTTTAATAAGTCAAGCCATAAAGAAAACAAAACAAAACAATGCAAGCATTCATGTGCAAGTAATTTAACTTAACTTATGCACTTTTAATTATCTTTATCTATTAGAAAATGCACAATGCACATACAAAAAGTGGCTATTTCTTATGAAGAAAAGCTTTTTGCTTTAGAAAACTGCACTTTTGTTTATTGTTTACAGTAACAGTGTGGGTTAATTTAATTTCGTTTGTTTACCAATTTACCAATTTACCAATTTCCAGCCAGAGACTTCAGTCAATTTCACTGAATATATTAAGCTACTTGCTTATGGCATACTAAAAAGCAAAAAAGGTTTTACAGAATAACATTATCAAAGACTTTAGATACCCTGTAACGTTGTCAGAAAACTTATAACATGTTTCTATAAACATTTAATGTAATAACTATTTAGCACAGCAACTTAATTAGATTTAAAATACCTCAATCTGTATTCCAAACACTGCTGTAATATGCCCTTTATGCTGGGTATAGGGTAAAAGAAAAAACACAACTGGCAAACATTTTAAAAAACTGGGCATGCACGTGCCGCATATAATGATGAGGGGCGGGCTGTGTGAAGTGTGGTGAGTAAAGCGCCCAAAATGTTGGCCATAATTCAACTAACACAAACTGTAAACTTTTGGGGCAGCTGCCACGCCCACAAGCACACAACGCTTGCCCCATTGTGTTGCCACTGTGAATTAGTAAGTATGTGTGTGTGTGTGTTGTGTTGTGTTTAGGGGCAACCAAACGGGAAGTGTGCGTTAGGACAGCACGTTGCCTGACTTGGCCATTAGCTTTCGGCTAAACAGAAACACGCACACATACATACACACATGCACAAAGAACAATTATGCAGCAAATGCGCCACGGGCATCAGTTGCTAAGCTCGAGAGCAAAGAACTGAACAAGTTTTGGGGTTTTTTTGGTGTGTGTGGGGGGAGGCTATATAAACCCTCCACAACTGCCAGTAAGTGGACATGTTAGACTTGGCCTGGTTGCCAGCCACTTCAAATTAGTGTCTTGGGCTAGCGGCTTAAAGCTGCTTGCTTAATCAGTTCGTTTGCTTTAAAAGTTTTCGGTTGTGCTAAAGCCGTATATCTTGATATTTGTGCTTATTAGTAAGCCAAAGATGCTCTTTATCAATTTGTTTGCCTAATTTGATTTGTGTTTTATATATATTTTTTTGCATTTGTATGCTATGAGTGCTACTCAAAAATTGAAATGAATGTCTGACATTTGTAAAATTACATTTCGAAAATATTTGTGTGTGTGTGCGTGTGTGTAGAGATATGGTAAAGTAAATTTAAAGCTTATTACTGTTGATTTATAATTCAGTGCACAATATGAATTATACTTATGTTTTCTGTGTGTGCTTTGTTGTATCTACGTTGCGTATGCCGTATGTTTTCCAAGAATGACAAAGGTTAAGAACTGCTGAAAAGTTCCAGGAATTGTACTTGAAAATGCATGTCGAATTTATTGTCTGACAGCTTATAAATTATAAGATAAATGACAACAAACAGACCAACTTAACTTATTCTTAAACGCAAACAAAAAAACATTAAGTTGAGTGTTTGAATATGAATATTAATTGGCGTATACGCATTTGCTTTCTACCATAAATTTATGATAATGTTTCCCATGAACTCCCATAGGTCGGTGAAGTCTATCTGTATATTATCAACATTTTCATTATCCAACTTGTAGTTCGCAAAACTTTGTTTTAAAACATATATGTGTTTTTGCCAATACGGTATATGGTATAATATAAATTAGCACAATTTCATCCAGTTGCCTTTTTATTTGATATGTTGCCCTTGGCTGGAGCACAACTTTGCCAATCAAAGTTGGTACCGTCGGATTCTAATTAATTTTGCATATATAAAATGTGTTCCGCATTTTGCCTGGGCATTAACATTTGATGTTGCAGATGAATAACTCATACGCCGCTATGTGCGCCGCTTCGTGTGCCCCTTAAACTGTAAATGCGAAACGCGCTGTGAGCTATAATTACAACTGTAGCGTGATTAAATTATAAGGCTGCTCGGGCGACCTTTTAAACGCCCCTTGATGCCGTCGCCATCACAGATGTTGTTTTTAATTAATTTGCGCTTAGACGTCGACTTGCCAAGAAAAATTACCAGCCAGCCAGCTAGTCATCCAGCCAAGCAGCTAGCCAGTCAGCCAGTAAAAGAAAAAAAAATAATAATACATAGTAAAAGTGTGGCTAAATTGTTTTTTTTTTCGTTTTCGTTTTCTGCAGGCGGCCACGTGAAAAATGAACAACGTTTGCGGGCAGTCGCTTGTCGGCGTCGTCATTACGCAGATTTCTCCAAGGTACCTGTTCCAAAAGAAATAAAAACACAACAACAAGAAGTAAAATTCACTCACACAAACAACCAAATTGCTGTGAACGTGTCCGGAAAACAAGACAAAAATGTGGGTGAACAGTTAGTAGCAAGTCGCAGTGGTGCTTGGAGCTGCATTTCCTAGACGTTAAGTGGCAAAAACTGTTTACTAGTTTGCCAGATTTGGCATTGGTTTTAGCATAAATGTTGTGCTATTTAATATGGAAACTGCGCAACTTTAAAAACAGACAATAAAAGTGTCAAGCATCATTGAAGAAGCATCAAGTGAGCGAAAAAAGCAGTCCCCAAGCTATAAATTCTATTTCT
Source organism: Scaptomyza pallida (assembly GCA_018152965.1). NCBI lineage: Eukaryota > Metazoa > Arthropoda > Insecta > Diptera > Drosophilidae > Scaptomyza > Scaptomyza pallida. The sequence continues at coordinate 3,592,534 of JAECXP010000238.1, forward strand.
GTTAAATTTGTTTAGATATTTTTGTAACAATAACATTGACAGGCTGGCACAAATTAAATTACAGCATACAATACGATTTGATTGAGATTGGTCAGGTCGCACAAAGCAATCCAAATATTGATCAATTTTTGCCTTGTTTTGTTTTTGGGTGTCACACAAAGTGCGTCACGTATACGACAACTGCACACGTGCAATCAAATTTAATATTGAGATTGATTTCGTCAGTCGGGTGAGAGTCATTGACACGTAAAACAAAAGAATTGCTGACCAGGTGAGATGACCTTACCCAAACATTTTTCAGGTAATTGGTAAATTTCTCTAACGTTGCGTTATCTCTGTCTAGTGGAAGCTGTTTGGAAAGTTTTTGTCAAGGATTCCTAAGACATGTTTTTGCTCAAATACAGCGTTGAATAACTTTTTGCTGTTTATGACTGCGCTTTGTAATGGCTCTGCCTTGAGACTCTGTTTTATGTCCCCTAGCAGGACTTCCCTTTTTTTATAATATATACATTTTAAGCTAAACGCCTCGCAGTTCCTGCTGTTGTTTGATTAATGTACAAGGCCAAATAATACAGAAAAAAAGCCCCGAATAGTCCCAGGCGTTCTAATAAAATGCAAATTGAAATCGCCACGAATTAGAATACCCGCAATAATGCTGTTTACATCAAGGGTATATGCCGTTTTAGGCCTGTTTTGTTACCGCCATTATTTACAGTCATTTATATTCAAGAAGTAGCTGCCATAAATATCGCCATGGAAATAGTCCCATTTAAATCCTAATTGCCTTCCACAAGAGCGAACAAGTTTTAAGTAGGTTCAAGTATTTCATAGTTGTTAAGCATATGGAAACCATTTTAGCATGTTTGATTTAAGCATATGCAAAGAAATATGACAAACTAAATTCAAATTTGTTTTGTACTTTGTTTATGTACAGTTTCGGTTGCTCCGCAGAGTGTTTAGCAACAGAGCACAGAAGAAGATGAAGAAGAGAACAGCACATGGGCGCTTTTTATGCAAGCGGAAGTGAAAAAACCAAAAATAAATATCTAAAAATGTCATTTGCTTTTATTTTTCAGAGGAAATAAAATGTTTAATTTATTGCATTCGCTTTTTTTAACCGCCCTCAGTTTACTTGTGTATGTTTTTGGGCCCCAACTTGTAGTCCGCTCCTGATGCCGCCTATTTTAAATAAACACATTTGAGCGTCGCTGACTTTGGCGCCTCTGCCGCTTCCTTTTACAAAACTGTCGCTGCCCACGCAAAGAAGAAAAATATTGAACAATTTCGCTGACACAGTTTTTCCTTTTGGCTTTGCCTTTGCTTTGTCCGCTTTATGCTTTTTGGCATTTGTAAAATTCAAACTGAATATGGTAGGGGGAAAACGAATTGTTTAACATTCAACTGACGGTCTGTTTGTTTACAATCATAGCACGCCTCCCGCGCCACACTGCCACACGGCTCTGCGGTTTTGGTTGAGGCTAATGACAGCTACTGTAAATGACATTAGATAAATGCTTTACAGTGGTTAAACAAAATCGATACCATATTTTTTTCGTTTCACGGCAATAAGAACTACTACTGCTACGTTTTATAAATTTTAAGACAGACAAGTAAACTTTTCCAACACATTTTTCACAAAAGACTGTGAAATTTTGGTCCCCTGCTATGTTTGCTAGTATTGGGTGTCATAGCATCAACGACCAGCTGCTGACTTGTCATGCATGTAAAGCATGCGATATTCCTAGGCTGTCAGCACCAACAAATGTTTCGCATCCACATCCACATCCGCATCCAATATGAGCAACGCCCACACGTGCACCACACACACACACACAACAACAACAAACAACAAGCAGGGTGAAAAAACGGGAGGCAGCTCAATAAATATGAATTGTTTGGGCTGTCAGTGTAAAATTGCATGTGATGTTTTTATAAATTCTATTTAGAATCATCTTCAACAAGCCGCACAGTTTGTTTAGTTTGTTGCATGCCACTACATCGTATAAAGTACAATTTTTATTTTTTTATTTGGAAGCTTTTTTCATTTACACGATATTATTTTTTAACGAATTTTTGGTAAAAAACCTCAGCAACAATAAAATTGTTTAATTTAATTGAAAAGCGCCACGCAGCGTGTTCAGTTTCCATTGATGCACTGTATATTTCTGAGTTATTTTGCTTTTATTGTGCATTCACCGGAATGCGATAATAAAAACAAATTATAAAACATGTTCTCTTGAAATTTTATTTAATTTTTGTATTAATTTCAGCTAAAAACTTTGGCTAAACACAAATTCATGTTGCTTTTTTGTATTTTAATCTAATAACAACAGTTTAGCTACATAATATGGCTTTTTTATAATTGAATTACAGTGCTTAGTTATGGCAGCATAACATTTAATTCTATTATTTGTAACCAGGACGCTTCATTAATTGCATCCCTAAGCGTTGACACACTTTCCAGCTGTCATAGTTAAATGCTTGTGCACATGCATATTTATCAGAACCAAACTCATTTGCATTTTGGGGCACACAAAAAACTAAAATTGCACTAATTATGCAATACCAACCGCTTTGCTCCCCTGCAACTACAGGCCCTACATCAGCATCAGCATCTCATTGCAGGCCTGTAGGGCGAAAAAAAAAAAACACAAACTTTTACAACTGGCTTTTGGCCTTTATGGCATCAACGCCAACAACCTTTATCTATACGGAGCAGCGTGAGAAACAGTTGTTTAATGAGGGTGCAGCATTATGAAATGTTTTTTTTTTTTTTTTTTTTTTTTGAATGGTGCTGCTGCTGTGGTTATTGCCACTGAGCCGGAAACACTAACGAGAAAAGTCTGCAACATTTTTGGTGGCAATATTTTTTGGCAACGTTTTCGCCGCATTCGCTGCAACTGCCAATGAGAATGCGATTTAATAGCATTTTATGGCCACGGCCACAACTTGTGTATTTGTTTCCGGTTTTTATTCGTGTTTGCTCCCTTTTTCATCTGGCTGCAGTTGCGCGATTTCAAATTACTGTCATCATTAAGGCTAATTATTCTTCTATTTGGCAAATGGAAATGTTGCGGCACAAACACATTCATGGCATATTTCGTATGGCTTGGTGGCATAATTGCACTTTAAGCAAGCGGAATTTAATTCAATTTCAACGTCTTCAAGCTGAAGAATGGCGGCTTGGATTGGCACAGACAATGCGTTGTCTTAAAGGATTAAGGGATTAACAGCCAACAGCACAAGTTCTTTGTTACTTGATAGACGCATCTGTTGGGCAACATGGCAGCCAGACTTCGCAACAGAACCATGACCAGAATCAAGACGAGGCACCACAAGCCCATGAGCAGCAGTTGTTTCTGTCTCTTTTTTGTTTTTTCTTCTTTTCCCACTGACAGTTTTACGCTTCATTTACATAAAGATACGCTATAAATTTTGCATGCAGACGCTGCTGATGCCACAAGCAAGGACAGCTCAGACAGTGACAATGGCAACACTAAAGTCCTGGTCCTGGTATACTGACAAATGTTGGCTGAATATAGTGAATTTGAATAGTGTGGTAAAGACAATTTTTGTTTGGGTCAGTGATGTGTTAGTAATGACCAGACAGTAAATCCATTTGCCACTAGTTGGGCTTAACCAACAATTAGGGCTAGCAGAAACTTAGTTAGCAGACAAAAAATTGTGTTATTAACTCGAAATGCAGTCTATGGCCTAAAAGGGGTCAAGATCCAAAATGACCGGGTTATTAAAAACCACAAAAGTTTTTGACAATCTTTTGTGACAGTTTTACCCCCAAGTTAATAACTTATAAATCAAATATGAGTAGATGAACTGCTTTAATGTTATTTCATTTATTAACCGTCTGGCGACATTTTGTGGCACTTGTATTTGACATGGGCTTTAACCACATTGCACATACTACATGCGACGTGTTGGCTGCATAAATTAGCTTAGGCCCATTACCATAACCACAATAGCATTTATTCATTCAACAGTAACAGCAATAACGACAACGACGACGACTAGGACTAGCAACTAACAGTTGTGGCAGCTGTCAGTAGGTTCCGTGAGCCTAAAGCGCCATCTGTTGTCGCCTTTGCACTGACCTTAACCTCGTGCCCCCAGCCTGCCTCCAAGCCAAAGCGCGAAACGAAAGCAAAGAACAAACGACAAAGCGCAAAAACGCAAACAGTAACAGAATTGTGTTAAGCATAAAGCGAAAGTAAGTCAAAAACATAAACATTGCTATTGGAAGCGAGCTGCAAAATGAGCAACAGCTAACAGCTGTTTGACTTCCCATCAGCTGTTCCTAGCAGCGCCTGCGCAGCAAACTTCAAATTTAAGAGATTATGTTGTGGGCTAAGAGCAACCGTTTGCAGACGCTGTTTGACTTTACTATCTTTGCTTTTGACTTTGGTTGTGGATATTGGACAGTTGTGGAAGTTAACAACGTTGTTGGCCATTTCTGGCGGCAACAGCAACAGCAGCAGCAGTTGCCGCTAAATGCTGCTGTGAATCGCGCACAGTTTCATTCGCATTCGGAACGTTTAGGCAGGCATCGCGCATTGTCGTCGTTTAAACGTCGCGACGTAGTCATCGTAGTCGTCGTCGTTGGTCGTCAGAGTCCGGTTCTGGAATCCGTTGCGAATTATATCATGCGAATATTTTGGCATTGTTGTGTCAGTTGAATTTTGTATTTCGTGTGGAACGATTCGGCTCTCGATCGGTCTGCCTAAAGCGAAGAAAATTCGTACGTTACGGCAATTTAATTTGTGACAAGTTTTTTGAACTTTCAAAATAATTTTTTATTAATAAAACTGTTAACATAAAAATTAAAACTTCTGAAAGTAATGTGTTTCTTGAATGCTTAGCCAAGTTTGTGACAAAAGATTAGCCATGTTTAAAACATCAACATTTAAATACAGTAATAAATAAAAACTATATCCTCGTTGGAGCTTGTGTCTAAGCGTCTAAGCGTACAATCCCTGATTGCTGTAAGTGTCACAGTTGAGTTATTATGGTCATTTATTTGCTGCTGCTACGAGTTGAAGCCGCCGCTTAGAGTAAAACGCAAGAAAGCAAAACTGAAACATAAAAGTGTAATAAAAATTCATACATAAGTAAACGTTGAGATTTTGTTCTGTCTCTCTGTCTCTTTCGTTATTCATGAACACATTTTTCTTATTAATTTTCTAGCCATTATGTTTATTTACACATCAATTACTTAAATGTATAAATCTCTACTTTTTATTATATTCTATAGAATTTTTAATTAAACCATTAATTGCAAAAAAGACGCAATCAAAGAAAAAAAATATGAAATAAGCTGCTTTTCCCCAAATAAACTTACCCTTAAGCTTACAATTTTTACAAATTGCCACTTTGGCCTTGCTTAATTGTCAATCCTTAATCACTTTGTAAACATTTGTGTTTGTGTGTGCAATTGAACAATACGCTTGATTAGTTTCTCACAATTCGCTATAAAATTAATGAAGTGTGACAAATGCCAACACATTTTATAGAGTACACTTAGGACTGCCATTTAAATTCATTGATGTTGCTATAAGATTTGTTTTTTGCTTTGTTTTGGGCACTAAAAATGGTCCAATTATTCTGCCTAATGCTATTCTCAGATAAAATCGCAGCTCAAGTAATTTGACAGCAACGACTTGCAATCCTTTTTGTTCGGGCCAAAGTGACTGGTTCTATTAGGGAAGCTGTTGAAAGAAAAATAGGAAAATACACAAGGCGGCCAAAAAAATATAAAAAACAATACAAATAATCTCAAAATGGCACATGGCAAATAAAAGCGCACGTTGCTGGCACGTGACGACACAAAATAGAGGATGAAAATGCTACTCAAGAAAAGAATGAAAGTGAATTGAAAAGATAAGTGTGGGATGGTCGACAGTGCACTCATGTATGTATAGTATGTCTATGTGTGTGTATTTCGAGGGATTGGCTTGAAAAATAGTCAAGTCTACGAAAAAAACCATTGAAAACAGGTGGAAAAATATGGCATTGTTTGCTTCAAGTGTGGCGCAAACATTCTCAATTGTTGTGATGGATGTGCATGCCATAAAAAGTTTGTGCTTTTTTTGAGTGATTTGTGCCACATAACAGAAATGACAGGCTAGAAAACCGCACCACATTTGACAGCTATTGAGTTGCTCATTTTGATCATAAACACACACACACACACACATATGTGTGTTTATGCCGTGTCAAATGCTGCTGTGGTAATTAAAATTCGTGTTGATGTTTTTGCGAAACTGGATGCTTGCACGGCAGGAGTTCGTCTCTCACATGCTGGGCGCCATCAATCAATTGCTTTGCACGCCTATGGCCATCAAGAACTTAATTAAAATCTATGCCCGGTAGCTGAATGTAGCTGCTGTTTTAATGACTATCAAGTATATAGGTGTATAAATATATAGTAAATGTCTGTCTCTCATTATTTCTCACTTAGTTTTCTGCCATCAAACTTTCACAGCTGCAACTTTAACGCTTGGTCATGCTATCAAATTTCATTTCTCTCTACACCTCAACCCAACCCAACCTGACTTTTATTAAACTATACTTGTATGCTGCATAACGGCGGCATCAAGTTTTAATCAAAAATCAGTTGAAAGTTTTAACTTTTTTCGGTAAACAGCATTTTCAAAAGCCGTTGCCAAAAAGTTTGGCTCAAACTTCTTGAGCCAAGTAGCAGATGAAAAGTAATTTCTTTATTTTTTTTGTCAGGCGCAACTAATTTCAATCATAAATTAAAAATTATTCTGAGCGGTTGAAAGAAAAGAGTGCTGAGTGCTGAAGTGATTTTTGTGCTGAGAATTAAGTAAACAAGCAATTTGCATAACGCGGCGTATGCGTAATAAAGATCGAAATAAAAAATCAAGACTCTGTCAACTGCCATATGAACATTGTACGGCTTTATTTATGTCGCTTCTTGTTTCCTGCTTATTGAATTTCGCTTTTAGACTCGTTCGGCTCGGTTTTGCTTTGTTTTGCCATATCACATTTGTTGTTGCTGCACGCACCAAATTTTTCTTCATTCTTGTGATTTTTGTTATATGCCCCCCTTTTACTTTTCGTTTTCTTTTGTTGTTGTTTTGTATTTTGATTGTGTGCACGCGTAATTTGAGCTGATATACGTTAAGCAAGTTGGATGGGGTTGTTAGGTGGGTGGATGGGCGGCAGCAAAAAAACCTATCATGTTGGTTGCTGATTGTTTCATATTTTATTTGTGGCGTTGACCTGGCAGCCTTGGCCCTGTTGCCACAGCAATTGCCGCGGGCCTAGTTCCTTTGGCAATGCCATTTTTTATGGCGCACTTAGACGCAGATTTGTGTGCAAATGATACGTCAAGCAGCCGGCACGTAATGCCAATTATAACGAAATTACATTTTGGCAGTGCACCGATTTATTTATGAATTGGCTGCTTACTTAGCTAACGCGTGGGCTTAAGGGTGTCTGGCAGGTGTGGGGGCTGTGTAGTTACCAAAAAAGAATAACCTTAAAATAAATCAAGAATATCGAGACTGAATGATAATAAAAGGACACTTGCAACTTTTTTTCTCCTAAGTTTGTTTGTTTTTAAGCTATTAAGATATGCTTTCTATCTTAATGTCCATCGTAATTTCAAAGCTGCCTTAGAATAATTTTTTTATGCTCTTACAGTATTTGCTTTGGTGTACATCTAAGTCCATTTATAAATACATTAGGAAACACAAACAAATCATAAAAGAAAAAAAAAAAAAAAAAAACAAAAAGAAACCAAAAATTTTCACGTCCAAGTTTTTAATTTCTGATAAGGGCTCTGCCAAAGAAATGACTTTCACAATAAAATATGCAGCGTCAAGTCAAAACGACAAAACAATGCCGAAAAAACTTGCGCTGCAGCCCAGACACTTTTCCCCAACTGTGCCACAGCTTTACGAACACTTGGGAATCATGCCTCCAGCATTTGGCTAGACACAACACAAAAATAATAAAAATGTGAAACTAAGCTATGAAAAAGTTACATCCTCGCCTTGCACAAGACTTTTTTGGGGGCCAACAATATAATATATAGCATACCAAAAATAAAGTTACTAAAATTGTCACGAAAATGTTTGTGGCATTCTACAAACAATGATAACAGCAGCAATAACATAATGAACAAGCTGAACCACAACTAAAAGATACTCTCGGCAAAGTCACAAAATACATGCGAAATCTCCACCCAAGCTGTTGTTGTTTAATTATGAACCAAAATGTGCACTTAAAAAATTATGACCACTAAAATAAATATAAGCAGCAATTTCCCAAGCTTAAATACAGCCATTACACATATACAGGGTATGCAACAAATAGAAAAAAAGCAGTTGCAAGTTAAGTTGACAAAATAAATAGCTGAGCATAATTTATTAGCACTTGAGGCACTAGCGGAAAACAGAAAGGACAGCTTTATATAAATTAGACTTGAAAAATGAAATATGAAATAAATAAAAACAAATACCAACTGTTCTGACAGTAATAAAAATTATTATTTAACAGCATGCTGCAGTTGAAAGCTTTCCATGCATTGCGAGAATTCTCACAACAAGTTTTACGTGACTCGAGCATTATTTGGGATTCTGCTGCTGCTTCCACAACTACAACTGTCTACTAATTGTTAAATGCTGTCAAAAAAGAATGTTGGCATCTGGCACTCTCTCCCACTCTCTCACTCTCTCTAGCTCTAGTTCTAGTTTGAGCTTCACATCGTGTGGCAAAAGTGGAAATGACTATCAAAGTGTAGAGCCATGTGTTGAATGAATTTAACAACCGGCTGCGGCATTTTGAGCACCAGCAATGGGAGCAAGAGAGCGCGACAGCATTACGGGGCAAATTGTTTTCGGATGCAGACTCCACGTAATTGTAAAGGTTACACGGTAAATGTATCAAAGGGTTACCAACAACAACAATAACAACAAGAGTGGGTAAAAAAGGGTATATTCAAATTGAGTTGAACTTTGTGACTAAGGGCAAAAGTGAGCAAATAATTGAACTTTGGGAACTGCAATTAAAAAAAGTAACTCTCAAGAGAGAGTTTTCACGAAAATGAGTTTTATTCGGGTTATATTTAATTTGAGTTCAACTTTTAAGCCAAAAAACAAAGAAAAGTGAGCGCATATAATTTATGGCCGCGAAACGCAAAGTGAACAAATTCCAAAGAGTTATAAAAATAATTAGGTATCAAAGGTTGCCCAAACACGGCTTAAGTCTTGAGAGCTGAACGGAAATAAGGAAAATACTTTAAGCAGCAGGTAAGCAAGTTAAGCAAAAAGTGGATTCACTTATAATGTATGAGCTTTGTGGGTGAGCTCATAAGTAACAGCTTGCGGTCTTACTCTATTGGGTATATCAGATTCGATCATCATTGCCCCTGGGCTCTTGTCTTTAATTTTACGTCTCATGTTTTTTGATGACCAACAGAAAGTGGCATTGGTAAACGACTTTGCGACAGGTGTCGCTGTCGCAGGACATCGCTATGAAAAGGCTGTAATTCGGTAATGAAATGAGAGACGCAGCTGAAACAGAAGCCAACGCTATGAATGCACACTTAGGCATGGCACGACCTTTGGCTAACGGCATTTAGATAACGAGCGCGCTTTCATATAGCTTCTGTTTGTGGCACTGCAAGCTGTCGTCATAACTGACCCAAAGCAGGACACACGTGCCACAAACTGGGGGTGGGTGCATGGCAGGCAAACCTTTTGGACATGCTGACACACTGCATGCAAGGCAAATTTCATTTTAAATGGCAAACGGTCGAAGGGATCTACTTTTGTACTAGATAGTTGTCAGGCAGCAAGTGAACAGCACTCGGGCACGTAGTTGTTAACATTCTGTAAATGAAATATGCTTTCGTTTTTATTTCCCTATATTTTTTTTTTTTTGCATAAAATATATTGAATATAAAATAGTGCATACCTGAAATGCCAGGCTAGATTGACTGCAACTGCAACATGTGCGTGTGCCACTTGCTGCGTGTCAAGCGCAGTCAAGTAAACGAGAAACGTGGGTGTAGAAAGGGTTCACATTAAACGCTGAGTATGCATTGAAGTGGCACTAGGCGTGGGAAATGCTTGCTGGCTGGTGTTTATAATTTTACATTGGGTGGCGCGAGAAACGCATCGCCAATTGTCAGACGCTTTGGCACAATTGGGTCATAAACTAGTTCAAGGATCTTACACCGCAGTCAAGTTTTTACATTTTGTATAATTTGAGCTTAATATGCTTGATAACCTTTTTGATTGGGTGGGAGCCTACTTGTCTGTCTGTGTGTGTGCAAAATAGTTTGGTTTACTTTTCTTTAGCTGGTCATAATTATGAGGTCATCGATATCGAACATATTTGTATGCCACAAGCACTGGTCAGTGATTTGTATCATGTTTCTGTTGAGGAGCTCCAATTAAATAATTGATTTCCATGATTGATTGAGCCATGAACTATGAAAGCGTTTTACTAATCAGTAAGTTTTGTTTACTTGACTAGCATTTATTGCTTACCCAATATTGCCCACTCTCTTCCCATTTGTTTTCGACCAGTTTCTCTTAAGTAATTATACTGGCTTACTGTAGCGCATAATTAAAGGCAACAATATTATATGGCCAAGAACTTGTTATAATATTTCACTGTTTGCCTTTGCTATTATTATTCTTTCCCACAATTATGAAAGTTTGTCACGTTTATCAATTAAAGCCGAATGAAACTTGCCACAAGCTGGTTAAATGGCAGCGTTCTACTTTAGAGGTGGGCACGTGTTTCGGTTTTTCTATCATGTCACGCACGCTTAAAAATTAACTTATGATGTTTTTTGTGTGTTGGACAAAAACAGATTTTGTGGCGTGCTAACGATTGTTGGTAAAGTGCATTTTGGTCATACATGCCTTGAAGAAATAACCAAAATTTCTAATAAATATTTTTCAATCAAATTTTTGCAATTACTTCGCCATTTTAACCACCTCTTGGTAAGAAAATTATTAGCTTTGGTTTGCCGCACCTAATTAAATTGTATAAATTTATGAATTCATTAAAATTTCGTTGCCTACTTCACGGCGCTATATGAAAATGTGTTTTTGGTAGTGCTTTTAATAAAGAAACGAAAGAGGCAACAAATTCACAACCTTGTCAGCTCTCACATAATTCAATTAGTCAACTTCATTGTTAATTAAAGCGAACGAGCTGCCCAGCAGCAGTAGCAGCAGCAGCAATAGCAATAGTACTAGCGTGTATTGGGGTCTTAGGACACGCTCAAACGGGTGTCAGCTGCTTGTAATTTGCTCTGTACGACTTTGTGTGTGGTAAAATGCGTAAAATAATTAAAAGAAAGCGACACACAGCATCTTCTTCTGCGAAAGCAGTGCTCGTGAAAGTGTCCTTGCCGCTGCAAGGCAACAAGCTAAGTAGATTTCAAATTATTCCATTAGTGCTGATGACATTTGGCATGGCATGAGAGTAAGCTACGAACGGGACATACTGATATGATATGTGAAGTGCTAATGTGTCGTCTGTCTGGCTGCTGGACAACTTAATTAAATCTTCTCCGAAAGAAACAAGGCATTATGGTATACAGAATATTTCTCAGCATAATACATATTTAGCAATTTGTCAAAGCAAACAACAATAAATCGTCACAATTGTTCAAAATGATTTTAACAAATCTGTGGGCGGCAATGTTTTTTGTGTTATTTACTTGTTTGTTGATATTTGAATTAAAATTGAAATGCAAATCGCACGCACGATGTCCTACAGCTCAGTCCAGTGATTTATGCGTGAGTATAAAACGGCAACAATGTAAATAAGGCACATCAATCAGAGGCAAAGTAGCTATGACAAAGAGGCGGAGAGGCTAGGTGTTAAACCTCTGGTCTGGGTTGAGTTCGCAGCTGATGAGCTCAGCATTCTGTCATAATAAGACACTCTATTTTTGCCATTTTGTCAGAGTTTCCTTGGCTGCCTGACATCACCACCGATAACAAGCTAACAATTGATTGAGGCGGAGGCAGAAATGTAAAAAAAATCCGAACAAAAAACCCGGCATCGGCATCGTCAAGCAGATAAAAGATCAACAAACTACAAAAGTTGTCAGCTACATTTTAAAGCATTGGCAAATATAAATGGGGACCGGCACTGGGACTGACAGGACATGTCCATGGGATGGCATAATAAATTAGCTATGGCCAACACGTAGGCGCATAAAATATTTGTTATTTCCCCCAATCGACTGTTTCACTTTGTGTATATTTTTTTATGCGTTCATACCGTAACGTACCAAATACTGGAGCAAGTGGTCAGCAGAAAGGGACACACCAAATTAACATTCCACGCAAATACATAGATACAAAAGGCGTCACACACATACCCACACATCCAAACACAGACACAATCACACACTGTCGCACAGATAAATCCCCTCTCGCTTGAAGCACGGTTGCGTAGGCTGCTCAGCTTTTTTTTTAGCTAACTTGGCAGTTCTGCCGCAGGCATCTGAGCGCCATTTTAATTTTTTACAGCTGCCTTTAAAAATTTCATTCAAAGTCGAATAAAAAATAAAAAGGGGGGACGTCTGCTAGGTCCTGCCATTACTCATATTTGACAGCCTATAGGCCCACGCGGCGTATGCGTTTTATTTGCTTTCATGCTGAATTCTGTGCATATTTGGCGTGGCACAAGTTTTTCCTTTGTTAACGCAACGCCAACGTCAAAAAACAAGTATCTAATGTGCGTAAAAATGTACTGTGAAGAGTTCAAAATGCAAAATCATTGCCCCACAGGACCAACGAGCTTCAGAACCGTGGTATGGTTAATTTCAAGCTAATTTTCTTTCATTTTTTGTTGTTTATATTTCATTATGTACAAGTAAACCTAACTTTAACACCGTGGGCATAAATTAAAACAGATAAGTGAAATCTTGTTAATTACATTATTTTTTTCTGCCATTTTTCTGTTTTTGCTGAATACGCACTCATCTGTTTTAATCACTGCCGTAATTTCTCAAGTGCTTGCTAAGTGATTTTCCAATTGATTGGACAGCCTTGAACAGCAAAATGAACTCGCTTTCAATTGCACAATCAATCGGGCTGACCCAAGGGCTCGCAACTGCCTGCAACTCAATTTGTGGGCAACTTCCAGCAAATTCCAAACATACCAAACGTCAACCAGCAAAGATAACAAAACGAAGCACGCTGCGACCCTTGCGAAATGTTTGGGACTAAACATTTGTGTTTGGGTACGAAGCGCGGCTGCCTAAAACAATTTCGTGATGGCAAACAGAAAATAAAAAATTTACATAAATTGGCATAAAAGAACGTCAAACAGTGCAAACGGCGAGTGGCCGACATGTGTTGCCGCAAATTGACAGGATTCTTTGAATAGATATGCAAAACATTTAAACATAAAGAAACTTTCTTTGTACACATTTAGTTTTTTGTTTGTCTAGCGCATAATTAAAAGGGCATATGTCTGTCATGCATGTTACACGTTCATAAATTCACGGCTTATCGAATAGTTTGCCAGAAAATTAAATATTTTTAAGCTCACGTGAAGAAACTGTGTGCTGTGTGGTAAGGAAACTTTGTGTGCCCCAGGTGTGTTGATATTGGTTTTGTTTTTACAACGTATGTTGCTTATGTTTTTATGTGGCTTGTAATTTAAAATTGATATGAACCGCTTTAAGTTAAATGCTGAATAATATATTTTATAGCATATTCGAAAATAAAAATGTTAAAAAGTTTAAGGCTTTTAAAATGTACACAAAACCATAATGGATGTTTAATAAATCATGTTTCTCTGCCTACACTTTCTGTGTGGACCATAAATAATTATGCAAATCCCTGGCTAAAGTCAAATTAACACAGAATGATTTCTGTGTGACCAGCAAATTGAAAAGGAAACCCACATTCGACTTGGTTCTGTTTTTGATTTATGAAACGAATAAAAGAAAATTACTCTTTAATTCTAGCTTGTCCAGCTCTAATCTTATGCCTTGCTGGCCTTAGCCTTCAGCTTGGTTATAACTACATAATTTTGTTAGCTGGACTGCAGCTATCGTGTGGCAGGCACAAAGCTGGCTCTCATTCCAATGGTTCTGTGTCTATTTCTGTACGCAAATGAAATTAACACAACATTGAGCCCAGGCTGAAGAAGAACAGCAACAACAAAAATGGCACGTTGTGTTTACGCCACAGAGACCAAGAAAATGAGTAGGAGCAGCAGCAGCAGTCACCGCAGGATGCCGACGAAGGATATCAATGGCAAGCAGCCGGGTGTGGCTGGTAGTCGCCCAGACTCGACTGCTACTTACATACACACACACACACACAAACTTGTTCATCTACATACATACATATTTAGTATGTTTTTTTTTTGCATTTTTGCCTTTCTTCTTTTGGGGGCGAAGCCAGTTGTTGCTGGGCTCATTCATATCCATTGTGGCAAAATGCAATCAAATTACTTTGATGTTTCCATTAATGTCGTTTACTTTAACGTTGAGAGCGACAAAACAACAACAGCAACACCCGCAAGAACAACAACAACAACGACAGGAAAAAACAACAATTGTAAGCGGTAGCTGCTGATTATGATAACGAGATGTTTCTAGCTGCCTGTTACCAGCGCCTTCACAACGCCTTTGCCTCATTTCATTTTGTCGGCTTTTTCACTGTGGGTGTATGTGTGTGCGAGTGCGTATGCGGGTGTGCGTGTGCCTGTCCTTGCCACATTGAAAATCACAGCAGCACTATGTCCTGCGAGGCATTTTTATTGGACTGGCGACTTGCCGTCTCCAAGGAATCAAGGAATGCAAAAACCTTATTTATATATACGACAACGCCCCAAGGCGCTCTGCAAGTAATTCATTTGAATTATTATCCATTGAATTGTGGAGCTCAGCGACAAAACGCAGACACGCCCATCGCCCATTTGCCCATTTGCTTTGCTTTGCTTCCCTTGTCGCCCTTGTCGCCCTTGTCGCTCCTTGTCGCTTGCTAAGCTTGGCAGATTTTGTTTTTACATGCCGCACAAGCTGCACGCAAATTTTCCTTTTAGTTTTCAATTGCATTTTCCATGTTACGCTTTCAATTTTCATACTCTGCTTGCCAAGGGTATTATTATATTTTGATTCAGTTCTTAGAGCTTAGATACACATAAAAACCGCTTAGATACTCATATTTATGATAACATTTTAAACAATTATTTTCTTCAATTTCTTACTAAATAGCTCCATTAAAAGTCATATTTCTATTTAAAGAATAATTTTTCTATGGCAGCAAGGATATAAAGTCTTCGCCATTCTATGTCGTCTTTTCTACTTATACAAATACTCTCGCTATGTAAAGGCGTCATTTCCGTATTGAAGTTATGACACTTTCCGTCATCATTATTTGCGCTTTGCGCACCGGGCAGCATTTCATTTAACTACTTTTATTGTTTACCCGGCTAAAGATTAAAGGAAAAACGAATTTACCAGGCAAATACCAAGAATATGCATAAATAAAGGTGCACAAACCAAGGACAAATGTAAACTTGTCTACAATGGAAAGTAGATTTTTAATTTAAATTTTATTTTGTTTAAATTATTTAATCATATTTTCAGCTGCTTCATAAATAACAAGACATTGAAACTTAACTATAAGCTGATCTAAAAATACATTCTCAAGAATTTTAAGCAAATTTTTTAAGCTTATTAAGCGCTTAGCGATTGGGGAAATTAAAGCGAATTTTTGGCCAACTTTGACAAAGCTAAGTACTTGTTGTTTTCTTTCAATTTCCAACTGATTAAATGTTTAATGCTGTTTATTGAATCTCAGTTTGCCAGACGCTCCACTAACGTATTTAAATTTCAACCCCGACAAGTTTATATTTACCAGCTGGTTACTTATTTACAACTGTTTTTTAGTTTTTTACTCAATAGCTATTTAAGTGCAGACTGTGTTTTATTCACTTTTGACCTTGCGTTTAGTTTTCAATGCTTCGCTCAAGAATCGTGCTCGCCCCAATGCTTGTATTTAATGATAGACTACTTGCTTTCTTGACCCACGCCACGCCTCTTTTTGAGACCTTTTGAAAGAATGCTTAGTATAAATATTGTGAGAACTGCAGTGGCAATGGGGAATACTAGGTAAAAAGGAACAAGCTAGCCAACTACTTGACATGCAGCCAATTGTTGTAAGCAGTCAACTTTTCAATGGCATCAGCTGGCGGCTAGTTTTTATGTTAGCTTGTCGACGGTCAAATCAAGTTCAGGTGCAATGTCAAGTAAACAAATTGATTTAACAGTTGTTCAGTCCACCCAAACGACGAATACGTGATAAACATATAATCAAACTGTAGTAAGCAGGGTCGTTTTAAGAGTTTGTTTAACTTGTAATGCAAACATAACACAATCTGCGAGTTAGCTTAAGAGATCTTAGAAAAATTTTTAACTAATTTTGTTTTTTACTTATTAACTTATTTAAGTTTGTTGCAGCTTTAAAGTTGCCCTTAAATATTTGGCAACAAAGTTTTGAAGCCTTTTCTTAACTTAACTCAGTTCGTTCAGCTGAATTAAGAGTCGCATTGTTTTGTCCCCGGTTTGAACTTAAGGACGTGCTTCTCTCACTTTTCAAAGCCATTTACACGCTGCAAACACAAATGTAAAAGTTACTTGTGCTTGCTGTTGGCAATGATGTTGCTATTGCTGCTTGCTGTTGCAAATTGCTGCCATTCACTTGGGCAACTGGCAACTAGCAACTAGTTAACCGTTCTCAGTGCTTCGAGCCCCACACGTTTCACTTTAGCTCGAGTATATACGAATAATGCTGGCTTGGTAATTTGCAGCCCGAATGCAGTACGGTTGGAAAAATTCATACACTATATTTTGTTCTACTTTCTTACACACAAACACACACACTGCCATTGATAAGACCAACAAATAATATGAACTCATGTGAGATTGCATTGTTAGCTTCTGTAGCTCTGGTTGTTGATGGTTGTTATTGCGGCTTCTGTTGCATTCTGACTGCAAACTGTGGCACATATTAGCTTGATTACCCATTATGGCCAGGCTAGTCGGCAGCTGATAGCTTGCGTAAACAAACTGTTGGTACTTTGGCAGCTTGTACTCGTCTTGATTTTGTGCATTTGCATAGCTGTTTTCCTAATCCGATTACAATTTGGCCATGTGCACAGTGCATAAGTAATTTTGCTGTTATTTCAGTTGCCGCTCAAAATTGTGGCTCTAATTTCTGTTATATTCAAGACTTTTCGTTTAATATCAATTTCGAGTCTTATCAATGTCAAATTTTTGCTGCTGTCGACAGAGCATCACGTTTGCAAAGACATGAAATCATTTTCTTGGTAATGGGATAAAAAAAACAACAACACACAGACAACAGCAAACTTTTCTCTTTGAAATTCAAGTTTTCGTCTGCTGCAAGTCGTCTGCTTGTGCTTCCTTAAGCATTTTTCCCTTATACGATATGCAAATGTCAAATGAGCTCGCTTTTGTTCGCCCGCATTCGCGCAGACAACATGACGTATGCGTGACAAGCGCAAAAAAAAACAACACTGATAGCGAATACAACACAGCAGGGCAAACACACGTAAAAAGACAAAGAAGGTATGTGAGAGAAAAAGAGAGAGTGGGTGAGCGAGAAAGAGTGATGAGAACTTACACTGCTTAAAAATTCCATTTCACATATTTGAGCTGCATTTTCAACAAGAAGTTGAGTACTATTTTTACCATATAAAAGTATTTTGTCAAATAAGACGCACCCACAATAGCAAAAGCAGGCAGCAAAAACAACAACAAGGACTGACTGACATTTGAATTATTTGCAGGGACAAATTACAAGGTTGCGCCTGCAAAAATCACAACGGGACACCTGAGCGTATGAGCAATTTAGCCCAAAGCAACGGCATTCCTTTCACTAATTTGACAAATGCTACACAGCATGACTGGCAAATAAAAAATTACTGAAAATTAAGCAGACGGTAAGCTGCTAATTAAGCCAACAAATCGCTGTTTAATATCCTAACAAAGCATACTTTTCAGTGTTCATGCAATTGGTAACACTTCGCTCAGGCATATTAAAGCTCAAACGAAAATTTTTTCCAAGAGCATTTGGTATTCGAGACAAGTCCATAAAGCATTGCTGTTTTTGTTGCAATTTTCGAAAATTACCACCATAGATTGTAATAATTTTGTTTTTGTTCAGCCAGGCAGAGAAAGCCACACAAAGGACTAGTGAATAGAGAAAAATATGTAGGAGAGTTGGCGATGCTGAGTGATGTGCGGTGGGAGGGGAAATTTGAGTGCGGAGTGTGTTGAGTCAACTGTCATTATGATTGTGCTGTGTACAGCCAACGGAAATTTGTTAGGATATTAGCTGACAGAATGGCACAAGTCTGGCACAATATTTACAACACTGTAACTGTATTTGTATTTGTATTTGTATTTTTGTTTGTGTTTGCATTTATATTTGTTTGTAAATGTATGTATGTTGATGTTAGATATATGTAGAGTCATGGCCAAGGGCCAACAAACGTGCTGCAAGTGCCATCTACATTTACCACTTACCCATGCCAAGCCACACACCCCAGCCACCCCTCAATGTGAGCTGTGCGTTACGGCCATGACTCGGTTATTTTTGTAAAAGCCAACAACATGACAAATATATACAAACACTCACACACAGACACTATAAACGCGTTAAGCTGCAAACAGCTGCGTTTAAGTCAAAAGTGCAGATTCAAGCAATTAAAGTCGCTTTATACTTTGCCCTGGCTCTGAAAAGGGGTTAGAAACTGGCGGCCTCTCACATGCATAATGTATGCAAGTTTAAGTGCATGAACGCATCTCTAATCTGTTGCTCTTGCATGCAGCCTTTAGTTTGGGGGCACGACCATCTATTGTTATCGCTCTTATCGCCACTGTTGCTGTTGTTGTTGTTAAAACGCGCGGGTGGCACATATTGCGTTGAGGGGGCAGGGTCTTCGACTGTTGATGTTTGTTGGAAAGTCGCATAACTAATGAGAAAAACTCAGCATGCAACGTGGGGTTGCATCAAAGTATAAGTTAATTGCAAGATAGTTAAATGGTTAAGTCAATTTTTGTGCAGAAAATCAACAACTTAAGACAAACAAAACAAGAGGAAACTTTTTGTGTCGGGTGCGAAAAGAAAACCTTGTTGCTATTTTCAGAATACTTGAATTGAAGCAGCACTTAGGCCAAAACAGACTTCAACAAAATAATGCTCAGCTCGGAAAATAAGTTTTAAGGTAATATTATTATCTTTACCTGCTTCAGTTTTCATTTTGAGTCAATTCGACCAAAATGCCATTCAGTTGAAAGTTAAATTTTATGTTAATAGCAGCAAAGCTGTCGAATTTTCAAGGCAATCTTCAAAATATTTGATATTTGCTGCTGACAAGATTATAATGTAAACTAATCAATGTTAAATCTTTTGCTTAAATCAACATCACATAGCAATCTTGTCTATCTATCTATGCCTGATGGGCACGTGAATGTTGGCCCTAACCTTTCTGCTGCCAGCCAACTGTTTACATATGCATACCTTTTGCTTTAACCTTTTTTTTTAAAAAAGAATATTCAATTTTTAATGCTATGCTTGCTTTTCAACTTGCTTTTGCTCATCGTCATCCCCTACATCATATAGCTGGCAATCTTTAACAAACTTATACTCCATCCGAAGTCGGCTTCTTACCATTCCTTCAATCGTGCAAGCCAATCATCAACTCAATCGAACACATTTCCGCAAACTTCCAGCTGTTATTTGAAGAGAGTGAGAAAATCTTTTTGTTGTTGCAGTGGTTTTTGTTGTTGCCACTTGACGCGCACATTTGTGCTCATTCACAATACCCATTCAGAGTTTGCTGGCTTGCACAGTTCTTCGCCAGTTCACAGTTCACTTACATTTCTTGTTTGCTGGCCATTTAAAAAACAATTTAAAATAATGCCAATGGCAGCGTTTGGGTAAACAAAAGTGCCAAAGCAAATTCAACTTTTTGTTTACACAAAAATAAATAAAATGCAAATAGCGATGAATGGATGGGTGAAAGAGGGGGCTCTTGGATACTGTTGTAAACAAAATCAAATCAATACTTGTAATCAATAGCACAAAATGCATATTAATTTGAGTGTTACTCCGCTGGCGTTAGGGGCTTCAAGCTTCGGGCAAGCGATGCGTGCGTCAATGCATAAATCAGGTATATAGCAGGTGGTGCAATGGCAAGGAAAGCAAAATACAGAGACAAAGGCAGGCTTGGATAGCTTTGACTTAGGGGTTAGACGATCCTTCACTATGACTAGTTGTTCGCCATTTTTCATTGTTTGCCATTGACACAGAAGACAATGTGGAATGCTTTCAATGCTGCTAGCAGGGAAGCGAACGCGTAAATGAAATCGCTGAGATTTGTGGCTGCTATGTACAAGGGCAAGCTGGACATATACATACATGAGCCTTATTGAGTTGCCCCCTTGACTCTGGCATTGGCATTCATCCAACTACTTTGAGTAGCCTCTTTACATTCTGTAGCCAGTCGTTGGTGTTGTTTTTGTTCTTGGTGCTTGTGTGCATTGAACTGTATGCGTATGAAAATGTGCTACAGTCTCTTCTTGCCGAGTGAACTTATACTTAATCTATCAATGGATGGCCAATATGGCCATTAAATAACATCAGCAGCTTTGATTTGATGGTTTTCATTGTTGCACAAAATCATAGCATACTTTTGTGCGAAATCAGCCAAACATTTGTGCTTCTGCTCCTTTCATTAATCATTTCATTTGTCATCCAATTACGCACAATATACAATAGTATTTGTTTTTTTTTTTTTTTGTATTTCTAATTAATATGCGCTAATAAATACACACGTGTCTAGCTTTAATAATTGTTGGTGTAAGTAGGTCGAGGCGGTATTTGTGCTATCTAATTACATTTTGCCATCAAGTTACAAATAATTTTGGCATATTAGGCAACTTAATTAATTTATTAAAGCCAATTATATGCATGTACATGCAAATAATAAAAAGGAAATTTTGTATTAGGTTAACTTTCAATTAATATAAACTAGGCAAGATTTTAATGAACTCGTGTGCCTGTTGAGGACACTAATTTAATCAGGAAAAGTGGCTTAATCAATAGCTACAATAATCAACATCCTTTACACAATAAACAAAATTGATTCTCTAAGAATTTTTCACACTTTTATATACAGCTATAAACAAATCATTGTGGCTTACCAATAAAATCGAATTAATATAAAAAGTTTATTAAATCATTGTTGCATTTGCTAACGTGATAAAAGTTAATTAACTGGAAAACACGCAACATATATTGACATTAAAAACTAATTTCACTTTTTTCCTATGCAATTTCATTGCTTCTCGATTTTCCACACATATTTAATTTAATCTTCGTGCATATATTTTGCCTTTAACAAAATTTGCATATTAAAAAAACGTGCCTAAAAACATATGACTGCTAGGAGTATGGTCGACATTGCATATTTGACGAGCAGTCCAGTTGCAGCTGCGGTTTTTTTGCATTTCATAGAACGTGTTAATTGCAGTAGCTTAAGCCCCTCTTCGTCACCCCCTCTTTGGCCAATGGCCAAGTATTGTTGGACTGTTGCGCAAATGCAATTAAAATCTGTGGGTGCCGAGAGTGTTGCAACCGCAACGAGTGCAAAACCAAAGCACATGACAGATAACAAATAGCTCTGGCTGGGGATAAAAGAAGCCCAGGCAATACAGATGCACACCCAAAGATAGATAACATTTGCTAAGCAATGCATTTATCTGCGTGTACTGCAGGAACAAATCTAATTTAGTACAGGATCTCTTTCTCTCTTTCTTACATGCAGCTGCTGTCGTTTCTTTATGATGAGCAGCTTGACTATAATTTAGTTACAACAAAGCGTGGACTGACCGCAATTTTGTAGCATTTTACTAATTGTAGCCGGACCGGTACATACACACTGTGTATCACACAGTATACATAGATTAACATAACATAAACTGTAACATTACATACACGCGATCCCTCTATCTTTATGTCTGTTAACGCAAGATGTAAGCGCAAGTTCTGTTAACGCAAGTTGTAAGCGCAAGTTCTGTTAACGCAGAGAATGCGCGTCGTAGTTTGTAAGCGAGAGTCGGGCGATCAGTCTTCGTCAAGCAATGAAATAAAGTAGACATATGTGTGTGAAACCTTTTGCGTTTGATTATTTGAGAGTAACATTTGTCTACCACATAATCGACTTTGAGTTTGAGCTAGGGGTCAAATAAAATATTTAAGTGAGCGACGGATGCGTAACAATTTACAATGCTCATTAATTACACGCCATGTTTAACCTTATTTGTAATTCCCTCTCTCTTTCACTTTTCTATTATTGAATCCGTTTATTCTATTTGCAGGACTCGGAAATAGGTAGAAATATCTTTTTCACAATATTGAATTATTAATGCGTCGGCGGACTGCGCATTCTATGCATATGCCGCCGCTGCTGTCCTTGACAGTCGCGGCTGCACTGACTGACGACGACCGCCAACAGCAGCAATAACAACAACAGCAACAGCAACAACGATAACAATTGAGTGTCAACAACAGCGACGACAATTGCAACAACAACAACAACAACAGTAACTTAAACAAAAACAATGCCGGGGGGCAGCAATGATACAACGCCGCTGTATTGCGGCACGGGCATGGATAATTTTCATACAAGGTAAGTTGGCAATGGCAATGCCACGGCCACTCTCGAAGGACAGACAGGACATACGAGACAACAAAGACTGGAAAGCTCTGGATGTTTTTTTTTCTATGACATCAAAAATCGATTAATGTACTTTTCGGTAGCTTCTTTATATTATTTTTTTTATTTGCCACCTTAAATGCCATTAATCGCAGTTAAAACTACTTAATTGATTTTCGGGGCGTATTCGACGAGAACAATTTGTTGTTTAGCAAATTTAATGACAGCTTCAGCGCCCATAAACATTTTAAGTAATTAAAATAAAGGCAACGAACGTTTTTCTTTTATTTCTTTGGTATGCACAACACCCGTAAAGCGAGGATTTAAATTAATGAAAAAGTATAGAACAAAAAAACACATTTTAAAGCTGATGTTGACATTGGCAAAAACGCTTTGCTATTTGGGTTCTAGGAAATGAAAGTCCGAGCTGTTATTTTTATTAATATTTGTACATGTATAAAACTTTATCAGAGATTTTAACGTTAAGATTTATGATGTGATAACTGCTTTAATAAAACCTTAGTAGCAACGACCCTTTTTATTGTCATGCCAAAACAACAAAGCGATAGCCCGAACAGAACCATAACTCCAATAAATTGTTTATTGTTTACAATAAAGGTTAAAAAGTCCTCAATTTTAAAACCATGAATTTGTGCTTGTGTTTTTTTTTTCAACTTTACATTTAGTTTTGTTTAATATGGAATGCACACAGTATCAGGTATTTAGCTTTGAAATCTTTGCAACATTGGATAGCCATTTTGGATTTAACAACCACTTCTAATGCCAAACCATACGTAGCAGGCAATAAAAAAATTTACGTTGTCTTAACGTGTGGGCTGATGTGTGTATGTGTGTGGAAAGAAAACACAACAATTGCTTGCAATGCCAATAAAGACTGTAAGCCTGCAGCATTTGCCTACGTAGAACAACAGACAAACATTTTATAGCCATTTTGTTTAGTTTGCAGCAAAACGAGGCATCCAAAAATTATTCCCGCATTTTTACGGCCAACTTTGGAGCCTGTGACTTTTTTTCTTCTCCTTCTTGCTTTTAGGCAGCTGCAGCGTTTTTGACAGCAGCTTTCATTTTGGCTTGGGCCCCCGAAGGCGGGCTTTGTTTTTCAAAGTCAGGCGCTGGAGTGGAGGTAAATGGAATGAGAAAGGCTTTTCCTTTCGCTTTTTCTGTGTGTGAGTGTGTCTTTGCCTTGCTGTTAGCCGTGGGTCGTTGAACAAAATTAGACTCAACGTAGAATGTATAGCGTTCAAGCGCAAGTCAAGTGTGTGTGTATGCTTCAAAGCTACCGGCTGGCTTTAAAGCTACACATACGTTTTAACCTGGCACTTAAATGCCGTTGTTGCACACTAGATGCTTTAGTATGCTAAAATAAACATGGATGTTAAACAGAAGTGCTTGCTTCTAGCGTGTTACCAAGCTTGTTTGAGTTTGTGTTTCAGCTAGAATATTTATCGCTCACTTATCTTTCTTTCAGCTGCAGAATAAGATATATGTATGTCTGTATGGAAGGAGCTAACACAAATTTCCTGAGCTTAAACAAT
This sequence comes from Scaptomyza pallida, assembly GCA_018152965.1. Classification (NCBI taxonomy): domain Eukaryota; kingdom Metazoa; phylum Arthropoda; class Insecta; order Diptera; family Drosophilidae; genus Scaptomyza; species Scaptomyza pallida. The sequence goes on from JAECXP010000238.1 coordinate 3,616,875, forward strand.
AGAAAATGTTGTGTATTCTCACATGCAAGCATTCTTCTAATTGAAAATGTATAATATTTTTTACTTTTTGTACACTTTAAAGTGAAACTTGATTGTGTTGCAGTTTTTTCCCCCTGTTGTTGTTTGCTTACCTCAGAACAACTAACTGTAAACTATTCCCCAGTTGAGCAGGGTTTTTTTTGTGCTGAGCCAGCTGTATAAGCATGGCAATAACTGAAAAATATGCACAAATGTGCTACCTGGGACCCTCTCACACAAAAAGTTAAGATTTCTTTCAGTACAAACACACACACATACACAAATTTTCATTTATGCAAAAGCAAATTGCTTGGCCAGCAATTACAAGTTTGAACAATGCCCATGCGGCTAGTGACTGTGAATTTACGTTCAAAAGTTCTTTAGCTATATGCATAGGTGGTATTAACTCAGTTCCTACCAAGCCCCACCCCCAAATTAATGGTGGCAACGTATCTTGATGTGAAAAACAATTCAAAGTTTGTATACGTCTATGTTACCATTCATCAACATGGATTAGCAAGAGCAATAAATTAAACTAAGCAAGGTATTTTCATTAGGGCCAGGCAGGCACTAGGAGCTAAGATTCTAGTATTCAGCAAGGTAGATACGCAGCTTTGGGAATGCAATGCCTTTAAACATTTTGCGTGGGCAAAAAACCACCCCGAAATGAGTTTGATGAATGGTTTAACTGTAAAATTCAGCGAGAGTGAGAGCCAAAAAAGGTTGTTTAACTTTTACACAAACACAATGGTGTGCGGGGGTTGCAAGCCACCTGCCAGAGAATGATGTCCTGTGTAGTTGTGACGTTGTATTTATTGTTGTTGTTCGTCCACCCATTTCAATGACAAACGCACTGTAACACAATAGCAAACAAAAACCGCTTCAATATCACACTCAATTTTCGGGCGGCTTCGTCAGGGGCCAAAAACTAGTTAAAACCCATTACAAAAAGTGCCACTGCGACAAGCTGTCTATCAAAATTGAAACCGTTTTTTATGCTGTTGTGTGTGTGTTTGTTGCTGCTCATGTAACATATAATTTATTATTTCTTTCCACTTTTTTTCTTTCGATGTCATTTTCGGTTGCTTTCTTTTTCGCTTGATTTTTCTTTGCGGGGGATGCGTTTGGGGAAAAACGTCGCGACGCATTTGGAAAATGAAACGTGTTTCTTATTGTCAGCAGAAAAAAACAACCAGAAAATGCGAGCTGCCAAATGAACATGATTATTATTCATGTTAATTGCTTGTTTTGTGCGTGTGTGACAAACTTTGCCTTCAAACCTGGCTGCTAAATATTACGCATACGTCGCGTTGTCATGACATTTGACGCCAATTTAGAAGCTGACTCTAAACCCCCGAAAAAAAGGGTTGCACTTGATTCTATGTCTATCATTCTGTGCTTTTGTCTGTCTATCTGTCTGTCCGTCTGACAGTCTGCCTGCCTGCCTGGCAGTGCTTTTTGTATGACTGTTGACACATTGGCGCGGTTTTTTTTTTTTTTGGTTTTTTTGTGTTGTGTATTTGTCGCACTTGAGTGGTGCTTTGAGTGACTTACTGTGAGTTTGAAGGCCGTCTGGCTGGGGCGTGACAGCGTCAAGTTACGCTTTTTGGTGCCAGTCTCTAGCAATTTAGCACGTAGCACTTCTTTGACATACAAAGTAAATGGCCAAGTGTTAGATACACATCTAATTGTTGATGCAGACAGACAGACAGTCCTTAATTTAACCACACACACACCCACACACACATCCAGTTAATGTAACAGTTACATTTAGACACTTTCACATTCCAATGGCTTGCCAAAACCACAACAGCATCTTGACGTCCCACCTTTGGAGCGAACATTAACATTAACCACACGCAGCTTCAGCTAATTAAACTGTAGCACACACGTTTGCTTAACTTACTTTAAGTTATCTTTGATACAGACACATTTTATGCAATACCTGCTGCGTAAGACGTTCAGAGGTAGGAGAGAAGCTATATATACAAATTAATTATTTATCAATGCATAACATCAAATACTCAACGTGCTTAAGCTTTAAACGACTGGGAAGTAGGCAATAGCAATGTTTGCTGTTGTTAATAGAAAAGGAAGTCTTCTGAATTAGCCATTAGTTTAGTTAGTACCTCGTTGCTTTTAGGCTATTGTTAAATAAATAACGTACATTGAACTTAAGCCTGTCAGCTTTGTATGCTAATGGATATTTATATAATGCGGTCTCAACCTGGGTATTTCACAATAAATTATATATATATTTCTTTCTCTTTGCAGCTATAAAAACATGCATGGCTATGTCTCGCTAGTGGTTTGCATCCTGGGCACCATAGCAAACACGCTGAATATTATTGTTTTGACACGACGCGAGATGCGTTCACCCACCAATGCGATACTCACGGGTCTGGCAGTGGCCGATCTGGCAGTGATGCTGGAATACATACCCTATACGGTGCATGATTATATACTGAAGGATAGTCTACCCAGGGAGCAGAAGTTAAGCTACAGTTGGGCATGCTTCATCAAGTTTCATTCGATATTTGCCCAGGTGTTGCACACCATCTCCATTTGGCTGACAATAACGTTGGCGGTGTGGCGTTACATAGCCGTGGGTTATCCGCAAAAAAATCGATTATGGTGCGGCATGCGCACCACTATAATAACCATAACGACAGCCTATGTTGTTTGTGTGCTAGTGGTTTCACCATCGCTCTATCTGATCTCGGCCATTGCGGAGTGGACGGATCAATTGGATGCTCATGGAAAGGTGATAAATAGCATACCAATGAGTCAATACGTGATTGACTACCAAAACGAAATTCAAACTGTGATGATGGTGGCTGCATTAAATGCCACGCCCACTAGTCCAATGGCCAATGATACACAATTTATAAATGTGACAGCAACTAGTCCTAGTCCCATACCTAGTTCGAGTCCTTTTCCTACTTCTAGTCCAAGTCCCAGTCCTAGTCCTGTGCCTCTGCCTATTGTGGCACGCAATGTGACCGTCTATCGACTGTATCACAGCGATCTGGCATTGCACAACACTTCACTGTTAAATGCCACATTTCTGATATACAGTGTGGTCATCAAATTGATACCCTGCATTGCCCTAACCATACTCTCGGTGCGCCTCATTCTGGCTTTGTTGGAGGCAAAACGGCGAAGAAAGAAACTAACAAACAAGCCGGCAGCAAGCAACGGCACCAAATCGGTGGTGAATGGCAAGCCAGCGGAGCGTCCACGCAAAAATAGTAAAACGCTGGAGAAGGAGAAGCAAACGGATCGCACCACACGAATGCTGTTAGCTGTGCTGCTGTTGTTCCTCATCACGGAGTTTCCACAGGGCATCATGGGACTGTTGAACACTGTGCTGGGCAATGCCTTCCTCATGCAATGCTATTTCAAACTGAGTAAGTGTTCTTCTGAACATTACAAATTACTTTGGGGTAGCTTCTTTAACCTTGTTGTTTACATTTTAATTCCTTAGGTGACCTTATGGACGTGCTGGCTTTAATCAATTCAAGCATCAACTTTATACTATATTGCTCCATGAGCAAACAATTTCGCAGCACTTTTACTCTGCTGTTTCGGCCCAAGTTTCTAGACAAGTGGTTGCCAGTGGCACAGGATGAACTAACGGCAACACGTGTGGACGGGCTTCAACGCTCTCTGGTGGCAGCAACGCCAGACAAGTGCCACCCAACGTCGACCCACAAGCAGCCACATGTGGTCACACTCGCTGCACACAGCACAGCCACTCAGGTGACGAATCTGTAGCAGCAGCAGTCACGATGCTATCCAAAACCACCAATAGAGCGCATTCCCAGCCTGAAGCGTAGCGCGATTGTCGTCGTTGTGGATGAGGCCAGCGGTGCTGTGGATCATCACTTGTGTGTGGTTGATTCACTGACCTTTGGCAATGGTTCCACTTCAAGTTCGACATAGTGTTAAACTCGTGATTTCGGATAGCTAATGTAAGTTAAATTTAAAATAATTGGATATATATTTATATGTGTATATGTTTTGTGGTCCAAAACTACAGTTTACGGTTGATAACCTATTTTTTGTGGTGCGCACAATAAACAATTGTATAAATTTGGTTGTTTTGCATAACAAAAATCAACAGCAAAAAAGTCGCAGACAAAAAAAATTAGTATAATGCGCATCAGTCATACGCACCATTGATTTTCGAGCAGTGCAATGTCGGAAAAAAGCGCTTCACAGCTCATTGACGAAATTCGGTGAAATATTTAGTGTGCACATGCAAGGATGCGCGTGCCATGCCCCTGCGCTCCTTCTCCTCCCACACTTCGCTCGTGTCAGATGCAAATCAAGCTGAATGACTAAGCGTGTGTACAATTTAGTATGCATTCGATTTGGATTTGTATTGTGTTACCAAAAAAACACCAAAAAAATGCGAATTTTTTTCAATGTTTGCATTGTGTATATAAATTAATAGTTATTCAATACGAATAGAAAAACTATACTCATACACATAATGTTAAGGTAAGCGTATTAAATAAAAAGTTTAGGTTATGTTGGTTCCAAAATGCAGTGACTGTGAATAAACTGGTTGATATTATAATTTGCACTTAAATTTACATAATTTGAATTAACTTAGTACAGCTTTTTGTACTTAGGAGGTTATAAGCTATTGCTATTGATTAAACAATCACTGCATTTCAGTTGTTGAAATCGAACGATTTTATTTAAATGCATCGACTGTTTATATATACATAAATATTACAAATTAATTATAAATAAGTGATAAGCGAAGGCTGCATAAAAAAGTGTTGTGTATGCATTAGAAATAAACAAAAACACAAAAAAACTATAATGATGAAAGTGTTTGCAATTGAGCCCCAGCAAATATTTTCAATCGATTATAATAACATAAAATAATGCAACATGAAGTTTAAATTGATTCAACATGAAATTTGAATTTGAGCATTTGTGGAAGCAAACGCAGCTCATTTTGAATGTTTCATAATTAGATTTTAATTAGTAACTCTCTAAAACAGCAAACAATACAAAATGTAGACAAGTCACGAACATACAAATAATATAAATGAAATTTAATTGAAATGTTATCATTTAGCTTGATATAAATACCAAGAACATTGTTGTTTGTTATAGTTCTAGCCATAATTCGTTTAACATAATATATATTCTATGTATATAAGTACTTAAAAAAAAACAATAAAAACAATTGTAAAATTATACATTTGGTTTTGTGTCAAGTCTTAAATTATAATTATTATGTAATAAATAAAATGAACTACTATAAAAGTGAATTTGACCTGATCGTTAAATATTTAAAAACATATATACGTAAGTAATTTATTTACCGCCAAACTTGGCATTCTGTAAACACAGCGTATGCATAATTTACCAACAATTTAACAAGTTTTTCAATCATTTTAAATTTAGTCCCAAGCAACCGAAGTCACCAAAATGTAGAAGCTACGTCTCAGCGGGAGAGCCCCACGGCAAAATTATTCAGAATTCAGAGTCAACTTGAGCAACACACGACATGTAATAAAGTTAAATTAACATTTGCCCTAGGAAAAAAAGCGTTCTTGCAAAAGTTAAATGCTTACCTTAACCAAATGAAAAAAGGAAAGCAAAGAATATTACGGCTCGTAGAAACTTGGAACTCTTTGAAATAAATATCAAGTATCAACTTGAGGAAGTACAGAGTATTCGCTTTTAGCATTAATGGCTTACAAGTAGCTTATGGCTTTGAGTTATTTATTTATTAACTACCTTAAAAGCGCCTTTAGCCTGCTCATTAATTAACTCAATTTAATGTTGCTCATTTCCTAATTTCAGCTAATCTACTTCAAAAACTTTTGTGCACTCTCCCCCTTAACTCCCACACCCTCTTAATTCGAACACAATTACTTTGCAATTGCGTTATAAATGACATTGTTTTGACAGTTGGAATTGCTGAGACCATTTTCTATAGCATACCGTGACAGCCGTTAATTTCAAATCTCAATTAATATTTGCTTTTAAATTTAAGCTTTCAGGACGAACATAAATCGCAGTTGTAGCATCATAAAATCGAGTCGCCAGGTAATAAAATGCAGCAGCGCATCGGATATGGTTATTTAGTTGGCAATAACGCTGAATTTATTGCAACAGTTCAGGCAGTAAAAAAAATCAGAGAAAAAAGTAAGCAAAGTTATTAATAAAACATGCTGCAAAGAATTAAAGCTACCACAATGCATTTTCTTCGAAAAACATTATCGTTTTACAGCTTACATTCTGCTTATTGCTCACTTATCTTTTTACTAAGCATACGCTCTGTGAGCCTTTGTTGTGAAAAATTCAAAACTTTTTAATATGAGAGATTGATTGAAAAACTTTTGTTGCGCAGTGCCTGCGACTAACTCATACGTCGTTAAGCGCAGCTAACAACGGCATTCAAGCTTTAGCAAAGCGCCAAAACGACATTAACAGTATGTGCAAAAGGCAAACGCGACCTCCATACCACATCCCACCACCAACAGCCACATCACACATCCGTTGGGCAGCACAAGTGCATTTCAAGTGTAGTACGTGCGGCAAAGCCTAAATGTCGGTGCATGATACTTGATGCCTCTGCTCACTACTCACTGCCAACTGCTGCCAGCTGTAGCCTTTGCATATTAGATTTAGCTACAATTAGCAGGAAACTGCAACTGGAGTACGTTTGAAGCGGCTGTTACTGCTGACACGGCTCATGGCTGGCATGGTCCCTTTAAGGACTCCACTCGCTTTGCTTGGCACACACTTTACACGTCCACGTGCACGTTGACATGCCTCTCTGTCCACTCCACATTGCACTGACATTAATACTGCAGCGTCATTTGCCTAATTGTTGTTGTGCGAGCTTGAAAGTAATTTACAACAAGTTCGCGCTACACAGTGTATACGCAGAGTAAACTCTATGTGGACATCTGGCCGTTATCAAAACATCGTACTTTGGCCTGTTGCCTGTTGCCAGTTGCCTGCTTTGCGCTTTTAGTCGGTTTCCCTTTTTGCTGTGCCTTTCCGGTCGGTGCTGTCCTGGCATGGCTACCGTTGCCGCATCTAATGAGCCTCATTACCGTAATTACGTGATGTCTGTAATAACTGGCAAAAACCTCGCCATTTGATTATATGATGCATGTGCTAGTGGGTGTTACTATGGGCGTGTGTGCGTGTGCGATTTAGCGTATCTGTGTGTGTGTGTACGTACTTTGCAACATAACAGCACAGACGACTGCACACGCTAAGATAACAGCAACAGTAATAGCAACAAAACAACAAAACACAATTGCAACTTGTGGTAAATACTTGATGCTAGATTTAGTTATGTTAATTAAACGATAATTACAGCATTTGTTGTAAGTGTACAGTTGATTAAATTTTGCATATTAAAAATTAATTATGTTTTGAGAATTCAAATCTACTCACATGCAGTAATTACATTACGCACCTGAAATCATTTCAAAAAGGTCAAGATCATTAATCGTTTCAGGTTTAGTATATATTTTTAGGTCAATAGGTTTGGCTTTTGCTGTTCAATAAGCATAGTTTGTGGAATGCTTTTAGTGTATGCTTTTCCGATTACGGATTACTTGCTGCTTGCTGAGTGCAATCACAGCTTTTATGTTATTTTAAGCTGCTTTGAGATTCTACACCTGATTGCAAGCCAATTTGCAGCTAATGCATGTACCCACGAGTGACTTGTGCAACGTGCAACTTATGGCAACAGTCATCACCAGCAGCAAAAGCTTCAGCCACATTTATTTCATGTTCAATACTTTAGAGTTGCTTTGTTGAAAATCATTGAACAACGTCTCGAATCACCTCAACGAGGGTGCTGTTAACTGCAGTTAGGAATTGGAATTTATATGATTTCCCATATGCAATTCAATTGCAGTTCGGCGTATCAAAAATCAATTGAGAGAAATTAGCTGGAACTGCAATTGAAAGATACCATTACATAAACACAAACTAATTAGTCTAATGGTTAGATTAAATTTTAATAGGACTCATTTATAAGTAGCTGCTGCTTCTGCAATTGCCTATAAATTATAAATAGATATACGTGTGTCTATAATACATAATGTTCAAATGCAAGTCGTTTCAGTGAAAGCCCTAAAAGCTCAAAGACGGCATGTCTATATATAATTGCTTTCTTGACCAGAGCACACACACATTTCATTTAAAACGCCTCGTTAGCCGCTTTTCCATGTAACTGTCAATTGTCTGAACAGCTGCTTGGTTGCGGCTTTCAGGAACGGACTGTTCCAAGTGTCATTGCACGTGCCTGGAAAAGCAAACCACTCAGAGATATACATATCGTATATATTGTTTATTTCTTTTGCTTTTCGTACACTTCAATTATCAAGACTTTAAGCTGAGTTTATTGTGAGCGTGAACCTTATCCTATATTCAATCAATTTGGTATGTATTATTTTTTCTTATTTTCAGGAATTTGTTAATATCACTTGATTTAATTTCAATGCAGAGCATTCATTGTACGATAAGCTAAGAAATTTGCAACTTCTTTTCATGCCTTAGCTTATTTTCTTTAATGCACGGTCCCGTGCCTTGGGCCTCAACGCTTGGTTTAACTAAACTGGATTTCATTACCTGTAAAAGCCACAAAAAAAAAAAAACACCAACAAAAAATTCGTCGAAATTTATTGAAACATTTCAGCACCAAACTTTGTTTGATGTTAATAATTAAGCAGCCCCAGACGAGAGGGGGCGTGGAAAATTCGTACTTTATGACTCACACTGTTGACGGCTGCCGGCCACAACCAAAAATTGGCATTAACCATGTTAATTGAATGTAACCTTCGCAAAGTGGAACCAACGCATTATAGTTGACTTAGCTGTTCTTGGTCACTAGCCGGAAACGTGGCAACATTAATAAGTCAAAACGGTAACCAACGCACCCAAGAGCTGTAATTAAACTGAAGTGCTAAGTGACCAATCTGACAGGCAAATTTAGTAGGTAAAATTTAACATGAAATTTAAAGTCAAATTCGGCATACTGCAACAATGCCATATCGAAAATATTTTAATATAAATGGAAAACGATATTTGTTCGTCTTAATTTAGTTGACCTAACAACGATTGCAATCTGATATGCAATTTGGCCACAAAAGCCAATTGTTTGTCAGAGTAAGTTTAAGTTCTTCGAAAGCGAAACAAAAGCAACTTGGCAAAACTAAACAATCAGACAAACGGCAGTTAACAGGCTTACGAATATTGTATGTGTGCATTTTGTGCAAAAGACACAAAAGGTACGTGTACAAACAGTAAATTAATGAAATCCCATGAACGGCATTTACAATTTTCTATTTCTAATTTCTATGCTATTGTCAAGCGCAAGCTGGCGTGGCAACAACAAATTAGATTAACTACAACTGATATGGCTACACTAAATGCAACCGTACTTTTTGCATTTGTTTTTCATATTGAATGTCTGTATTATTTTTGAAATTGGATCCAGACGTGCAGACAAACCAATACTCATACAATTTGCTACACAGGAACGTGACCGACGTCATTTCATCTCTCCTTCTCTATGTCTTTATCCCATTAACTCCTTTTTTTCTAATTCTATTTTTGTATGATATTTTTTTCCATTTCTATTTTTATCCTGAACATATAAATGGATATAAAAGGGTATATTAGTTTTGTGCTTTTTTGAGATGTAAATGCTGTATTTTGGGTATTGTTTTGTGGGTATCTTGTAGTCGGGACTTTTCAACTCTATCCATCTTACTTTTTTTTTATAAAATGTCTGGTTTTTATTTGCTTGTGCGGTCGTATGTGGTATGTATTGTCATGGTTTTTAGTATCGGCAAATAAAACAAACTAAATAAACATATAATATCCTGCCATGGATGCTTTTAAACTTGTTTGAGAAACTGAGAACAATTATTCTACTGTGGTTAAGTTCGGGTTTTGCAACAAAAGTTTAAATAATGGTGAGAAGCAAAATATTGACAAAAATCCTTTGATGTTTGATGGCACACTGCATCAAAGCAAAAGATGTCATAAGTAGGGTAGTATTTGATATTCATGTGGAACATAAGCTGCTTATGTTTTCATATTGATATATAAACTCTTTCGAACTACAAATTTGCCAAATATTTATTTAAGTATATAATAAAAACCAATTAAAATCATTTTATTTATTGAAATATTTAAATAAAACCATGAAAACTGTATGGAATATGTCGCACCCGATTTAAGTGGACAACGACAATTTGTTGAAACAATCAAGATAATCAAGTCCCAAATAATCAACGAAGTCTGAAGTTGCCAGACTTGCTAAGGCATTATTGTTGCTAAAACAATTTGCATAATGTGTGAATAGTAAACTCTTCAACAACACTAAAGAGGCAATGCCAAACAAGTTGGCGCCATTTTCAACACCTGTCAAGAAGCTGAAACAACTTCTCTGCACAGCACAAACACACACACTACACACATATACATTTATATATGTATATATGCGGGCGAGACAGGTTATGCTTTAAATTGCTGCTGCTGTTGTTGTTGTTGGCGTTTGTTGTACACATTGTTTTATATTTTGCTGCACATTTTGTGGATGGCAGCAAATTGAGCTTAAACCAAACTTATGTACATCAACAACACAAAAAATTTGTTGGCTTTGATGCAAGCTTTGTTTCAGCTAAAAAATAAGTTAATTCTAGTTAGTTTTTGTGCACAACTTTTCAGTTTGTGGAGCAAGCTAAAAATCAGTTAATTAATCTACTTCACTCATTGATAATGAAAACACAAAAAAAAGAAAATCAAAGTAAAGGAAAACACAACTTCAGCAATTTTCTTGCCAGTTAAGCCATGTTATTGACAAGCTAGAAAAGTTTTTGCGCCCAGCAGCTGAAAAAGAAGGGTAGAAATTTTTAAGTTAATTGTGCTGTGTGCAACGGTGCGTATGTGTAACAACAACATAGCTTAATTAAGGCCCAACAATGGTGCTTCCATGGCAGCGTAGCAATATTGGCAACAAGCATCACTTAAAGACTTCCCATAGACTCAAAGTGGTATTAGTAATTTGCAGTCCCTTTTTGCGGCATGTGCTGCATACGCATATAACACATACCACGCATGTGACGCAAGCACATTGACGCAGCAGCACAACGAAAAGAAACAAGAAAAAAGCGGCGCACATATTCATGTGACATTTTTGTGGATCTTTCGCAGAAGTGCAGCTGTTGCAGGAAATATTTCTTTTTTTTGGCAAGAAACGAAAACAGAGACGAAATAATGTAACCGCAATCTGAAAAACAAACCGTTAAAGAAATTTAAATGAGAAAATTTAAAAAACTAAGAAAAGAAAAATGCAAAGTTAAATATACGTATGTTGTGGGTCGTAAACCCTTTGAATTCATTAATTTTAACGTAATTAGTAAATTGCTTAAGTGCGTAAAAAACTCAAAGTTTATACAAAGTTGTTGGCAGTGAAGGCCTGTGTCAAAGCTGAGATTATCAACGTTTTTAAATGTATCAAAAGCTTTTACTTTACCAAAAAAAAAGTATTCTACCTTGTTGTTTCTTACCAGGAATTGCGGTAGCCTTAGGATTATGCCTTGCCGTTAAAGAAAAATTTAGTATTTAAGCAAACATGCCGCAATAAGGGGTGAAAGTGAAAGGTGTGAGAATGTGGCCACGTGCTAGAATTTACCTTTTGACCCTACACAGTCGGCAGCTGCAACCGGTAACATCAACATCAACCACAGCGGATTTCAATCTGGAAGTTTACGTGTGTCGTTTTTTATATCATAAGCTTCTGCTGCTGGCCGTGGTGTGCGATCCAATGATATTGTCAGACTTTAAGGCTTAACACTGTATGCTTATGCATACAACTGCTGCGCACATGGCATTAATCGAACAATTACAATAACAACACCAACAACCGCATCAGCAACGGCAACAGCAACGACAGCGGCAGCGGCAGCGGCAACGGCAACTGTGATAATAATAAAAATACGTTGAGCAGCACGCAACAAAATTTTGATAGAAAATTTGCATAACAACTTCCGGCATTTTGGGTCCACGCTTATTTGTTGCTGTCGCTGTTGCGTTGTTGACATTCTGCCAATTGCTGCTACTGTTTTGGTTGTTCTTCTTGTTGTTGCTTTGCCAGTTAAGCCCCTTGATTGTCTATGTATGCATATGTGTATGTGTGCGGAAAATGTAATTTGCACTTGAACTGCCAACGACGTGTCGTTTAACGCACGCGAGTAAAAACGACAATTTTTTTTTTTTGTTAAATTCAACCACAATATGCAATATACAAACAAACATTTATACATTTACGCACACATACACACATACAAAAGCGCCCAAAAACAAACTTCTCTACCACCTTGAACGCAGTTAATTTGTTAGCTTTATTGCTAAACCGCTAAATTCATTTGAACATAGCTGTTGCACGCGGCTTTTGGCTTAACGCTCCATTAAGTCTACGCAAAAACGTAAGCCACATTTGAATCCTTGCAACAGCTGCTTGTGTGCTGTTGCAAAGTTCAAAGTTGAGCCTGCCCTTGAAAGGATTTCAATGCTCATTGCTGTTCAACTGTCAGAAATGTGATTGAGGATATGATTGATGCATTTGGGGTTGGAGAGTTTTTGGGGTATTGTGGTATGTAATGACAGCTGCTCTTTGTTGTACCTATGTGTGTGTATATATCCTGTCGAGATTTACTTTTGGGATGAGATTTGTTCTTTCAAGGGAAAATGAGCTTAGCTAAATTGTTTACTCAAATTAAGTTGCATAGCTTTAGCTTTCACTCCTAACTGATTCATTTTAATCTGTATCGCTTTCGGGTAATCTTTATTTTAACTTTACAATTTCAATGAAAATCTATCGATTTTTCTCGTCAAACAAGAGATAATATCGTCTATTTAAAGCGAATTTATCTATCATTGACGCCACTATTTTTGCAAATGCTGCATAAATTTTCGATTTCGTTGAATTTGCATTCACGCGCCACCCGCTGTACGCAAAAAACAGTAAAATTCTGGAAAATGCCATAAAATACAACTATAATGGGCAGAGTATTCTGCTGAATCAGACAATAGCGCACACTAAAACCAATCATTAACATAAGCCAATCTACAGCTAAGCAGCAAACAAGCTTTAAATCGAAAAACGTTTCAAAAATTTAGTTGTTGGTTTTTTTTCAAAATTGCATTAAATAAAATGGGACAGCCAATGAAATCAAACTTTAGAGACTTCCGCTAGTCATCAGCTTTGCAGCAACTCCATTTATGGTAGATGTCTTTTCATGGCAGGTGTTTGTTTTTTTGTTGTTTGGTTGTCAGGTGTTACAGCTTTTGCAGCTTTTGACACGATTGAAAACTGTGAACTGTGAACAGTGTAAGAAATGAAACCTTTGCCGCCAAGCCGTAACTAGCCAAGAAACTATGCGAAACGTAAAAGCTGAGACAAGGGATAGCAAAAGGAAATGAAATGAAAATTCTTTGCCCTGCCATGCCGACTCGAATGACATGAACGTTGAATGAGTGAGTGAGCAGGTGCACAGAACGCGAGTCCTTGACAGAAAGTCGTCAGCAATAAGGTGTCCATGGGTCGAGTAATTAAAGGCAACAGCACTGAGAGCAGCTGAGACAGCTTTTATTATGTTATGCCGTTAGCAATTTGAATTTCCATTTGACCCTTACAACAGTTGACAATACCATTAAACAGTTAGGCAAGCAAAACAACAACAACAACTTAAACAATTTTAGTTAATAACATGCTTTCATAATGAATTCCAACAGAGAATTTTGTGCAAGCGCAATGTAATTGCCAATTACACAAACTTGTAGCCAAAGTTTTGCCAAACATGCAATTCCGGTATCCTTAACGCATTACAATGCCGCCAGCATTGTGCTTGCAACAAAAAAAGAGCTGTAAAAGTTCGTGTGTTTAAAATCAATTTTGAAAATTTAATCAAACAGCTGGTCAAACTTTGCAACTTGCAAAAATTCTATGCACATAATGCAAGTTTTCAATGCACTTTCCAAATTTGATTACGAAAAGTCTTAAATTATAAATGAAGCTAACACAAAGGAACAGTTCCTCCCATTATGTATTTATATAACTATGCATAAATGTTAATCGCTAGTCTGCAGCATAAACTTTAACAGTATATAAAATATATATCGCCAACATTTACATCAAAAACTCGTAAAAAGAAGAATTTAAGCTAGACTAGACTGAAGGATTACAGCTTAACTATGTTGGGGCAATGAAATAATCGTTAAGCATTCAATGACTTCGATGCCCAAAGCTGGGCCAAATTTCCATTTAAATACCTCAAAGCTATGCAAATCATTTTATTCGAGCAGCTTATAATTCAAAATAGTTTAGCCAACCACTCGAATGCAGTGGAGAAATGTCGTTGAGTGCTTATCTTTAAAATTGATAATAAATTGCAATTAAAATGAAAAGGTATTGAATTGCTTTGCCAATTGAGCAAATAGCCACAAGGCATATGCTGTGAGGCAGGAGTACGGTGCGGTTGTAAAATGAAAGCCACAAGTTGTGAAATCTTGAAATCTCTTTGATTTATAGCACTCAACAGCAAATGGCACTCAACTTGTTCACTTTGAATAATACGCTTACGGCGAGCTGTTATTGTTGTTGATAATAAATTTAGCTGATAAAACTTCATTTGATTACTTTATTGTTTTAAGTAAGTGAATACTGAATACAAACGTATCGGGCATCTGGAATGGTCAGCAACGTTTTACATCTGTCATAATAAATCGTAAGCGGGTTTAAGCTGATAGTTAATCGCGCAAATCCGCTGGAACTGTTAAGCGCTGCCGAATTAAGTGCCACGCCTGCCATCAGTTGCCTCTTGGGTGCTTTTAAATATGCAATAAATATAAAAAAAAGGACATGGGCTTGAGCGCCAATTAATTTTGAAAATATGCTAATTGGCAATGAAAACAAAACCATTTTAACTCTATCTCTTTCTCTCTTTGTTTTTGTGTTTTCTGCTCTCTTTTCTATGATGTTCTTTTTGGTTTTTTGTGTGTGTCATTCTGTTGTGAAATGAAGAACCCAAACGGCTTATCATTATTTGCACAGCAAAACAATCGAAATGAAACCAGTGGAAACCTATTAAAATGTATAAATAAAAACCTTTTATTTGCCATCGGCTGACGCTGTTCTTGCTGGTCTCTCTGGTCCCGCGGTGTGTCCTGGTGTGGTATATGTGTGTGTTATGGTCAGTGGCCATAAATTTAATGACTTGCCTTTTGGCTGAGATTGCGTTATTTATGGCACGCCACGTCACGATGATACTTGCCCTTTTAATTAGATTATGCTACGCAACATTTCCATTAGATTGATGCTCCAGCATCAGCTCCAGCTCAATGATAAAACCATAGCATTAAATTTAATGGACTTAAAGAACCAAAACCAAAAGCAGAACACATACTCACTCTGTTAGCTAGGCCACAAACTAGTCGGATGACAAATCAATGGCATTGTCACTTTAGTGAAAGCATAAATCTGTCGATTGACGGATTATGCGGCCAAAGCTGCAATCTGAATCAATTAAATCGATTGAGCAACAGTTTTCGAGTGTCTATAATCACTATGATTGTTGTTGTTTCTGTTGGTGTTGTTGTTGACCATAACCGCAAAGTGGCCTTTCAGGATATTAGTCAAACAAAGATGATATAAAGATTATGTTTATGTGTGCGAAAACTAATAACGATTGACATAACTACTTAAATGTTGCCCAAATTTTATGGAATATTTTCGTTTGATTGTGGCATAAATGTTTTGTAAAATATTCGGCTTGACCTTTTCATATTTTGTTCAATATATTTGATGACCACAAAAAAAGACATAATTTTAATAAAAAATAATGGAATAAGCCTTCCTCTTCTTAGTACAAACATATATTAATTGGACCTCGCACTCTATCGGCCCATAACTTGTACATATTTTTGGCGTCATTGACATGCAAACAAATTTATGTTACCCATCGATCAAATTGTTATAAACTAAAAGAAGGGGAAATATGCAATTAATTAGCGCCAGCAATATGACCAGTGAAGTAAGAAAAAACATCATAAAAAAAGTTGGCGACTAGACTAGAAACGTGGCCTGCTTTAATGATGGCCTTTTAGGGCATAAGACTGGCCACAAATAAAAAATTGTCGTCCAATATTTATTTAGCCCAAGGAGAAAAAAAGACGGAACAAAAGGCAAACACAAAGACAAAACTGTGGACCCTGAACCGGGCGCAGGCATCAAGTGGCTTAGAATTTTACGCAGTATATTTAACGATTTTTTTAAGCTAACCCAAAAATAGAAGGCTTCTATTTAAAGTAATTTACTTAAAACAAATGAAACATTAAAATAAATGGTTTGGGTTTTGAGCAGAGAAAGGCAAAAAACAAATAACATTTGTGACCAGAAAAGAACAATCTGGTTTTCAGCTATTAAAATAATACTTTCAGTTGCAGTATTTTGCCAATTTGCAAAATAATTTCCTTTAATTAGTTGTGTGTTCAACACAATATTTGTTATACAATAGAAATTAAAAAATCCGTTTGCTAGTTTGTCGGCTTATATTGCGTGTTGCCCAATAATTAATGTTAATTAGCTTCGTGCAAATTGCATAATATTTTGTGTGTGCAAGTAATAATTATTGTTTGCAAAAAAAATCAATATTAAAGGGTCGTCCATTAAGGGTTACATTTCTTCATGCCTTATTTATTAATTCTTTAAAAACAAAAAAAAATCATAGCTGGATAAATGAGCTTAATTAAATTGTTTATATTGGATTTAAGCAAACAATGAAAATCGAATCGACGAGTTGGGCTTATAAGCAAAACCGTTAAGCTCATCTCTATCTCCACGCTCTCGAAAACGATAGAGAGAAAGGGAGAGAGAAATATTCCCCGGGGCGTATGTTAAACGTTTAATTGCATATTAACCATTTATGTGTGTTTGCATGCATATACATATATATGAGTGTGTGAGTGTGTAATTACTAGTACGTGCCTTGCAGTTGCAGGCATTGAAAGTTTAATTAAAAAAGTAAATGTTATAATGTGCACTCTTCAGCATAATTAAGTTTTCAACAGCACCACACACACACACAGGCACACTTCTATTTCTTTGCTTATTGCTGGAAGCAGCTATTCAACTATGCGTGTAGGTATCTCTCCCTTGTGGCACTGCGGCAAGGCGTTAATTTTGCTTGTCCACACAAAAGCTGCTCAAACTTTTGCTTCACGTTGAATAATTTTAATGCCAGCAAGCATTTCATGCACTTAACCACTTGGCGGACGCAATGCAAGAGCGAGACGGCACAGGAGCGTGTAACGCTTCTTAAGATTGCTGCTTGGATGGAGCAAGGAACAACTACAACAACAACAGACTGTCAACAACACTTCTCCGGGCGGCTCCATAAAGTATTATTTTTCAATTAATGATGCTTGTGTCGGTCCTTATATATAAAATTGCTGTGGTGGCAACCGCTTCGTAGCACTCTGTCATATTACATCATTTTTTAATTTACAATATATTTTAAATATCAATTATGGAAAT
The DNA here is from genome assembly GCA_018152965.1 of Scaptomyza pallida. Classification (NCBI taxonomy): domain Eukaryota; kingdom Metazoa; phylum Arthropoda; class Insecta; order Diptera; family Drosophilidae; genus Scaptomyza; species Scaptomyza pallida. The sequence goes on from JAECXP010000238.1 coordinate 3,634,495, forward strand.
GGCTAGAGAAGAACTTTATATATTCTGCAATGCATATTTTAAGTAAATGCATTATAATAATTTACATTTATAGTTATTTTGTGCTTATCCTTTGTCTGCTCATGTCTCAAGCATCTGATAGTCAAGGCCATTGTGAACATGTTCTCTTTAATCGGGTTTCATTTAATATCAAATCAATGCTTCAACAACTTTTATTGAGCCTTTGAAAGTTTGCCAAAAGTTTCATATTAAGTTTCACTCTTTATCGTGGCTCCTTTGATCATAAATCATGCCACAAACTTGGGACACACTCAATTATATACTCACTTCAACTTCTTGATTTAACATGGTTTTTAAATTATATTCATTTTCAATATTGACTTTTCACTTTTTATATCAAAAAGTTCGGTTATCAAAAATCTGTACGAGCTGTTCAAAGACTCAAATGTGGTAAACAATACCTTAAATTTGGCTTTTGTTGTACACATTTAGGCCTAAACAAATATTCATATACTCACTGAAGCTTTTGGGTACATTATTATATTCTCCTTTGTTTGTACAGCTCAACATACTTTTTTTTTGTGTTCTATGAAATATTTACAATGAACGACATAGAAAAAAGTTTACACCTATTGGCATTGATTTTATATTTGTTTTTCTCAATTGAATTGGCTTCGCTTGTTTTGGGGACATGTTAGATTGAAATTTTGGAAACGCATTTGATGAAGTTTTTAATTAGCAAAATGTGAACTTTGGCATTTTAAGTCATTGCCTTAACATGGCTAAATTGCTATCCACGCCTTTATTTGCGGGTGGTGTGGGTGCGTGGGTGTTGGTTGGGGACGTTACTTTAACCATTTGTCTAGCTCCTATTGCCCCTAAGCTTTGCCACGTGCCACGCCCCATGGCTACAGGGCGCTAAAGTTACCGTTGCTAAGCACTTTCAAATGATTAAACACGCCCACATGCCTGACGCCCTTTGTCACCCCCCGCCCCAACCGCTCTAACCATACTCGCACACATCCTAGATAACATTAAGCCGCGAAGGTACAAGTAAGTAAATAAGTATATAGTAGGTTTGTATGTATTTGTAAGCCAACTTTCGCTTTGAAAACTTTGTGAGCACGAAGTGAAAGCGCGTAAATTATTGTTTCTGATTGGTTTAATGAGCCAATTGGCTCATGTGGCTGCCTTCTGTGCGTGGCAGCGTTAACAATAAATTTAAATAAGCCAAACATTTGCAGCTGACGATGAAATTTTTTTGGGGGGTATACCCCACCCAACCTGCCGCCACTGCCACACACATACAAATCTCCCGAGGACTTCAAAGGCCTGCGGCAACAGCTGTGCCTTCGCATTTAATTATGGCCTTTGAAATAAATACAAGTCTCAAGTGAAGCGTACACACAGACACACACAAATACAAACCACACACACACACGCATATGTACATATATAAAGTATGTATAAATACACAAAAGGGATACTTGTAGGCGTGACCCTTGCCAGAGAGAGAGCAGCAGCAGCATATCTACATGGCAAATGTCGAAGTGTTGTCGTTGTCATCTTGTTTGTGGGCAGCTGTTGACATTTGACTGCGACCCATTGGCATCTACAACAAGGCTCGGTTGGGTCAACACCAGAGAATGCTGCTTGGCCGTTTCTATTTTGCTAATTAGACAACAGCAGCAGCTACAGCAGAAGCAGCAAATACCAGCATCTAAACTATGCCATACGCAAAACCAAAATGGGTTCAAGTTCCAGAGAATATGCATAGGAAACCTACAGAAAAAACAAAACATTTCCAAACTCAAATTGACCACAAATTGAGTTAAAGAGTTTGCCGCACATAGAAGCCCCAACCTAAATGAAAATTCAACCCAAAAACTAAATGCTAAAACAAAGTTTCTCTTTTGTTTAATTTGCAATTTCTAATCTGACTTTTATTACATACGAAAGAAAAATACGAACGAACCAAATTTCCACTCAACTTTTTACTTGTCGAACTTTCATGTGATGAAATTTTCCTTGTAAAAAAGCAGATAAGCTGCAGCCTTTCAAATATGTACATACATTACTTATACGGCATGTGGCCGCACTTAACTTCCAGTTAAGCACAATTTCATTTGGATTGCCGTTGCGGTCACCAATGCGGTTATTGCCGTCAGGACACTTTGGCAAATTGTTACCAATACAGCATGAAATCTGAGCGCAAAATTATGGCCGAAGGTTAAAGAGTATCATGGGATCTGCAAGCTCTGCTACCAGTTTATTTTATTAATCATAAGCTGCTATACATAATAATATCATCTTTGATAACATCGAGCTATCAAATTTCAAACCCTTATCAACAATATCTATTTACATGCCTATCTAACATATTTATGTATGTGTATGTTTCTCGTTACATGCATACATATATATTTATATTTATTAAATACACATTTGTGTCGCTATGGCAGCCGTTTCTAACCAATCGAAGCAAAATTTATATAAATATACATATATATATATTCCACTCCAGCACTTATGTAAAATAAAAATAATAAGCATATTTATTATTCACTTTATGCTACTCCCAAAACATTTCGTAAATTCGTCATGCATCAACAATATATATATATATATATATTTGTTCGCCATTTTCGTTCCCATCTCACTTTTGGCGTTGCCTCCTCGTTTTCATATTTATATTTCCATATTGCTGCTTTTTGCATATGCGACGAATATGCGACTGTGTGTGTGCGTGTGTTTTGTATGTCAATTTGGTATTGCTAACGTCCCCCTCTCTGGCTGGCTGCCTGGCTGGCTGACGCACTCTCTCTTTCTCCTCCTCTCTCACATACAGTCAACAATGTGCATATAAAGTTGTTTTCCCATTATCCTGTCCACTGTGGCTTTATTAAAAAGTTTAAAATGCGCTGCCGCAACAAATTTTGTTGGACAGCGCAAAAAACAAAAACAACAACAAAAAAGGAAGGAGAAAAAAAGCTGGCAAGCAACCAGCCGGCTGCAGCCCATCCCAGCTAAGTACACACCGACATATCATATGAGTGCCACAATTTTGGGATGGCCAGTTGGGAATGCTCCAAGTGCATAACTCATACGCCATGTTGGCCTACTTAGCATGTGCTAAGCATAAGTTGCTTTTTCTTTTCCGTTTTTTCTTCTTTTTTTGCTGTCTGTGTGTTTTGTTTAGCCAAACACAATGCCACTCAGCGCATTGTTAAAAAGCTAACAATTTCAAGCATTAAGTGCACACATATCATATGACCGCTGAGTGGCAATTTCAGCTGTCCAACTTTCCGGGGGGTTTGTCCACAAAATACGAGTGTGTGTGTGTGTGACTCGTAGAGTAATCAGTAACCCCCCACGAATCTTGCCCACTAATGAAGCCCCCGGGCAGTGTGCTTTTAAGATGTCTAATTATGCGCAAATTACGCAGCTAACTGTGCGGCGCTGTTAATTAGTTTAATTTTAATTATATCGCTCAGTGGATTTCGCCAGTATATATGTGTGTATGTATGTTCGTGTGAGAGCTTAAGGATATTTATAAACTTACTTACTTGCTGGCAGTTCATCAAAATCGTAGAGGAAAACTTTCGCGTTGCGCTTTGTCATTAGTGGGAAATGTTGCCTCCGTATCGTTGTTGTTGTTGTTCATAAAGTTCTTAACTTAATATGTTGCGTGTCAATTTGTTAAATGTCATTTGCAACACAAAAAGCGAAAAGTTTATCCACAATCTACATGCAATGTCGCAGCTTCGTCTTGTCTCGATAGTCAGAAAAAAAACTAGACACAAAACTTATCCACAGCATATGGTCTATGGTCTATGGTGTATGTGTTTGTGAAATTGTGTTGACTAATTGTGGTTTATAAACTATAGCTGGAGTGTCATTTAGATACATACGCCTCAGTGATGTTGCCTTTCAATTTTCATTTCAAAATGTGTTGCCAACAACTCAGGCCATTTAATATATATCAACCACTAACAACAACAATACAAACAACAACGACAAACTTCCACCACAGTCTGCTCAAAGTTTGTTCAAGCAAACTGGCCAAAGAATTCTTGTTGTTGCTTGCCCCGACCCCCCCGAAATGGCACCGCACCGTACCGCACTTGAGCACGCGCACAAAATGCGTCAACTCTCAACTTTTGACTAATACAAATTATGTGATTTGACTTATTTCATTATTTGCTTGTTATTTGCTGTACAAAAACTGATGTGAAGAGGGTATATATAGCAAAAGTTAAAGTTCTGCTATATACATAAAGGAAGGAAATTTTGCATTCGTTTTAAGCCAACATCTTCTTCTTCAGCTCGTCCTTTTTGCATGCTTGGGTGCGTGCGTAAGCCTTAAGTTCGGCATTGAGTTGCCACACATTTTAATAGACGCTCGCACATAAACCACTTTAGATTGGCCGGAATACACAGCAGTTCCGCTGGGAGCCCCTCGCAGCACACTTCATCCCCGTGCGAAGCGTCATGTTAAACCACAAAACAATTTAAGTTGGAAACATTGAAAACTTTTCTATTTGTCATGAGCGCGCCAAGCAACAACAAAAGTGACAACATCTGACTGCCAAAAGTTGTCAAAAAAAAAAGAAGAAAATAATGAAAGTTAATGAAAAAAACAAGACGAAGATGAAGTACCCTCGATTGGTACTTTACTTCGATATAGTTATGAGTAGTGATTCCCCAGAAAACTTTACAAAACTAATTCATGCCAACAGTAAAAGAACATTTTCCACGAATAACATTTTCATTACTTACTCAAGCTGAACCAAACGTATAATACCTTCAGTTAGAGTATGGCAAAAAAAAGCAACAGCTCTGTATATTGTGCTTCCTGCCGCAGGCTAAATAAATACTCTCGAAAACAAGAAGCGAGACCTAAAAACAATCTGTGAGCAATTTTCGGCTGGGCTTCCCCTCTCTCTCACTTTTTCTGTCCCCGCCACTCAAGTAGGGGGCTGGGCTTACAGTTTCTTTCGTTGTCCCAGCAACGCCCACTGCATCTTTAACTTCTGCCGGCTGCCGCTTGGACCCCGCTTACTCTGTGCTGTCATCGTCAAGATAGTAGATATTCTTACAAAGGCAGCTCCTACGCCTGAATGGACATTGCGCATATGCCACATTGCATTGCTCTGCGTGTGGTTCAATTGCTTTTGCTGTCACACAGTGCGTATGATTGACATAATCACAAGATGTTCTTGGTGTCTTTCACAGCCCTGCCTCTGCTCTACGTGTGTCATTAGTGTGAATGTACGTGTGTGTGTGCGTAAGGATTTTCAGGGATTGTGCATTTAATGTGCCTGGACATTGATTAATGGTCAGCTACAGTTGTTTACATTTTTATGGCTAATTGATTAGACAATCAAATAAAACATTTGTGACATTGAAGCTATTTATGTATGTTACCAACCTTGACACTTGAACTTACCTTTTAGTTTTCTTTCACCAGCTCCATTAGGCCAAAGATAATAACGGTTGTTCAATTAAATGAAAATGGATCTCATCTTCAAGCAAGAAACAAATGACCGTATTAGTAAGACTTTATTCAACTCGAACAACTTAAACACTTAAAGATTTATTACATGCTACACAAACTACAGCTTATTCAATATATTTGCATTGCATTTAAGCTTAAAATATTGCTGCTTGCCGTTTTCTTAGCATAAATATAATTACTTATCTTATTCACAGGCAGCAATATAAAGTAAAAGCTGCGCCTTGAACTTTTGCCAAGTGAATGCATCATAAATTAAGAGATTTCACAGACGTCGTCGCATAATTTACAAATGTGTGTCACAGCGTTGAAATATGCAGGCGACTTGCTCGATGCATGCACAATGCCATTTAATTACGCATACGCTGCGTGACACAAGCTACATCAGTCCTCGATATTCATATATATAAAGAATGCTATATAAAATTTATCACTTGCTTGCAGGATGTGGATTTTGAGGGGTTTTTTAAGTTTTACAGCTTATGGCAAATCTTGGTTTGCAGACCAAAGCCAAAAAGTCAGCCAGGCGGAATAATTGTCGTTGTATTTGCATTCAAACGAAAAACACCACAAAAGCCACAAAACTAAAGATCAAATATGGCTTGGCTGGGAGGTCATTCAAGCACTAAAGCTGCACCACATGTTTTCAATGGCGACGCAAATAAAATTCAATCAATTCGCTTTCTCTCTCTAACTGGACTTTTTGGTATTGTATTGTTGCTGAGATTTATTTGGAATTGAAACCGAAAACACATTTGAATAATTTAAGTGACAGTGATGCAAACTCGGACAAACACTCAATTGAACCATTTTGTGTTTGCAGCTTAATGAAATGTTTGTCATTTTCAATTATGCAGCGTGAATAAATAATTAGCATAAACTAATTCGACACGCACTCTATTTGTCAACACATTTGAATAAAACAAGCCCAAACACAAAAATATTTACGCAGTTAAAAATCCTTCTATCTTTAAGGTCTTGGAACATATTTTATAGCGTGCTGTCAAACTCTATTGCTAACATAGTTTCTCACAACCTTTAACTTTTATCCCAGTTACCCAATTTTAATATGTACAAGGCAAAAACTTACGCGCAACAAATTCATTCTTAAAGCAAAAGGCAAAAGTTTTGCAACTTTTAGTGTCTCACATCCCTAAAAGCAAAGAAAAAACAACAACAACAAAGTCAAAAACACCCAAGCTCTCACTCCAGCCACGCATGTCGCCAACTCTGCCGGGAGGCTGCCTTTTTATTTATTTTTTTTACTTTTCTGGGTATCCTGCTTTCCTGCTTAAAATTAACAAGTTCATATGTCAGTGGTGATAACTTCCTTGCTACTGCCACCGTCTGCTGTTGAATTTTTGTGCTCTTATCATTTGCCACACATCACCAACGACAGACGATGCGGCGTATGTGTGATATGGTGAAAAAAATGCCTTTGGCGTCAGCAGCCTTAACTGTCGCTCATTTGCATGACTTATTCGCCATTGTTGTTGTTATTATTATTATCTGTTGTTGTTGTTGTTGTTTAGGTTTTTGCTGGCGTTCTTAAAGTTCTTATCAAGCGTACCCAACACTTCATTAATTGTCTAAAATTAACCATAAAACAAGCAAAATATAGCATCCAGCCAGTTTGTTTTAGTAGCAAAAAATATTTTGACGTAGCATTCAGCCTATAGCAGCTCCTGCAGCCATTATTGTTCACCTCTTGGCCAACTTCAGTCGAAAAGAAAAAAAAACTGCGTGTCGCCATGACGAAAAGTGTTTGGTTTAATCTCTTTGCAGTCTCTTTTGTTTTGGTTTTCCGATTTTTCTGGTTTTCTTTGCACATTGAAGTGGCCTTTGATTTGCGCTTCCCGTATTTTATTATTTCTTCGACGCAAAATAAAATAATTTGTGTAAAAGCTTTATTGTTGGGTTTGATGGGGAATCCCAAATAGTTAAGCACAGCGAACACAAAAACAACAACAGATGAACAAAACAAAAAAGGGAGACTTAGTGATAAGTGTAGGCGACTGCTGCATGCTCTTTTCAAAGAATCTACAAATATTTTGTTTACAATTTCCTCAACTCTTCTCTTCACCTTATTTATATTAATTTAGCTTTTCTCATTAAATTCTTCTTGTTTTCTTTAGGCTGTCACTGTCTATGCAAAAATATACTCTTTTGTTTCCAAATAATTTGACCCAAACAAAAACATGTCTAACAAAGGCCAACCCGACCGATGTTTAGGCCACAAACGTATTTATTTCCTTAGGGTTAAGGTTGGCACCGTTGCGGTTTAGGCCCTTTGCTGACTTTTGGTATTCAATGTCAACAACACACACACATACACACACACACAAGTACTCGCTGTTGTCGCATTCACTCAATTTTTATGATGTTTTGCTTTGTTACTTGCTTATCCGTTTTTCCAGCCCACACCTTGTTTTGTTTTTCGTTAATTCTTTCTCATTTTGTAGCCATGGTCACATTCAGGCTTCGGTACAAAGATATTTTATGGCTTGTCTTGGGTTAAAGTTTCAAGTTTGAGCTGTTACGGTTTTTATAGCCCCTCGCTGTTGTCGCTGATTGAGCGTGAAGTTGTTAAACTTAAGGAGTGCTAAGTGCTGTGGCGTTGTTGCCACCCATCCAGCCATACAGCCAGCCAGCCCGATTATGGCCAATAAAACACGCATGTTGACGGGAATGAAGGACGGGTGTACTGTAAAGAGAAACAAAGGCTAAAAAATTAAATAAGACCAACATGGGCAATGGTCAGCTTAAAAATATGGCACATGAAGGTAAATGGGTTGAATGGGGGCGGGTGGTGGCGTGTAAGGGCGGTGCGGTTAATGGTAGTGTTTGTATGGTTCTTTGTGTACTATGTTTGCAGCTAAATAGCACGCCAGTTGGAGTTGGGTTTTATTTATGAGAGCTGTGGGGCATTTAAGCTGGGCCTGACAGTGGAGAGATTACTGTAAGTTAAACCGCTTGGCAAGTAATAACTGCTGCTCGCAATTAGCCATAAATAAATTGGTTGATATTAAAGCAATGTGTGTAAGTTCAAAGTGAGTGCATTAAATAAAAGTCAACTTTTCTGTTTTGACCACAAAATTGCTTTTACCCAAAGTAAATTTTGCCATGGCAGTCACATTCATAAACATTGAACCATTTTGCTCTGCTTGAAAAGTGTGTAAAAACAAGAATAACAAGAAAATCATAACATAAATCGTTGTACATCATTTTACGCTGTGTTTAAGCTATCAATATCCTGCTCCTGCGGCGCTCCAACCGGCACTCTATCAATGTTGTTCCAAGCGTAATTGCAATTGTCAAAGATACGAAAAAGCGCTGGCTGTATACTAGTTGTATAGCGAGCACACACAGCTGGACGCATTTGCTATGCAAAAGGCAGGCGATGTTCTGGTCCAGAAATGCAGATAATCAAGTGGCCGTCAAATGGACAAAGGGACGTCAGGGAAACGGGCAGTGTAATGAACATTGAATTAAGTGTACTGCGAGAGTACATGAGATGCTTTGGCATTATGTGTCCATTATAATGTCCTTACAAGCCCTTGAGTGTCCAGCTGCGTTTTTATTAAACTGCCTGCTTTTTGCATGACAAGCTTAAGCGTGTGTTGTAGGATATAAAATAAAAAAAAACTACTCTTCACATTTCATAACATTTTCAGGGCTTCCACCGAAAAATACACATAAACATTTCTTTGAACTTCATTTCATCCATGTAATCGAATTTCATTGAATTTTTTAGAAATTCCAATATAAAAAATAGCCTTTTAAAAAACAAGCTGTAAACTATCCCTCCGTTATATTTTATCCGTTTAAGTAATTTTCTTTGAAATTTTAAAAGTTAAATTTATTTAGTATTTAGTTTATTTGATTTAATATTAAATGTATACATACATATATAATTTTTACAAGTTCGTAAATCTACTCAAAAGGTTTCACCACATTTACCAAGTTTTTATTTGAAATATATATTGTTGTGATCTTGTTTTTTTTTTTTTTTTGTATCATTTTCTTTTTTTGAAATATAATTCATACATACACACATATATATCGCTTTTCAGATTCTAATACAAGGTTAATCTCTCTACATATATAGTGTCATAAGTTGTTATTCATTAAATATATGTTTTAAGTAGTTGGTTTTTAAACCATACTTGCAATTTATGGTACTTTTTTCGGATTTTCTATTTTATTAATTCTTTTAAAACTTTTTACAAAGCAACGGAAAAGTTTCACGTGCATATATCGAATATTTTATATATCTGTATATAATAAATCAGTAAAGTGTTGCAATCAAATGGTGATTATTGCGTATTTTTTTTATATATATATAACTGACTTGCTTAAAAAATATCGTACAGTTAAAGGGACTTATAAGCGAATCAATATAACAAACAATTTTAGCTAACGTATAAAAAAAAGTAATTGAACTTGAAAATTAGAAGTAAACTCTGCAGCTTGCGCTTCGTTCGGATGTATAATGCTGTTGTTTAGTTGGGCATGGCATCAACAAGCCTACAAGACCCGCTCCGGTTGGATCATATTTTTAAAAAATAGATATATCAGCAGAGACTCCATTAGCAACATGCACATAAAGTAAACGTAACCCTAGAGCAGCTCCTCGTTGGCATCCACGAGCAGGGGTCGCGGTAATTGCTGGCGACGCCGTCGGGCATGCAACGCCGCCTGCTCGGCCAGATCCATGGGCGGATTGGCGCCTTCTTCTCCCTGTGCTTGTGCAAGTCGCGCCTCCTCTGCCTCTAGGCGTGCCTTCAACTCTTGAGCTGCCTGTTGCTTCTTTCGATGCTCATAGTTAACGAGACGCTGTCCCACTAGATACTTGTCCACCTTAATCGATAGATACAGTTTCTTCAATTGCTTGATCTGGAAGAGCACAAAGCATATGCTGCCCACAAGAACGAAGCTGAATGGGTACACAATTCGATAGAAGAAGAGGCGTGTTGTCGGATCGGAAACAAATATCGGGAATATTGATTGGGAAATCACATAGGGTATGGCCAAGGCGAGGCCGAATGTTGTCACTACCGGCACCGCCAGATCATTCATCACAAACTTCAAATCGAAATCCCTCAGTCCATCTGTATAGGCGCGTTCCAGAGCACGTTTCAAATGCCAATCCGGTCCCATCAATGTAACAGCTATGGCTATTTTGGTATACAGCACACCGAGTGCCCAATCCTGCCACAAAAAGTGAATGGGCATCTGACGATGGTTCACACGCAGCGGAATAACCACAACAAGCTCCAACAGCAATCCAAACAGCAACGGCACCAACACAAAGATTCCCAGCAGCGTCAATACAGGCAGCGCATACCGGAGCGCAACATGTGCCCAGTGCTTCAACTTGTTGACAATGGCGGTACGTCCCTGGGGCAGCAGTGTCACCACCACAGCAATGCCACGCGCTACAATCCAGCACAAATAGCCACCAATCTCCGCTGTGTAAAGCTCATGGGGACGCAATAGACGTTCGTTTTTACGTGCTACTTCTGGATCGGCAAGAGGAACGTCACCCGGCACCAGGGTCGTTGCTTTATCACCCGGCTGTCCAGTCCACAGCATCATTAGGCGACGTCCGATATAAACGGGCACAGTGAGCATCACCATGGCAGCGCATACAATGGAGACGCACATCATGGCGAGCAGTGCGCTAAGGCGCAGAACAAAGAACGTTGGACGTTCGTATGGCTGAAAGCCGACGGGTACATCACGTTGCATGATCGCTTGATGTGCGGCAGCCAAGTTGCGCGGTGGCGCCGGTTCCGGTGCAACTGGTGGTGGTAGTGGTGGTGGTGGCGGTGCAGCAGCAGCATTTCCAGCCGCTGCATCTGGCTGGGCTACTGCACCCTCGGCAGCTGGAGCTGCATCAGCATCAGCTGCTGGCTCCGGCGCTGGCAGCAAATAGCTGCGTATGCCCAGCAGCCAGGCGACAGCCATGCACCATATGCGAAGTAATCCCTTTAGCCAAGCTCTTGTTTGCGTTTGCTCAAAAAAGCCAGGCAGCACAATCTGCAAGAACAATCATTAGCACAAAATTCAACATCAAGGCATCATTTAATGCTCACCTGTAGTAATAAGAGCTGCAGACTCAAATCATTCACCTCGGAATCACCGCTCAGGGCATAGGGCAAGAAATTTGGCCAAACCACTTGGAGAATGCGTATGGGCAGCCAGAGCATTAGTAGCACCGCAAAGCCAAAGATCATGGCGGAGGCAACCAAACGTCGTATATGTCGCACAATGGGCACATGAATCATTTCCTGGATTGGACTGAAATCCGGATCGTTGACATTACGAAAGATCCAAAGGACACCGGGACGCAGCACTTCGCGCAGCAATGATATAAAAGCGGCAAAATAATAGACATAGACCATTCCAAACATCCAGTGGACGAAGATGGATGTGCCCGGAGCCGCCTTGAAGCTTGCCTTGCGATCCTTTAGACTGGCGTCGAGTAATGGCAGCGAACAGATGTCCAGCCACCAGCCGCAGATGAGCGGCAATACGCCAATCTCCACCACGGACAGCAACGAAACTTTCACAACAATGTAACAGAGGCCAATAAACCAGCAGATGCGACGCATCCGAAAGACGCGCGCGAAAAAGTGTAGCACAACTAGCGTTAATCCAATGCAACAGTAGCCGAATAGAGTCGTTATCATACCATGGAAATGTAGCAAGGGTTTCTCCGGCTGCAACAGATCCATTGAGCTAAGTATGAAGTTCCCTGCACAATACGGACAAAAGGCGAACGTAAAGATGAACATGGTGTTGAGTGAGATGATCCAGAAGACGTGCTCTAAGAAGACCAATGATCCATCAAGGCCAAGCAAACGCTCCCAGGTTAGCTCTTCGGCGGCACGATCCCATTCCATGGGATTCCAGTTTTGTTCATCGTTATCCACATCAGCCGCAGCAGCAGCCCCAGCCCCAGCTGCGTTTGCAGCACCTGGAGCAGCTGCTGGTTCAGCTACCGCCTGCACACCATCACCTTCGTTATCCGCAGGATTAGCCACTGCGGGTGCCGCATTATCCATGGGCACATCCTGCGGCGCATCGCCATTGTTGTTGTCATCCTGTGCGGCATCGACTACAGCGGCCGCTGGAGCAGGAGCAGGTGCAGGAACAGGTGCTGCTGCAGCTGCTACTGGCGCCTCATCACGCTCCAGCCAATCCGGCCCACCACCATGTAGAATTTGCTCCCGCAACCATACTAATCCAATGAACGACAACAGCGTACAGGTGACAACAAAACAGCCGCGAAACGCATCCACTTCCAGATTTTCCATTGAGAAGATGTCGAAGGGCAGCGATAGAATCATATCGAAGGAACTGGCACGAAACAGATAGCGATAGGTGCGATATGCCGATAGCGGGACAACACCAAACCAAGCAATGCCTACCAAGGAGTAGTGAAGCCAGCAACGGGCGCCCTCAAATACCGCGGACATGAGGCCCACAAGAACGTCGCGCACAGGCAAGACGCGCGGCATATCGGGTGCATAGATGGGCTGAAAGCTAAACCGATGGCCACACAGCTCACAGTATTCCTTGTGCGAGTAACGCATCCATTGCATCAGACAGTCCTGATGGATGTACTTGATACTACCCGTGCAAATGCACGGATAGAACAGCGGTCGATCTGGCAATGCCTCGCAACGGCATACGCGACAAATGTCGCCCTGCGACAGATCATCCATAGTGATACGTTCGTCGGTCTCTTCTGTCTCTGTCTTTTTTAGTGTTCCACTGCCATTTGCGCAGTTCGAGAGGCGCTCACTTGTATGCGCCTAGTAACTTTGTACCTTTCTATTCGCACTTTGCAGGCTTTGAAAAATGTATCGCGAAAACCAATGTTGCGAAACAAACACTTAAAATTTGATTTTGGTATGCAATCAAATCAATTGAACTTTTGATATATGATAATTTTTATGCTCGACGCGAGTACGTGTTACAGTATGTGTGTATGTGTGTGTGCGCGCATGTGTGTATGAGTTTGGTATTTTTAAAGCTCGCACCTTTCAGGTATTTTTATTAAATAAAAACGGATACTATTAGTATTTTTATACTCTTGATAGGGTTCTTACACTTTGGCACGCAATATGTTACACATCCGCAGACATCTCTAAAAATCTATGATTATTGAAAAGCTTTTTTTTTCAATGCCTGCTCTTTTAGAATTTGGAAAAGTTAAATGTGCTTTAAAGTGGGATTTTTCTGATTGACCATATTGGTTGGTTGATTCATAAACTAATTTAAGAGTATTTGCAGCTCGAATGTAAATAAAATTATACACGACCTTGATAAAAAAAATTTTGGTATGTTTGTAAAAGTGAACGTTTGGTCACACTGGTCAACAAAAAAACAACAGCTGTTTCGTAAGTGTTGGTAACGCCGACACTTTAAGTAGCGCCGTCAGCTGTAACATATACTTTTGTTCGTAACCTTTTGTAAAAACAAATTGTGAAATGCAAAGACAAGTGATCAACCTCTTTGGAAATGTGACGCGACAGGTGCGTAGCAGCCAGCGTGCATTCTCCGTGACGCAGAAGAAGTGGGAAATCTTCAAAGTGCAGAGCCCTGAGGATTTTGACAAGAAGGTAAAGAACAGCCAGGAGCCTGTCATTGTGGACTTCTTTGCAACGTAAGTAAAGTAATGCTGCTATAAGCCGGTCTTTTATTAATATCACGTTTAGATGGTGCAATCCCTGTAAACTATTGACACCGCGCATTGAAGGCATTGTCGGCGAGCAGGCGGGCTTAATTAAACTGGCCAAAGTTGATATTGATGAGCACAGTGAACTGGCCCTCGACTACGATGTAGCTGCTGTTCCAGTACTGGTGGTCATGCAGAACGGCAAGGAAGTGCAGCGCATGGTTGGACTGCAAGACGAGGACAAGATTCGTGCCTGGGTAGCAACCGCAGTAAAGAACGCAAAGAAGTAGGATGCTTAATCTAGTCGCGGGTCATTCAAAATGTAGCAAAGCTTTAAACTAGTTTCACTCATCAAATGTGGGTTATTTTTTCAAAATAAATGTTATTACTCGTTGCAAAAACAACTTAAAGTACATATGCATAACTTAAATGTCTAAATGGAGTACCACCCCGGCGTTCCGGGTCTCTTCTTATTGCGATCCAAAAACTTTCGGAAGCCCTCTTTGGACTCATCCATTGACTTTTCGTCCTTCTCCTGTTTCTCCTCCTTATTGGCAAAAAGATCAGGAAATGTGAAAGCTTCCGTTTTGGGCTGCAAGAAGTACAACATTTTACCTAAATGCCTACAATATTTTTACCAAGACTTTACTCACCATGGTTACATAAGCCAATTTGACATCATCTTTTTTAGTCACATAGCCGTAGGTCAGATCTCGTTTAGTCTCGCCCAGCGCAATGCGTGTACGTACATCAACCACTGGCACTTTGTAGATCTTTTCCAAGTAGTTTTTTACATCATGTTTGGTCATTTCTGTGGACACTGCAAAGGTGACAACATTTGCCGGCTGTTCCTCTGTGGGTCGCACTAGTTTCATCCAAAAGTTCGGCAAAAAGACACGCAACTGCGGATTGCCGCGTTGATAAATAGGATACCAGCGCGTTGACATTGTCTTAAAATTAATATTTTTATTCAGAGTATCAAATTAAAACTACAATTGGGAATCGAAACAAGCTTCGCAGCTGTTTGGCTCGAAAAGTAGCAGAAAAGTACCAAAAAATCCCACACACGTGCTGTGCTCAGCTGATAAGGCAACACTTGAAATTTGATTGGTGCTTTAATTTGTTGACATGGTGAAGCTGAAAAAAAAGGAGCCCAAAAAGAAAGCGCTCAGCCGGAAGGAGCAGCGCAAACTGAAACATGAGACGAAGAAGAACAATAATCGGATCTTTCATGCCTCTAAAACAAATGGAGCTCAGCGCGTAGCTGAAGCAGCAGCTGCGGCCGCTTTAGCAGCAGCCAGCAAACCCAAAAAGAAGAAGAAACCAAAGAAGCCTAAAGTGAACCCAGAGGACATTCCTCGAGAGGAGCTGTTGGCGGGCGATGTGGATGAAGACGACGATGAATCAATAGCCTCAGATTTTAGTGATGCGGAGGTAGATGCTCGCTTGCCTCCAGGCCGCAAAGTGCAAAAGTTCGAGCCGCTTGGCCAAAAACCATTAAAAAAACACGCTGGCATCCAGCGAGTGGACGAAATGGCAGCGCGAAGCAAAGAGTTGCGCCAACATAAAGAGTTGCTGAACAAATCGCGCAAGCAGCGCATAAAGCAAATGAAGCTGGAAAACATAGAAGAAGATAGGGAGATTGCCAAGCTTGAAAAAAAGCTTAAGCTGAATAAGACCAAGGACAAGAATCGAATGGTGCGTAAAATGTTTAACGACGGTCTGGACTATCTACTCGATTTTGTACTGGACGATGATGAAGAGAAACAAAAGTGGGAGGAAAAGCAGCAACGGAAAAAAGATCTAAAAGAGCAACAGGAAAAGGAAGAGGCGGGCATGTGGAGTGAAGAGGATGATGAACCAATGGATATGCCAGAAGCAGACAGCGAAATGGAGGAAGGTGAAGATGAAGAGGAAATGGATCAGAGTGGTATGGAAGATGAAGATGACGAGGACGATGAAGGATCCCATAGTGAAAATGATGAAGACACGAAACAAAAAGAGTGTATGCATAATCCCTTTTACATAGTTGTCATTTATCTTATCATATTTTTGCAGTTAAAGAGGATATTTATGGACGACGTCGCGATGCCGAAGGCAACATAGTGCAGGATGATGCTGAAGTGGAGGCTAAGGGAACCGGTCAGAAATACATACCACCACATCAGCGTGCTCTTTCTGGCCGCCAGCGAGGGCTCCAGTGCACATCAGGCAGAGCAACTGGCTCGCTTGCAAAAACAATGCAAAGGCTTGCTCAATCGTCTGTCAGAGGCTAATCTACACAAGATTTCTAGTGGCATTGAGGCACTCTACATGAAGAACTCACGTTACAACATGAACGAAACGTTGACGAAACTATTGCAGGAGGCGCTGCTAGGTCGGGCACGCGCCAACGAGCGCATGGTCCAGGAGCACATGGTACTTCTCTCATATCTTCATGCCCACATTGGCAGCGAAATCGGCGCCCATTTTCTGCAAACATTTGCTGAGCAATTCGATGGCTACGTTAAGGATATTGACACTCTGGATGTGGAGGACAAACGTCTAAATAATCTTGTGCTGATTTTGTGCTACATGTACATGTTTAAGATCTACGAGCAGCGATTGCTATTGGAGTTAATTGCTCGACTAAGTGGCAGTCTGTGTGAGAAATCTGTGGAATGTCTGCTACTGATTTTCCAAACAGTTGGTTTTCGCCTCCGCAAAGATGATCCACTGGCATTTAAGAGCATGATGCAAAATGTGCAATCACAAATTGCTGCATCTCCACTGGAACTCAAGGAGAATCCGCGATTACGATTTATGGTCGATATTCTAAATGCTGTGAAGAACAACAACATGAGCAAGCTACCGCAATATGATCCTGAGCTGGCGGAGACGCTGCGCAAACGACTCAAGGGAATGCTGAGAAATGAGCGGTATGTTGTCACCCTCAATATTACTCTGGAGGATCTACTGCGTGCAGATAAGCTGGGCAAGTGGTGGATTGTAGGCTCAGCATGGGCAGGTAACCTAGCGGAGATGGGTGCAGCTCAGGTGGAGCAAGAGAAGCTACGCCAGCAGCCTGGAACTGAACGCTTTTCAGAGAAATTACTGGAATTGGCCAAGAAACAGCATATGAACACCGCCGAGAGACGCAGCATCTTTTGCATCATTATGAGCGCTGCCGACTACGTGGATGCTTTCGAAAAGATTCTGCACCTGTCTCTTAAAGATCAACGTACAGTCGCCTATGTGATTATTCATTGTGCACTCAACGAACGTCGTGCGAATCCTTACTATGCCCATCTGGCATTGAAGTTTTGTCAGTACAATCGCAAGTTTCAGCTGGCATTTCAATTTGCCAGCTGGGATCGCATCAATGACATTGAATCACTTTCAAAAGCACAAATTCGCAACCTGGCAAGCTTTCTGCAGCAACTCATCCTGTCCGCCGGCTTGCAGTTGTCTGTTCTCAAGGTTGTGGACTTTATGCAATTGCACAAGCTGAGTTTTTATTTTATGCGCGAGATAATGCATCGACTGCTGTTGTCCAGTGAGGAGAGTCAAGTCTATCAGGCATTTGAACGCATTGCCAAAAATACAAAGCTGCAGCAGTTCAAGCAGAGTGTTCGATTGTTTATGCAACATTTTATGCTGGCCAAAATCGAGGACCACAAGGAGGAGGAACAGCCGCTGCTGAAACAACGCATTGAATATCTAGACAAACTATTGGCTTATGTAGATTTGTAAATAATTGTTTTTTGTTGATTAAACGCTAACATTAACAAGAACGCTTTAGTTAATATTTATATCATATCTTCAGTCGAAGCTTTGCAACAGGTCTCGTGCACGCTGATAACGTGTTGAATCCAATATCGTCTGGCGCTCCGCATCGTCCGTTAGCTCCTCGCACTTTTTATCCATCTCTTCGATGGCATCCTGGGCCAGTTTAGTAATAGTGGTTTTCGAGGCACCCTTTGAGGCTGCTAGGTATTCCAAGGCAATGGGCCAAACATCTGTGCTTAGTTTTTGCTCATCAAAGGCGGTTTGCTGTATTGATATCTGTCGCAACTTTACAAACTTCCATTCTTCCCGGCTATCTCGCCACTTGACCAGATATTCTTCATTACGTTTGGCTTCTTTGTCTGAGCTGTGGCATTTTTTCTCCTCCATCCTTTGCATGTGTTTTTGTTTTTTCTTCTGGCGTACCGTAACAACGGCATTTGAGTTCTCCGGCTTGGCTGCCTCTGCCAGTTGTTCTGTTGTAGGCATGTCATCCAACTCTTCTTCATTTGCAGCATCCTTGCTGTCGTTTGTTGGTTTGCTGCGTTTCTCTTTGATGACTCCGTTTTCCGCTTTCTGCTTTCGTTTTGGCGCCTTCTCTACAATAAGAAGCATGTTGAGTAACTAAGGTGTTTGAATAACTTACTTTCTTACCTTTTCTGGGAGGTTCTTCTTCCATGTGGGTCTCGCTTTCCACCTGCTTTTCCTCCACAATCACACTTTTGTCGGCTACTTCGTCGTCGCTGCCCGCTGGCTGCGTCTCGTGTTTGCGTTTTTTTGCCTTGCGCTTTAGTTTTTTTGTATCAAGTTCGGTGCGTGCCATATTTATTGTTTACTTGCGTTGAATTCTATTTCAATTTAAATTAATTCCTAGGTTCATGTGCTTTCTGTTGTTTATAAAATCCAAAATTACTTGCAGCCAACTTAACGCTGCTCTGCAGTTAGCTCATTTCGCACGCAGCCATCTTTAAGTGAGCGCAAAACTGCGCACGCAATAAATGCTTGGTTGATTGTTTGGAAGCAAAACATAATCTTATCGCTGCTCCACGCGTACATTGTACGCCAGCGATAGCTAATGAGGGAGCCAGAAACACTGCAACCACAACACATATCAAAATGCTGCTGCTGGAGCTGAAAATACTAACGCTAAACATTTGGTGAGTGTTCTTTTTACCCCATTTGGTCACGCGCCTGAAACTAATTTACCTTGTCGATTTGGTTTGAACAACGCCAAAATCCAATTAAATTTCAGGGGTATTCCATTTGTGTCCAGTGACCGTGCGCCACGTATCGAGGCCATTTGCAAGGAGCTTAGTAGCGGCCAATATGATATTGTGTCCCTGCAGGAAGTCTGGTCCCAACATGACAGCGAGCAACTGCAGCAGGGCACTTCCAGTGTGCTGCCCTATTCCCATTACTTTCACAGTGGCGTCATGGGTGCCGGGCTGCTAGTGCTGTCTAGATATCCAATACTGGGTACACTGTTCCACGCCTGGTCTGTCAACGGCTACTTCCATCGCATCCAACACGCCGACTGGTTTGGTGGCAAAGGAGTGGGTCTCTCTCGGATTCTGGTTGGTGATCAAATCATTCATCTCTACAATGCTCATCTTCATGCCGAATACGACAATGACAACGACGAGTATAAAACGCATCGGGTCATCCAGGCTTTCGACACGGCGCAGTTTATAGAGGCGACACGTGGCAATTCGGTGCTCCAGATATTGGCTGGTGATCTCAATACGCAACCACAAGACATTTCTTATAAGGTGCTTCTGTATACCTCAAAGATGAGAGACAGCTGTGCATCGGACTCATTCAGGACCAATGAATGTGGACGAAACTCGTATACATCGAAACGTGCGCTGGCTAAAAATCCACTCGGCATAAGAATTGACCATATCTTTGTAAGGAGTGCAGATCATATTCAAGTAGACATAGCTGAATATACGCTACCATTCCCCGAACGTGTCCCTGGCCAAAAGTTCAGCTACTCTGATCATGAAGCTGTTTTAGCCAAATTAAAGTTGACTCGTTTGCCATTAGAAAATGACAATGGTGTGCAAACGGAACAAGTGGAGTGCAAAATTGGTTATGAGGAGCAATCCAATGGTGGCGTAGTTTCTTGTGCAATTGACGACCAAAACAGTTGTCCCGCGTCCAGTGTTGTTGACCTGTCCGCTGCACGTACAGCAGCTCTGACTGAGTCCCTTGCTCTGTGCGATGCTTCCTTGTTGCAACTAAAGACGGATCGCCTATTGTACTATAGTGCAGCAACAGTGCTGCTGGTGCTGCTCGTGCTTCTCTGTGAATTTACCGCACCGGTGGGACTAAGGACCATTTATTTGTTGCTTAAGTTCATTGTATTTGGCGTCATACTGTTTTGTGTGTTTATGGCTTCTATCTGGAACTACATGGAGCGCAATGGGGTGCTGCAGGGCAAGAAAGCCATGGAGGTGATGCTTCAGCATGCACAGAAATATGACTACCTTTATTGATAAGTACCAACTGTAACATGTATAATTAGCTCAAGAAGCATTTAAAATGTAGCCCACAAA